>CM077831.1:32592572-33792572 GCA_039720395.1 Liquidambar formosana
AAAATTTCCGCAGCCACGTGAAGAAAAGGATAATTAACGTCCACCTGACAGTAATGAAAGATGCACGGCAGGCCAAGAGTTCATTGAATTCGGCTTTGGCCGAATCACTGAGGACGTCAGCCATCGGTAATCGTTTTGCCAAGTTGAGAGGCCTCCATGAATTCTAACTCGTGAAGAAAGAGGCGCAAGGTCGGGCTCGAGTTTATAGGCGGTACCAGGGTTTCCTGGTTTCATTTTTGGAAAGTATGAAAATAGGGAAGTAGGGTAAAATGTGCGTACGCACATTTCAAAGGTACGTACGCACATACTATTGTGCGTACGCATGTTTAATACCAGCACTGGTATGTGCTTACGCACATGTGTTTCATGCGTACGCACATTTGAAGGGGTTTTGGTGCAGTTTTTAGCTCTTCGGGTACTTAACACATCGGCTTGCTTCGCAATATTGATGGGATGATCGAACTCATAGCACAATTGAAACACAACAAAAACAAGGATAAGAGTGTTTAAGTTATCCACGCAAGAAAGGGAAGGAGAAATGAGTAAACATGAGTATACAACCCCAAATGTAAAGTTTAAAACAAGTCTGATCCAAGAAATAAAAGAGAAAAAAAAAACAACACAGTCAAGAGTCCGAGGCAGCATCGCTACCCTCGCCACCATCATCATCATCGCCGCTCTCGGCATCCTCACCATGACCCTCCGCCTCCTCCCGAGCTATGACTAGCTGAAGGGACAGATCCGTCACCATCAGCTTCAGGCTGCCCACCAAATGGACCAGGTCTGACACCTCCGGGATAGTAGGCTGTCCAGAATAAACAAGGATGGGATCACGTTAGGACATGCATAGCATTTTAACATGTTTTCAAGTACAGGTAGGATGTTGCATACCGCACGGACACCCTCAGGCATGGGATAGCCGAGACAGGAAGACGCCCTAGGAATCATCCGCTCCCCTGGAACGCCCCTCGTCTCGTGAAAGGGCACATACCACCCCGGGTACACAGGGTCCACGACTCCGGAAGATGACGCATGTGGGTCCTACAGCAACGCAGGTCATCAGATCAGATAACAGGATTAAAGTGAAAAAGAAGAAAGAGCAAGATATTGACCCACCGTCGAGGGCGTGGAAAGGCTCGGCATGAGCTGCTCTCTGGCAAAAAGCTCGTAGTCAAAATCCTCCCCCATCAGTCTGTCTGTATACGCAATCCCACCCCGCCAGACGGCCAAATCCTCATCACTGCACTGGTAAGGGAATGCAATATACGGGGGAGGATCCAACGGCACACGTGGGATCACGCCCATGTCGGCATCGAACTGCCAAGCTACCCTCTCAGCCAGATAGAACGAACGGGCGCCGGCGTACTCGAACACCTGCGACACTGAGGTGAGCTCCCACGCCGCAGTGTCGTGCTCAACTGGGGGCAAAGGTGCCTCATCCTCCCAGGGGCGGGGAACGATCTACGAACACATAAGAAATCAAGAAGAGGAATGAAAGAAAACAAAGAAGCGCAGGATTGTGTAGTGATTCTTACCCTCTCGACCACCATCTCGTCGAGGAACCTGCGGGAGCTCAGATGCTGCCGCATACTCACTGCGGGGACTCCCTCCTCCTCAACCTCCTTCCGGAGGTACCTATGAACCCATAGCTGTGGCACAATGAAAAACACAAGTGAGCTGATAGAAATAAAACATCATGAGCAAAGAAGTTACACAAACAAGAAAAGATAAAAAATCTTACCACCCACACTCTCCAATAACTAAGCATGGAGTTGATGGCACCCCTGCTCAGTGAATCTATGGCGGAGATCAGATGGGCATAGATGGCGGCGCCCCAACAGAAACGATCGGCTGTCTCCAGATCCTCCAAGGCCAGCAGCCACCCAAAAGAGACGGTCTGTGAAGAGTTGGGGACCAGATAGGCCCCCAAGAGGAACATGATGTAAGCTCGCGCCATGTGGGCTCGGTGCTCGGGGGTATCCTGCGGGTAGGAGAGGTACGCATCATATAGGCCAGGGCAGTAAATGGAAGAACCAGTAAAGGCTATGCCCAGCAGCCGCACTGAAATCTCTGCTCGCTCGTCTGCATCATGATCAAAGGAGAAAGGCTCCCCAGTCATACGCAGCCCGGACAACCGATAGAAATCGTAAGGGGTCATCGTCAGCTCTCGCCCTCCGATATGCAATGTATGCGTGGTGTCCCACCACCTCTCAGCTAAGCAGTGGACTATCGCCCTAGGAGTGCGCACGTTCACGTCAGCCGTGATCGCAGAAAAACCGACGGCGTTGACCAGAGCTCTGGTCTCGCCGGTGAGCCGATTCCACCAAGCGCCTGTCTTGGTGAAACTGCCCCTCGTCACAAGCTCAGGTGGAAGCTGCCACAAGAAAAGTCACAGGTAAGTATACAGCACAGGTACGCATTACATATGTTCTGTTTGCACAATAAAGGTACGTACATTTAAAAATATGCGTACGCATCTTTTTATGTGCGTACGCACTTAGATGAGGCCGAAACAGCACTTGAAGCGCGTACGCACATTTACATGGTCATGATTTGTAAATAGGCGTACGCACATTTTGGAGACCATACCCGTTCATTACACCAAGGCGCGTACGCATAAAGGAAAGTGCGTACGCGTTTTATGTTCAGCTGCAGTTTTGCATTTTGTAAATGTACGTACGCATGAAACAAATACTGCGTACGCACATTTACTGTTCAATTTCACCATCGTTCCCATAGTTTCCCGCCCCCACCACAGTCGATCAAGGTCACGTTTTTTCCTCACACCAGGTCACTCAAATCATTCGGCATTAACATTCTTTTGTTGTTCATAGCAGATTTCGCATTTCCTACCCTAGTTATGTTCGAATGAAACGCAAAAGCGTAGTTTCGGGTTTTGAGGGAGCATACCAGTCCTTGGCGTGCGTAGTGGGAGAGGTGCTCTTTGGGACGATGCACGACCCTCATCACCTCATTCACGATGCGCTTCGGAGCCCATCGCTTCACCGCCGGCTTGCCCTCCTCGCCGCCTTGCGCGCCCTCACGCCGTGCTCGTTTGGGAGCCATTCTTTCGTTATGGGTATCGAAGGATGAGAAGGAGTAAGGTTTGATAAGAGAGAAGAGAGGGGTGTAGGGTTTTATGCGAGGGAAGAGAGAGAGAGAGAGAGAGAATCGTGGGTGAGAAGTTTCCGGAGAAAATGGAGGAGGGGTGTCGGTTTCATAGAGAAGAAGAACAGTCCAGGCGAAACGACGTCGTTCTGTTTTTATTTTTCTGACATCAAGTAAATATGCGTACGCACATTCACTTTATGCGTACGTGTATTTATTTCCCACGTACGCGCTTTAGTTTTATACGTACGCGCTTTTTATGACAGACCCCCTGTTGCTACTCAAGGCATGTGAATCATGCCACGTACAGATCACTCGACCATACCTTGAGTGTTCAGTGCCGCGTTTCAAAATTCGGCTCATCAGGTCATGATCAGAAATCCCACTCGCGAATTTTCCGTTATCAATTCGACCCGCGAATTGTCCGTTATCTGAAATTCCACCCGCGAATTTCCCAATTCCACCCGTGAATTGTCCGTAATCAGAAATTCAGCCCGCGAATTTCTCGATTCTACCTGTGAATCATCCGTTATCAGAAATTCAGCCCGCGAATTTCTCAATTCCACCCGCGAATTGTTCGTCATCAGAAATTCAGCCCACGAATTTCTCGATTCTCCCTGTGAATCGTCCGCGAATTTCTCAATTCCACCCGTGAATCGTCCGTTATCCGAAATTCATCCCGCGAATTTCTCGATTCTACCTGTGAATCATCCGTTATCAGAAATTCAGCCCGCGAATTTCTCAATTCCACCCGCGAATTGTTCGTCATCAGAAATTCAGCCCACGAATTTCTCGATTCTCCCTGTGAATCGTCCGCGAATTTCTCGATTCTCCCTGTGAATCGTCCGCGAATTTCTCGATTCTCCCTGTGAATCGTCCGCGAATTTCTCGATTCTACCTGTGAATCATCCGTTATCAGAAATTCAGCCCGCGAATTTCTCAATTCCACCCGCGAATTGTTCGTCATCAGAAATTCAGCCCACGAATTTCTCGATTCTCCCTGTGAATCGTCCGCGAATTTCTCGATTCTCCCTGTGAATCGTCCGCGAATTTCTCAATTCCACCCGTGAATCGTCCGTTATCCGAAATTCATCCCGCGAATTTCTCGAGTCTACCTGTGAATCGTCCGTTATCAGAAATTCAGCCCGCGAATTTCTCGATTCCGCCCGCGAATCAGTTAATCCGCAGCCTCAATTCAACTCATTACTGTTTTTACGGACTTTCTCGTGCCCCGAAAAGTCAATACCACGCATAAGAACTACGTTAGGTCCGATCTCTGAAAAGAGTACGTAGGAAAGCAGGCTCATTGTCTGATTCGACCTCATCTCATCTTATGCATACATCAACATTTGTTCCGAAGACTTGAAATATTAGCCGGTAAAAGTGGTCTGTTTCTGGTCTTTCAGTTCCATTCACCCAGCGAATAGAGCTGAAAGAAGGGGCAACTGTTAACACCCCATTTTGTACCGCCTAAATATTTCAAATCCACCTCGTTAAGCCCAATGATGAAGGGTGACCCAAATCGAATAACTAACAAGCAATCCTCGAAAAGCTAATGTGATCGCAGCCGTAGCCTGGCCCAAAGAGTTGAGAAGCCCAGTCTAACCCTTTATGCGTACGCAGTATCCTAATGTGCGTACGCACATTACATTTGTGCGTACGTAGGATATTTTCCAGAATTCGAACCTTCCCTCCATTTCCCTCTATTACCTTATATGGATCGAACTTGCCTTGATCCAACCTGTGACGGCTGGAGAAGCCAGAAACCCTAATCTACCTACCACCAAAACCCTAATACCTTGCCTATATAAAGAATACTTTCTCATACGAATAAAAGGGGGGGATCCGGAACCACCACTTGAAAAGCTCGATAAAACCCTAAAGACTCTTAACCTGAAACAAAAAGGGCGGCGGCTGCGATTACGGAGGCTCGGAGGAGAGATTCTTGCTAGTGCATTCATTGGGATTCACCCAAAACCTGAGGGTAACGTCTTTTATGATTCAGTTCTTTGAATGTTAGAATAATCATTAATTATTCCGCCTAGCATGTTTTTTTCTATCATGCGTATTTTCATTGAATGCCGTGATTTCAGATTTATTCAAGTGCTTTCAATCAAATGTTGCATGACCGGATCTACACTTTATATTATGTTCTAGCATGTTTAGTATCATTTAAATATGTCTTTGCATGTTAATCAATGTAATGTTTAAAGTGCATAAATTCGCGGTTAGATTCAGGGTGTAATGATATTTGCATGAAATTAGGATTCTGTAATCTGGATTAAAATAGCATGTGCAATTTCAACATGTTTCTGTTATTTTCGAATCTGCCATGAAATGTGCGTACGTATAAATTAGAGGTGCGTACGCACCTTGTGTTTGTGCGTACGCATATCTCTGATGCTGTACTAACCCATTTTTTCTGCAGACAGCGATAAATCCTTCTTCTCTTCTTCTTCCACAGCCACTGTTTATTCTGCGCACTAATTTTATTTTCTGTTTAGTTATTTATTTATATGTTTTTATTCACATATTGTCATCCTGTGTGCCATTTGTTGTTTGAGATATCTGTCGCATGAATAGGGGTTGAACCCAATTGATCTTTCTCGTTAATTAAAGCCAATAAAATGCGTGTGGAGGCCGGATTCAGCCGGGCGTTGTCGGGTGCCTAACACCTTCCCGACAACGTACCTTAACTCCGAACCTTGATTCTCTTGGTAATGACGAGTGGGCCTCTTGCTAGGGGTCAATCGGTTCCCGGGGCCCAACCGGGTGGCGACTCCCTCTCCGCCCTAATCACACCCGTGGTTAGCGGCGTACTCACGAGCCGGCGTGGTTCAGGACGCGGCGCTCACAGTGGGTGAAAAGGGTTAAGGTTAGAAGGAGGGGTATTTTAGTCTTTGAGAGGGGTGGGCATGTAAATTGGGGGGTGGGAAAATCAGGGAGGGGCTTACATCTTTGAGGGGTTGCAATGGCAATTCCCATCCATTTAAGCAAAACCCAAACTAACTCATTTATTGCAAGTAGAAACCCTACCCAACCTGCATACCTCCGCTGACCTGTTTAAGACGTTAATTGGGCTCGTAGTTCTACTTTTGACATTGGGTGACTTTGCACTATAATTTTTTTTTTTTTTAACCCAAAAAATAAAGAAAAAAATATTTGTCCATTTTTTTTTTCTACTTTTATTCACAACAACTCATTTTTAGATCTCTAAAATATAAAATCTCAAGGTTGACCCAAACCCATTTTAATCAAGTCATGACCTAGATTAAAAAAATAAAAAAATAAAAAAATTCCAATTGCTATAGCATTTCATTTTCAAATCTACTAAATATACCAAATTCAAAAAATAAAAAAGAGAAACATTGAAAACCTGAAGGGCATTTTCAGATCCCTAACCTAATAGCCTTCAGGTAAACGTGCTCATTTCATTATTAAATATTTATTAAAGGGCATTTTCATTTCATTTACAACCCAATTTTATTAATTGGATTGTAAATGTGCTAATTTCATTTTCAACTAAACATTTCATTTTTAGATCCTATCGGGTTTGTTCCTCACCTAACAATTTTTAAGTAAACCTGATTAGACCCAATTATTAGTTGGTCTCCTTATGGGTACCCATTTACAACCCAATTAATAAAATTATCCGTGCACACCCATTTAACTTGGGTGGATTTAGACAAGTTCATGGGTTTGGGCACAAATTGCCAGCCCTACTTACTACTAAGGCTAAACCCAGTAACTTAAAATTTATTTACGTTGCATAAAGGGCTCCAATACTTACTTGTGTGCTTCGTTTGGACCGATGCATGTGCAAGCTTTGAAAGAACATCTCTATTTATCTGCAAACAAAATGCCTTATTAAGATGAAGAAGGATGGTGGTGGGTCGCCTTTGCACGCTTTTGAATTTTAGTAATGTCCATTCCTAAAAAATAGAGATAAGTTCTGGGGTTTGGTAACTGATTAAGATACCTGAGCTTCTAGTAGCTTGGTGGATTATTATGTTACTAATTGGGACCAAATACTTCCTACAACTACGCTTGGCTGTTTTTGAGGTTGGGGCTTATTGAGTGGTGCTCTTTATAAGTTGATGCAATGTGCAAATCATTTGAGTTTTAGAGGAACTTCATAAGGGGGAAAAAAAAAAAAGAAGAAGAAGAAGATGAAGAAGAAGAAGATCAAATCTAAGAGGTCTGATTCCCAGATCCAATAGTCTGATTAAGAACCAGACTTTTCCAAAGCTATAATTCAGCTGCCCAAGCCACTTTGAATGGTTTGGGACAAGGGCTATTGTTAGTGATTGGATCTTTCTACTTCGGGTTCTGCTCCCACTTTGGACATTGCATGGGTACAGAGAGATCTAAAGTTGGTTTTCATGTGACACATCATTATTTCTGCTCCCACTTTAGAATCTTGGCATTTAGGTTCCTCAGTTCAGTGCTTCATAGCTTAGTTATCCTTAATAAGGTTTCAGCCTCTCCTATCAAGTGGTTTGGACCAATGTAGTGGAATTGAAGTGATTCTTGGCCCATTATTGGTTTTTATTTTAATTAGTAAGACAGGAAACAATTATACTAATGCGCATTTAGCAATGATTTTCTGGTTATATGTTACTATATTTCCTTTTCTGTTTTTTCGGATTCTACCAGCTTTGGTACGTGCTTTGTAAGACCTTTTTTTTTTTTTTTTTTTTTTTGATACGAGGATGAATCCCCTCAACCTGTCCTCTACGACTTCAAAATCGATACCTAATGCCGCTAACTGGCGTAAAGTAGAACAGAAAGTCAAACCCCAAATGTGTGTACCCGACCTCATAACACACATACCAATAAGCCACAAACTTGCATTGTAGCGGAGATTCATACCCACACCCAGAATGTTGACCTTTGAGAATATTGGCGTTCTCTAATTAGGGGGGTTCCATGATTTATTGGTACTGGTAGAAATGCGAAAACAGATCCGAATGTTGGACCGATCTAAGAAATAAGCCTAGTCTGGCTTTGTGAACCAACTGGACCCTAGTCGGACCATCTTGGCCCAAACTTGATCGTGAAATACCTCTGCTTCGAGTTTTTAAAACTTTAGTTTTGCGATAACGATGGCTATTATTCTCCAGAATTTTTTTCATTAAAAAATTGTGGATTTTTTTTTCCCAGAAATTATCTGGAAATTGGAAAACACAATGAAATATTTGAGTTTACAATGAACATCCAAACTGGGCCTTAGATTATTGCAAAACTTATTTACGCTACATCAAGCCATCAAGGGATCCAATGCTTACCAGTATGTTCCGTCTGGGCCAATGTATGTGCAAATTAACTTCGTAAGAACTCATATTTGGGCTTAAATGTTTGCCCAAGCCCAACACAGTGCACTCAAACATTGGGTTGGCAGGCCTTGGGCTCAGCTGTTCCAATATGCAATGGAGGGCCGCTGTTGGCACCCTAGACTCAAGAGCTATTTGTCAAACCTAAAAATCTGATCAATTAAGGATAAATTTGGTCAATTTTGATTTCATACTATTTGATAAGTCTCTTTTTCTTACTAAATAGTTTATATTTGTTACAAAAATAAGGGATAAATAAAGTTTTTTTCAGACTAACTGTGAATTGTTTACTTAAAAATCAATTAATAGTTATGGAGTAGATCTAGTCTGATCTAGTTTTTGAAGTTGCCAAATAGGCCCTTAGCTTCTTATTTTTTTATTTTAAACTTCCCAAAGTTTTCTTGAAATGTTGCTGTTAGATGACAGATTTTAGAAAAATTTTATTGTAAAAAATTATTTAAAATAATGTTTTCTAATAAATTCTATAACCGTTTTCTAATAAGTAGTTTTTTTTTTTTTTTTTTTTTTTTTTAACCTTAAGAATTTTAAATATAAGGATGAAAAACAAGTATTGAGATAACCTTGGCTAGCCTTTGCTTCTTCTATTCCTACCAACTCAAAGGTGTTCGTCCCAATAAAAATTTGAAAGCCAACAGTACCTTCTTAGTCGAGTTTGAAAGCCAACAGTCCTCTTTTGTCCATATGGAAAGTATAGTTGGAAACTCCCACAGGGTAGACTGTAGAAGGCGGCGTAACCTTCTATAACAGGGTTCGGCTCCTCTCCAGTCCCTCCCCATCCAGTCCCCTCCAGTTCATGGTTCTAAGTGCCAGACATGATCCTAGTGCCTACATCTATCCAAGTCATCACTGAAGCTCCGTGGCCACGAAACGGTGCAGTCATGTTTTTTCTACCGATGGGATTCAACCCAAATGTCTCCAATTCTAGTTTGTTTTCTTTCCTCCGTAACTTTAATCGGTTATCTTTGCCGATTTGGTATCAGCATGAATTGAGCATCGAAACGACAAAACTAGTTCACCATGGATGATAATTTTTAAGTAAAAAAATTCTATCCTCACTGAAACGAAATCCATGGAATTGAATTTTGGGCCTTGTCAGTGTTCTCGATGGGAAAAAAAAAGAAGAATAAATTTAAAGAGTTTCACCTCTGTAGTTGCACGTTTTTCTAGCTGTGTGTGGGTTTTGGGGATACATCGTTCAATTAGGTTTTTGTTTCAAGAGAATTTAAATTCACTGAAGTCGAAAATAAAGTATTGCAACTTTTGGGGAATATTTCTTTCATGTTTATAGTGCTTGCAGAACCAACTAGATTCGTCTTTGAAACTCGCAATTATTTTTCCGGCTGCTTCGAGTAATTTTGTGATTTTTTTTTGGGGGGGGTGTGGAGAAAGCCATCTAAACTCACTGTGACTTGAATTTAGATTGCTCCAATATGTCTTTTTTTTCTATTAGATCCCACAAAATGAAAACGAGAAATGCTTGGAATTAGTTGTCTCTGCCGTCGCCGTCGTGCTTCTTGAGAGATAAGCTTTTTGGCAGGAAATTAAGAACATTAATTCATCCTAATCTTCCTGCCTGTAAGCATCGCCCATGACTCTTCGGCTGCTGGTCGTCAAAAGGGTGATAAAGCCAATACGGTTGCGGACAGGTACAGGGAAAGCTTAAGTGGGCAGAGAAGATGACTAAATGTAAACCCTTGGATAAACTAAAAACGCGTGGCGCTTTAAGAGCCATGGAATGGACGGAACTGGTGAGGAGCAAACTGGAGAGGAGCTCAACCCTCTATGACATATGTGGTGGCGTAACCTTCCTTCAATGACATAGGTGGTGGCGTATGCTTCCAAGAGAAAACGGAATTACTACTTGTCTGCTACATTTTCGGCATAAATAAATGGTGATGGCCTCACGGAGAGTAGTAGCCAACTCCAAAAGTTCAAAGAATCAGAAGAACGAGAATGAGCGGAGCAGGGAAGGTGGTGTGCGTGACCGGTGCATCCGGTTACATAGCTTCATGGCTCGTCAAGCTTCTTCTCCAGCGAGGTTACACCGTCAAAGCCTCTATTCGTGACCCAAGTCAGCTTCCTCTCCCAATTTGATTCATTCTTGCTGAATATTTGTCTTTTTAAGTGTATACATGATCATCAGTTATGGATTATGGGTTTTGATTCATATATATAATTATATATTCACCCCCCCCCCCATAGTTTTTATTTGATATATGGTTTATAATCTTAAATTTTTGGAATTTGAATTCATGCCCATAAAGAAGGAGCATACCCAGTTGCATATTGTGAGTTGTACTGCAATGTTTCAGCTCAATTCTACAGTTTTTGTCGGTATTAGGGGTTTTGTGACAATGGTTCAGAGTTTTGACAAGATGGGTTTTGTTTTTTAAGTGATGAAATTGCGTTTTACAGAAGATGGGTTACTATTCTTCATAGTCATTAGCTGAAGACGGGGAAATGGTTGATTTAAATTTGTTAATTAGTGTTTGAGTTCTTGATTATACGCACCGGAATTTGTTCCTTTCTAGTAAAACCAGGTTCAGTGGAATACTAGTAACTTCATAATCTTGCCATGCTGGTGCCATTAAAGTATTAGGACCACCATCTAATGTGTCTAACTTTGTTGATAAAGTTTACCAAAAGATATCAAAATTTGATGATTTTAGCCTTTCGCTTTTGGTCGATCCTATGATAATGAAGGTTATTTTATGAAGAAGGTTACTAATCATCTAATTTGGGGATTTCTTGAATAGTTGGTCAATTAATTGAGTTCCATTAGATGGTGGGTGGGTCACTGGGTCCTGATTTTCATTTTTTGGAACTTGACAATGCAAGATTAGAGTAAATCCTTAAACTTGGTGGACCAGCTTTATTGGAGGAGCCAGATCTATGCGTACGCTTGAGTTTGGATCAATTCAGTAATTTTTTATTTTTTTATTTTTGCTTTTTTGGCTGTTGAGTCTTGATTTCATTATCTATTGAGAACATTGAGTGTTGCAATTTTTGTAATAGAATACATATAGGTTTAGATGGACTAAGTTAACATTGATGTGATAAGGTATTCATGCATATATATGTCTTTTTTTTCTTTTTTTGGAATTGGACAATATGAATTCTAGAAAACTAAACCAGTGACACTTTCTCATTTAAATGATTTGGATAAGTTTTTTGAGGAGGATAGATCCAAAGAACAATACGGTTATTGATTAGTTTTGTATGAGACAATAATGACTTCTTCTTTTTTTTTTTGGTTTCCCAAGGTGTCCCTAGGCTTCGCCCAGGAGTAATCCTCCGAGGTACGGTCGGGCGCCGAAGCGGGGACCTCTCCCAAGAAAATTTGCTTCATCCACAAGGGTTCGAACCCGAGACCTCTTGCTTAAGCGACCAGAGCCCCTTCCACTCAGGCCAACCTTCGTTGGTGAGACAATAAGGACTTCTGGTTTAGTTGATTGTTGCCAATTCAGAAAATCATAATTTCAAGATTTTACCAGCGGCACCTATTCTTACACCATATCAATAATCAATTAAATTATCATTTTTGATATTCTTACATGTTTATGAATTCAAAGTTCTTCTCTATTACTAAATTGCTAAGATCCTCATTCCTGATATTTTTTTCAATCTTCTCTTAAGGCAAAAAAATTGAAGAATTCATTTATTTTTTAACATTTAATTTACTCATAATTATGGTTTCTTTGAAGGGTGAATGTTGTCTGTCTCATCTGCTTTCATACTCCAATCATATATTTTTCACCTATTCTTGCAAAGATATGCACATAGGTGCACATAAATACAAATGTATAAGCACATAGATACAATCATTCGTATATTTATTCACTTAAATAGAAGTATATAAATTTAGAGTGCTTAGTTTGTTTACAACTACCACATTATTTTGTTCCCTCATACATTTGAGGATTAACTCAAAAGAAATGCCATTTAGTTGCTTAGTTTTGGGGCATCTGCGGCTCATCATGACTGTATGACCCTGCTTTTACCCCACCGCGCGGGCATGGTTCTAAACAAGCTGTGGAAAATAGTTTCTTAGCTTATTTAAATCTTAAGCAGACTATGGCTATCAGCATTTAAGATGATTTATTTATTAAATTTAGTTTATATCCTCCTGCAGATGATCCCAAGAAGACAGAGCACTTACTTGCACTTGATGGAGCTAAGGAGCGACTTCACCTGTTCAAAGCGAACTTATTGGAGGAAGGGTCCTTTGATTCTATAGTTGATGGGTGTGAAGGGGTTTTTCATACGGCATCTCCCTTTTATCATGCAGTCACGGATCCCCAGGTTCATCTTACATTACTTGTTTTTAGATGGTGGTAAGTGTTTATTATATAGTTAAGCTCTCTTTGGTTAATGAAAATGTAGTGAGAACCCCCAAAAATACCAGCATAAAATATTTTTTAGAATATTCCATAAAAAATTGCGGACCCAAAATTTGTTGTTAGACAAACTCCCCAACTTCAAATTCGATGCCCTTGAAAACTGATTTGTCAGTCCTGAAACAACTTCAAAGTACTTGAGGATTTATTTTCAATGGATTTGAGCCCTAGAGTTATCACCAAACACAGTGGTTTTGTCATCGAAATGGAGATTAATCATGGCACTTTTTTCAGGACGAGACTGAGATATCAAGGTTCTTATAGATCATGATGATGAAGAAGAATTGAAAGACAGATCCCCTTGCCTTGAGTCCCTCTTCCTAAAGTACATGGCCGTTGGGCAATAAATAAGAATAGTACATTACAATTTTAATGGAACCTTAATAGTAGCTTTGTTCATGCGTTTAGAATGTAATGCATTAATAATACACTTGTATAATTTTGTGTACAATGAAACTAACCCCCTATATTGCCAATGGGGCTACAAGTCCATATGGCACCTCTCTCCCTTTAAGGGGAAGGGTGTGGTTTTAGCTCCTCCCTGGTGTGTGTGTGGGAGGAGAAGGGGTTATAGGAAGGGGGATGGGCTATCCCCCCTGGTGAAGCCCAAGGGCCCATTGGGATCAACTTTGAACACCCAACCCCCAAAAAAAAAAGAAATAGAAAAACCTATTTTAGCTTTTATTCAGGATAAGTATGGCTACTTGTTTTCTAACTGGTACTTAATTGTTCACCTCATCATTTCAGGCAGAACTAATTGACCCTGCGTTGAAGGGAACACTTAATGTTCTTGGTTCCTGTGCAAAATCCCCATCTGTTAAACGAGTGGTTGTAACATCTTCTATGGCCGCAGTTTTAGTCAATAGAAAACCTCGAACCCCTGACGTGGTTGTTGATGAGACTTGGTTTTCTGATCTGGAGCTCTGTAAGGAATCCAAGGTGTGTATATTTTTGCTATTATCTTCATTTTCTTTTTGAAAAATTGACGATGCTTATGAAGGGTTAACCTGTCATATTTCCATCCTGATGCCTGTGTAAGCATGAAGAACTATTAGCTATTTATAATTTTGGTTTAATTTCCAGCTAGATCCAATGAAATTAATATAATGCAATTGCAAAATTTTCTTGTTTGTTCATGAATAAGTAGTGGATGGGTTCACATGATCCAACTAGCTTTTGTTGTTGTAACAAAACATTGATGAGAAATACTAAAATTGGGAAGAGGATTTGAGGAATAAGAATTAACATTGACCATCATTCGTGAAATTGTCTCATTAGTGCAAAGGCAAAGCAATAATAGATTACCTAGTTTCAACTTTCAAGACCATCTCTATTTATCTGCAAACAAAATATCTAATTAAGATGAGAAAGGATGGTGGTGATCGCCTTTGCACGCTTTAAAATTCTACTGATGTCCTTTCTTATGAAACCCCGAAAACAAAATGTTGGATAAATAATAATTCTTTAAATCAAGGATCTATGATGGTACTACATCATTTTATATACAAATGGTGGGACCAAGTATTGATCAAGACCAAGTATTGGCTCATTATTGGTTTTTATTTTAATTAGTAAGACAGGAAACAATTATACCAATGTGCATTTGGCAATGACTTTCTTGTTATACGTTACTATATTTCTTTTTCTGTTTTTCTGGCTTCTTCTAGCTTTGGTATGAGCTTTCTAAGACTTTGGCTGAGGATGCTGCCTGGAAATTCATAAAAGAGAAGGGTATGCACATGGTTACAATAAACCCAGCAATGGTGATTGGTCCTCTCTTACAGCCAACACTTAATACAAGTGCTGCTACTGTTTTGAACTTGATAAACGGTATTTATTCTTTCTTAATGAGGTTGATATTTATACTTTGATTCTCGGTCATGTTCATTTCAATTAGTGAATAATCTCCACTCATCACTTTTCAGGAGAGACAATAAAATGTTATTAGAATTGTTTTCTGAAAATTTGTCATCTTAATCCTTAAGAAGGATGCACACGTGAATCAGAATCATACTTTTTTAATTGAATCAAAGTACTTCCAATTTCCAACCACCTCTGTGCTGGTCTTCCAAGCAAAAAAATTTATTATTCTTGTTATCTGAAAAATAAATAAATAAATAAAAATGAAAAAGCTATATGCTGGACCTTCTTATTCACTTACTTTTTCACAAATCTCTATCAAAAAAAAAATAATAATAATAAAAAAATAAAATTGCGAATGATAAGAAATTTATGTACTGCAATTATTTCAAATAGTATTGAATTTATTTATTTTTCCTTGTCAGAAATATCTGATGCTGAAGATCAGGCTACTCAATGACATGGATGATGGATTTAGTTAAAAATAATAATAATTTGGCACCTAATTGTTTTAGTATATTTATGTGAGGTGTTATAGATTATTTTCTTTATCCAGAATGAATATGACTGTCATTTAACTTATTTATTTATTGCAGGAGCACAAACATTTCCCAATGCAACTTTTGGATGGGTTAATGTTAAAGATGTTGCAAATGCACATATTCAAGCATTTGAGATTCCTTCAGCTAGCGGAAGATATTGTTTGGTGGAGAGAGTTGAACACTGTTCAGAAATTGTAAAGATTTTGCACAAGCTTTATCCTGCTTTCCAACTTCCAGAGAAGTAAGTCTTCCCCCACCCAACAATCTCAAGATATTCTATACAGTTAATAATTTGCTACTGATAGTTGTAGCTCCCCTTTGCCGATTTCAGTTTGCACCAGAGCTTGCTTCCTGATTCTACTTCTTGAATACTCATGCATTGTGTCTTCATTTGTCTGACCAGAAACATAAGAATGAATCATCTCATATCGAGTCTATTTGATTGGGTCTCATTAGGGATACTTCTGTACTCTTTCTAACATCCTTCGGCTAGCCCTAGTTTCTAGGCATTCCTATTTTTATTTTCTCTTCATTTCTTAATTTCTCCCTTCGTTTGATGTGATTAGCATCATGGGGCAAATACAATTTACTAAATGAAACAAAAAAATCAGTGGAAATAGCAGTTTTCTATCCACACATACATGTATACACTCTGTGTGTGTGTGTGTGGCCAAGATTACTGAGGTCTGTCCCTATTTTATTACTACTTTCATCTATGCGGGTATCAGAAATGTTTGACTTTCCAGAACTGCTTCTATCATCTTATGACTCGCAACGTCCCATTTTACCATTTCTGAAGGAAACAATATAGATATCTGACATGAAGATATCCTTAAGTGTATCTCTATTCAGGATACAAAATAATTGTTTAGCTTGGATTAAAAAAATTCTTTGTAATGGTAGAAGTTGATTAAATTGTGACTTATTTTGCATCGTGTCAAGGGCTTTTTTAATAGTAAAATATCAATTAATTTTGAAGAGAGTTTGTTCTTCATGCTGCATTCTTCACCACTGTATTAAATTTCATTGAAATTTGCATATTTTGATATTCTGTTTCAATTTGAAGGCATTTGTCTAAGTATGCATTGGTAAGTAGCTTACCTATCATTGGACAGTGTATGTATTGAGAGAAAGGATGCTGCCATATATACTGCTTGCTGCTGTGGTCCATATAGCGAATGTAGTTTCTACATCTGCTCTTCCACATCAAAGTTATTTCTCACAGTTGACATTAAATGAATGGTACTCCAACCAAAGTAAAATTCTTTCCCTGATAGGTGCCCAGTCATGATTTCAAAAATTAGAATGATCTCTCTCTCTCTCTCTCTGGGGGTGGGAGGTTAATTACAACACTAACTTCTTTTTAAGCTCCCATGGTTTATGAAACCTACCTCTAATTATCCTTATTGTTATTGATAGTGTATTTTAATAATCACCTGTACATTGTGTCTTTGATATGCTTCCGAATGAACTTGTGTTAACAATTTAAATATTACCATGCAAATCAAAGTTACTCAATTGTTTTTTTTCAGTAGAGATATCTATGATCAACTGCATAATTTTTCTTAAATAACTTTGGCAGGTGTGCGGATGACAACCCTTTCGAGCCAACATTCCAGGTATCCAAGGAGAAAGCAAAAAGCTTGGGAATTGACCACATTCCCTTAGAGGTGAGCCTCGAGGAAGCTGTCGAAAGCTTGAAGGAGAAGAATTTTTTCTGTTGCTGAATCTTGGAAGCTATCAGAGCCTCAGAGGGTCTTTCGAATAAATAAAATGGTGGTGAACCATGTTGTCCTCAACGACATTGTAGTTGGTGCTTGCTCCTACTTTGAAGAGTCTCCCATCTTTCTGAATTATATTACTATACTGAGATCATTTTCTGTACTTTTTATACTTAATGCAAATGAGAACCTGGCATTCATAGTCTTGCCGTTTGAGTTTGCGTATTGGGTCGTCTTATGTATATTTGGCATTTCAGTTTTCTTTATGTGGCAAATTGTTGACACCAGGTTTGAACAAAAAGAACTACTGATGACCGTGTGTGCCAATGTTTATCTGTTAGAAATGGCTAGTTGCAGGAGGTAGAAGAAAGGATAAGAAAGGATGAAAGACCCTCTTCTAACTTCTGCTTGCTAGATGACCCTCTTGGATTTGGATTTTGGCCATGCAGGAATCTCTCTCAATGCCAATGGTCAGCTTTGGAAGGAAATGCCGGTCTTCAGAGAATGTTATATGCTTGCATTCTTGCGAAGCATTATCAGCATCGATGGTCAATACCGACTCACGTGGCAGATGGTGTAGAATATTTTTTTTTTTTTTTTTTTTTGCCCTTTTTTGGGGTTATCAAAATGGGTTTATGTGCACATTTGCTACGTGAAATCGTGAATTGGTGCGGAAAATTGACGTGAAAAATTGGTGCATACAGCACTACGTCTTGAAAAACTTGCATAATGAAAGCAGATTAAAAGTAACATAATGAATATGCGGTCAATCACATTAGACAGCAGGTTTCTTAAAATTATCTTTGACATTTTAATATTTATAAAACAAACCAAACCATTCCCTTGGACTCTGGTTCATGCTGCTACTTTTGAGCTCGGATGGGTTAGACTACCTTGGGTTGTCTCATTCATGGGCTTTCATCTTGGGATGAGTTAGCCTGGGTGGGTTAATTTTAAGGTTTTCTATTTTAATTAATTAATTTATAATCTACATCTATATCTATATCTATGTATACTACCTATAAAAAGATGAATGTAAGAAAAACTTTTGATTGACTAATATACCCTTATTTTAATTTTTAAATACATAACTATCCACCCTTCTGCATATATAGGAAATATATCAATATGAAAACTATAATTCTAAAACACATACCTTAATATATAAAACACAAATAGGAATTCAAAGGAAACGGAAACTATAATTCTTATATAATAAATAGAAACATAGAGAAATATGGAAACTATAATTCTAAAACACATACTTTAATATATAAAATACAAATAGGAATTCAAAGGAAACGGAAACTATAATTCCTATATCTATACTACCTATAAAAGTCTGTATTTCAGAAAAACTTTTAATTAACCATAACACCCTTATTTAAAATTATATTTACCTTTTTATCCTTTAATTAAAAAAAACCTTTAAAAAAAAAAGTATTACATGTATAGAATCCTAAAACCTTAAAACAATTATAATATAAAAATATAAATATCATATCAACAATTAAACGATGGAAACCAAACAAGACATGCTTTTCGGCGTCCTTCGTTGTCCTTAGGCCTAATCCCATCAACCAAAACAGGGTTCTCTCTTTAATATTGTTATTTTCTTTTCTTTTCAATGTTTTTTCATTTTTTCCTCCTAATTTTAATGGTTGACTGTGTAGTAGTGGATAAGTTAAAAACCAAAGAAGATGACTATTTGTTTACACAGTAACTCTTGGTATCTTTTTTCTTGGTTTTTTTTTTTTTTTTTTTTTAAGGTTTTTCTTTTTGGTATTATTAATTGTTATTTTCAAATATTGGTTACTTCTTCCACATCATTCTTTTTCCTATTATGTTTTTCTATGCACTGTGCTTACATATAAATTTTTATTTTTATTTTTTATAAAACTTTGCAATCTTTACTTGAATGGCCAAATTAGTATATATATTGGTAATCACATGAAGAGAGAAAAAAAAAATGAAACTTTGCAATCCCAGTTTGAATTGCCAAATTAAAAGATAATCACCTAAAGGGAGAGAGAGGAGGGGGGGGGGGGGGGACAACAATAGATAAAACTCTACATGAAGGGGGGAAAAATGATATGGAAAAGCTCTCTACACTATTTTCAATCTTTGCATGGACCAAAAAAAATGTAGATAATGATGCCATAAAAATAAATAAATAAAAAAAAAAAAAAAACACATAGAAAAAAAGAGAAAAACTTTGTCTAAGGATTAGTTTCGCTTTTAAAAATAAATAAATAAAAAATTTAAAAAACCATGAGCGAATTTACTTCACAAAAATCGTGTCTTTGACAGTGGAAGACAGTACCACCAAATAAATAGATGAATCCAAAAAAAAAAAAAAAAAAAAAAAAAAACCTAGAGGCAACCTAAGATTGTCTCCAAATCTTGGTTGTGGTTCACGGAGTATAGCTGAGAAAAAACGACTTGGGTTTGTTCACCAAATTGTGTTATTTTGATAGTAAGAAAGAGAGAGAACATTGTGGGAGCAAATTAAGAAGGGCAACGCACGTGCAAAACTTCTTAATAACCACGTGTAACGCACGTGTGTACCAACTAGTTGTCTATAAAAGACTGAATATCAGAAAAGCTTTTGATTGACCAATATACCCTTATTTTATATTTTAAATACATCACTACCCTTATACACGGTATATTGATTAGAAGAGGAAATAGGAATATGAAATATAAAATACATAAAAAGGAAATAAGAATATAAAACACATAAATATAAATAGGAATTCAAAGTATACTATAATTCTACCCTTATACACACTACATTGATTGGAATAGGAAATAAGAATATAAAAAACATAAATATAAATAGGAATTTATAAATAAGAATTCAAAGTATACTATAATTCGTAAAACCACATAAATAGGAAATTAAATTTATATAAAACCTTAAACCTTAACATATATCATTTACATAATTCTGAATTCTACTTTCTCCATTAACAGCAGAATTTTGAATTCTTATTTTTCCATTAAGAGCGTTTTCTACCTTGTTTGGAAAGTGTTTCTTTACAAAATGCGATAACTTTTTCTCAAAATTTTTTAAAAAAAAAACAAAAACAAAAAAACAAAAAACGAAAAGTCACGTGCAATGCACGTGTACACCAACTAGTTATTAAAAAAGGACAAATGTTGAAGTGCTTAAAATTCTTTCTCAAATTTACTTGTCCAAATAATGTGACAACCACCACATCAGCCCACCATAGATAGTTATCATTTTAATGAAATTTTTAATTGAATAACCCAAGTGCCACATCATTTAGGCAAGTGGTTTAGAGAAAAATATTTGGACAATATTGACCTTTGAGAATGTTGGCGTTCTCTAATTGAGGGGGTTCCATGATTTATTGGTATTGGTAGAAATGCGAAGACAGATCCGAATGTTGGACCGATCTAAGAAATAAGCCTGGTCTGGCTTTGTGAACCAACTGGACCTTAGTCGGACCATCATGGCCCAAGCTTGACAGAGTATACTTGGGCTTGGATACTGCTCGAGTTTGGCCCAAGATCGATCTGACTTCAACCAAACCCTACTTGCACAACCCAACATTTTGGTTCGTGCTAGCCTTACTTGGGCTTCTTAACACCCTTATGAAAGCCCAGTTTTCTTTTGCAAAATAAAGTACAAATGTATCAAATTCTATAAATTCGTGAAATACCTCTACTTTGAATTTCAAAACTTTAGTTTGTAATTATGGTTATCATTCTCCTAGATTTTCTCATTCAAAAATGATGGATTTGTTTTCTAAAATTATATGAAAAAACAATAAAACATTGTGAATTTATAATGGATATCCAAACTGGTCCTTAGATTATTGCAGATTATATAAATGATCTAAATATGAAAACTTCTAAAGAACTCAACTTTGGGCCTTAGTTGGTTTGACCAGGCCCAACACAGTGCACTCAAACATTGCGTTAGAAGGCCACCTGACTGTTGCAAGAAGCAATACTTGGGGGTGGGTAACCTCACCAGATAGAGGCTCCTATGGTAATGGTTAAAGGTGGATTGTTATCATTGGTTGTTTTCTTCTACCTTTATATAATTTACTAGAAAACATTATTTTAGAAAACATTGTAAAATAAAGTTTTTTCAAAATCTATTGTTTAATTAAATTTTTTGGTCATTTACAATTTTTATTTCTGTAAAAATGAAATTATATAATTTTAGTTTTATTTTACATAATACTAATGGTACACATTCAGCACCTTTGATGAAAAAATTCAAAGAAAATTATAGTTATCATCATGAATAAGCATGAAAAATTAAAATGATGATGTCTCAACCAAAAAATAAATAAATAAAATTAAAATGATGAAGTTTTATGAATTTTTAAAAATCAATATGATAACATCAATTATGGTAATAACTCAAAGGCACCATTGTGACTTTTTTTTGGCCATGGTAAAGCCCACCAAGCCCCTGTTGCGCGATATGATTACAACTTTTCAAGCAATGGTTGATTCATTTATCTTTGGAGGATTTGGCCAATAGTCAAACAGATAGTACGGCAATTAGTCAACAAACTTTTATCTTAATTCAATTAAACCATTTTATTGCTTTCTGACGAAAATACCCTTCTATGCACGCAAAGCTTACCCGTAAGATTTGTCTTGCCTGTAAGATATTTCTCCCACTGCCACTGGTGACCTCTCACCTTCTCCATCTCCGGCGACAGTTCGATCTCCAACAAACAAACCTCCTCCCTTCTCCATCTCCAGTGACTATTTTATTTTCATTTTTTGTCCCCTCTTTAAAAAATTTCCTTCACACCAAACAAAACCCCTTTTCCCATGACATTCTAGTTCAAAAGATTCATCAAAACAACGAATCTGATTCCTCCACTTCGCCGACGCTGGACCCATTGTCCCCATCGGCAGTCAAAAACTCTCTGATCAAATTAGTTGCTCTCACAGTTTAGGTCACTAACAACGCCCTCCTCGCTGTCATATTCCTCACATGGATTCTTGGAACCCTAGCCTTCGTCCTCCTCTCCTTCATCAACCAGGTCATCTAGGTTACAAAGAACCCATCGACATCACATCGTTCTCGGATTAGATTGTCGTGGTCTCACTTGGCCATCTCATGGTATCCAAAATTACTGGTCGAGTGTTCTTCAAGGGTGGAGATGGGGATTCTCGCTCAAAAAGGCTCAAGACCCTTCAATGTTAATGAGCACGTGCTGTCAAAAAGGTGTTACTATCTGCGCATCTTTTTTTTTCTTTTTCTTTTGTTTTTGGGATTTTTTTTTTTGATAACTTTTTTCGAAAAAAGGTTGGATTGAAAGTTATCCCCCCAAAAAAAAGAAAAAGAAAAAAAAACTCTTAAAATATAGTAAAATTATTAAAACTGTAAAATTTTACACTTTCATGTGTCAAATTGTAAAATTTTACAATTGTACGAAGTATTATATTGCACCATGTCAAGTAAGTAAAATTTTACGGTTTTACAAAGTATTATACCGGATTGTGTTGGATTGCAAAATTTTACAATCTCAATTTTTTTAATAATCACTTAATTAATATGGATTTTGTTTCGAAGATGTCGACAAGTAAATTCTAAATATATTAAAACAAATTAAACGGATATATATATTGCAAGTTATAAGTTATTAAAAATTAAAATACTAAAAAACCAACCAAGTTAGTTACATAGGTGCCCTTACTAACAAAAAAGTGAATGTCATTAGTAACAATATGGGTAAACCAGAGATTTTCTTAAAAAGGACGACCCATTGCTAAATAAGTTTCACCCATTAAGTAATTGAGTTAGAAAAACTCTTACTTGACTAATTATTAATATTTTACCTAATTATGGGGTAATCGCCAGTTTCCCCTTTATCTTTTAAAATCCCAATCTAATTCACTAATGAAGGAATTTTATCTCAGATCACACTTGCTTAAAATTGAAAACCTCGGCTACCCTTTGCGTCTTTATACATTTTTTAATCCTCCTCTTTTGTTCGTAGGGAAGGTATAGTCTGAAACTCTCACAGGTTATATTAGCAAGCCCTTCCTTCAACGACGTAGAAGGTGGCGTATGCTTGAGAGGGGATAGATGATATCGAGCTTCACTTCGTGAATCTCAAGCTGGGCATGGTTTTCATGAGATGGCATGATCCAATGTTTTCCCTAGCAATATAGCATTGTTAGGAGACATTTTTTATTTATTTTTTGGATAGATTTCGTAGGTGAGAGATGAAGCTATTTATAATTTAAAATTTTTCTTGGACCCTATCTTTTCTTTCTACACCAAACTTTCAACCTACTCATGGTATTAAATTAATAATTGAAAAATGAATGTCTAGCTGTCCGTTTGCAGACGAAACCTCTTCTTTTATGATTGTAATAGAGAAGAGAAGTAGAAGGAAGTAGTGTACGTAGATATATGTATTCTTCTTAACTTCAAGAGGAGAGAATCAGAAGAAGGAGAGGATGAGCGGAGCAGGGAAGGTGGTGTGCGTGACAGGTGCATCGTGTTACATAGTTTCATGGATCGTCAAGTTTCTTCTGCAGCGTGGCTACACTGTCAATGCCTCTATTCGTGACCCAAGTCGGTCTCTTCTTCCATTTTGATTCATCATTGCTTTCTGTTTGGTTTTGATCTTTCTTTCTTTTTCATTTTTTCCCTATAGTTTTTAGTTTTTTTTGGATCAGCACCCCATAGTTTTAGTTAATATATATGGTTTATGATCTTGCTGATTTTTGGAATTTCAATTCAGGCCCATAAAAAATGGAGCATACCCAGTTGCAAATCGTGACTACTAATGCAATGTTTCAGCTCAATCAAACAATTTTTATTGGTATTAGGGGTTTTGCGACACTGGGTCAGGGTTGGTTTTGAGAAATGGGTTTTGCTTTTCAAGTGATAAAATTTCATTTTAGAGAGGATGGGTTACTCTTCTCTAATAAAATCATGTTCAGTGGAATACCAGTAAGGCAGTAACTCATTAATCTCCCTGTGCCGAGGCCGTAATAAACTCAATTGATATTCTCCTGCAGATGATCCAAAGAAGACAAAGCACTTACTTGCACTTGATGGAGCCAAGGAGCGACTTCACATTTTCAAAACCAAGTTATTGGAAGAAGGGTCCTTTGATTCAGTAGTTGATGGGTGTGAAGGTGTTTTTCACACGGCATCTCCCTTTCGTGATGCAATCACGGATCCGCAGGTTCATCTCATATTACTTCTTTCAAGATGGTTGTAATTGTTAGTTGTATAGTTAAGCTCTATTTTGTATATGAAATTGGAGCGAAATCCCCCAAAAATACCATCTTAAAGTGTTTGCCGAAAGATTCCTTTGAAAATTGCAGACCCAAAATTGCCGTCAGACAAAATCCCCAACTTCAAATTCTAAGCTCTTGGAAACTGATGTGTTAGGCCTCTATACTTTTGTGTACAATGATATTACCCCCATATTACCTTTAATTCAGAATAAGCAAGGCTGCTTGTTTTCTAACTGTCACTTAACTGTTCACCTCATCATTTCAGGCAGAACTAATCGACCCTGCATTGAAGGGAACACTTAATGTTCTTGGTTCATGTGCAAGAACCCCATCTGTTAAACGAGTAGTTCTAACATCTTCTATGGCTGCAGTTTCATACTGTAGAAAACCTCGAACTCCTGGCGTGGTGGTTGATGAGACTTGGTTTTCTGATCCAGAGCTCTTGAAGGAATCAAAGATGTGTGTATTTTGGCTATCATCTTCATTTTCTTTTAGAAAAATTTCTGATGCTTATGAAGTGTTAATCTGTCATATTGCCATAATGATGCCTGTGCAAACATGAGCAAGTATTAGTTGTTTAAATTTTGGTTTAATTGCTAGCTAGATCCAATGAAATCAATATATTGTAATTGCAAATTTTTCTTGTTCATGAATGAGTGATGGGTAAGTTCACATGATACAAGTAGTTTTTGTTGTTGTAACAAAGCATTGATGGGAAATAAAGTAGGAAGACTGGAGGAATAAGAATTAACATTGACCACCATTTAAAAAAAAAAAAGAAGGTGCTTCTCATACAAGAAAATGATGCCCCTGCTTCTCTTTATCTGAATAAAAAACTCTCTCTAGGATGAGCAAAAACAACTCATTCATGAAATTTTGGCCGGGAGAAGGACTATCCATCATGAATTTACAATTTACTACCGCCATTTTCACTTATTGAGTGGATTTTGGTATTTGATTATATTTCGTAAGTGCTTGTAGTATCAGGGCTGAAAATGGGCTCAGAAAAGAGTGAGTTGATTGGAGTGAGTAAGATAGCTAATTATCCATAAAAAAAATTTGTTTG
The DNA here is from genome assembly GCA_039720395.1 of Liquidambar formosana. Lineage (NCBI taxonomy): Eukaryota > Viridiplantae > Streptophyta > Magnoliopsida > Saxifragales > Altingiaceae > Liquidambar > Liquidambar formosana. The sequence goes on from CM077831.1 coordinate 32,617,878, forward strand.
CTAATTGGGATCCCTTCATATGACCTATATGAGTCTTCAGGGGATCCTATTGGACTTATTGAAAGATTGCGAAATGGGATGCATTGCTTGAAAGTTGGAAAGGAGGCTAGCCTCATGATAAGAGTGTCGATCTCTTGATATAGACAATGTCATTATTTTTAGAACTCCTCTCTCCAGCACACCAATGTATTCTTCTCAGTTTTTATGATTTTGGCATATTTCACAAACCAATAGGGCACATATCTCCTATAAGAATCATCGGCTGAATTGGAAGACATGCTGTGGGTTAGAGTTGGATGGTTTGGGACAAGGGCTATCCTTAGTGACTAGATTTCTCTATATTGGGTTCTACTACCCCTTCAGACATTACATGGGCACAGAGAGATCTAAGGCTAGTTTTCATGTGATGTGTCATTGTTTCTGCTCCCACTTTAGAATCTTGGCATTTCGGTTGCTTACTTAATCCGTCATAGCTTTGTCATTCTTAAAAAATTTATGTTTCTCCTATTATGTGGTTTGGACCGGTGTTGGGTGATTGAAGTGATTCTTTGCTTATCCTTGAGATGCGGCTTGTGCTCATCAAACGTTCTCTCTCTCTCTCTCTTTTTTTTGTGGTGCTGTTCGAAAATGACTTGTGTTTCTATCTAATGTCAAAAACTGTTTGCACTAGAGATTCTTTCTTGTGATAGGCCATTGGTTCTTTGTTTCAGTCCATTGGGTTTTGTTTAAGTTAGTAAAACAGGAAGAATTTATACCAATGTGCATTTGGCAATAACCTTTTTGTAATATGTTACTATGTTTCTGTTCTGTTTTTTGGGCTTCTACCAGAATTGGTATGTGCTTTCAAAGACTTTGGCTGAGGATGCTGCCTGGAAATTTGTGAAAGAGAAGAGTTTTGACATAGTTACAATACACCCGGGAATGGCGATTGGTCCTCTCTTATAACCAACACTTAATACAAGTGCTGCTGTAGTTTTGGGCTTGATAAACGGTATTTGTTCTTTCTTAATGAGGTTGATGTTTATTGTTTGATTCTTGTCCATGTTCATCTCAATTAGCAAATAATCTTGACTCATCTCTTTCCAGAAAGAGAGACCATAAAATTTTATTAGAATTGTATTCTTGAAATTTGTCATCTTAAGCCTTAAGAATGATATCCATATGAATCAGAATCACACTCTTTTAATTGAATCAGAATACTTCTTAAAACCTTTATGCTGGGTTTCCGACAAACTTGTCATCATTAATATAAAATATAAAATAAAATAAAAAAAACTGTATGCTCAATGCTGGTCTTTTTTTATTCCCTTCCTCTTTCTCAAATCTATTTCAAAGAAATGAAATGTAAACGATAATAAATCTGTCTACTGCAATAATTTCAAATATTATTCAGTTAATTTATTTTCCTAGTCAGAAATATCTAATGCAGAAGCTGAAGCTACGTAGTGACATTGATTCCTTTAGTTAAGATACAATTTGGCACCTAATATAATATAATATATATATATATATATATATATATATATATATATATATATATATATATATATGTATATGTATTGATAATAAATCTGTCTACTGCAATAATTTCAAATATTATTCAGTTAATTTATTTTCCTAGTCAGAAAAATATCTAATGCAGAAGCTGAAGCTACGTAGTGACATTGATTCCTTTAGTTAAGATACAATTTGGCACCTAATATAATATAATATATATATATATATTAGTATAGTTAATTTGCTGTGTTAGGGATATCCAGAATGTGTATGACTGTCATTTACCTTGCTTATTTATTGCAGGAGCACAAACATTTCCCAATGCAACTTATGGATGGGTTAACATTAAAGATGTTGTGAACGCACATATTCAAGCATTTGAGATCCCTTCAGCTACTGGAAGATATTGTTTGGCAGAGAGAGTTGTACACTTTTCAGAAATTGTAAAAATTTTGCACAAGCTTTATCCTGCTTTCCGACTTCCAGACAAGTAAGTCTTCCGACAGTCAACAATGGCAGTAGTAGCACCCCTTTGCTGATTTCAGTTTGTAGTTTTGTATGAGAGCTTGGTTCCTGATTTGACTTCTTGAATACTCATACAGTCATCCCTTGTATCTTCATTTGTCTGACCGGAAAAATACAAATAAATCATCTGATGGGTAGCTTTGGGCAAGGAAGTACTGGTACTCATCTGATCATGAGCTCATAAATAAGATTTCATCTTGCCTCTCTATGCCCACCCTGATTGTTCCGCCCGCACTTGTTTGACTGAAACCAAAAGATGATGCCAACATTCCAAAGGACATATTTCCCCAATTAACAAACATTAAATGAACTGGTACTCCAATTAAAGTAGAATGCCTTCCCTGATATGTGCAATCTCCTATTCATAATTTTAAAAAAATGGCAATGCTCTCTCTTGTTTTTGTTATTGTTTTTTTGTTAAGTTGGGAGGGGGTGGGGGTGGGGTGTGGGTATTACGCACTTGTGCCTTTGATATGCTTATGAATTAGCTTGCGTCAAATATTTATATATTACCATGTAAATCATAATTTCTCAAACCTTTTTTTTTTTTGTTTAATTAGTAGTAATTTATATAATCAACTACATAATTTTTATTAAATGACTTTGGCAGGTGTGTGGACGACAAGCCATTCATGCCATTATTCCAGATATCCAAGAAGAAAGCAAAAGGCTTGGGAATTGACCACATTCCCTTAGAAGTGAGCCTCAAGGAAATCGTTGAAAGCTTGAGGGAGAAGAAATTTTTCTGTTTTTCCCAGTTGTAGTAGCAATCTGAGGGTCTTTTGAATAAATAAATGGTGTTGAACTCTTTTGTCCTCAACTACATTGTAGTTTGTACTTGCTACTAATAAATAAGGTTAATTGGAGTCGCATTTAAATTTAACTGCTTTTAAAACATTAAAAATAAAAATAAAAATAAAAATTGGGGGTGAAAGTAAGAATTTCATTCTATCAGAAGGAAAGTCATACAAGAAAGCAACACAGCTAAACGACTCAAAAGCTAAGAACGCTACAACAAGAACAGATGCCCAGTAGCCCCAGAACCCCAAAAAAAAAGGGAAAAAAAACACACACAAGAATTAGATGATGAAGACAATAACATGAGCACCCTGTTTGGGAAGACTTCTGAGGGACTCAAACGTGCTTCTAGGACCCAAAAGTCTGTTTTGAAACATTTGAATTTACAATGGACATCCAAACTGTGCCATAGAATGGTGCAAAATTTATTTAGGTCAACATCAAGGGATCCAATGCTTACTATATGTTCAGTCTGGGCCAATATAAACTCTGAAAGAATTCAACTTTAGGTCTCATGGTATTAAATTAATAATTGAAAAATGATTGCCTTGCTGTCCTGGTTCTTTTTTTTTGGATAAATTACAAGAAACATTGGTAATGTTTAACCTCATTTTCACATAAATAACATAACCCTAAAATAAAAATAAATAAATAAATAAATTCAATGTGGGTGACAAAACCGTTAAACGACGCCGTTTTCCAATTCGTGGGTAATAACAAACCTCAATGGCGGGACCTTGTCCGTTTGCAGACGAAGCTTCTTCTTTTATGATGGTAGTAGAGAAGAGAAGTAGAAGGAAGTAGTGTACGTAGATATATGTATTCTTCTTAACTTCAAGAGGAGAGAATCAGAAGAAGGAGAGAATGAGCGGAGCAGGGAAGGTGGTGTGCGTGACGGGTGCATCGGGTTACATAGGTTCATGGATCGTCAAGTTTCTTCTCCAGCGTGGCTACACTGTCAATGCCTCTATTCGTGACCCAAGTCAGTCTCCTCTTCCATTTTGATTCATCATTGCTTTCTGTTTGGTTTTGATCTTTCTTTCTTTTTCATTTTTTCCCCATAGTTTTTAGTTTTTAGTTTTTTTTTTTTTAATTTTTTTATCAGCACCCCATAGTTTTTAGTTAATATATATGGTTTATGATCTTGCTGATTTTTGGAATTTGAATTCATGCCCATAAAAAAATGGAGCATACCCAGTTGCAAATCGTGACTACTAATGCAATATTTCAGCTCAATCCAACAATTTCTATTGGTATTAGGGGTTTTGCGACAGTGGGTCAAGGTTTTGAGAAATGGGTTTTGCTTTTCAAGTGATAAAATTTCATTTTAGAGAATATGGGTTACTCTTCTCTAGTAAAATCATGTTCAGTGGAATACCAGTAAGGCAGTAACTGATTAATGTCCCTGTGCCGAGGCCGTAATAAACTCAATTTGTATTCTCCTGCAGATGATCCAAAGAAGACAGAGCACTTACTTGCACTTGATGGAGCCAAGGAGCGACTTCACATTTTCAAAACCAACTTATTGGAAGAAGGGTCCTTTGATTCAATAGTTGATGGGTGTGAAGGTGTTTTTCACACGGCATCTCCCTTTCGTGATGCAATCGCGGATCCGCAGGTTCATCTCATATTAATTCTTTCAAGATGGTTGTAATTGTTTGTTGTATAGTTAAGCTCTATTTTGCTGATGAAATTGGAGCGAAATCCCCCAAAAATACCACCTTAAAGTGTTTGCCGAAAGATTCCTTCGAAAATTGCAGACCCAAAATTGCCGTTAGACAAAATCCCCAACGTCAAATTCTAAGCTCTTGGAAACTGATGTGTTAGGCCCGTATACTTTTGTGTACAATGATATTACCCCCATATTACCTTTAATTCAGAATAAGCAATGCTGCTTGTTTTCTAACTGTCACTTAACTGTTCACCTCATCATTTCAGACAGAACTAATCGACCCTGCATTGAAGGGAACACTTAATGTTCTTGGTTCATGTGCAAGAACCCCATCTGTTAAACGAGTAGTTCTGACATCTTCTATGGCTGCAGTTTCATACTGTAGAAAACCTCGAACTCCTGGCGTGGTGGTTGATGAGACTTGGTTTTCTGATCCAGAGCTCTTGAAGGAATCAAAGGTGTGTATATTTTGGCTATTATCTTCATTTTCTTTTTGAAAAATTTATGATGCTTATGAAATGTTAATCTGTTATATTTCCATAATGATGCGTGTGCAAACATGAGCAAGTATTAGTTATTGAAATTTTGGTTTACTTGCTAGCTAGATCCATTGAAATCATATATTGTAATTGCAAATTTTTCTTGTTCATGAATGAGTAATGGATATTTTCACACGATACAAGTAGTTTTTGTTGTTGTAACAAAGCAATGATGGGAAATAAAGGAGGAAGACTGGAGGAATAAGAATTAACATTGACTAGAGTTGGATGGTTTGGGACAAGGGCTATCCTTAGTGACTAGATTTCTCTATATTGGGTTCTACTCCCCCTTCAGACATTACATGGGCACAGAGAGATCTAAGGCTAGTTTTCATGTGATGTGTCATTGTTTCTGTTCCCACTTTAGAATCTTGGCATTTCGGTTGCTTACTTAATCCGTCATAGCTTAGTCATTCTTAAAAAATTTATGTTTCTCCTATTACGTGGTTTGGACCAGTGTTGGGAGATTGAAGTGATTCTTTGCTTATCCTTGAGATGCGGCTTGTGCTCATCAAACGTTCTCTCTCTCTCTCTCTCTCTCCTTTTTTTTTTTTTTTTTTTTTTTTTTGGGTGCTGTTCGAAAATTACTTGTGTTTCTATCTAATATCAAAAACTGTTTGCACTAGCGATTCTTTCTTGTGATAGGTCATTGGTTCTTTGTTTCAGTCCATTGGGTTTTGTTTAAGTTAGTAAAACAGGAAGAATTTATACCAATGTGCATTTGGCAATAACTTTTTTGTAATATGTTACTATGTTTCTGTTCTGTTTTTTGGGCTTCTACCAGAATTGGTATGTGCTTTCAAAGACTTTGGCTGAGGATGCTGCCTGGAAATTTGTAAAAGAGAAGAGTTTTGACATAGTTACAATACACCCAGGAATGGCAATTGGTCCTCTCTTACAACCAACACTTAATACGAGTGCTGCTGTAGTTTTGGGCTTGATAAACGGTATTTGTTCTTTCTTAATGAGGTTGATGTTTATTGTTTGATTCTTGTTCATGTTCATCTCAATTAGCAAATAATCTCGACTCATCTCTTTCCAAAAAGAGAGACCATAAAATTTTATTAGAATTGTATTCTTGAAATTTGTCATCTTAATCCTTAAGAATGATATGCATATGAATTAGAATCACACTCTTTTAATTGAATCAGAATACTTCTTAAAACCTTTATGCTGGGTTTCCATGCAAACTTGTCATCATTAATAATAATAAAAAAAAGGCTGTATGCTCAATGCTGGTTTTTTTTTTTATTCCCTTCCTCTTTCTCAAATCTATATCAAAGAAATGAAATATAAATGATAATAAATCTGTCTACTGCAATAATTTCAAATATTATTCAGTTAATTTATTTTCCTAGTCATAAATATCTAATGCAGAAGCTGAAGCTACGTAGTGACATTGATTCCTTTAGTTAAGATACAATTTGGCACCTAATATATATATATATATATATATATTTTTAGCATAGTTAATTTGCTGTGTTAGGGATTATTTTCTCTATCCAGAATGTGTATGACTGTCATTTACCTTGCTTATTTATTGCAGGAGCACAAACATTTCCCAATGCAACTTATGGATGGGTTAACGTCAAAGATGTCGCGAACGCACATATTCAAGCATTTGAGATCCCTTCAGCTACTGGAAGATATTGTTTGGCAGAGAGAGTTGTACACTTTTCAGAAATTGTAAAAATTTTGCACAAGCTTTATCCTGCTTTCCAACTTCCAGACAAGTAAGTCTTCCGACACCCAACAATGGCAGTAGTAGCACCCCTTTGCTGATTTCAGTTTGTAGTTTTGTATGAGAGCTTGGTTCCTGATTTGATTTCTTGAATACTCATACAGTCATCCGTTGTGTCTTCATTTGTCTGACCGGAAAAATACAAATAAATCATGTGATGGGTAGCTTTGGGCAAAGAAGTACTGGTACTCATCTGATCATGAACTCATAAATAAGATTCCATCTTGCCTCTCTATGCCCACCCTGATTGTTCCGCCCACCCTTGTTTGACTGAAACCAAAAGATGATGCTAACATTTGAACATATTTCCCCGATTAACATTAAATGAAATGGTACTCCAATTAAAGTAGAATGCCTTCCCTGATATGTGCAATCTCCTATTCGTAATTTAAAAAAAATGACAATGCTCTCTCTTGTTTTTGTTTTTGTTTTTTGTTAAGTTGGGAGGGGGTGGGGGTGGGGGTGTGGGTATTATGCATTCGTGCCTTTGAATTGCTTATGATTTAGCTTTCGTCAAATATTTATATATTACCATGTAAATCATAATTTCTCAACTCTTTTTTCTTTTTCTTTTTTTTTTGTTCGTTTAATTAGTAGTAATTTATATAATCGACTACATAATTTTTATTAAATGACTTTGGCAGGTGTGCGGACGACAAGCCATTCATGCCATTATTCCAGATATCCAAGGAGAAAGCAAAAGGCTTGGGAATTGACCACATACCCTTAGAAGTGAGCCTCAAGGAAATCGTTGAAAGCTTGAGGGAGAAGAAATTTTTCTGTTTTTCCCAGTTGTAGTAGCAATCTGAGGGTCTTTTGAATAAATAAATGGTGGTGAACTCTTTTGTCCTCAACTACATTGTAGTTTGTACTTGCTATTAATAAATAAGGTTAATTAGAGTCGCATTTATCAAGGGTTTACCAAAAAAAATTCAACTTTAGGTCAACATTTGAATTAGACGATGTTGACCAAAATTTATTTCGGTCAACATCAAGGGTTTACAAGAAAAAAAAAAAAAAAAATGCTTACTGTATGTTCAGTAAGGGCCAATATAAACTCCGAAAGAATTCAACTTTAGGTCTCAAACATTAGCCCAAACCCAAAACAGCGAACTCAAACATTGGGTTGGCACGCCTTGGGCTCGGTGGTTCCATTTTAAATGGCATTTTCTCATTGGGGGCTTCTATTGGCATCTCAAGATTTGCTTTTCATCCCCTCCTAATTTTATATTTTAAAATTTTATGAAAATATAAAAGGTTTTCATGAAAACTGACCAAAAGGTCCTTTAGAAAACAACATATATTTTGAACAATTTTGTAAAAGAAAGTTTTTCTAAAATCTAAAGGTTCAAAATAGACTTTTTAACTATTTATAAAATAAATGGTTTAAAAAATTCAATTAAATGATAGATTTTGAGAAATAATTTATCTGTAAAGTTATTTAAAATGATGTTTTTCAATAAATAAAGTAACCGGTTTTTATGAAATGTTTTTTATATTTTTCATAAAATTTTAAAATATAAAATTAGTGGGAAAGAAAAGCAAATCTTAGGGTGTCAAAAGAGAGACCCTTTCTCTTTTTTAATCCCCCTTTGCTGACGGAAAAGTCATAATTAGAAACTCCCACAGGGTAGATTAGCAAGCCTTTCTTCATGACGCAGACGGTCCCGTGGTGGAAAGTATAGTTGGAAACTCCCACAGGGTAGCCGTAGAAGGGGGCATAACCTTCTATGACATATGTGGTGGCGTAACCTTCCTTCAATGACATAGGTGGTGGCGTATGCTTCAATGCTTGATAGTGACATATAATATTTCTCAAGCGAGTACACATATTATGGATAATGACATAAAAACAAAAAAAAAAAAAAAAACACAATCTATTACAGATACGATATGAAATTGAATAATAAAGCATGATTAAAAGTTAATTTTATCGGTGAAAAAACCTCATGCCAAAACACTTTCACTAATAAAATCCTTAGTCAGCTGTTCCCTCCTCTTATGAATAGTGATTAACCTTTAATTGAAAATTTTAGAAAAAAATTAAATCTTGGTTAGAAAGAAAAAAGGAAAAGGACTTCCACTAGTTCATTCATTTCAATTTGCCCCAAAATGATTTCACAATCCACTTTCACTCAAATTTTATCTACTCAAATTTTATCAATATCACATCATTTTGAATTGGAAAATAAAGAGAGGAAAAAAATATATTCACATTCATATATGTCTTATACGTTAAAATCAGCAGGCATCCATCCCAATATCTCACATGTGTGATGTGCATTACACTTTAAGCTAATCCTTAAGAACAGTTTAGTCGGTTTACTAGTTTTAATTTTTCATATTTTTAAGAGACCAGTCACTTATTTAGAACAATTATAAGATAAATTACCAACCTATTCAAGTTTTTTCAATTAATTATGCGTTAAAATGGGATCAAAGTGAAAACGGAATTACCACTTAGTCTGCTACATTTTCGGTATAAATAAATGGTGATGGCCTCACGGAGAGTAGTAGCCAACTCCAAAAGTTCAAAGAATCAGAAGAACGAGAATGAGCGGAGCAGGGAAGGTGGTGTGCGTGACCGGTGCATCCGGTTACATTGCTTCATGGCTCGTCAAGCTTCTTCTCCAGCGAGGTTACACCGTCAAAGCCTCTATTCGTGACCCGAGTCAGTTTCCTCTCCCAATTTGATTCATTCTTGCTGAATATTTGTCTTTTTAAGTGTGTACATGATCATCAGTTATGGATTATGGGTTTTGATTCATATATATAATTATATATTCACCCCCTTCCCCCTCCCCCATAGTTTTTATTTGATATATGGTTTATAATCTTAAATTTTTGGAATTTGAATTCATGCCCATAAAGAAGGAGCATAGCCAGTTGCATATTGTGAGTTGTGCTGCAATGTTTCAGCTCAATTCTACAGTTTTTATCGGTATTAGGGGTTTTGTGACAATGGTTCAGAGTTTTGACAAAATGGGTTTTGTTTTTTAAGTGATGAAATTGCGTTTTAGAGAAGATGGGTTACTATTCTTCATAATCATTAGCTGAATACGGGGAAATGGTTGATTTAAATTTGTTAATTAGTATTTGAGTTCTTGATTATACGCACCAGAATTTGTTCCTTTCTAGTAAAATCAGGTTCAGTGGAATACTAGTAACTTCATAATCTTGCCATGCTGGTGCCATTAAAGTATTAGGACCACCATCTAATGTGTCTAACTTTGTTGATAAAGTGTACCAAAAGATATCAAAATTTGATGATCTTAGCCTTTCGCTTTTGGTCGATCCTATGAATAATGAAGGTTATTTTATGAAGAAGGTTAATAATCATCTAATTTGGGGATTTCTTGAATAGTTGGTCAATTAATTGAGTTCCATTAGATGGTGGGTGGGTCACTGGATCCTGATTTTCATTTTTTGGAACTTGACAATGCAAGATTAGAGTAAATCCTTAAACTTGGTGGACCAACTTTATTGGAGGAGCCAGATCTATGCGTACCCTTGAGTTTGGATCAATTCAGTAATTTTTTATTTTTTTATTTTTGCTTTTTTGGCTGTTGAGTCTTGATTTCATTATCTATTGAGAACATTGAGTGTTGCAATTTTTGTAATAGAATACATATAGGTTTAGATGGACAAAGTTAACATTGATGTGATAAGGTATTCATGTATATATATGTCTTTTTTTTCTTTTTTTGGAATTGGACAATATGAATTCTAGAAAACTAAACCAGTGAGACTTTCTCATTTCAATGATTTGGATAAGTTTTTTGAGGAAGATAGATCCAAAGAGCAATACGGTTATTGATTAGTTTTGTATGAGACAATAATGACTTCTGGTTTAGTTGATTGTTGCCAATTCAGAAAATCATAATTTCAAGATTTTTGACCGGCAGCACCTATTCTTACACCATATCAATAATCAATTAAATTATCATTTTTGATATTCTCACATGTTTATGAATTCAAAGTTCTTCTCTATTACTAAATTGCTAAGATCCTCATTCCTGATATTTTTTCAATCTTCCCTTAAGGCAAAAAAATTGAAGAATTCATTTATTTTTTAACATTTAATTTACTCATAATTACGGTTTCTTTGAAGGGTGAATGTTGTCTGTCTCATCTGCTTTCATACTCCAATCATATATTTTTCACCTATTCTTGCAAAGATATGCACATAGGTGCACATAAATATAAATGTATAAGCACATAGATACAATCATTCGTATATTTATTCACTTAAATAGAAGTATATAAATTTAGAGTGCTTAGTTTGTTTACAACTACCACATTATTTTGTTCCCACATACATTTGAGGATTAACTCAAAAGAAATGCCATTTAGTTGCTTAGTTTTGGGGCATCTGCGGCTCATCATGACTGTATGACCCTGCTTTTACCCCACCGCGCGGGCATGGGTCTAAACAAGCTGTGGAAAATAGTTTCTTAGCTTATTTAAATCTTAAGCAGACTATAGCTATCAGCATTTAAGATGATTTATTTATTAAATTTAGTTTATATCCTCCTGCAGATGATCCCAAGAAGACAGAGCACTTACTTGCACTTGATGGAGCTAAGGAGCGACTTCACCTGTTCAAAGCAAACTTATTGGAGGAAGGGTCCTTTGATTCTATAGTTGATGGGTGTGAAGGGGTTTTTCATACGGCATCTCCCTTTTATCATGCAGTCACAGATCCGCAGGTTCATCTCACATTACTTCTTTTTAGATGGTTGTAAGTGTTTATTATATAGTTAAGCTCTCTTTTGTTAATGAAAATGTAGTGAGAACCCCCAAAAATACCAGCATAAAGTATTTTTTAGAATATTCCATAAAAAATTGCAGACCCAAAATTTGTTGTTAGACAAACTCCCCAACTTCAAATTCGATGCCCTTGAAAACTGATTTGTCAGTCCTGAAACAACTTCAAAGTACTTGAGGATTTATTTTCAATGGATTTGAGCCCTAGAATTATCACCAAACACAGTGGTTTTGTCATCGAAATGGAGATTAATGATGGCACTTTTTTCAGGACGAGACTGAGATCTCAAGGTTCTTATAGATCATGATGATGATGAAGAATTGAAGGACAGATCCCCTTGCCTTGAGTCCCTCTTCCTAAAGTACATGGCTGTTGGGCAATAAATAAGAATAGTACATTACAATTTTAATGGAACCTTAATAGTAGCTTTGTTCATGCGTTTAGAATGTAATGCATTAATAATACACTTGTATAATTTTGTGTACAATGAAACTAACCCCCTATATTGCCAATGGGGCTACAAGTCCTTATGGCACCTCTCTCCCTTTAAGGGGAAGGGTGTGGTTTTAGCTCCTCCCTGGTGCGTGTGTGGGAGGAGAAGGGGTTATAGGAAGGGGGATGGGCTATCCTCCCTTGTGAAGCCCAAGTGCCCATTGGGATCTCCTTTGAACACCCACTCCCCCAAAAAAAAAAACCCTATTTTACCTTTAATTCAGGATAAGTATGGCTACTTGTTTTCTAACTGGTACTTAACTGTTCACCTCATCATTTCAGGCAGAACTAATCGACCCTGCATTGAAGGGAACACTTAATGTTCTTGGTTCCTGTGCAAAATCCCCATCTGTTAAACGAGTGGTTGTAACATCTTCTATGGCCGCAGTTTTATACGATAGAAAACTTCGAACCCCTGACGTGGTTGTTGATGAGACTTGGTTTTCTGATCCGGAGCTCTGTAAGGAATCCAAGGTGTGTATATTTTTGCTATTATCTTCATTTTCTTTTTGAAAAATTGACGATGCTTATGAAGGGTTAACCTGTCATATTTCCATACTGATGCCTGTGTAAGCATGAAGAACTATTAGCTATTTATAATTTGGGTTTAATTTCCAGCTAGATCCAATGAAATTAATATAATGCAATTGCAAAATTTTCTTGTTTGTTCATGAATAAGTAGTGGATGGGTTCACATGATCCAACTAGCTTTTGTTGTTGTAACAAAACATTGATGAGAAATACTAAAATTAGGAAGAGGATTTGAGGAATAAGAATTAACATTGACCATCATTCGTGAAATTATATCATTAGTGCAAAGTCAAAGCAATAATAGATTACTTAGTTTCAACTTTCAAGACCATCTCTATTTATCTGCAAACAAAATATCTTATTAATGAGAAAGGATGGTGGTGATCGCCTTTGCACGCTTTAAAATTCTGCTGATGTCCTTTCTTACGAAACCCCGAAAAAAAAAATGTTGGATAAATAATAATTCTTTAAATCAAGGATCTATGATGGTACTACATCATTTTATATACAAATGGTGGGACCAAGTATTGATCAAGACCAAGTATTGGCTCATTATTGGTTTTTATTTTAATTAGTAAGACAGGAAACAGTTATACCAATGTGCATTTGGCAATGACTTTCTTGTTATATGTTACTATATTTCTTTTTCTGTTTTTCTGGCTTCTTCCAGCTTTGGTATGTGCTTTCTAAGACTTTGGCTGAGGATGCTGCCTGGAAATTTGTAAAAGAGAAGGGTATGCACATGGTTACAATAAACCCAGCAATGGTGATTGGTCCTCTCTTACAGCCAACACTTAATACAAGTGCTGCTGCTGTTTTGAATGTAATAAACGGTATTTATTCTTTCTTAATGAGGTTGATATTTATACTTGGATTCTCGGTCATGTTCATTTCAATTAGCGAATAATCTCCACTCGTCACTTTTCAGGAGAGACAATAAAATGTTATTAGAATTGTTTTCTGAAAATTTGTCGTCTTAATCCTTAAGAAGGATTCACATGTGAATCAGAATCATCTTAATCCTTGTCAGAAATATCTGATGCTGAAGATCAGGCTACTCAATGACATGGATGATGGATTTAGTTAAAAATAATAATAATTTGGCACCTAATTGTTTTAGTATATTTATGTGAGGTGTTATAGATTATTTTCTTTATCCAGAATGAATATGACTGTCATTTAACTTATTTATTTATTTCAGGAGCACAAACATTTCCCAATGCAACTTTTGGATGGGTTAATGTTAAAGATGTTGCAAATGCACATATTCAAGCATTTGAGATTCCTTCAGCTAGTGGAAGATATTGTTTGGTGGAGAGAGTTGTACACTATTCAGAACTTGTAAAGATTTTGCATGAGCTTTATCCTGCTTTCCAACTTCCAGAAAAGTAAGTCTTGCCCCACCCAACAATCTCAAGATATTCTATACAATTAATAATTGCCACTGACAGTTGTAGCTCCCCTTTGCCGATTTCAGTTTGCACCAGAGCTTGCTTCCTGATTCTACTTCTTGAATACTCATGCATTGTGTCTTCATTCGTCTGGCCAGAAACATAAGAATGAATCATCTCGTATCGAGTCTATTTGATTGGGTCTCATTAGGGAACTTCTGTACTCTCTAACATCCTTCGGCTAGCCTTAGTTTCTAGGCATTCCTATTTTTATTTTCTCTGCATTTCTTAATTTCTCCCTTCGTTTGATGTGATTAGCATCATGAGGCAAATACAATTTACTAGATGAAACAAAAAAATCAGTGGAAATAGCAGTTTTCTATCCACACATACATGTTTACACTCTGTGTGTGTGTGTGTGTGTGTGTGGCCGATATTACTGAGGTCTGTCCCTATTTTATTACTACTTTCATCCATGCGGGTATCAGAAATGTTTGACTTTCCAGAACTGCTTCTATCATCTTATGACTCGCAACGTCCCATTTTACCATTTCTGAAGGAAACAATATAGATATCTGACATGAAGATATCCTTAAGTGTATCTCTATTCAGGATACAAAATAATTGTTTAGCTTGGATTAAAAAAATTCTTTGTGATGGTAGAAGTTGATTAAATTGTGACTTATTTTGCATCATGTCAAGGGCTTTTTTAATAGTAAAATATTAATTAATTTTGAAGAGAGTTTGTTCTTCATGCTGCGTTCTTCACCACTATATTAAATTTCATTGAAATTTGCATATTTTGATATTCTGTTTCAATTTGAAGGCATTTGTCTAAGTATGCATTGGTAAGTAGCTTACCTATCATTGGACAATGTATGCATTGAGAGAAAGGATGCTGCCATATATACTGCTTGCTGCTGTGGTCCATATAGCAAATGTAGTTTCTACATCTGCTCTTCCACATCAAAGTTATTTCTCACAGTTAACATTAAATGAATGGTACTCCAACCAAAGTAAAATTCTTTCCCTGATAGGTGCCCATTCATGATTTCAAAAATTACAATGATCTCTCTCTCTCTCTCTCTCTCTGGGGGTGGGAGGTTAATTACAACACTAACTTCTTTTTAAGTTCCCATGGTTTATGAAACCTACCTCTAATTATCCTTATTGTTATTGACAGTATATTTTAATAATCACCTGTACATTGTGTCTTTGATATGCTTACGAAAAAACTTGTGTTAACAATTTAAATATTACCATGCAAATCAAAGTTACTCAATTGTTTTTTATTAGTAATGATATCTATGATCAACTACATAATTTTTCTTAAATAACTTTGGCAGGTGTGCGGATGACATGCCTTTTGTGCCAACATTCCAGGTATCCAAGGAGAAGGCAAAAAGCTTGGGAATTGACCACATTCCCTTAGAGGTGAGCCTGAAGGAAACTGTCGAAAGCTTGAAGGAGAAGAATTTTTTCTGTTGCTGAATCTTGGAAGCTATCAGAGGGTCTTTTGAATAAATAAAATGGTGGTGAACCATGTTGTCCTCAACGACATTGTAGTGGTGCTTGCTCCTACTTTTAAGAGTCTCCCATCTTTCTGAAATATATTACTATACTAAGATCATTTTCTGAACTTTTTATACCTACTGCAAATGAGAACCTCGCATTTATAGTCTTGCTGTTTGAGTTTGCGTATTGGGTCTATGTATATTTGGTATTTCATATTTATTTGTTTGCCGAATTATTGACACCAGGTTTGAACAAAAAGAACTACTGTTGACTGTGTGGCCATGTTTATCTGTTAGAAATGAGCCGTTTTGCGGGAGGAAAGAATATGAAGTGCATTTATCCAATTTGGCTTTATTATAGGGATCCTTGTGCAACTCATTCATATATTTATAAAAAAAATAAAAAAAAAAATAAAAAGGAAAAAGAAGAAAGGATAAGCAAGGAGGAAAGTCTCCTAAAAAAAAAATAAAAAAATAAAAAAATAAAGGTGGAAAGACCCCTCTTCTGCCTTCTGGTTGCTAGATGACCTACTTGGATTTTGGCCATGCAGGAATCTCTCGCAATGCCCATGGCCAGCTTTTGAAGGAAATGCCCATCTTCTGAGAATGTTGTTGAAGTAGCTGCAGGTTCATTTGTTATTCGTGTGCTACCAAGATTTCTAAGGCTTAGGAAATTAAAGCTCCAATAATCAATTTGATCTCATATGATTAACCATATAATTTATATGTCAGCATTCTTGCAAAACATTCTCCACATTGACGGTTTATACCAACTCATGTGGCAGATGATGTACGTAGAACACATTATTCTTTTTATATTATTAAATTAGGTTGATGTGGTAAAGCCACATCATCTGCCACGTGAATTGGTGCGAAGAATTAGCGTGAAAAATTTGTTCATACAACACTACTTTTTTCGAAAAACTTACATAATGAAAGCAGATTAAAAATAACATAATAAATATGTTGTTAATCACATTAGACCTCAGGTTAGTCGATTAATGGAAAAATAGAAAAAAATGTTGGAAGTGCTCAAAATTTTTTCTCAAATTTACTTGTCCAAATGATGTAGTGGCCAACACATCAGCCCACTACAGATAATCATCATTTTAATGAATGTTTTAATTGAACAACCCAGGTCCCACATCATTTAGGCATGATGGTTTAGACAAAAATATTTGGACAATATTGACCCTTGAGAATGTTGGCGTTCTCTAGTTGAGGGGGTTCCCTGATGTATTGGTACTGGTAGAAATGCGAAGACAGATCCGAATGTTGGACCGATCTAAGAAATAAGCCCGGTCTGGCTTTGTGAACCAACTGGACCTTAATTGGACCATCGTAGCCCAAACTTGATCGAGGATACTTGCGCTTGGATACTGCCCAAGTTTGGCCCAAGATTGATCCGACTTCAACCAATCCCAACTTGCACAACCCAACATTTTTGGTTCGTGCTAGCCTCGCTTAGGCTTCTTAACACCCCTATGTAAGCCCAGTTTTCTTTTTGTGAAATAAAGAACAAATGTATTAATTCTAGAAATTCGTGAAATATCTCTACTTTAAACTTCAAAACTTTAGTTTGTGACTATGGTTATTATTCTCCTAGATTTTCTCATTCAAAAATGATGGATTTGTTTTCTAAAATTATACGAAAAACACAATAAAACATTGTGAATTTATAATGGACATCCAAACTGGCCCTTAGATTATTGCAAATTATCTATACTACTATATAAAGCTAATTTCTTTTGTAGTTGGACTGCACTTGGAAATATTAAAATACCCTTATAAGTTAATAAAGTTAGGAGACGATTTTGTAATTTTACCAATTTTGAAAAACCCACCATAACCTGTTTCTCATTAATTCTCTCCCACACACACACATGCGGTTTAAAAACTTAAAAACCGACATAACAGTTCTATTGATGTAGTGAAAACTTAAAAAAAAGTATTGCACACACATAGAGTGTGCTCAATTACTAGTATAAATGATCTAAATATGAAAACTTCTAAAGAACTCAACTTTGGGCCTTAGATGGTTTGACCAAGCCCAACACAGCGCACCCAAACATTGGGTTGTAAGGCAACCCGACTGTTGGAAGAACTACTGTTGCTGTCGCCTCTACTTTTCTGCCCTCCACTAAAGCTATAAAGTTGGTGGTTGTGTTTCTTTGGTTAGATTCAAAAGAGGAAGGATTAAGAATTAATCATGGGTTGGCTTATTGGCTCTGTAATGGGAATGATAAATAATTAAAATGACACCACCCCCCCCCCCCCCACCCCAAGAAATTTTGGTCATCCCAAAAAAAACATAGTGATAATATTAGGAAGGGATGGGCATGCAACACATTTTTCCAATAACTTTTTGCGGGTCATGTCACCTCGTTATAATATATGCTTGTCATGACGTGGGGAAATATTGGGCAAGTAGGATTGCACCCTTGTATAATATATACTAGTTTCAAAACACGTGCAATGTATGGATTTATTTATATAAATAATAATTTTTTTTGTGTTAAATGATAAGCACACACTTATACAGAGTCGAAATCAAAATCTTTTTAAATCTTATATTCTTATTAGGATAAGACATGTCATTAAATCCAAGAACCACTGATTGATTTAAATTTTAAAAGAATACTTATTCTTTAAAATAATAAAATATATTTGTTAATATAAGATGTCAATTAAATTTAAAAGATATAAACAAAAATAAATAAAATAATTAATTATGAAAACTTGTGAAAAAAATGAAGGAACTAATACGTTATGGTATGTGGTAAAAAAAATATTAAAACTCTTTAAAATCTAGCCTATCCCACGGTTACAGTTTTAACATTTTGGTACATACCGAAACAAGTATAATCATCGAAAGTGTCTCAAAATCCAACGGTACGAATAATCCAACGGTACGAATTGTAGGATGCATGACACCAATGAATCTTGACTTTTTATGAAGATTTTGAATGGGTTTCGCAAAAACTGTAAAACCAAGGTAAAAAAATACCGAAAAATTGTTTGAAATTATAGCAAAAAAAGTGGAGATAAAAGTTTTGAGAAATAAAGAAAAGGGTAAATTGCACAAAAACCCCCCTTATGTATGGGGCTTCTTCACATAACCTCCCTAAAGTTCAAATAGTTGTAATTAGGGATGACAACAGGATAGGTTTAGGACGAGACCCCCTTATCCCAACATTGACCCTATAAAAAATCCCTAAAGCCATTTTTTGCCCAAACCCTACACGGGTAAGGCATTAATTTCCCATTTAACTACCAACTTATGACAATTCAATAAATACACCTGTTTAAATATGCTTAAATAGTGAATGCTTGGGAGGTTTCCAACCTTTTATAGAGACTAACATCTTTTGACCTCAATCAGAATAAATAAAAAATTGAGATAAATGAACTAATAGCATAAGAACCTAATGAGTAAAAAGAATAAGAAAAAAATTCTTATATGAAATGATGGAAGATTAGTTTAGTAGACATAATATATAAATTTATATATCTATTCTAATACTATAATTAAGAGTTTGCTGACTTCATTAATAGATGAGGTGGCAAGCTCATAAGGGTTCCCTCCAAAATCCCCTTTCCTCATTCATTTTGGGCCCACACCATGATGTCAGCAGAATTGTTTTATTTTTTTTTCCTTCCTTTCTCGTACAGCCCCTCTTCTCCTCTCTCTCTCTCTCTCTCGCCCCCCCCACTCCTCATCAGAGACGCTCCTTCTCTCATACTCTTCTCTCCCTCTCACACCCATATGAAACCCATTTAAATTTCAAAATCCACCGCCCCATCCCCCTCACACCCATCATCATCTTCATCATCCCATACCCATTCAACCACTGTTTTTTTTTTTTTTTTTCAACCATCATCTTCAAAGTCCCATACCCATTTACCTAACACCCACACCACCACAAGATGCTCCATATGTTGTAGATCCGGGAGATATAGTATATTTCTGGGAGGAAATGAGGATGAGGATGGTGACCGAGACGATGACCAGTTTGCAGGTGGAAGGCGTGGTGTAGATCTAGAAGGAGATGAGGACAGGGATAGCGACCTAGATGTGGACTGCGTTTGCAGGAGCCGACGGTGACGAGGACCATGACGAGAATGGTGATGGGACGGCAACGGCGCCGGGGATGGGGACTACGATGGCGATAAGGCCGGCGATGACGAGCAATCTGGGTGTGGTTTATTGATCTGGAGTGATTTTTGAGAGAGAAACAGAGGGGGGGAGAGGGAGATGATAGGATCAGACGTGTGACAGGGATGGCGACCGAGATGTGGACCGCGTTTGCAGAAGCCGATGGCGACGAGGACCATGACGAGAATGGTGATGGGACGGCAACGGCACCGGGAATGGGGACTACGATGGTGATGAGGCCGGTGACGACAAGCAATCTGGGTGTGGTTTATTGATCTGGAGTGATTTTTGAGAGAGAGAGAGAGAGAAGGGGGGGGGGGAGAGGGAGATGATAGGATCGATGTGTGTCAGGGGGTGGGGCTGTGCTATTTTTTCTCTTTCTTTGGGTTGAGAATGAGCTTTCCCTTGTGTGAAGGAAGGAAAGCTTATTCCATCATTTAATGGAATGGCTGGCAAGAGGGAAAAAGGATTCCATCCCTTTGGGTCGAACAAACACTCCACTTTTTTGGATCAATGGAATGAGTATTCCATGAGTATTCCATTCCATCCTCCATCCAACCTAACAAACACAGCCTTAGTTCATTATAAAAACAATTATTGTGTTTTGATGGGTTTTTGAAAATGTATTCGACAAAAGTTCAGTCAATGATTAAATATTTTTCTTTCAACTTATATTTTTTTTTTTATTTTTGCCTTTGTTTAAATAGGTTGTTACGTTTTCACTAAGCATTTAAGTTGACGATATTTATTTGTGATTCCCACACATCACATGGGTCTTTGCTGGTTAGGATCGGAAATTATATTATAGATCACTAGCATTTTCCTAATATATTTATATTTTTTTACACATGAGTTGCTATCATTTCTTTTTTGCCAATAGGGTATAACTTTCACTTGGTATCAACTAACGCCCAAATTAAACGTAACTAGTGATGATCCTAATAGGGGGTGAGAAGTTAAACCTACAATATTGTCCCAGAGTTTGCGATTCCCGTGCATCGCGCGGGTTCCTTCTAGTATATATATATGTAATTATGCGGGGTAGGGTGGGGTTATACACTGAACCCTAACCCATCCCGAAACCCGATCGGGATTTTTAAAAAGATACCAAACCCACTCCTATTTTATTTAGAATCATACCAAACCTATTCCAATAAAGGATGGGACAGGGGCGAGAAACCCGATTTAAATGACTCATTGCCATCCCTAGTCGTAATGTACCCCATGAATTACATTAAACGTTAAATTAAATAAACAATGTTAATGGGAAAATGAAAAGTCTAATTTGCCCTTCAGCTTCCTGCACACGTGCTCACTAATCACCTTAACGTTTTTTTCAGGCCACCCACACCAGCCCAACCTCTCCTGCTAATGCCATTTTCCCAGCCAACACCATTTTTTCTGGCTACTTCATCCTTTTTTCCATATCTAACATGATCACATCTTTCTTCCTTCTCATATCTAATAACATTCTTATGTACTGGATTTTATTTTATTAAATATCAAAATTATATTTAAAATTATTTATTGGCTAAAGTCTAAAAGAGAAAAATAATAATATTACATCATTTTGAATTGAAAAATAGAGAGAGAAAACAAAAAATGTATTCACATTCATATATGTCTTTTACATTAAAATCATGTAAAAGGATCCGGATTTGGTGTAGTAGCACCCTTTTTACTGCATAGTGCAGTAGCCGTTGCGATTGCACCACGTGTCCATATAGAGGCAAGGAATGGCTGGTAATCAAAACGCCTCAAATGCAGCCGTTTAAGTGGGGAACCTAGACGTTAACGCCTGACGGTGTGAAGCTAAAAACTTAGCATCTTGGCAACACCTCACCTCTCCTCTCATGGTAGCACAGTGATCTTGCTTCCATCGCTAATGAAGTGGCCACACTCCCGCCGGTGGTCATCATCTGCTACTTCTCTCTTCTTTCTTCTTCTTCTTCTTCTTCTTCTTTTTTTTTTTGGCAAAATTTCATGATATAATTTTAGGAAGGGTGTTTTTTCTTAGATCTAATGTAGATCCAACAACCCTATGATATGATCTGAGGGTATTTTCTTTCTCAGATCTAATGTACCCCCTTCTCTCGCCAGCGAAGTGTTGTCATCGGAAAAAATGGGTTTGGGTTTTAGATCTAGAGCCATTTTCTAGATCTAAAGTTGCCACCATCGTCGCCGGCCATTCGAAACTAAGAATGGTGTCAAGCGAGATAATTTTGCTTAAGACACAAAGAGATTGAGAGGTCTATGGGTGGAGGAGGATTTTGTTGACTTGTGAGGAAGAATCTGATGAACTGAGCTTAGGGACCCCACACCTTCACGTTCATCTTCATCATCTTCTTCACATCAATCTCCATATTCTCTTTCACCATCTTTGCTTCTTTTTTATACGTAATAATACTTGTATACAAAACCTTACAGCTAGTGTAAGGTGCACCTAATTTTTGGCTTCATTCCTAACTACCCAAATCTATTTCTCTTTATTATTCTCAAAATATTTGTTTTAGTTGCACATAAATTTCCCACAGATTTGAAGATATGGGTCTCTATATCTAGACCCATCTTCATATTCCGCCGACGGCGACCTTTGACGGCGATGAGGTTAGGTTTTGAGAGGAGGGAGGAGGGGTTGTGTGCTGTTGAACTCATGATGGACATTAATGCAAGCTTCCGGGAGGGAGAGAGGAGAGAGACAGAGATAAAAACGCAGTGTTTTAGCTGTGATTGTGAGGTTAACGCCGTTAGGCGTTAACTTCTTCAACTTTTGTCTCTTAAACAGCTGCATTTGAGGCGTTTTGATTACCAACCATTCCTTGCCTCCACATGGACACGTGGCGCAATCGCAACAACTACTGCACCGTGCAGTAAAAAAGGTGCTATTGCACCAAATCCGGATCCTAAAATCAGCAGGCATCCATTCCAATATTTCACATGTGTGATGTGCATTCTACTTTCAGCTAATCCTAAAGGACAGTGGTTTACTAATTTTAATTTTTCGTATTTTTAAGAGACCAGTCACTTATTTAGAACAATTAGAAGATAAAGTTTATTTCATTGGGATAGTCCCCAAAAAATAAAAAAAAAAAATTGGTGAGATTAAAAACCAAAACCTCTTACTAACTACGGATGTCCTGAGATCACTCGATTCATCTTAGGATTACCTACCTATTCATGTTTTTTCAATTAATTATGCGTTAAACTGGGATCAAAGTGAAAACGGAATTACTACTTGTCTGCTACATTTTCGGTATAAATAAATGGTGATGGCCTCACGGAGAGTAGCAGCCAATTCCAAAAGTTCAAAGAATCAGAAGAACGAGAATGAGCGGAGCAGGGAAGGTGGTGTGCGTGACCGGTGCATCCGGTTACATTGCTTCATGGCTCGTCAAGCTTCTTCTCCAGCGAGGTTACGCTGTCAAAGCCTCTATTCGTGACCCAAGTCAGTTTCTTCTTCCAATTTGATTTATCCTTGCTGTGCATACGTTTTTCAGCGTCTATATATATATATATATATATGATAATCAGTCGTGAATTATGGGTTTTTATTTTTTATTCTTTTACCTGTAGTTCTTAATTATATATGCTTTATGATCTAATTGATTTTTGTAATTTGGATTCATGCCCATAAAAAAGGGGCATACCCAGTTGCAGGTTGTGAATTGTAATCTAATGTTTTCATGCAATCATATTATTTTTGTTGCTATTAGGGAATTTGTGACAATGGGTCAGGGTTTTGAGAAATGGGTTTTGCTTTTCAAGTGATAAAATTGCATTTTAGAGAAGATGGGTTACTATTCTTCATAGTCATTAGCTGAATACATGGAAATGTTTGATTTAAACTTGGTAATTAGTATTTGAGTTCTTGATTTTACACACCAGAATTTGGTCCTTTCTAGCAAAATCAGGTTCAGTGGAATACAGTAACTTCTTAATCTCCCCGTGCTGGTGCCGAAAAATTATTGGGAGCCACCATTAATGTGACCAACTTTGCAGATATGTGTACCAAAAGATATCAAAATTTGACAATTTTTTATATTCTTTTATATTTATGAATTCATAATTCTCTCTATTTCTAAATTGGTAAGATTCTCTTTCCTGATATTTTTTCAATCTTCTATTAAGGCAAAAAGGTGTAAAGCTTGTTTCCTTTCACCCTATGTTGGTAAAAGTGGTAGGAGAGGAATTCATTTATTTTTTAACATTTAAATGACTCATGATTTTGGTTTCTTTGGAGAGTGAATGTTGTCTGACCCATCTGCTTTCATGCTCCAATCATCTAAGGGGGTTTAGGTTACTTGACTTTACCATGTAAGTAGCGTAGAAACAAATTTGCAAAGATATGCACATAAATACAAATGTATAAGCACATAGATACAAGCATTCATATGTTAATGCACATAAATAAAAGTATATAAATTCAGACCGCTTAGTTTGTTTACAACAACAACAACATTATTTTGTTCCCGTATACATTTGAGGATTAACTCAAAAGAACTTGCTTAGTTTTGGGGCATCTGCTGTTCATTGTGACTGTGTGACCCCTCTGAGATTATTTTTTTGGCCGGTCTAAACAAGCTGTGGAAAATAGTTTCTTAGCTTATTTAAATCTTAAGCAGACTATGGCTATCAGCGTTTAAGATGATCTATTTATTAAATCCAATTTATATTATCCTGCAGATGATCCAAAGAAGACAGAGCACTTACTTGCACTTGATGGAGCTAAGGAGCGACTTCACCTGTTCAAAGCGAACTTATTGGAAGAAGGGTCCTTTGATTCCATAGTTGATGGGTGTGAAGGTGTTTTTCATACGGCATCTCCCTTTTATTTTGCAGTCACAGATCCACAGGTTTATCTCAAGTTACTTCTTTTGAGATGGTTGTAAGTGTTTATTTTATAGTTACCTATAAAAAAATACTGTTTATTATATATCTAAGCTCTCTTTTGTTCATGAAAATGGAGTGAGAACCCCCAAAAATACCATCATAAAGTATTTGTCAAAGTACTTGATAATAAACACCAAAGTACTTGAGGATTTATCTTCATGTCCAATCCTGTTGATTAGGCAGGAGTGCCCTTTAAAGGAAGTTTTTAAATCTTAAAGGGGGAGGCATGTAAAACTATTGAAAGATGAAACATCTTCAAAATACTTAAGGATTTATCTTCAATGGATTTGATCGCTAGATTATCACCAAACACAGTGGTTTTGTAATTGAAATGGAGATTGCTGATGGCACCTTTTTCCGGACTATTCTGAGATCTCAAGGTTATTATAGCTCATAATGATGACGAAGAATCGAAGGACAGATCACTTTGCCCTGAGTCCCTATTCATAAAGTACATGGCTATTGGGCAATAAATAAGAATAGTACATTACAATTTTAATAAAACCTTAACAGTAGTTTTGTTCATGCTTTTAGAATGTAATGCATTAATAATATACTTGTATAATTTTCCCTTATCAAAAAAAAAAATACTTGTATAATTTTGTGTACAATGAAACTAACCCTTATATTTCCAATGGGGCTACAAGCCCATATGGCACGTCTCCCCCTTTAAGGGGAGGGTTTGGGGGAGATTGTGGTTTCAACTCCCCCTGGGTGTGTTTGAAGACCCCCTCCAAAAAAAAAAAGAACCCTATATTACCTTTAATTCAGGATAAGCATGGCTACTTGTTTTCCAACTGTTACTTAACTGTTCACCTCATTATTTCAGGCAGAACTAATCGACCCTGCATTGAAGGGAACGCTTAATCTTCTTGGTTCATGTGCAAAATCCCCATCTGTTAAACGAGTGGTTGTAACATCTTCTATGGCTGCAATTTCATACTGTAGAAAACCTCGAACTCCTGAAGTGGTGGTTGATGAGACTTGGTTTTCTGATCCAGAGTTCTGTAAGGAATCAAAGGTGGGTATATTTTTGCTATTATCTTCATTTTCTTTTAGAAAATTTGACGATGCTTATGAAAGGTTAACCTGTCATATTTCCACAATGTTGCCTGTTTAAACATGAAGAAGTATTAGTTATTAAAATTTGGGTTTAATTTCCAGCTAGATTGAATGAAATTAATATAATGTAATTGCAAAAATTTCTTGTTCGTGAATGAGTAGTGGACGGGTTCTCATGATCCAACTAGCTTTATTTGCTGTAACTAAACATTGACGAGAAATAGTACTAAGTAAAGGAGGAGGATTTGAGGAATAAGAATTGACATTGGCCACCATTCATGAAATTATCTCATTGGTGGAAAGGCAAAGCAATAGTAATTTACTTAGTTTCAAGACCATCTCTATTTATCTGCATGCAAAATACCTTATTAAGATGAAGAAGGATGGGGGTGGGTTGCCTTTGCACACTTTAGAATTTTAGTGATGTCCATTCCTAAAAAATAGCGATGAGTTCTGGGGTTTGGTAACTGATTTAAGATACCCGAGCTTCTAGTAGCATAGTGGGTTATCATGTTACTAATTGGGTCCAAATACTTCCTACAACTGCGCTTGGCTGATTTCAAGGTTGGGGCTTGAGCGGTGCTCTTCATAAGTTGATGCAATGTGCAAATCATTTGAGTTTTAGAGAGTGGGAAGTATCAGGAAAAATAGACTGGAGATATTAATCATAGTCGTAAGGAATAATGATGGATAGCTCTTTTAAAATTTCTTACCCCCACAAGATCAAATATTAGAGGAACTTCATCAGGAAAAAAAAAAGAAGAGAAGATCAAATCTAAGAGGTCTGATTCCCAGATCCAACAGTCTGATTAAGAACCGGACTTTCCCAAACCCTATTTCGGCCGCCCAAGCCACTTTGGATGGTTTGGGACAAGGGCTATCATCAGTGACTGGATCTTTCTATATCGGGTTCTGCTCCCACTTTGGACATTGCATGGGTACCGAGAGATCTAAAGTTAGTTTTCATTTGACATATCATTGTTTCTGCTCCCACTTTAGAATCTTGGCATTTAGGTTGCTCAGTTCAGTGCTTCACAGCTTAGTTATTCTTAATAAGGTTTCAGTTTCTCCTATCAAGTGGTTTGGACCAATGTTGTGGAATTGAAGTGATTCTTGGCCCATCATTGGTTTTTATTTTAATTAGTAAGATGGGAAACAATTATACTAATGTGCATTTGGCAATGATTTTCTTGTTATATGTTACTATATTTCTTTTTCTGTTTTTCTGGCTTCTACCAGCTTTGGTACATGCTTTCTAAGACTTTGGCTGAGGATGCTGCCTGGAAATTCATAAGAGAGAAGGGTATGGACATGGTTACAATAAACCCAGGAATGGTGATTGGTCCTCTCTTACAGCCAACACTTAATACAAGCGCTGCTGTCATTTTGGACTTAATAAACGGTATTTATTCTTATCTTAATGAGGTTTCTGTTTATACTTTGATTCTCGGTCTTGTTCATCTCAGTTAGCAAATAATCTCCATCCATCACTTTTCAGAAGGAGAAACCATAAAATGTTATTAGGATTGTATTCTGAAATTTTTTCATCTTAATCCCTAAGAAGGATGCAGATGTGAATCAGAATCATACTTTTTTAATTAAATCAAAGTACTTCCAGACACCTCTATGCTGGTCTTCCAAGCAAAAAACTAAATTTTGA
The DNA here is from genome assembly GCA_039720395.1 of Liquidambar formosana. NCBI lineage: Eukaryota > Viridiplantae > Streptophyta > Magnoliopsida > Saxifragales > Altingiaceae > Liquidambar > Liquidambar formosana. The sequence goes on from CM077831.1 coordinate 32,645,114, forward strand.
GGAGGAGGGGGGGGGGGGGGGGGGAAGGTGCCTATATGCTGGACCTTTTTATTCACGCTGGACCTTTTTATTCACTTACTTTTTCACAAATCTCTATCACAGGAAAAATGTAAATTATTAGAAATCTATGGACTGCAATAATTTCAAATATTATTCAATTCATATTTTTCCTAGTCAGAAATATCTAATGCTGAAGCTCAAGCTACTTAATGACATGGATGGTGGATAAAAGTAATCATAATTTGGCACCTAATTGTTTTAGTATATTTAATGTGATGTGTTATAGATTATTTTCTTTATCCAGAATGTATATGACTGTCATTTGACTTATTTATCTATTGCAGGAGCACAAACATTTCCCAATACTTCTGTTGGATGGGTTAATGTCAAAGATGTTGCGAATGCACATATTCAAGCATTTGAGATTCCTTCAGCTAGTGGAAGATATTGTTTGGTGGAGAGAGTTGTACACTATTCAGAACTTGTAAAGATTTTGCACGAGCTTTATCCTGCTTTCCAACTTCCAGATAAGTAAGTCTTCCCCCACCCAACAATCTCAAGATGTTCTTTACAATTGCCACTGACAGTAGTAGCTCCCCTTTGCTGATTTCAATTTGTATGAGAGCTTGCTTCCTGATTCTACTTCTTAAATACTCATGTGTTGTGTCATCATTTGTCTGGCCAGAAACATACAAGTAAATCATATCATATTGAGTTCATTTGATTGGGTCTCATTAGGGATACTTATGTACTCTTTCTAACATCCGTCGGCTAGACCTAGCTTCTAGGCATTCCTATTTTTATTTTCTCTGCATTTCTTAATTCATCCCTCTGTTTGATCTGATTAGCATCACATGAGGCGAATACAATTTGCTAAATGAAACAAGAAAATCAGTGGAAATAGCAGTTTTCTATCCCACACATATATGTATACACTGTGTGTGTGGGGGGGGCTGAGAGAACTGGTCTGTCCCTATTTTATTACTACTTTTATCTATGCAGGTTTTATAAATGTTTGACTATCCAGAACTGCTTCTATCATCTTATGACGTGCAACCTCCCATTTTACCATTTCTGAAGGAAACAATAATCTATCTGACATGAAGATAACCTCAAGTGTATCTCTCTATTCAGGATACAAAATAATTGTTTTGCTTGGATTATAAAAATTCTTTGTAATGAATGGTAAAAGTTGATTAAGTTTTGAATTATTTTTCATCATGTCAATAGTTTTTTTAATAATAAAATATCAATTAATTTTGAAGAGAGTTTGTTCTTCACGCTGCGTTATTCACCACTGTATTAAATTTCATTGAAATTTGCGTATTATTATATTGTGTTTCAATTTGAGGGCCCATTTGTTTAATACAAAATAATTGTTTTGCTTGGATTTTTAAAATTCTTTGTAATGAATGGTAAAAGTTGATTAAGTATTGAATTATTTTTCATCATGTCAATGGTTTTTTTAATAATAAAATATCAATTAATTTTGAAGAGAGTTTGTTCTTCACGCTGCGTTATTCACCACTGTATTAAATTTCATTGAAATTTGCATATATTTATATTCTGTTTCAATTTGAGGGCCCATTTGTTAAAGTATGTATTGGTAAGTAGCTTACCTATCATTGGACAATGTATGTTTTGAGAGAGAGGATGCTGCCATATATACTACTTGCTGCTGTGGTCCATATAGCGAATGTGGTTTTCTACATCTGATCTTCCAAATCAAAGTTATTTCTCATGGTTAACATTAAATGGAATGGTACTCCAACCAAAGTAAAATTCCTTCCTTGACAGGTGCAATCTCCCTTTCTTGATTTCGAAAATTACAATGATCTAACTTCTTTTTAAGCTCACATGGTTTATGAAACCTACCTCTAATCATCCTTCTTGTGATTGATAGTATATTTTAATAATCACCCGTACATTGTGTTTTTGATATGCTTACAAATAAACTTGTGTTAGGAAATAATTTCCATGCAAATCAAAGCTACTCAATTATTTATTTATTTGTAATGATATTTATGATCAATTACATAATTTTTCTTAAAATAACGATTGCAGGTGTGCAGATGACAAGCCTTTCATGCCAACATTCCAGGTATCCAAGGAGAAAGCAAAAAGCTTGGGAATTGATTACATTCCCTTGGAGGTGAGCCTCAAGGAAACCGTTGAGAGCTTGAAGGAGAAGAAATTTTTCTGTTGCTGAATCTTAGCAGCTATCAGAGGGTCTTTCAAATAAATTAAATGGTGGTGAACCATGTTGTCCTCAACGACATTGTAGTTGGTGCTTGCTCCTACTTTTAAGAGTCTCCCATCTTTCTGAATTATATTACTATACTAAGATCATTTTCTGAACTTTTTATACCTAATGCAAATGAGAACCTGGCATTCATAGTCTTGCCGTTTGAGTTTGCGTATTGGGTCGTCTTATGTATATTTGGCATTTCAGTTTTCTTTATGTGCCAAATTATTGACACCAGGTTTGAACAAAAAGAACTACTGATGAGTGTGTGCGCCAATGTTTATCTGTTAGAAATGGCTAGTTGCGGGTGGTAGAAGAAAGGATAAGAAAGAAGGAAAGACCCTCTTCTACCTTCTGCTTGCTAGATGACCCTCTTGGATTTGGACTTTGGCCATGCAGGATTCTCTCTCAATGCCAATGGTCAGCTTTGGAAGGAAATGCCGATCTTCTGAGAATGTTATATGCTTGCATTCATGCAAAACATTATCAGCATCGATGGTCAATACCAACTCACGTGGCAGATGGTGTAGAACACTTTTTTTTTTTTTTTTTTTTTTTTTTGGGGTTATCAAAATGGGTTTATGTGCAAATCTGCTACGTGGAATTGTGAATTGGTGCGGAGAATTGAAGTGAAAAATTGGTGCATACAACACTACGTCTTGAAAAACTTGCATAATGAAAGCAGATTAAAAGTAACATAATGAATATGGGGTCAATCAAATTAGACAGCAGGTTTCTTAAAATTATCTTTGACATTTTAATATTTATAAAACAAACCAAACCATTCCCTTGGACTCTGGTTCATGCTACTACTTTTGAGCTCGGAATGGGTTAGACTACCTTGGGTTGTCTCATTCATGGGCTCTCATCTTGTGATGAGTTAGCTTAGGTCGATTAATTTTAAGGTTTTCTATTTTAATTAATTAATTAATAATTATTAAAAAAGGAAAAATGTTGGAGTGCTTAAAATTCTTTCTCAAATTTACTTGTCCAAATAATGTTACGGCCGCCACATCAGCCCACCATAGATAGTTATCATTTTAATGAAATTTTTAATTGAATAACCCAAGTGCCACATCATTTAGGCAAGATGGTTTAGATAAAAATATTTGGACAGTATTGAACTGTGAGAATGTTGGCGTTCTCTAATTGAGGGGGTTCCATGATGTATTGGTATTGGTAGAAATGCGAAGACAGATCCGAATGTTGGACCGAGCTAAGAAATAAGCCTGGTCTGGCTTTGTGAACCAACTGGACCTTAGTCGGACCATCATGGCCCAAGCTTGACAAAGGATACTTCGGCTTGGATACTGCTCGAGTTTGGCCCAAGATGGATCCGACTTCAACCAAACCCAACTTGCACAACCCAACATTTGGGAACGGCTATTGCAACCGGATTTGGATTTGCTCAAGTTGAGGGGTTCAACTGGATGCTCAAGTTGCCATTGGATTTCTGCCATGTGGACAAATGAATCTTCAATGGCTGGGATGAGAATAGGATGAGAAGACTTGACCATGTGCAGAAAAGCCTAACGGCGTTAGCTGGGATGGAAGTGAAAAAGTAAAACAGTGCCATTTTATTTGCAAAGACAAAACGAAAAAGGAGGGAAGGAGGGACCATCCAGATCTGGTTTTCGAATCCCTTATCCTCTCTCTCTCTCTCTCTCTCTCTCTCTTTCTCTCTTCGGCAATCAGTCTCCAATTTTTCCCCTTTTTTTTATCCATGGAAAACATATGAACGCCTTCCCTCAATAAATTCAATGTGTAAAATTAGATTGCACCATAAAGGAAATTAAAGTAACTGGTGGCACTGGAGAAACTGGAGTCACTTGTCTACTTATTATAGGGTTTGAATCAAGGGTTATTGTGACTATAGAAATGCTTGATATATTTTTAACCTGAAGGAAGAGGATGCAAATTAGGCGAGTGCGATCAGAGTCTGAAGAAAAATAGCTTGACTAGACGTACAAACAACAAAACATAAAAACATTAAGTCAATGATCCAACGAACCAGAAAACCAAATTTGCGATTCCCGAGGCTATTTCCACTTGTAGGAAGAAGCGAGCCCTGACTTGCATTGAGAGAATTTCGAATTTCTGCAGATGAGTCAAGAATGGGCTATGAGAGGTACAAATACATCTTAAGATTTTTATAATTGTTAGTTGCCTGCACAGTTCTAATTTCACTGTTAAGTTGAAGGAGCCTCTCAGGAACGTGCATCCTCAGATTGACAAACACACTTCTCCTATCTGTCATATCAAACTAGCAGAATAACTGAGAGAGAGAGACTGACTGCTGGCGATAATGGAGACTAACTGCCGGCGAGAATGGAGAGATAGAGAGAGGAGGAGGAGGAGGGATTCGAAAACCAGATCTGGATGCTCCGTCCCCCCCTTTTCGTTTTGTTTTTGCAAATAAAACGGCATCGTTTTACTTTTCACTTCCATCCCAGCTAACGCCGTTAGGCTTCTCTGCACAGGGTCAACCCTTCTTATCCCATTCTCATCCCAGCCATTGAAGATTCAATCGTCCACGTGGCAGAAATCCAATGGCAACTTGAGCATCCAGTTGAATTCCTCAACTTGAGCAAATCCAAATCCTATTGCAACCCCCCACTTTTATCACCCCAACCCTTTTTCTTTTTTGTTTTTAAGATTTCATGAAAAATATGAAAAGATTTTACAAAATTCGGTCGCTTGGTCTACTAGAAAACATCATTTTGAACAACTTTGCAAAAGAAAATTTTTCCAAAATCTATCGTTTAGGTAAACTTTTTGGTAAAAAATGAAATAAAGGCTATAAATGGCTAAAAAGTATATTTAGACGATAGATTTAGGAAAAACTTTTTTCTACAAAATTATTCAGAATGATGTTTTCTAGTGAACATCATAGCCGGTTTTCATAAAAACCTTTTATATTTTACATAAAACCTTAAAAACCTAGAGGATAGGGGTTCGGGTGATAAAAATGGGGGGTTGCAATAACTGTTCCTCCAACAATTTGGTTCGTGCTAGCCTTACTTGGGCTTCTTAACACCCTTATGAAAGCCCAGTTTTCTTTTTGCAAAATAAAGAACAAATGTATCAAACTCTAGAAATTCATGAAATACCTCTACTTTGAATTTCAAAACTTTAGTTTGTAATTATGGTTATTATTCTCCTAGATTTTCTCATTCAAAAATGATGATTGTTTTTAAAATTATATGAAAAACACAATAAAACATTGTGAATTTATAATGGACATCCAAACTGGTCCTTAGATTATTGCAGATTATATAAATGATTTAAATATGAAAACTTCTAAAAAACTCAACTTTGGGCCTTAGTTGGTTTGACCAAGCCCAACACAGTGCACTCAAACATTGCATTGGAAGGTGACCGACTGTTGCAAGAAGCAACACTTGGGGGTAGGTAACCTCACCGGGTAGAGGCTCCTATGATAACGCCCAAAGGTGAATTGCTATGGTTGGTCGCCTTTCTCTGCCTTTGTGTAATTTACTAGAAAATATTATTTTAGAAAACTTTGTAAAATCTATTGTGTAACGCCCAAAATCTATTGTTTAATTAAATTTTTTTAGTCATTTACAATTTTTATTTCTGTAAAAATGAAATTATATAATTATAGTTTTATTTTACATACTACTGATGGTACACATTCATCACCTTTGATGAAAAAATTCAAAGAAAATTATAGTTATCATCATGAATGAGCGTGAAAAATTAAAATGACGATGTCTCAACCAAAAATAAAAAAATAAAAAAATAAAATGACAAAGTTTTATGAATTTTTAAAAATCAATATGATAACATATAATAACTCAAAGGCACCATTGTGACTTCTTTTTGGCCATGGTGAAGCCCGCCAAGCCTTTGTTGCGCGATATGACTTTTCAAGCAATGGTTGATTCACTTATCTTTTAAAATCCCAATCTGATCTTTATCCCAAATCATACCTGCCTAAAATTGATAACCTCGGCTATCCCTTTGCCTCTTTATATATTTTTTAATCCTCCTCTTTTGTTCATAGGAAAGGTATAGTCTGAAACTCCCACAGGTTATATTAGCAAGCCCTTCCTTCAACGACGTAGAAGGTGGCGTATGCTTGAGAGGGATAGATGATATTGAGCTTCTCTTCGTGAATCTCAGGCTGGGCATAGTTTTCATGACATGGCGTGATCCAATGTTTTTCCCTAGCAATATAGCATTGTTAGCAGACATTCTTATTTATTTTTTGGACAGATTTCGTTGGTTAGAGATAAAGCTATTTATAATTTAAAATTTTTCTTAGACTCTCTCTTTTCTTTCTACACCAAACCTTCAACCTACTCATGGTATTAAATTAATAATTGAAAAATGATTGTCTTGCTGACCGTTTGCAGACGAAACCTCTTCTTTTATGATTGTAGTAGAGAAGAGAAGTAGAAAGAAGTAGTGTACGTAGATATATGTATTCTTCCTAACTTCAAGAGGAGAGAATCAGAAGAAGGAGAGAATGAGCGGAGCAGGGAAGGTGGTGTGCGTGACGGGTGCATCGGGTTACATAGGTTCATGGATCGTCAAGTTTCTTCTCCAGCGTGGCTACACTGTCAATGCCTCTATTCGTGACCCAAGTCAGTCTCCTCTTCCATTTTGATTCATCATTGCTTTCTATTTGGTTTTGATCTTTCTTTCTTTTTCATTTTTTCCCCATAGTTTTTAGTGTTTTTTTTTTTTAAAGTTAATATATATGGTTCATGATCTTGCTGATTTTTGGAATTTGAATTCAGGCCCATAAAAAATGGAGCATACCCAGTTGCAAATCGTGACTACTAATGCAATGTTTCAGCTCAATCCAACAATTTTTATTGGTATTAGGGGTTTTGCAACACTGGGTCAGGGTTGGTTTTGAGAAATGGGTTTTGCTTTTCAAGTGATAAAATTTCATTTTAGAGAAGATGGGTTACTCTTCTCTAATAAAATCATGTTCAGTGGAATACCAGTAAGGCAGTAACTCATTAATCTCCCTGTGCCGAGGCCGTAATAAACTCAATTGATATTCTCCTGCAGATGATCCAAAGAAGACAAAGCACTTACTTGCACTTGATGGAGCCAAGGAGCGACTTCACATTTTCAAAACCAACTTATTGGAAGAAGGGTCCTTTGATTCAATAGTTGATGGGTGTGAAGGTGTTTTTCACACGGCATCTCCCTTTCGTGATGCAATCACGGATCCGCAGGTTCATCTCATATTACTTCTTTCAAGATGGTTTTGATTATTTGTTGTATAGTTAAGCTTTATTTTGTTGATGAAATTGGAGCGAAATCCCCCAAAAATACCACCTTGAAGTGGTTGCCAAAAGATTCCTTCGAAAATTGGAGATCCAAAGTTGTCGGCTCTTTTCCCAAAAAGGTAGGTTTTTTACACTTTATTCCGACTTGGGTGTAAATTTGAACTTAATTCCTACACTACGATAAATCGTGCTTGCTAACCACGATTTTAACAAAATCGTGGTTAGCAAGCACGATTTTATGTTGGGTATATAATTTCGTATTTGTAACTCGTGTATTAGTATTAAAAATTTATACCCTAAAATCGTGGATGCTAAGCACGATTTTGGATTAAAAACTGTATTTATGATATGCGATTATGATGGTTAAAGTGTTTAAAAAATTAAAAAAACCTGGAAAAATTTTAGAAGTAAAATCGTGGTTGCTAACCACGACTTTTAAAAAGCGTGGTTAGCAGCCACGATTTCACGAAGAATCGTGCTTACCAAGCACGATTTTACGTTCTGCATGCCCACTTCACCTTTCACACCTTTCACGGCACTTTATGGGCATTGTTTGACTTAGTATGAATTTGTTTCCATCCAATTATTACTAGTCATTCATAGTTAAGTTAGTAGTCATTTAATTTAAGTTTCAATTATTTTACATCCAATTATTACTAGTCATTCGTAGTTAAGTTAGTAGTAATTTAATTTAAGTTTGAATTATTCACATCCAACTACTAGTCATTTGGAGTTAAGTTAGTAGTCATTTACTAAGATGTTTATAGCCATTCTTATATATATATAAAATGATCAATTCTATGGTACCCTAACCAAAAATTGGATACCATACCCATAAGGTCACTTGAAATAGTAAATTGGTCAGTTCAAATGATAAGTGGGCCACCTGAAATAGTAAATTGATCACTTCAAATAGTAAAGTTGTCCACTAAATGGTAAGTTGCTACATAATGCGGTGAGTGGCCAAGTTTATTGTTCACTATTTTTCAAACATCTTTCTTTTTTCTTGTTCCTTTTTTCAAACTCTTTATTTCTTCTCCTTTTTGCTTGATCCTGGGCCTTGCACTAAAGAATTGATTTATTAGTGCGTAAGGTATTCTATTGCCTTAAGTTCGTTGTGGTAAAAAATGTTTTTCATAAAAAAAAAAAAAAAAAAAAAAAAAGTACCTTGTGGTAAAGAATGTTAAATATTTACACTTTTTTTCTTATTATTAAAAGCTAAATATTTAGATCTTTTTTTTTCCCATTTTACACATGGTTTTTGTAATTAACAATCAATGAAGATTACAAAACTTAGCGGCCAAGCTAGAACTGAAAGAAGACCCAAGTGGGCTACGAAAAATAATTGAAAATTGTCTGAAAAAATTACTCAACAATGCAGGTTTGGTATCCTGCTTTTTGGTTTATTTCTTCGTTTTGACCAAAGGAGGCTTGAAAGTCCATCATAAGGGTTATAAATATGGTGATTAGCCCCACTGGCATTCCTGTGCTCAATTAGGAAGTAACATCTGCAATTGGAGAGATTGAGGCTTCAATAGCAGCAGTAGAGAAGTGTTATTGTCAACTAGCAACTTGTTTTTCAATTGAAAATTATCTCTAGAAGTTTCTCTTTTTATTCCTTATGAGATTGAACCCTTTGCCTTTAGCATGCATGTATAGAGTTTCGCTTTCTACCCACCTTTTTTGTGCACCGTTTTTGAATACCTTTTTTGTGCTCTACATTTTTATTCCTCACACAATGCCAATTATTTTTTGGAAATGAAAGGAAAAAAAAGAGAAAAAGAAATACTGAATCATTTCACTTCATCACTAATATCCCATCATACCATCCATCGAAAGGCTAAGATTAACGATCAAAGCAAAATAAATGAAGTGACCCATAGCACTACTCATTCTAAAATGGTAGGGGAAATCCGGTATAGTCCCAACTGTAAACAGGACATCCCAAGTTATCGACTTGATCAAAAACCTGTACAAATCACATTTATAGAAATTTCACATCTAATCTGATAACCTAATTTACACATACGCATTACATATTGCCAGTGGGGCTACATAATCTCATTGGTCCACTACGTTACTAGTTTCTAAAATGCTAGAAAAAATCCGGCATGATCCCAGCTGTAAATAGGACATCCCAAGTTATCGACTTATCCAAAAACCTGTACAAATCACATTTATAGAAATTTCACATATAATTTGATAACCTCATTTACACATAAGCATCATATATTCCCCAGTGGGGCTACATAACCTCATTGGTCCACTACGTTGCTAGTTTCTAAAATGTTAGAAAAAATCCGGCATAGTCCCAACTGTAAATAGGACATCCCAAGTTATCGACTTATCCAAAAACCTGTACAAATCACATTTATAGAAATTTCACATATAATCTGATAACCTCATTTACACATAAGCATCATATATTCCCCAGTGGGGCTACATAACCTCATTGGTCCACTACGTTGCTAGTTTCTAAAATGCTAGAAAAAATCCGGCATAGTCCCAACTGTAAATAGGACATCCCAAGTTATCGACTTATCCAAAAACCTGTACAAATCACATTTATAGAAATTTCACATCTAACTGATAACCTCATTTACACATAAGCATCATATATTCCCTAGGGGGGCTACATAACTTCATTGGTCCACTACGTTGCTAGTTTCTAAAATGTTAGAAAAATTCTGGCATGGTCCCAGCTGTAAATAGGACATCCCAAGTTATCGACTTATCCAAAAACCTGTACAAATCACATTTATAGAAATTTCACATATAATCTGATAACCTCATTTACACATAAGCATCATATATTCCCCAGTGGGGCTACATAACCTCATTGGTCCACTACGTTGCTAGTTTCTAAAATGCTAGAAAAAATCCGGCATAGTCCCAACTGTAAATAGGACATCCCAAGTTATCGACTTATCCAAAAACCTGTACAAATCACATTTATAGAAATTTCACATCTAACTGATAACCTCATTTACACATAAGCATCATATATTCCCTAGGGGGGCTACATAACTTCATTGGTCCACTACGTTGCTAGTTTCTAAAATGTTAGAAAAATTCCGGCATGGTCCCAGCTGTAAATAGGACATCCCAAGTTATCGACTTATCCAAAAACCTGTACAAATCACATTTATAGAAATTTCACATCTAATCTGATAACCTCATTTACACATAAGCATCAAATATCCTAGTGGGGCTACATAACCTCAGTAGTCAACATAATATGAAAAAGGAATTATGTACTCTACATGTTTCATATGTTTATATCAAATGTAACACATTGTTTTTCTATGTGCAACTATATTGCTTTATAATCTATACAATTTCAATGTTTCAAAAGCAAAAGAGTGGCAAACATCCAATGGTCTTCCATTTTGAGACAAAAAAAACAGTGCTTTGCCAAATGGTATGTACATCGATTGTAAACTTGGCAAGCATAACTAAGCCTTTCGAATGTTTTTGCAAATACCTGCAATCATTGCCATGAAAGTCTCATTATAAATATGTGATCTGATACAACTATTCAACAATAAACTATTTCAATAGAACCAATCAAACAAATTAATATCCTTTAAACGGAAATAAGAAATAAATATAAGTACAAAGGAAAAGAGAGAGAGAGAGATTCACAATGTGGTAAAACATATGAAAGAATTGAAAAAAAAGTGGTTTAGGATATGTAAGCCCGTTACTGAAGCATATCAATAACAAGCAACGTAGCTTATATTATTAGTAATAGTTCTAACATCTCTTATTAGTAAGAAATTTGGAACTTCCAACTACAGGTCCAATGTACTACCATGCTTATACCACATCCTAATTTGGAACTTCCAACTACATTATAAATATGCAGATTATTAATTATAATAAATTGAAGTAATTTTTTTTAACATCCTAATTTTTCATTTTGCTGCCTTTTCTCGTTCTTTTAATGTATCATGGATAGGTAAAATTGACCAAGAAGGTCATGCACGTAAGTTATGCAATTTCATTTTATATTGGATACCCATTGTTTGAATGTACTACCATGCTTATACCACATCTATGCAATTTAGAGAATATAAGCAATAAGCATTGAGAATAATTATTGTTAAGAGACCTTGTGTTACTGCGCTTATTATGTTTTCATGAGGTTCATTCATGTCTGTTTACCGATTGTTGCTCCTTGTGGCATTCCAGTTATACTTCTTTGTTTCTTCTTATTAATCATGTATTTTTTTATAATTACTTGGTAGTTTGTCGCAGGATCTTTTTGTTTTTTCTTTCAATTGAAATGTGCCTGTACTTGTCAAATATTCTACGGTGAATTTCATTCGACTGTGAGTTTATGTTTGTTGCCCACCCTTAGATGGCCCAGTTGGTAAGGGAGTAAGGGAGAACTTTTTTCGGAATAAAGTGTAAAAATACTACTTTTTAAGGAAATGAGCCCAAAGTTGTCGTTAGACAAAATCCCCAACTTCAAATTCTAAGCTCTTGGAAACTGATGTGTTAGTCCTTTATACTTTTGTGTACAATGATAATACCCCCATATTACCTTTAATTCATAATAAGCAAGGCTGCTTGTTTTCTTACTGTCACTTAACTGTTCACCTCATCATTTCAGGCAGAACTAATAGACCCTGCATTGAAGGGAACACTTAATGTTCTTGGTTCATGTGCAAGAACCCCATCTGTTAAACGAGTAGTTCTGACATCTTCTATGGCTGCAGTTTCATACTGTAGAAAACCTCGAACAACTGGCGTGGTGGTTGATGAGACTTGGTTTTCTGATCCAGAGCTCTTGAAGGAATCAAAGGCGTGTATATTTTCGCTATTATCTTAATTTTCTTTTAGAAAAATTTATGATGTTTATGAAGTGTTAATCTGTTATATTGCCATAATGATGCCTGTGCAAACATGAGCAAGTATATTGGGTTCTACTCCCCCTTCAGACATTACGTGGGCACAGAGAGATCCAAGGCTAGTTTTCATGTGATGTATCATTGTTTCTGCTCCCACTTTAGAATCTTGGCATTTCGGTTGCTTACTTAATCTGTCATAGTTTAGTCATTCTTAAAAAATTTATGTTTCTCCTATTAAGTGGTTTGGACCAGTGTTGGGTGATTGAAGTGATTCTTTGCTTATCCTTGAGATGCGGCTTGTGCTCATCAAACGTTCTCTCTCTCTTTTTTTTTTTGTGCTGTTCGAAAATGACTTGTGTTTCTATCTAATGTCAAAAACTGTTTGCACTAGCGATGCTTTCTTGTGATAGGTCATTGGTTCTTTGTTTCAGTCCATTAGGTTTTGTTTAAGTTAGTAAAACAGGAAGAATTTATACCAATGTGCATTTGGCAATAACTTTTTTGTAATATGTTACTATGTTTCTGTTCTGTTTTTTGGGCTTCTACCAGAATTGGTATGTGCTTTCAAAGACTTTGGCTGAGGATGCTGCCTGGAAATTTGTAAAAGATAAGAGTTTTGACATAGTTACAATACACCCGGGAATGGCGATGGGTCCTCTCTTACAACCAACACTTAATACAAGTGCTGCTGTAGTTTTGGGCTTGATAAACGGTATTTATTCTTTCTTAATGAGGTTGATGTTTATTGTTTGATTCTTGTTCATGTTCATCTCAATTAGCAAATAATCTCGACTCATCTCTTTCTAGAAAGAGCGACCATAAAATTTTATTAGAATTGTATTCTTGAAATTTGTCATCTTAATCCTTAAGAATGATATGCATATGAATCAGAATCACACTCTTTTAATTGAATCAGAATACTTCTTAAAACCTTTATGCTGGGTTTTCAAGCAAACTTGTCATCATTAATAAATAGGCTCTTTTCTCTAAATGGTAGGTTTTTTTGAATTTATTCCAACTTTGGTGTGATTTTGAACTTAATTCCCACACAATGATAAATCGTGGTTGCTAACCACGATTTTATTAAAATCGTGGTTAGCAACCACGATTTTAGCTTTAGGTATAAAAACATAACTTTGAACTTAATTCCCACACAGTGATAAATCGTGATTGCTAACCACGATTTTAATAAAATCGTGGTTAGCAACCACGATTTATCACTGTGGGGGAATTAAGTTCAAAATCACACCAAAGTTGGAATAAATTCTAAAAAACTTACCATTTAGGGAAATGAGCCTTAATAAATAAATAAAAAGCTGTATGCTCAATGCTGGTCTTTTTTTATTCCCTTCCTCTTTCTCAAATCTATATCAAAGAAATGAAATGTGAATGATAATAAATCTGTCTACTGCAATAATTTCAAATATTATTCAGTTGATTTATTTTCCTAGTCAGAAATATCTAATGCAGAAGCTGAAGCTACGTAGTGACATTGATTCCTTTAGTTAAGATACAATTTGGCACCTAATATATATATATATATATATATTTTTAGTATAGTTAATTTGCTGTGTTAGGGATTATTTTCTCTATCCAGAATGTGTATGACTGTCATTTACCTTGCTTATTTATTGCAGGAGCACAAACATTTCCCAATGCAACTTATGGATGGGTTAACGTTAAAGATGTCGCGAATGCACATATTCAAGCATTTGAGATCCCTTCAGCTACTGGAAGATATTGTTTGGCAGAGAGAGTTGTACACTTTTCAGAAATTGTAAAAATTTTGCACAAACTTTATCCTGCTTTCCAACTTCCAGACAAGTAAGTCTTCCGACGCCCAACAATGGCAGTAGTAGCACCCCTTTGCTGATTTCAGTTTGTAGTTTTTTATGAAAGTTTGGTTCCTGATTTGACTTCTTGAATACTCATACAGTCATCCGTTGTGTCTTCATTTGTCTGACCGGAAAAATACAAATAAATCATCTGATAGGGTAGCTTTGGGCAAGGAAGTACTGGTACTCATCTGATCATGAACTCATAAATAAGATTCCATCTTGCCTCTCTATGCCCACCTTGATTGTTCCGTCCACCCTTGTTTGACTGAAACCAAAAGATGATGCTAACATTCCAAAGGAACATATTTCCCCGATTAACATTAAATGAAATGGTACTCCAATTAAAGTAGAATGCCTTCCCTGATATGTGCAATCTTGTATTCATAATTTTAAAAAATGACAATGCTCTCTCTTGTTTTTGTTTTTTGCTAAGTTGGGAGGGGGTGGGGGTGTGGGTATTACGCACTCGTGCCTTTGATATGCTTATGAATTAGCTTGTGTCAAATATTTATATATTACCATGTAAATCATAATTTCTCAACTTTTTTGTTTGTTTAGTTAGTAATAATTTATGTAATCGACTACATAATTTTTATTAAATGACTTTGGCAGGTGTGCGGACGACAAGCCATTCATGCCATTATTCCAGATATCCAAGGAGAAAGCAAAAAGCTTGGGAATTGACCACATTCCCTTGGAAGTGAGCCTCAAGGAAATCGTAGAAAGCTTGAGGGAGAAGAAATTTTTCTGTTTTTCCAAGTTATAGTAGCAATCTGAGGGTCTTTTGAATAAATAAATGGCGGTGAACTCTTTTGTCCTCAACTACGTTGTAGTTTGTACTTGCTACTAATAAATAAGGTTAATTGGAGTCGCATTTAAATTTAACTGTTTTTAAAACATTTAAAATAAAAATAAAAAGTGGGGGTGAATGTAAGAATTTAATTCTATCATAAGGAAAGTCATACAAGAAAGCAACACAGCTAAACGACTTAAAAGCTAAGAACGCTACAACAAGAACAGATGCCCAATAGCCCTAGAACCCCACCCCCCCAACAAAAAAAAAAAAAAAACACAAGAATTAGACGATGAAGACAATAGCATGAGCACCTGGTTTGGGAAGACTTCTGAAGGACTCAAACGTGCTTCTAGGACCCAAAAGTGTGTTTTGAAACATTTGAATTTACAATGGACATCCAAACTGTGCCTTAGATTATTGCAAAATTTATTTAGGTCAACATCAAGGGATCCAATGCTTACCGAATGTTCAGTCTGGGCCAATATAAGCTCAAACCCAACACAGCGCACTCAAACATTGGGTTGGCAGGCCTTGGGCTCGGTTGTTCCACTTTGAATGGCATTTTCTCTTTGGGGCTTTCTATTGGCACCCCAAGACTTGCTTTTATCTCCTACTAATTTCATATTTTAAGGTTTTATAAAAAATATAAAATGTTTTCATAAAAACTGACCAAGAGGTCTCTTAAAAAACATCATATATTTTAACAGTTTTGTAAAAGAAAGTTTTTCCAAAATCTAACGTTCAAAATAAACTTTTTAGCCATTTATAAAACAATCTGTAAATGGTTTAAAATATCCAATTAAACGATAAATTTTAAAAAATCATTTTTTTGTAAAGTTATTCAAAAAGATGTTTTCCAGTAGATAACGTAAAGGGTTTTTATAAATTTTTTTATATGTTTTTCATATAATCTTACTCCCTCTATCCCACAAAGATAGGACATGATTGACAAAACACGCAATTTAAGAAAAAAAACATCTTTTCATTGACTTATCATTTATTGAACTCTATTTTTCCAAAACTATCCTCCCCTACTTTTTATTGGGTTTTGTGTTGAAAGTAGTTTTTGCAATAACAAAGGGATGTATAGGAAGTTCAAAAAAATTATGATTTGTCTTTTTAAAATAGACAAACATTTTAGGACAAAAAAAATAGTAAATATGACCTATTTTTATAGGATGGATGGAGTAAAATATAAAATTAATGAGAAAGAAAAGAAAATCTTAGTGTGCCCATAGAGGGCCCTTTATCTATTTTAATCCTCTTTTACTGATAGAGAATTCATAATTGGAAACTCCCACGGGGTAGATTAGCAAGCCAGCCTTCATGACGCAGACAGTGGCGTGTGCTTGATAGGGACACATAATATTGAGCTTGACTTCGTACATATCCGGATTCTCAGCCTCGGCCTTACACAATTTCATGAGATGACGTCTAATATTAAGGATTTTTTCTAAGTCTTACTGAATTGGCGGTGGCTCTTTTCCTTAATTATTAATCTTCTAATCATTTATGTCTTTTTTTTTTTTTTTTTTTATATGATTTTCAATTTTATTTTGGATTATCAATAAATCATAGTTATTAGTCACGTTCCTATTAAAATTGCAGTAAGCAAACACGATTTATCTCTAAGTATACAAATCCTCATAAGTAATCTTTACGTATGCGAAACTTAAAAGCGTGGTTGCTAACCATGATTTTAATAAAAATGTGGTTAGCAATTACGATTTTTCGGTAATTTGGATTAAAATTAAAAATCATATAAAAGATGAAATAAATTATTAAAAAAGTAATATTTAGGAAAATGAGCCAGTTAGCGGTAGCTTGGTAGGTGTTGTCATGAAAAGCCCCATTTTCTATTTTGAGTTTTATTTATTTATTTAATTTATAGATTTTTTTTATTTTAACAATGGTGTCTGACCAATAATCATCTTAATTAATTCTTTAAACACGTGTAATCCCCATATTCAACATAACGACCTAATTACTAAACCTTTCGAATCATGAGGGTAACCCTAAGAGGGATCCATGTTTTCGAGGGATTTCAAACACCAAACCTATGCTTTTTGAGATGTTTATCAAGGATACAATTTGTCATTACACTAACCCTTTGAAGTTGTTATCTAGTGCTTTTCCTAATAACATTGTTGAGCGAGTGAAATATCTAGAGAGTGTAACCGCTAGTCAAAATGTAATTTTTCCTATTAATTAGGGTGAAGGGAAGTGGGCTATTCTTTTTTTTTCTTTTTTCTTTTTTGATTAATTATTAGGGTATTTCAAGCCTTATTCTCTGTTACAGTATACCTTACCTTGTACTGTATAGCGTAGTTTTCCTCCTGTATTGTACAGCTATACCTAGGATTATTCCTAGCCTAAACTCTATATATAGGTCCCTCATGTACATGAAAGAGACACATTGAATATAAGGGTTTTACCCTCATTTTTCCCTTTCTCCCTTTCTGTGTTCAACTGCAATATGGTATCAGAGCGAGGTTCCTTCTTCCACAGCCGCTGTTCATCGCGCCGTTGATCACCGCCCACTGCCTTCCATTTCCGGCGAAGACAATCAACGCCATCGTCGTCCTCCACCTAAAACATCTCTGTCCACACAGTTGAAAGCCTTCCACAAACCTCCATCGTCGTCCTCCACCTAAAACATCTCTGTCCACACAGTTGAAAGCCTTCCGCAAACCTCCACCTCCTAAAACACCTCCAAAAACCTTCGCCTCACCACGACACACAGAACGGCGAAAGCCGCGTCTCCAGAATCATCCGCACGCGCCCTCACGCGCCGCCTGAAGAAGCGCGAGTGAGATCTACTCGCACTGTAGATCTCACGCGCCTACACGCGCCGGCGAAGATTCCCCACTCCGGCGACCCTCCGTCAGCACTCGCCGCCTAAAACACGGCCAACAACCTTCGTCTCACCGCGATCTGCCGAACGGTGAAAACCACGTCACTAGAAACCTCCACACGCGCTCTCACGCGCCACCTGAAGAAGCGCGAGTGAGATCTACTCGCACTGTAGATCTCACGCGCCTTCACGCGCCGGCGAAGATTCCCACTCCGTCATCGCCACGTCAGCGCTATGTCAGCGCCCAGTCAGCGCTACGTCAGCGCCGCGTCAGCGCCAAGCCACCGCCAGCCAGCGCCCACGTCAGCGCCACGTCAGCACACTGCCACGTCAGCACACTGCCACGTCAGCACTGCCACGTCATCTGCCACGTCAGCTCTGCCACGTCAGCACTGCCACTGCCACGTCAGCACTGTAACTGCCACGTCAGCACTGCTGTGTAGCACTGCCACATCAGCCCTACTGCATCCGTTTGCTGTTTTTCCTTCATTTTCTCCATTTCTGGGCTATTTTCAGCAAACAGACAGTCATTCTTAAGTATTTTCAGCCCTCTGATCTCATTTTTGAGCTCCTTTTTGGCTAATTCTACTCCCAGTGTGCAGTTATGAGTAACCCAGAGCTTGCTATCAACATCCCTCTGGTCTTAAATGGTCAGAATTATGTTCTCTGGGCTCAAGCCATGTCTGGCTACCTTCGTGGTCACAAATTCTGGCGAATTGTCACTGGTGATATCACTGAACCAAAGAAAGGGACAGAAGAACTTGAAGAAAAATTTGTGGATCGTCTTGAAGAATGGGACAGTAAGAATCAGAAGATTATCTCTGCTTTTCGCAGTACCTCTATTCCATCCATTGGTATGCAGTTTGGCCGTTTTGAAACCGCCAAAGCTGCTTGGGATTTTCTTGTTGACCGCTACACCACTGCTCGTCTCTCTCATCAGTATCAACTTTTAGATCAACTTCACCGCATGCATCAAGAACCTGGAGAAGCAATCGACAGTTTCCACTCCCGCATGCAGGCCTTTTGGGATCAATTGGCCGCTTCAGAACCTACTTGGACCTGTTCTCAGGATGCGGCGAAGTTTCTCAATTACCGAAATCAGCAGCGTCTAATTCATTTTCTGATGGCCTTGGATGATGTATTCGAACCTACACGTGCCATTCTGCTTCATCGCACTCCATTACCGACCTTGGAAAGTGCTGTTTCTGAACTTGTTGCATATGAGACTCGACGCTGTACTCGCCTTCCTCCTTCTACTGAATCTGCTCTTGCAACTCCCTTCTCAGCACCGGCCCACACTGCTATGGCTACTCCTCCCTCTGGGCGTCCATCTCTATCAGGGTGCAAGTTTTGTCATGCGCCGAATCATACTTTGCTTCACTGTCCTATTCGAGTCTGCAAGCACTGTCACAAGCGCGGTCCAGGTCATTTCTTGAATGACTGTCCACGCAATCCAAACCCACAACCTCGACATGATCATTCCAGAGGAAATTCATCCAGGTCTAACAGGTTCAAGCCTCACCATCGTTCCACTACTGCTGCTGCTACTGCTGCTGCTACTGAGGACATTTCTCCACCTACCTCTCCCACTTCATCTCTCTCTAATGCCGATCTCACTGCTCTTCTCAAACAGGTCCTCTCTACTTCTGGTAACCCTCCTCCTACTGCTCTCTTTGCTACACCAGGTACTTCCTCTTGGTATTTTGACTCCGCCTGTTGTAATCATATGACCTCTAATCACTCTTTTTTCACTACTCAAGTTCATACCTCCCATCTTCCTACTATTCATACTGCTGATGGCTCTCACATGCATGTTAATCACATTGGACAAGTCTCTAACTCAAAAGTGACTCTCCCTGATACTTATTTCATTCCTCAACTCACTTTAAATCTTATTTCTGTGGGCCAACTTTGTGAACTTGGTCTTAATGTTATCTTTTCTTCTACTGGTTGTATTGTACAGGATCCAAAGACGGGACAGACACTTGGGACCGGCCGTAAAGTTGGACGTTTATTTGAACTGGTCAACTTCCACACTCCATCCCACATTACCTCTCCCGCTCACTTCGCTGCTGCCTCAACTCCTCTCTCCTTAACTCTTTGGCATGCTCGCTTAGGACATGTTTCTTTCAGTCGTTTACAAAAATTGGCTTCTAGTGGTATTTTGGGCCCTGTAATAAATAAACATGATGATTGTTTACCCTGTCAGCTCGGTAAACAACCTGCTTTACCTTTTTCAAGTAGTGATTCTGTTTCTGATGCTCCATTTGATTTAGTTCATTCTGATATTTGGGGTCCCTCTCCTACCACCACCATGGGTGGATCCAAGTATTTTGTTATCTTCATTGATGATTATTCTCGCTTTACTTGGATTTTTCTTATGCAGCATCGCTCTGAACTAAAACAGATTTACTATAACTTTGCCCGCATGATTACCACTCAGTTTTCGCGTCCTATTAAAATCTTTCGTGCAGATAATGCTATGGAGTACCGCGACACTGACTTCCTCCAATTTCTTCAACAACAAGGCACCCTTCCTCATCGTTCTTGCCCAGGCACCTCTCAGCAAAATGGTCGCGCCGAACGCAAACATCGTCACATTTTGGACACTGTTCGTTCTCTTCTTCTCTCATCCTCCTGTCCTGAGCATTTTTGGGGAGAAGCTGCTCTCACCGCCGTTTACACCATCAACCACATTCCCTCTCCTATCATTAATCATCAATCTCCCCATGAACGGCTTTATGGTACACCTCCTAACTACAGTACTCTCCGTGTTTTTGGCTGTGCCTGTTTTGTGTTACTTCAACCACATGAACGTACCAAGCTTCAACCTCGTGCCCGTCTCTGCTGCTTCTTGGGTTATGGGATAGAACACAAAGGCTATAGGTGTTGGGATCCTATTTCCAAACGTCTTCGTATTTCCCGTCATGTGGTCTTTTGGGAACACAAACTGTTCTCCTCTCTCTCCAAATTTCATCTCCCTCCCTCATCTACCCTTTCTCTATTCACTAACCCCTCTATTTCTTTATTTTCTGATGATGTTGACACAGGATCCGACACACCAACTACGGCCCCTCCTGAAGTGCCCGTCCCGCCTGACGATCCTGACGATCCCGTTCCCACTCCTCCGCCATCTCTTCGCCGTTCTACTCGGGTAAGAGAATTGCCAGCCCATCTTCGCGACTTTCATTGTTTCTCCACTATTCTTTCTCAACATGAGCCTCAATCTTATCGCGAGGCTTGTACTAACCCTCTTTGGCAGCAAGCAATGAATGATGAATTACAGGCTTTACACAAAACTCATACTTGGGACTTGGTTGATCTTCCCTTGGGTAAACATCCCATTGGATGTAAATGGGTTTACAAGATCAAGACTCGCTCTGATGGAGTTATTGAACGCTATAAGGCTCGCCTCGTTGCCAAAGGCTTTACTCAGGAGTATGGGATTGACTATGAAGAGACCTTTGCTCCTGTCGCTCGTCTTACTTCTGTCTGGAGTCTCCTAGCTGTGGCCGCTGTCCGCCAATGGGGATTATTTCAGATGGATGTTAAGAATGCATTTCTTAACAGAGATCTTCATGAAGAAGTCTACATGCAACCACCTCCTGGGTATGATCATTTGCCTAACCAGGTCTGTCACCTCCGTCGCGCTTTGTATGGACTCAAGCAAGCTCCTCGAGCCTGGTTTGCCAAATTCAGTTCTGTTATTGGAGATTTCGGCTTTACATCTAGTCCCTATGACTCTGCTCTTTTTGTTCGTCAGACTGATCATGGCACCATTCTTTTGCTTCTCTATGTTGATGATATGATTATCACTGGTGATGATTCTACTGGCATTTCTACTCTGAAACAGTTTCTTAGCCAGCACTTTGAGATGAAGGATCTTGGTTCCCTTAGCTATTTTTTGGGTCTTGAGATTTCTTCTGATTCTCGGGGATACTATCTTTCTCAGGCCAAGTATGTTTCTGATCTCCTCACCCGTGCTGGTCTTACTGATAGCAAGACTGCTTCAACTCCTCTCGAGCCTAATGTCCGCCTCACTCCTCTAGATGGTACACCTCTCCATGATGCTACCTTGTACCGACAGTTGGTTGGCAGCCTTGTTTATCTCACTGTTACTCGGCCCGATCTTGCTTATGCAGTACATCTTGTCAGTCAGTTTATGTCTGCTCCTCGCTCTTCTCATTATGCAGCTGTTCTCCGGATCCTTCGATATATTAAAGGTACCCTTTATCATGGTCTTCATTTTTCTGCCGCCTCTTCCCTTGACTTGCGTGCCTACTCCGACGCTGATTGGGCCGGTGATCCAACTGACCGACGTTCTACCACTGGCTACTGTTTCTTTCTTGGCACCTCCCTTATTTCCTGGCGTAGCAAGAAGCAAACCGTCACCGCCCGCTCCAGCACTGAGGCTGAATATCGTGCTCTCGCCGATACTACCCAAGAACTTCTTTGGCTTCGTTGGCTTCTTACTACTATGGGGGTTCCTCTTCCGACAGCTACTGTTCTTTACTGTGACAATCGTAGTGCTCTTCAGATTGCTCATAATGATGTATTCCATGAACGCACTAAACATATCGAAATTGATTGTCATTTCATTCGTCAGCACATTACCAGTGGCACTGTGCGTCTCCTCTCCGTCTCTTCCACAGATCAGCCTGCAGACATCTTCACCAAAGCTCATCCCCCAGGACGCCATCTCAATTTAGTTTCCAAACTCAAGTTGGTCTCTACAAACCCTACTTGAGTTTGAGGGGGGGTGTTACAGTATACCTTACCTTGTACTGTATAGCGTAGTTTTCCTCCTGTATTGTACAGCTATACCTAGGATTATTCCTAGCCTAAACTCTATATATAGGTCCCTCATGTACATGAAAGAGACACATTGAATATAAGGGTTTTACCCTCATTTTTCCCTTTCTCCCTTTCTGTGTTCAACTGCAATATTCTCTTTGAAGTTAAAACAATTTGTATGAAAAATTAAAACGATAACTCTAAAAAAACACATCTAAAACTTGATCGCCTAATCAATCCGACAAAAACTGTGGACTATTCTGTATGGTCCGAAAAACTCTATCAAGCTTTCCTCGTTAACAGAAAGGTTAAAAAATGAAACCCTTAAGTATAGAAAGAGAACTTGGTCAGTCCACATCAAGGAATATTTTTTATTATGTTGAAAAATTAATAGCTGTAGTAAAAATTTTAATACTTTTAACTTAAGATGGCATCGATTTACCGAACGTAAGACTAGTGAGGATCGTTATTTCTAAATGTAGTCGGTCAAAACTCAAAAAGCGAAAAAAAAGGGTGAAGCCAAATGCCTGTAGACAATTTTTTTTTTGGGGGTGGGGTGGGGAAAGATATTTGCCCAAAAGATCGAATTATTAATTATACCATCGGTTTTTTTTTACTCTTGACCTTTTTCGTTCAACTCCTTCAAAATTTAATTCCTATTTAATTTCCAAAACTAAATATAACTCCCCTCTAAACGTAAACATTAAATAGTCTAATTTATTTGACATGATTATTATTTAATATACATGTTTAACACGTCAGTGCTTACAATACTTGAGCAGTCTATTTTTATTTATTATTTATTTTTATCGTGACTTGGAGACTTGGGTGGACCTTAAAATTATGGTTTGGTTTGTGCGTGGAAATTAGTGTAATTTTTTATTTAAAAAAAAAAACCTGCTCCACGCGTCCTTCCACAAAAAATTGCCGCGCTTCGTTCCACAGCCTACTACATTTTGGTATAAATCACAGTAAACGGTGTCGGTCTCACGGGAGAGTAGAAGCCAACTCCAAAACGGTAAAAGAATCGTAGGGAGAGAATGAGCGGAGCAGGGAAGGTGGTGTGCGTGACGGGTGCATCGGGTTTCATAGCTTCATGGCTCGTCAAGTTTCTTCTCCAGCGCGGTTACACTGTCAAAGCCTCTATTCGTGACCCAAGTCAGTTTCCTCTTCCAATTTCATTCATCCCTGCTGCATATATGTCTTTGAGTGTGTGTAGGATCTTCTTTTTTCATTTTTTTCTTCTAGTTTTAAATAATGTATGATTTATGATCTTTTTGATTTTTGTAATTTGGATTCATGCCCATAAAAGATGAGCATACCCAGTTGCAGATGGCGACTTGCAATCCAATGTTTTGAGCGAAATCGTACCATTTTTATTGGTATTAGGGGTTTTGTGACAATGGGTCAGGAAAATCATACCATTTTTTTATATTATTTCTTTATGTTTTTAAGAGTTAGGACGAGATAGAAGAGTCCAGATTGGAGACCATTCACGGTCATAAGATAGGATGAGACAGAAGAGTCCAGATTAGAGACCATTCATGGATTTAAGATCCTCTTCCCTGATCTTTTTCTTAATTCAAATAAGTATAAAGCTTGTTTCCTTTCACCCTATGTTGGTAAGAGTGGGAGGATAGGATTCGTTCCCTTTTTTTTTTTTAACATTTAAAAGACTCATGATTGTGGTTTCTTTGAAGACTGAATGTTGTCACATCTACTTTCATGCTCCAATCAGCCAAGGGGGTTGGTTTAGGTTGGCTGATTTACCATATAAAGTAGTGTAGAAACAAATTTGCAAAGATACGCAGATAAATACAAATGTATAAGCACATAGGTACAAGCATTTTGTTCCCGCATACATTTGAGGATTAACTTGAAAAAATGCCATTTAGTTGCTTAGTTTTGGATTCATCATGACGGTATGCCCCTGCTTTTACTCTTCTTCTTCTTCCTCCTCTTTTTTTTGGTTGAGCATGTGTGTGTGTGTCAAAACAAGTTGTGGGTCAAAACAAGTTATGGAAAATAGTTTCTTAGCTATCTAAATCATAAAATGGACTACAGCATCCAGTGTTTAAAATGATTTATTTATTAACTTCAGTGTATATTCTCCTGCAGATGATCCAAAGAAGACAGAACACTTACTTGCACTTGAGGGAGCTGAGGAACGACTTCACCTGTTCAAAGCGAACTTATTGGAAGAAGGGTCTTTTGATTCTATAGTTGATGGGTGCGAAGGTGTTTTTCACACGGCATCCCCCTTTTATCATGGAGTCACGGATCCTCAGGTTCATCTCATACTATTGCATTGGAGATGGTTGTTATTAGTGTTTATTTATAATTAAGCTCTCTTTGTTGATGAAAATGGAGCGAGGAGCCCCAAAAATACCCCCATAAAGTATTTGTCTAAAGATTCCTTTAAAAATTGTGGACCCAGAAATTGTTGTTAGACAAACTCCTCAACTTCAAATTTGAAGCCCTTGAAAAGTGATGTGTAAGCCCTGAAACATCAAAGTATCTAGGATTTATATTGGATGGATTTGAGTCCAAAGAGTTATCACCAAACATGGTGGTGTTGTCCTTGAAATGGAGATTGCTGATGGCACTTTTTTTTGGGACTAGATTGAGATCTCAAGGTTATTTATCGCTCATGATGATGACAAAAGAATTGAAGGATAGATCTCTTCGCCCTGAGGCCATCTTCCTAAAGTAGTAGAAAAGTACAGGCTATTGGGAAATAGATGAGAATAGTAAGCTACAATCATAATGGAACATTAATAGCAGCTATGTTCATGCGTTCAATATGTAATGCCTTGATAATTTTCTTGTATATTTTTGTGTACAATGAAATTACCCCTATTTACCTTAACTTCAGAATAAGCATGGCTGATTGTTTTCTAAACTATCACTTAAGTTTTCATGTCATCATTTCAGGCAGAACTAATCGACCCTGCATTGAAAGGAACACTTAATGTTCTTGGTTCGTGTGCAAAAACCACATCTGTTAAACGAGTGGTTTTAACATCTTCTGTGGCCGCAGTTGCATTCTGTAGAAAACCTCGAACTCCTGATGTGGTGGTTGATGAGACTTGGTTTTCTGATCCCGAGTTCTGTAAAGAATCACAGGTGTGTATATTTTTGCTAGTATCTTCATTTTCTTTTAGGAAAATCGATGATGCTTATAAAGGGTTAACCTGTCATATAACTACCCATATTGCCATAATATGTTACTATGACCACAGTTAGTTCTTTTGGTTTTGTAGCCATTTTGAGGGGGGCAGCCTCTCTTTTGTTCTCTTTTATTGATTCTCTTAAGCTTTAGTTCTTTTGTTTTGTTTTGATTTTTTTTTTTGGGATATTACTTGTATATACTTTATGTACTTGGGCTATGCCCTTTTTTTCTTTACAATACAATACATTACTTCATCAAAAACAATAGAGGTTACTATGTTTCTTTTTATGTTTTTCCGGCTTCTGCCAGCTTTGGTACGTGCTTTCAAAGACTTTGGCTGAGGATGCTGCCTGGAAATTTGTAAAAGAGAAGGGTATTGACATGGTTACAATAAACCCAGCAATGGTGATTGGTCCTCTCTTACAACCAACACTTAATACAAGTTCTACTGCAGTTTTAAACTTGATAAATGGTATTTATTCTTTCTTTATCAGGTTGATGTTTATACTTTGATTCTCGTTCATGGTCATCTCAATTAGTAAATACGTCGCTTTTCAGAAAGAGAGACCATAAAATTTTATTAAAATTGTATTCTGGAAATTTGTCATCTTTATCCTTAAGAAGGATATGCTTGTGAATCAGAGTCGCACTCTTTTAATTGAATCAGAATACTTCCAAACACCTCTATGCTGGTTTTCCAAGCAAATTATTATTATTTTTTCATTGAAGGGAAAAAAAAGAAGAAGAAGAGCTATATGCTGGTCATTTTTATTCACTTCCTCTTTCACAAATCACGATCAAAGAAAAAAAATGTAAATTATATGAAACCTATCTACTGAAATAATTTCATATATTATTCAGTTTTCTTTCCCCCTAATCAGAAATACCTAATGCTGAAGCTCAAACTTCTTAGTGACATGGATTCTTTTAGTTAAAAACAATAACAATTTTGCAACTAATTGCTTTAGTATATCTAATGTGATGTGTTATAGATTATTTTCTTTATCCAGAATGTAGATGACTGTCTTTTAACTTATTTATTTGTATGCAGGAGCCCAAACATTTCCCAATGCATCTTTTGGATGGGTTAGTGTTAAAGATGTTGCGAACGCACATATTCAAGCATTTGAGATTCCTTCGGCTAGTGGAAGATATTGTTTGGTGGAGAGGGTTGTACACTGTTCAGAACTTGTAAAGATTTTACTCAAGCTTTATCCCGCCCTCCAACTTCCAGATAAGTAAGTCTTTCCCCACCCAACAATCTCAAGATATTCTACAAAATTAATAGTTGCCCCTGGCAGTAGGAGCTCCCCTTTGCTCATTTCATTTTGTAAGAGAGCTTGCTTCCTGAATCCTGATTCTGCTTGAAATCTCGTGTTGTGTCTTCCATTTGTCTAACCAGAAAAATACAAATAAATCATCTCATATCCAGTGTATTTGATTGGGTCTCATTTGGGATGATACTTCTGTCAGTTGTCTTGGCCTTGTGCTAACTTGTAGCCATGATGGAGCAGAAGACATGGCCACAATTTAAGACAGATTTCAAGAAGTAACCCTAATTAGTTGTCTTGGCCTTGTGCTAACTTGTTATAATAACTCTAACTTCTTCCTTTAAGTTCTCATGGCTTATGAAACCTACCTCTGATTATCTTTCTTGTAATTGATAGTATATATTATTACTTAAATCACTTGTGCGTTGTGTCTTTGATATGCTTACAAAGAACTTGTGTCAGGAATTGGATTTTATGATCAACTACATAATTGAAATTAAATATCTTTGGCAGGTGTGCGGATGACAAGCCTTTCGCGCCAACATACCAGGTATCCAAGGAGAAAACAAAAAGCTTGGGAATTGACTACATTCCCCTAGAGGTGAGCCTAAAGGAAACTGTCGAAAGCTTGAAGGAGAAGAAATTTTTCTGTTAAGAGTCTTAATAGCCATCTAAGGGTCTCTCAAATAAATAAATGGTGGTGAACCATGTTGTTCTCAACTACATTGTAATTGGTGCTTGCTACTTTTTACGAGTCCCCATTTTCTGAAAGTATTCTACCTACTGAAGATGGGAACCTCACATTCAAGTGTTGCTGCTTGGGTTTACATTTTGGGTCTTCATATGCATATGTGGCCTTTCATATTTGTTAGACAATATCTTGTATAATTTTGTGTTGACATAACTGATGATGGTGTGACAATGTCAAATCTATTTGAAATGGCTAGTAGAGGGGGAAAAGAATATGGAAGTGCATCTTCAAATTTTGGCTTTTGTTATAGGGATCATTATGCAACTCATTCATGAATTGGGAAAAAAGAAGATAAGTAGAGAGGAAAAACCCTATTCTACCTTCTGCTTTCAAATGAGACCTTCCTTGGATAATTGGTATCCCTATTGCCTTAATTGTGTGAACAAATTATCGATATATATATTTATAGGTAATATATATAATTAAAAAAAAAAATGTGATACACCTTGGACTGCTGTGACTCCTGTCCCATGATCACTTCACAGTCCTTGATGTAGAGCTACACTACGTATGTAATATATTAAATAAATTTGGATATTAAATAAAATATGAAAAATATTGAGATCTCGAATTTAAGATTCGAACATAAAAGATGAGACTCATTATTTTCGGGAATCCTGAATTTGGGACCCATGGCATTGTTCATAATACCCCTATCGTGCATGATATCACTAGACAGGTGATATCCAAGTTTTTCTGGTGAAACATATCATATCATCCTCGGAAAAGATAAGGAAAAAAAAATAATTTTTAAACCCAGTGATACCTGAGTTTTTCTCGTGAAACACGCCATATGATCTTTACAACTTGCAAGTTAGGAGGATAGAAGACAATAAAAATTTTTAAAAAAAAGGGACTCCTGAAACACGGTGATACATAGTTTTTCTCATGACACACAACCAAACGATCCTTAAAAATTCCCCAATTCTTTGTTGGATGCCAAGAATCCATATAATGCGCCAAAAAAGAAGAAAAAAAACAACAATAAATTAACCTATTATTTATTATACATGTTAGTTCTTACAGCTCTTGAGCAGTCTATTTTTATTTATTATTTATTTTTATCATGACTCGGAGACTTGGGTGGAGCTTAAAATTATTGTTTGGTTTGTGCGTGGAAATTAGTGTAATTTTTTATTTAAAAAAAAAAAAACTGCTCCACGCGTCCTTCCACAAAAAATTGCCACGTTTCCTTCCACACCCTACTACATTTTGGACCTTTTGGTATAAAATTTAGGGGCAGAACTAAGAATCTCTAAATACAGGGGCAAGTTAAAAAATATTTTAAACAATAATAATTTTTATTTTCACAATACAAGTTTTACTATAAATTAAAATTAATAAATTTATTTCATTTTTTATGGTTTGGAATTTGAATCCCAATTCCCAAGTAAAATAACCTATGAGAAAATCGATAAATTTCATTTTATAAATTATTATGATGAATTTTTTTTTTAATATTTAACTTTTAATTGTTATGATGATTTTTAATTAAACACATGTTCCTAGTTTTTTCTTTAACTTAAATGACGTGTAAAAATATCACGTTTCCAATAGCATAAAAATAAAGATAAGATAAACAGAAAACATTTGCCCTCTATACCTGTTTCCTCTAGATACTAGACAAGGGTTTTAACATCTTCTATTAAGACAATGATACAATAAGTGAGAAATGAATAACCGAGCCATATAGCTAGCAAAACCCATTATAGTCGTCATCAGAAACCACCAACCACAAAGGTTTTATCCGAACTCAAATCAAGATGGACGCTTGCTGTAAAGTCGAGTCCCAATCCACACTCGTGAGTTTTTTCAAATTGATGATCTTATCTTATGCATTTGGACTCAAATCAAACTAATCCTCCTCCACATTTTTACCTGACGCTCGCGATAACATCTTTCTCAATACTTTCCCCACTGGCGACGGCATTTGTTTTATCACCATCATTGAAGATTCAAAATTTTGCAGTGGCCATGGGCCCCCGTGGTCCCCATGTAGTTCCGCAGCACACTAAACGGGGATGGTCTCGCAGGAGAGTAGAAGCCAACTCCAAAACGGTAAAAGAATCAGAGGAAGAGAATGAGCGGAGCAGGGAAGGTGGTGTGCGTGACGGGTGCATCGGGTTACATAGCTTCATGGCTCGTCAAGTTTCTTCTCCAGCGCGGTTACACTGTCAAAGCCTCTATTCGTGACCCAAGTCAGTTTCCTCTTCTCCAGCGCGGTTACACTGTCAAAGCCTCTATTCGTGACCCAAGTCAGTTTCCTCTTCCAATTGCATTCATCCCTGCTGCATATATGTCTTTGAGTGTGTGTAGGATCTTCTTTTTTTCTTTTTTTCTTCTAGTTTTTAAATAATGTATGACTTATGATCTTATTGACTTTTGTAATTTGGGTTCATGCCCATAAAAGATGAGCATACCCAGTTGCAGATGGCGACTTGTAATCCAATGTTTTGAGCGAAATCGTACCATTTTTATTGGTATTAGGGGTTTTGTGACAATGGGTCAGGAAAATCATACCATTTTTTTATATTATTTCTTTATGTTTTTAAGAGTGAGGATGAGATAGAAGAGTCCAGATTGGAGACCATTCATGGCCATAAGATAGGATGAGACAGAAGAGTCCAGATTAGAGACCATTCATGGACATAAGATCCTCTTCCCTGATTTTTTTTCTTAATTCAAATAAGTATAAAACTTGTTTCCTTTCACCCTATGTTGGTAAGAATGGGAGGAGAGGATTCTTTCCTTTTTTTTAACATTTAAAAGACTCATGATTATGGTTTCTTTGAAGACTGAATGTTGTCACATCTACTTTCATGCTCCAATCAGCCAAGGGGGTTGGTTTAGGTTGGCTGATTTACCATATAAAGTAGTGTAGAAACAAATTTGCAAAGATATGCAGATAGATGCACATAAATACAAATGTATAAGCACATAGGTACAAGCATGTTGTTCCTACATACATTTGAGGATTAACAAATGCCATTTAGTTGCTTAGTTTTGGGTTCATCCTGACGGTATGCCCCTGCTTTTACTCTTCTTCTTCTTCTTCCTCCTTTTTTTTTCTTTTTTGTTTGAGCATGTGTGTGTGTGTGTCAAAACAAGTTGTGGAAAATAGTTTCTTAGCTATCTAAATCATAAAATGGACTACAGCTTCCAGTGTTTAAAATGATTTATTTATTAACTTCAGTGTATATTCTCCTGCAGATGATCCAAAGAAGACAGAACACTTACTTGCACTTGAGGGAGCTAAGGAACGACTTCACCTGTTCAAAGCGAACTTATTGGAAGAAGGGTCCTTTGATTCTATAGTTGATGGGTGCGAAGGTGTTTTTCACACGGCATCCCCCTTTTATCATGCAGTCACGGATCCTCAGGTTCATCTCATACTTTTGCATTGGAGATGGTTGTTATTAGTGCTTATTTATAATTAAGCTCTCTTTGTTGATGAAAATGGAGCAAGGAGACCCAAAAAAACCACCATAAAGTATTTGTCTAAAGATTCCTTTAAAAATTGTGGACCCAGAAATTGTTGTTAGACAAACTCCTCAACTTCAAATTTGAAGCCCTTGAAAAGTGATGTGTAAGCCCTGAAACATCAAAGTATCTAGGACTTATATTGGATGGATTTGAGTCCAAAGAGTTATCACCCAACATGGTGGTGTTGTCCTTGAAATGGAGATTGCTGATGGCACTTTTTTTGGGGACTAGATTGAGATCTCAAGGTTATTTATCGCTCATGATGATGAAAGAGGAATTGAAGGATAGATCTCCTCTCCCTGAGGCCATCTTCCTAAAGTAGTAGAAAAGTACATGGCTATTGGGAAATAGTCAATTAGATGAGAATAGTAAGTTACAATCATAATGGAACATTAATAGCAGCTATGTTCATGCGTTCAATATGTAATGCCTTGATAATATTCTTGTATATTTTTGTGTACAATGAAATTACCCCTATTTACCTTAACTTCAGAATAAGCATGGCTGATTGTTTTCTAAACTATCACTTAAGTTTTCATGTCATCATTTCAGGCAGAACTAATCGACCCTGCATTGAAAGGAACACTTAATGTTCTTGGTTCCTGTGCAAAAACCACTTCTGTTAAACGTGTGGTTTTAACATCTTCTGTGGCTGCAGTTGCATTCTGTAGAAAACCTCGAACTCCTGATGTGGTGGTTGATGAGACTTGGTTTTCTGATCCTGAGTTCTGTAAAGAATCACAGGTGTGTATATTTTTGCTAGTATCTTCATTTTCTTTTAGGAAAATCGATGATGCTTACAAAGGGTTAACCTGTCATATAACTACCCATATTGCCATAATATGTTACTATGACCACAGTTAGTTCTTTTGGTTTTGTAGCCATTTTGAAGGGGGCAGCCCCTCTTTTTTGGTCTTTGACCTAGTGTATCCCCAAAGCTAACAACCAAGGGACTAATCATTGTCGCGACGGGTGGGCAACGGTAAATCGCTAGCCCAGGGATTTTTTTCCAAAGTGCTGGGACTCAAACTCAGGATCTTTCACCTCCACTCGAGACAGCCACTTTGGGGCCAAATGCCCAACCACTAGACCAACCCACTGGGTTAGGGCAGCCCCTCTTTTGTTCTCTTTTATTGATTCTCTTAAGCTTTAGTTCTTTTGTTTTGTTTTTTTTTTTTTGGGGTATTACTTCTGTATACTTTATGTACTTGGGCTATGCCCTTTTTTTCTTTACAATACAATATATTACTTCATCAAAAAAACAAAAAAAAATAGAGGTTACTATGTTTCATTTTATGTTTTTCCGGCTTCTGCCAGCTTTGGTACGTGCTTTCAAAGACTTTGGCTGAGGATGCTGCCTGGAAATTTGTAAAAGAGAAGGGTATTGACATGGTTACAATAAACCCAGCAATGGTGATTGGTCCTCTCTTACAACCAACACTTAATACAAGTTCTACTGCAGTTTTAAACTTGATAAATGGTATTTATTCTTTCTTTATGAGGTTGATGTTTATACTTTGATTCTCGTTCATGGTCATCTCAATTGGCAAATACGTCGCTTTTAAGAAAGAGAGACCATAAAATTTTATTAAAATTGTATTCTGGAAATTTGTCATCTTTATCCTTAAAAAGGATATGCTTGTGAATCAGAATCACACTCTTTTAATAGAATCAGAATACTTCCAAACACCTCTATGCTGGTTTTCCAAGCAAATTATTATTATCTTTTCATTGAAGGGAAAAAAAGAAGAAGAAAAGCTATATGCTGGTCATTTTTATTCACTTCCTCTTTCACAAGTCATGATCAAAGAAAAAAAAATGTAAATTATATGAAACCTATCTACTGGAATAATTTCATATATTATTCAGTTTTTTTCCCCTTAATCGGAAATACCTAATGCTGAAGCTCAAACTTCTTAGTGACATGGATTCTTTTAGTTAAAAATAATAACAATTTTGCACCTAATTGCTTTAGTATATCTAATGTGATGTGTTATAGATTATTTTCTTTATCCAGAATGTAGATGACTGTCTTTTAACTTATTTATTTGTATGCAGGAGCACAAACATTTCCCAATGCATCTTTTGGATGGGTTAATGTTAAAGATGTTGCGAACGCACATATTCAAGCATTTGAGATTCCTTCGGCTACTGGAAGATATTGTTTGGTGGAGAGGGTTGTACACTATTCAGAACTTGTAAAGATTTTACATGAGCTTTATCCTGCCTTCCAACTTCCAAATAAGTAAGTCTTCCCCCACCCAACAATCTCAAGATATTCTACAAAATTAATAGTTGCCCCTGGCAGTAGGAGCTCCCCTTTGCTCATTTCATTTTGTACGAGAGCTTGCTTCCTGAATCCTGATTCTACTTGAAATCTCGTGTTGTGTGTTCTATTTGTCTAACCAGAAAAATACAAATAAATCATCTCATATCCAGTGTATTTGATTGGGTCTCATTAGGGATGGTACTTCTGTCAGTTGTTTTGGCCTTGTGCTAACTTGTAGCCATGATGGAGCAGAAGACATGGCCACAATTTCAGACAGATTTCAAGAAGTAACCCTAATTTGTTGTCTTGGCCTTGTGCTAACTTGTTATAATAACTCTAACTTCTTCCTTCTCATGGCTTATGAAACCTACCTCTGATCATCTTTCTTGTAATTGATAGTATATATTATTACTTAAATCACTTGTGCATTATGTCTTTGATATGCTTACAAAGAACCTGTGTCAGGAATTGGATTTTATGATCAACTACATAATTGAAATTAAATATCTTTGGCAGGTGTGCGGATGACAAACCTTTCGCGCCAACATACCAGGTATCCAAGGAGAAAACAAAAGGCTTGGGAATTGACTACATTCCCCTAGAGGTGAGCCTTAAGGAAACCATCGAAAGCTTGAAGGAGAAGAAATTTTTCTGTTAAGAGTCTTAATAGCCATCTAAGGGTCTTTCAAATAAATAAATGGTGGTGAACCATGTTGTTCTCAACTACATTGTAATTGGTGCTTGCTACTTTTTAAGAGTCCCCATTTTCTGAACGGATTGTACCTACTGAAGATGGGAACCTCACATTCATAGTGTTGCTGCTTGGGTTTACATTTTGGGTCTTCATATACATATGTGGCCTTTCAAATTTGTTAGACATTATCTTGTATAAGTTTGTGTTGACATAACTGATGGTGTGACAATGTCAATCTGTTTGAAACGGCTTTGGAAGTGCATCTTCAATTTTGGCTTTTATTAGAGGGATCATTATGCAACTCATTCATGAATTGGAAAAAGGAAGATGAGTAGAGAGGAAAAACCCTTTTCTACCTTCTGCTTTCAAATGAGACCTTCCTTGGATAATTGGTATCCCTATTGCCTTAATTGTGTGAACAAATTATTGATATATATATTTATGGGCAATATATATATTAAAAAAAAAAATGTGATACACCTTAGACTCCTGTCCCATGATCACTTCACAGCTCTTCATGTAGAACTACGCTATGTATGTAATATATTAAATAAATTTGGATATTAAATAAAATATGAAAAATGTTGGGATCTTGAATTTGAGATTCCTGAACAGACATAAAAGATGAGATTCACTATTTTCGAGAATCCTAAATTTGGGACCCATAGCATTGTCCATAATACACGAATCGTGCACGATATCAGTACACAGGTGATACACAAGTTTTTCTTGTGAAACACATCATATGATCCTCGGAAAAGATAAGGAAAAAAAAAAAATTTTTAAACTTTGTGTGATACCTGAGTTTCTCTCATGAAACACGCCATATGATCTTTACAACTTGCAAGTTACAAGGATAAAAGACAAGAAAAAAAGACTTTTTTTTATTAAAAAAAGGGAATCCTGAGACACGGCGATACACAGTTTTTCTCATGATACACGTCCACACGATCCTTAAAAATTCTCC
Organism: Liquidambar formosana; assembly: GCA_039720395.1. Lineage (NCBI taxonomy): Eukaryota > Viridiplantae > Streptophyta > Magnoliopsida > Saxifragales > Altingiaceae > Liquidambar > Liquidambar formosana. The sequence continues at coordinate 32,680,374 of CM077831.1, forward strand.
AATGCCAGGCCTTGGGATTAGTATTTAGGAGGGCCATGGAGCTTTTGCAAGCTCCACCGTTCTTTTTCTGTGTTGGATGCCAAGAATCTATATAATGCGCAGAAAAAGAAGAAAAAAAAAAACCAAACAAATTAAATTTACGAAGTTCAAATTTACTTCGTGGATACTGCTCAAACCCCCCCCCCCCCCCCTCCCCCCGCCCCAAAAAAAAAAAAAATCGATACTCAGAGTTTTTCTTTTATTTATTGTTACTTTAAATAAAATAAATAAATAATTTATGTGTGTGAATAACTGAATATGTATATAGGCCTCGTCCTATTCGTTCAAGGTCCCAAAAAATTTAGAGTTAGTCTAAATGATTGGGTTATTTTTGACAATGTCAGTTTGACAATGTCATCAGGCTATGCTTTCGTAATAATAAAGCTCTACAGTTAGTTTTGGTAATGCATGCAGCAGTATAAAATACAAACAAATTATACACATTAAACTCTAACAGTCGCTCTTAGGTTGGTTGAACGGTAAAGCCTTGAGTGTATTTTTAGAGGTTATTGTTTCAATTTCTCACAAAAATCATTACTTATGTGGGTATGAGACATTTATATGGGCCGTTAGAAGAATAGTTTGATCTAAAACCTTGACAGGAGTAAAATTTGAAATACCTCTAATCATTAAAAAAGAAAAAGAAAAAGAAAAACCAACCTCTCTCTAGTAGCCAATAGAAGTTCTTGATCTCCTCCCCCTTTTAAAGGTATCATTTTCGAGTGAGTGTTTCATTGACCACTGGCCATGGTAAAGCCGCCAAGTGCTTGCCCTAATTTGGTTACCCAAGTTATGGTTGTAATGACATCTATTTTTAGGCCTAATTATTTAAGTAAGAATGCTTAATCATGTCTCGTATAATTATTTGTTAATTGAAAGAGTTTTGTTTATTAGGAATATTTTGATTAAGGGTTACAAGAAGAATCTTAAATAAAATGAAAATAAATAAGAATAAGAGAAATAAAAGAATAACTTATTTGCTCTAGCGTGAGGATGTGTTGTATTATATCTGTTGTCACATCATACCATATTAAACGTCATGAAAATTATGCAAGTAAATTTGGACAAAAATTTGGTTCCTTTAACAATTTTCCTTTTATAATGAAGAACCAAGCATGGCCGTAAAGTGATAGGCCGATGATCTAGTACTTACTTAAATCAATAATAATAATTTGAAGGAATAAGTAGTACGTTTAAGGCTTTGACATTGGGACTTTGGGAGCAAGGCAAATGAAACCATCCTGGGATGATTGCAATCCCCAGTGCCACGTAATTACGTCCACATGACAAATTCTGCATCGATATATTCATAGGTGTATATAATACTGATACACCTTACAATCTTGCACCATTATCAGTGATCACTTCACGGATTTTGATGCAATCCTATGTATAATTGTACTCCATATATTTGTGTATATATATATATATATATACACACATATAAAAAGGAGATGATTGAGTGTGGACCGTCCAAACCATCTGGGACAATCCGCACCTAATATTTTTAATATATATATAATATAGACACACACATGTTGATTAAGATGGAGGGATTTATATAAATTGATTTATTTGGTAGTGATTGAGTGGAGTTTGACCTTATTCAACTTTTATGAAAATTGTTGGATCTTGTGAATCTGATGGCCTAAAAATGATGTAAAAAACCGTGTATAAAAAATGGATCCCTAATACCTTGTATATATCGGAAGTAACCTTGAAATTTTTTTTTTTTTTTGAGACTCTGAACAAAGACAATTTATTCAACTATTTGTCTAATGTTTTTAAATTTGCATGGGGCTGAATTTGGTTAATCTGTTGAAGCAATTATGAAACAAAAAAATGTATCTTTTATTATAATTCGTAATCTGAAAATGAGTGAAAAGGGTGAACTCTGTGTGATCCCACATCACAAAAGGCCATTCTTTTGTTGCAGTTGATTGTTTCAAGAATCACCTTAATTTTTTTGATTAGTTATATAGTTTGATGTAAACTAAATGCATAAATTTCAAGTGGGATCTCCATGGAATGATAGGTGTCAGTTCTTTTCATTTTTTTGATCTACTTTTTTTATGAATCCTCAGTCGGACTCTATTTATTATGATTGTACTTGATTTTGATTATCTAATGGTTAAAAAAATTGCTAGAATGTGAGGCATATTCCAAGGGTCTATTTGAGTGTCCAATTCGAAATTACACCATTCAACAAATTTTACATAGTATTGATAAATGAAAACATAAACCCACCGTCTTAAATTAGAATGATAAAAAAGTTGGAGTCATTACTATAACTAAAGTTATAGGATCAATTTATAAAAATTCATAAAATACTACTATTTTGAATTTTTATTCTTATTTGTAATAATGACCATCATTTTCTTGAATTTATCAATATAATATGATAGATTTGTGTCTTTAATACTTTCAAATTTAATTGAATTGCTTAATTTCGAATTGGACACCCAACAGACCTTAGATAAATGAGTGTACAATTGCTTTTTGTCTAATTTTCGTGTGATGAAGTGTATTTTACAAAGTCAAGCATGATCACAGCGTAAATTAAGCAAAAAAAAATTTCTAAATTCAACCCACTTAGTTGACCTCAGGGTTTTGAATTTGTGAAATAATATATAAATGGAGAGTAGCCATATCTAAAACTTGAAGAAGAAGAAGAAGAAGAAGAAGAAGAAGAGTGCTTTAAAAATAAGAGGAAGCTAGAAGAGAATGAGCGGAGCAGGGAAGGTGGTGTGCGTGACCGGTGCTTCCGGTTACATAGCTTCATGGCTGGTCAAGCTTCTTCTTCAAAGTAGTTACACTGTCAAAGCCTCTGTTCGTGACCCAAGTCAGTCTCATCTCCCATATTGTTTCTACTTTGCGTATAGATTCTGGGTTTTAATCTCAATCTTCAATCGCTGCTTTTTTTTTTTTTTTTTTCCTTTTAATAGTTTTAATATACTATATGATCTATAATTTTATTCGTTTTTGTATAATGAATTCATGCCTAAAAAATGAGAGCACTTCCACAATAAAAAGAAAAGAAAAAGAAGGTGCTTAAGTTCTTGACTTAAACATTTCGGACATTGCTCCTTCCTCGTAAAATCCAGTAAAATACTAGTAATTTATTAACCTGTAATGTTAGTGCCAAAAAGTTTTGGGACCTACCATATATTGTGTCCAAATTGGGAGATGAAGTGCACCAAAAACTATCAAAATTGTATGATTTTAGAAATTTCATTTTATTCCAACCTCTGAAAGTTAAAGAATATTTGAAGAAGAGTATGGTCAATAATCATTTGCTCGGGCAATTTATCGACTAATCAAAACTCATAAGACGGTGGATCTTGATTTTCTTTTCTTCTTTTTTTTTTTTTTTTTTTTCTTTTTTTCTTGGTGGGGGGGGAGAGATTCGGCAAGACGAGGTTAAAATAAATACTCGAACATTTTAATCAAATCTTCAGTACACTATGGAAATTAATTGGCTACCAGGTTTTTAAGTGATTTATTGATTAAATTCAGTTTATATTGTCCTGCAGGCGATCCAAAGAAGACAGAGCACTTATTTGCTCTTGATGGAGCTAAGGAGCGACTTCACATTTTCAAAGCAAACTTAATGGAAGAAGGTTCCTTTGATTCTGTAGTTGATGGGTGTGATGGTGTTTTCCATACAGCATCTCCCTTTTACCATCCAGTCACCGATCGGCAGGTTCATCTCACAATAGTAGCTTTGGTTCATTTGTCTTAGAGTGTAATGCCTTAGACGATATTCTTGTATACCTTTTTGTGAAGGATAAAAGTGTTACTCCCACAGCGATTAACTTCAGAATAAGCATGGCAGCCTGCTTGAGTGCTTTCTAATGTGTTCACCTCATCATTTCAGGCAGAACTAATCGACCCTGCATTGAAGGGAACTCTTAATGTTCTTCGTTCGTGTGCAAAAACCCCGTCTGTTAAACGAGTGGTTTTATTGTCTTCTTTGGCTGCAGTTGCCTACAATGGCAAGCCCCTAACTTCGGATGTGGTAGTTGATGAAACTTGGTTTTCTGATCCAGATTTCTGTGAGGAATCTGAGGTGTGTATGTCCGCCCCCCCCCCCCCCCCCCCGCACCCTTTTTTTTTCGTTTTTCGTTTTTCTTGAACATATCAAAATGCTATTGTGATGCCATTGCAAACATGACCAATGTGGTGACCCGAACTCAATCTTCACAATTTGCATTTTGCAATAACTTTTTTGTAATATGTGTGAAGACTTGAAGGTATGTTTTCTTTTTCTGCATTTTTTTGGCTTCTATCAGATTTGGTACGTGCTTTCAAAGACTTTGGCAGAGGATGCTGCCTGGAAATTTGTAAAAGAGAAGGGTATTGACATGGTTGCGTTAAACCCAGCAATGGTGATCGGTCCTCTCTTACAGCCAACACTCAACACAAGTGTTGCTTTAGTTTTGAACTTAGTAAACGGTATTTGTTCTTTATAAATGAAGTTGATGTTTACACTCTGATTCTCCTTCATAAAAATATGTATGACCTAGTCTAATTCTGGGTTCTTTGGGTCTCTCTTTCAATTTTATTTATTATTTTTTTTTTTTTTTTGGTATCAAAAAACCATATACTTAAGCTGAAATTGCTTTGTGATATGGATTCCTTAACCCTCTATTTGGTTCATGGATTCTATCAAGGAAAAAAAAAGGAAGGGAAAAAAAATGAGGGGGAAAGAAAATGAAAGGAAAAGATAAAATCATATCAAGCCAAAATTGTTCTAATTCTTCTTTTTCTTCAAATTTTTCATTGCAACCAAATAAATAAAAGTAGAATTCCTTACCTTTTATTTTTTTTCCTTGATAAAATCCACAAACCAAATAGAGTCTAAATTAAAAAATAATAACAATTTCTTCACTTAATGTATTGATTGCAGGGGCACAAACATTTCCCAATGCAACTATTGGATGGATTGATGTTAAAGATGTTGCCAAAGCACATATTCAGGCATTGGAGAATCCTTCAGCGAGTGGAAGATATTGTTTGGTTGAGAGAGTCGCACATTACTCAGAAATTGTAAAGATCTTACGCGAGCTTTATCCTACTATTCGACTTCCAGAAAAGTATGCCTTCCCCCACTGAATAAGCTCAGCCGCTTACTTTAGGCCTGTTTGGGCGTCTAAATAGAAATTTAAAAAATTGAACATATTTTACATTGTATTAAAGGAACAAATCCAATTAATGATTGTCATTGGAAATAGTAACTCCCCCTGCCCAATTCATTTTTCACGAGAACCAAAATTGCTCAAATTTTTTTTTATTAGTAATAATTTTATGATCATTTACATATCTATTTGTAAATAACCTTGGCAGATGCGTGGATGAGCCTTTCGCGCCAACCTTCCGGGTATCCACAGAGAAAGCAAAAGGCTTGGGCATTGAATTCACTCCTTTAGAGGCGAGCCTCAAGGAAACCATTGAAAGCTTGAAGGAGAAGAAATTTTTTTGATTCTTTGATAGCTGTTTGAAGGTTTTTCAAATAACTAGATTTGGTGGTGGCCTATGTTGTCCTCAACTTCATTGTAGATTGGTGCTTGCTACTTTTTAAGAGTTTCCATGTTGCTTAAATAATGGAGTATACCTCTCATTCAAAGGAACATATATTTTTGCCTTTTGGATTTTCTTTGTGGGCTGAATTATTGGAAAGAGGGTTTGTAATGGGAAAATTGGGCACTCTTCAATATATAGGCACCGTTTGGCTGCATTTTTTAAAAGAATTTTTTTTTTTTAAAAGTAAAAAGAGTCATTTTTTACTTTCTTGCTTTTTGCTTTTAAGTAGAAGCAATAAAAGCAAAAGCGTTTTTGGTAAAATTGATTTCGTCGGTAATCTTTTCGATGTAATGGAAAACTCTACTAAATCATTGTTGTCCAAACGGAAGCCTAGGATAAGCACAACTTCTCTTGATCACAAATTTTTCGAGTTAAAGTCAAACTCGTCCAAAAGAAAAAAATGACTTTTCGAAGCAAATCTTCATTACTTGTGCATAAAATCAAATATTTTGCTTTTTGCTTTCTAGAAGTCCTTTTTAATTCCTCTAATCAAACATTATTTTTTGCTTTTACAACTTTTTACTATCAAAAACAAAAAAGATCTTAAAATAAGTGCAACTAAACGGTGCCATAACTTATATAAGTTTGTATCAAAAGAAAGAACTGCTGATGATTGTGTGTCTATTCGAAATGGCTAGCAGAGGGACGAAAAATTTCCGACTCCCCATGTTGCGCCCATAGCTACTAGCCAGAGAAAAGGAGAAAAAGAAAAGAAAAACAAAAATGAAGGAAAAAATATATATGGTACCTTATGCTTGCCATAAGATGCCTATTGGATTTTAAATTAAGAGACCATAGGAAGAATTTTCTGCTCTATGTGAGGCTTCGAAAATTATGGTGGTGGTAGTCCATCTGTGTTTATGTGTATAGGTCCGTGTGTCCCCTTTTTTTTTAATAAAAAATTTAATTATGACACAATTAAAATATACGTGAGGTTAGAGAGGGGTTCATCCCAGCCAAACTCTTACTAAAAAAATTTCAATCAAAAATAAAATAAAAAAATAAAAAAACTAAAAATAAAAGAGATTGAAAAATTATTATGATATAATGGGCTCAATCAATTTGTGATGGAAAGACGGCAAATTGCGATTGCGACTAGTTATGATTTAATGAAATGCGTGCGATTAGGATGATACTATGATAGAACCCAACCATGAAAAATCTATGAAGGGATCCGAGTAAATTATATAAAAAGGGTAATTTCCCCTATTTTTTTGGCTGCTGAGGACCTAGAGTAAATTATATAAAAAATATTTGATATAGAAACTTACTAAAAATATATATATTCAACCACACCTCTCTCTCGCGATCTTGCTCTGTTTTTCTCTGTTTTGATGATTTTTGGTCTTGATCTATGAGGTAAATTCACTTTTTGAGTACAGGCCTCTTCTTTCTGAAGTTTAATTTAGTTTTATTCCATAATTTTTATTTATTTTTTTTCACAGCATTGCCTTGTAATCTGTATTGCCTAAGAGACTTATTTACAATTTAATTGCAAAATAAATTGGTTTTGTATAATTTTCGTATAATAAAATTCTTAAATTTATTTGTCCAACTGACATACTAATTGTTACACTAACCCACTATAAATATTTATTTTCTTAATGAAAATTTTGATTGGTCGATGGTTAGTCAGCAATGTCGTCATTTGTGCAAGAAATTGAGCTAAAATATTTTATCAATGCACTATTACTCTTTTTCTATAAATTTTTTTTTTTTTGGAGTAATATTATATTATCCAAATACTTAAATCCACTGGTAGTACAGATGACATGGCTAGGCTAACCATTTAAAAAATAATTAAGGTAAATTGCAGATAACCCCCTTAAAGTATGGGGGATTAGCAGATAACCCTCCTTATATTTTAATTTTGTCAATGTGTCTTCCTTATGTTTTAATTTTTCTTAATGTGCCCTACTGTCACTTGCCGTTAATGAAATTCAACAAAAATTACTCACATGACTATGCATGTGATACCGTTAACGGATCCAAATTGTCCAAAATTGTCGAAACCTTTGTACGCGTCATGGCCAATTAGGTAGCCATCGACGATTGGTTTTGTCTTTCAATTGAACTAAAGGGGCACATTGACAAAATTAAAATATAAAAAAGTTATCTGCTGACTCCCTTACTTCAGGGAGATTTTCTACGGTTTACCCAAATAATTATTCATGGAGGGTTGTCCTCGTGGCTGACTAATCCACATTAGGCAGGCCAGCAAATATGGGCACTTCAGTATTTTTACTAAAAAAGTTTTAAGTCACAATTTTTCAATATTAGAAAATGTTAATAGTGATGAATCAAATTATAAATAAAAATGATAATAAATTTAGATATTTTTATGTATAAATTAGTAGCTAATGCTAATACCAAGTCGCAGGGGATTAACCTATGAAAGCAAAAAAGGAAAAAATGAAAAACTACAAAGCGTAAAAAGATTAAAAGAAAAAAGAAAAAAGAAAAAGTAACAAGAAAATCTTAACCTGATAAGATAATACTAAATATAAGTTATAACTTATCAGATACAACAAATCCTAGGATTACAAATATTTGAATCCCACTAAAACTCTGCATGCTCTCTCTCTCCCTCCATCTCTCACATAAAAAAGATAAGCCGACTCCATACGTTTCTGTGTCAATGACTTCTCAAGAAAAGTCTCCTCCGAGTCTAACTATGGAGGTTATAATTAATGATCAGAATAGCCAGCCGAAACGTAAGGATTCTTTAACTGCACACATGGGTGGTGGCACTACTTCTCTTCCTTCCACTACAAAACTACCACTGCCACTTCTCATCACTGCACCAGATTCCATCAATGGTGCTTCACTCAATGGTGCTTCATCAGTTGATGATGATGGGTGCAACATCAATTCTGAGTATTTTAATTCCATGCCTCCTGGGTATTGGTTCTGCCCTCGCGACGATGAGCTCATCGTCCATTACTTGAAGAAGAAGGTCATGAATGAAGGCATTGCCACTTAACAACATCATGGACGTTAATCTGTACAGGCATAATCCTGAAAAGCTTGCAGGTTTGAGAATATTACAAAACCATTCTTTTTCATTTTTTTCCTTTTACATTGCTTTCGTGGAATAAGTCATCCTCCTTTGCTTAGATATTGCCTCACCTGGCCTCCATTGTATTGATGTGTATTTTTTTTTTTTATGCTAAGAATTTATTTTGATGTTCATATACTTCATAGTCAATTTGAATTGATTGTAATATTTGCCGGGTTAGGTTTATAATATAAGTTACCTATGTCATCATTTGCCAAGACCCTAAATGCCTATTAGGGTTTTGATTGTTTGCTGCATCTGGTTATACGGATTTATTAGGGTTTTACCGTTTTTATTCCTTCTATATAATGTTATTAGAGTCTTCAAAAGAATTTTATGTTATTTTATTTTATTTTATCCTTTTTGGGGTGTTATTTAGATATTTAGGGTGCTTTATTTTGCCTAGATAATTTTTTAAACATCGTTTTAATCTTGTTATGCAATAAGCACAATCACAATGTACAAAAGAGAAACCTAAAAATCAAGCACACAGAAAACACAAATTATATGTTTTTTTGCAAGACTGCAACTCCCCCATAAATAAATATATAAAAATACAAATCCGTGAGAAAACACTACACTTTGATGACCCAATAGATTTTTTTTTTTATTTTATTATTATTATTTTTTTTGCCCTGATTTGTTTAGAGACTTTAATTTTTGGGGACTTTGGCCAAAAGTCCATGAAGTTGGACTTGTGCAACCATAAGTCTATCATAAAATCTTATGTAGTCAAAGGTCCCTCTTAAATATTTTCAAATGATATTACCCTTTCATATTATGTAACAAAAGGTTCCTCTTAAAAATTTATATATAATCAATGTAACTGTTTTTTTTTTTTAATATATAATTTTATATTCATCATGAATCTTTTCCCTAATTTTTTCCCAAAAAAAAATAATAATAATAATAATAATTAAATCTAAGCATACATCTACTTGTAACTGAAGTATATAATGAACCCACAGAAAAACGGTTACATGAAAACAATTACTTTTAAGTCAATTGTGACTGAATTTTAGTCACAAAATATTTAAATCTTACAAATTTTTAGTTTCAGACACATCAATTTAACTGATTCAATAGTTACATCTAATAAATTTAATAATTTTGTATGGGAAATTGTACAAAATTGAACCCACATTAAAATAGTTACATGTTTATTTATTTTAAAACCGATACATGTAAATATGTAATCAATGTAACTATTTTTTTTTATACATAATTTTATTTTCATCATGGATCTTGTTTCGAAAGGCTCGACGAATAGATTTCAAATATATAAATTTTATTGGAAATCAATATCTAGATCGAAAGTTATGTCATTTTAAAATTTGAAAACAAAAAATAACACTTAAGGGTAAACTTGACTTTATGCATTTACCACAGTTACAAAAGTAAACTCATTTTACTTAAAAGTGGATTTATGACTTCATAAGTTTGCTACATAGACTTATGCTTCTATAGGTCCTATAAAAATAGACTTTTTGCTAATTTCCCCTTAATTTTTTTTTATAGATATTCATACTTTCATTATTATTAAGATAGTATAGGGGTTGTTTGAAAAACTTGAAAACCTGGTCAGTTAAGGATGAGTTTGGCCGGTTTTAGTTTCGCACTATGTGGTAAATCTTTTTTTCTTACTAATTAGTTTAACTTTGTTCTGAAAACAAGGTATAAACATAGTTTTTTTCAAACAACTGTGACTTGGTTTATTTAAAAACCAGATAACAATGTTGGACCATCCAATTTTCGAAGTTAATTCCCAAACAGGCCCTATAGTATGTGTGGCTGAACTAACCAAAGCCATGAAATTGTTAAAACCAAAACAACCACGTACTGATGTATGTAAAATGTGTACATATATGTATGCAAACATGTATATCAATTCCCTATATATTTATGTAATTTGATGTATTTTTAACCTTAGAACTCATATTCTCCGTAATATGTATGTTTGATAGTTTGAATCATCACAAAATCACAAGGACTTAAATATGATTTTGACTGAGAGTGGCCTTTGTTATTTCTTTTATTTATTTATTTATTTTTTGGGAACAATTGGAGGGGATTGAACCCTAGTCTATTATAATCTCATCTTTTACCCCACCCTCTAGCTCTCACAACTAGGCTAGCCCATGTGGCAGTTTTTGTAATTTCATGTATAGGTATGATTCCTAGTCTTTCTATTAGTGACCATTTATTTAGTTGAGATGCCTTAATGTAACTTTCTTTGTTCTAATTTGTGAATTTAAGGAGTAATTTTTGTTTGATTAACAGAGAAATTCAAGCTATTTAGGGAGAAGGAATGGTACTTCTTTACACCGAGGGATCGGAAATATCGAAATGGAACCCGACCGAATCGAGCTGCCGGTGATGGATACTGGAAGGCCACTGGATGTGATCACGAAATCAAGCAAACCAAGAAGGGGGAGGATGCTGTCGTAGTTGGACTCAAGAAGTCGCTGGTTTTCTACATGGGAAGACCTCCAAGGGGGATCAAGACTAACTGGATCATGCATGAATATAGACTGAATGACCCCCCTAGAAACAAAAGGAGTGCAAATGACATGAAGGTTCTTATATATTTTAATTTATTCTAACCATCTATCAAGCTTTCATCATTCCATTATTTTATTTACAAATTATTGTTATCACTAATGGTCATATTCTCTATTCTTCTTGCAGTTGGATGACTGGGTTTTGTGCAAGATTTACAAGAAAGCTCGTAATGTAATTAAAACTCAAGAAAAGGATGAGGAACCTGTGACAGTTAAAATTCTCCAGTGGCACCTGAAAATTCTCCAGTGGCATCTGATGAAGTTAAGGATGAGGGCATGGTCATGAAAATGAATGTTGATTCAACAAATTATATCCACCCAGTTTTCCAAAATGGACTCTTAAATATTCCACAAGGCGTCCATGTATCTCAACTCTCCAATATTCCTCAAGGTGGGTATGGCTATGTATCTTTTGGTAATTTTCCTAATTTGGATGATCACATTCCTGTCGAGAGTCACAATTATGGGACTTGGCCTACAATGGTGGAACCAGTTGATGATGGGCTTCCTTGGATACCTCCGCCAGAGATCTCTAGGTCGACATATATGCAAGAACATTCTGGCTGCCCACAAGAGGACCTTTACGACCTTACAAATCTGGCACATGGCGATTTACCACCTCACTCAGATTTGGGCAATTATTATTACGTAGATTCATATATAAATTATGATAATGAGTTTGCTAAGTAATACCCTGACTAACCCTCTCAAACATGCAGGTTTAATTGTTTCATGCGTACTTATTAATGGGTCGGTTTTTAATTGAATTTTGGAGTTTAATTATATGGATTGTTAATTTTTTGGGTATTTTTATTATAGTTTTTACACATATATGGTTCAGCATTCAAATGGAGTTTAATTTTGTGGTACCTCTATCAATTTTCTATGTAGTATGAAGATAATTTTATTGTTTGCTGAAATCATTTATGCCTGTTACCAGCCATTATGTTCAATATTTGTATTATCAGAGTTTCCTCTGCTATATCCTATCCTGCCTTCCTTTGTAGAAAATGAGATTGAATCCCAACCTTTTCGTCTTCACAAGGTGAGTATAGTGAGGTATAGGGGCATTTCAATAACACAGGAGAACATTGAGTCCCCCATTTAGTGGCGAAGTGTGTTGAAAATATGGAATGGTTACATGTAGGAGTATATGCCTTGTGATTTGCCCATCAGTTTTTTATGACATCCATCAAAGTATTCTTACTATCCAAATAACTTTTTTGAATGGAAGATCAAGTCTAGTAAAGGATGCCATGAAAAGAAAAATCCAGCATTCCCTTTACTTTACTGCCCTGTCTTCTAAAAGCGAACAAGCTTGTCCTATTTTTGTTGCCTTAAACTCGATTTCACGCACTTTTTTTGGGTTAAAAATTCTTTGGCCTCTTGCTTCATAGCCATTTTAGAGCTTCACTCTGTACAAATCTAGCATTGGATGAGTTTTAGAATTTTAATTTGCATTCCCATTCTTGAAAAATATATCCTTTTCCATCTTCAAAAATGATTAAATCAAGCCTATGTTTCGCATTTCCTCCACAGAAAACTTCCTGGTTTTGTGCCCCAAATCCTCTAGTGTCCACCCTTTTTATATCCATATATATTGAAAGCCCCACTGGGAGAAAGACAAGAAATTAAATGATTGGCAAAACAAATTCATCCAATAGTCCAATACATACATATACATGAAAATATCTCTCTATATAGGCACCCGTTTGCATTAGCAAAACTAAGAAAAGAAATATGTCAAATTTAGAGTTCATATGAGCCATTGAGCCAACTTGATGTAATAGACTACAGCCAGGGAATTTTCCATGTGCTGTCGGGCCTGCACCTGACCCCTTCATTTGGTCATAGATGCATAACATAATAGAAACTAGCTGCCTGATTGTGACCAAAAGCATAATCAAAAGACCAAATTAAAGAGAAGTAGTTTAACAAAATGGTTACTTCAATTGTGGCCTGGGGCCTGCAAATTGGCCCATCGCCTCCAAACAATTTCACGTCATTCTCAAAGGTTTGGCTTTGTCGATGGAGATCTCAATTGCCCAACCTCAGACGGCATGTGTGACAAATGCACGAGTTCCCAAAAACCCATAATAAGCAATCTCTTAATGGTGTGTTTGGCTAGTAGCAATTAACGAGTGGATTGACAAACACTAGGGCACTTGGTTTTATATAAAAGTGGCAAGAATCCATCAAAACTTCAATTGGATTAATGATAAAACTGATCATATTTGATAGTTCATAATAAAACATTAGTTACATTATTACATTTCCTTCAACAACTGACTCGTACATTTCGTGAAAACACAATAAATCGTATTACATCATACATTCTGTATTTACATTAAAAGACACACCTGAACACTGAACACTAATCGTATTACATCATGCATTTTATACTTGCGCTGAATAACACGCCTAATCACTAATCGTATTACATCATGCATTCTGTAGGACACATAATCATTCATCGTACTACATCATGCATTCTGTATTTGCGTTAAAAGGCACACCTGATCACTAACCGTGCAATATCGTGTACAAAATCATGCATTTTGTATTCCGATTATTACTAATCGAACGACATCATGCATTTTGTACTTCGGTTGAGAGGTGTGCCTTACCATCAATTATGCAATATCATGTACAAGATCATGCATTTTGCCCTTATATCACCTTATGATCATGCACAAGATCATGCATCTTATATAATCATTCACCAACGTGAGCAATAAGCAAAGCATTGTTTCAAACACGATGGCAAATGATCATAACTCAACTCTAACTCAGGTAGAATTCTGATTTCTTCCGAAGAGCATCTCCAATAACACAGTTGGAGGCACAATCAAATCGAAATAATATTCTACCCGCTTGAATTCAGCTATGTGATGGCACATGTTTTTTTCCCAAGACCCCTCATTCCGAAAATGGAAACGATGGTAAAAAAAATAAAATTCTCTTCTTGCCCATCTCCTGGGACAAAGTCCCATGAGCACACAAAGGAGAGCATACTTACAACTAATTCCTTCATCTTCTAACCCATCCTCTTATAATCAAAGACAAGTGGGTTTTAAGGAGAAAGTGAGGTTAATACCTGCTTGGTTAATTGTTTCTGGAACTGAAACTTGAGAGAAAAAACATCCATCTCCATCGTCATAGAACAGTCTAAAAAAAAAGGAAAAGAGATAAGGGTTGAAGGGAGAAGGAAGTGATGCAAAGATAAGATAAGGATACCAATTTGTGATGGGGAATTGTGGAGCCAAGTGTTGGATTAAATAAGGACGCACCTCTGCAAAAGTCCGCAGCGTGTCGTAAGGGTCACAAAAGTCGTTTGGAGTAAGTGTGGGTGCAACGGCTTTCTTTAATCCAACCGACCCCCATGCAGATGTATTGAATATTTTATCACTGGTGCTGGCTCGAGGCCACTCGCGAGTTTGGAATTTCACCTTTACTCGCGCTGCTGTAAGTATAGTACGGAGTGATATTTTTGTCTTATGCCTATTGGGGGAAACACAATCACATTAAAATAAAACAAATTAAATCCTAATGATAATCGAATATGTAGAAAGAAGCGATAAATTTTATTAGGCTTGATGAGATAATTTATTTTCATAAAGGAAAGGAAAATTAAATCCATTACCAAATAAGGAAAAATATAGATTAAAATAACTCTAAGCCTTTATATTTTCAATGTTAAATTTCATATAACGTGAAGGAACTCTAAATTAAATTAGAATCAAACTAGGGATGATAATAATAACAATACAAACATTTAAAAGAAAAATTCCCCTAAGAGGTTTTGCACCAAACCCTCCCGAATGGAGCTTGTGGAAAGACTTTATCAATAGAAAAATTCGACCTAAAGGTCCTTCGAAAAGACAGCTTTGAAATTCAATATCAATAGGATGAAAGACACCTCACAATAATTTTGTTGCTTTTTTATTTTTTCCATATAAGTGTGTAATGAGATGTTTTGAACTATTCAATAAAACAATAAATATAATCCTCAATTGTTCGGGGATTAGTCTAAATTAAAATTTTAATTAGATTAAAACTTGAGATACTCTTTATTGTTAATTTTAAAAAAAAAATCTAGCAATAACATTCCCCAATGGCCCATGCCAAAATATTGTACAATAAGTAATTTGCAGTAGCGTTTCACTACTGAAACCAACCATGGTTTAAGGTTTTGGACAGAAAAAACGTAAAGATTATGCCAACCAAACATGACCTAACTGGTAAGATACGTCACACGTGTTCTTTGATAATGATTCCAAAAGGCTTCGTTAAAATGAAATTGCTAAGCAGTCACATAAAATACCATGGTTTAGATTTAATTAATAATTGTAAATCAATTCAATTTTTTTTTTTGCTTTTTTTTCTTGGATAAATTACACTTTACCCCCTTTTAGTTTGAGCAGATTTCAATAAACCTCTTTATAGTTTAAAACCATACAGATGATTATACACATTTTACAAAATATGTTACTTTGTCTCTTTCCAGTAATGACGTGTCAATTAAATAAATTATTACATGTCATGTACAAGGAGACAAAATGTAATTTACAAACTATACGGGATTTACTAAAAATGATTCAAATTTCAAGGGCAGAGTATATTTTACCCTTTTTTGTCTTTTCATTACAAACAGGCAAATAATATACGTGGATCATTGCTCACCACAGGTTGAATGCACGCGTGAAAGGAAATCGAGGAGTAGGATACTCGCAGAAAAATAAAGTAAAAAGGGTTTTCTCTGCAACTCGGGGCCCTAGGGCCTAGGCTTACGTGCCCACCATTACCAACATTCAACGATTCGTTCAAGAGTTCACACCACCACTAGAGATTCCTTTTTGAAGACATGGTCTCTCTATCTGCTGGCTTTATTTGATTCTCAAGATATTCTACTCCCTAAATTATTATTACGATGACGAGTAGTTCCCAAAAATACACGACAGTCGAGTCATATACGGCCATTTATACAAAGTTTAAGACAGTCATTCAAGTATCAAGCTCACCACTTTGGTTAAAGAGAAAACCTCTCTCCCATATTCTTCTTCTTCTTCTTTATTTATTTATTTATTTATTTATTTATTTTATTTTTAAGAGAAACTATCATTACCCTTAATCTCCATTAATATCAACAAATGGGTATCAATGGTTTTTCATAAAATTAAATAAAAGATCACTCATTTATTTCAAAATTATCATTTAGTGGTTCTCTTGTTGATATAGTTTTTCATTTGAAATAAATGATAAGTTTTTCCCTACGGCAAGAAATGCACTCAGAGAAGGCTTTCTTTTTTTTTTTTTTTTTTTACATTCGTGATTATTAATCATGCCAATTGAAAATTAGGGAAGAATTAGACAAGCCAAAGTTTGATATGACATTTTTCAAATTTGTTAAAATACAATCTAAAAATGAATTTGCTACGGTAAAGGCAACAAGAAGTAATGATAGCATTATTGATATCAGTACGAAGAGATGATCTACAAGAGGGGACATGCTTCTATTATTGATACATCCCCAAGGTAAACCTAATGATATGTTGGGCAAATGTTCTAAAATGAGAGAGAATAAGTTATTTACATTCTTATGTGCCTTTTAATACTACTTTACCAATTTGAGAATTACACGCCAATTCATACCTTTAGATGACTAGTTAGCAACCAATGGATATGAGTATTATGTGCCTTTTGTTCTTACCAAGGTGAAGGCATCTCTTTGATAGGATTTCTATGGGAAAGGGGAGCGGAGGGGTGGGGTGAGGATCTTGGGAGAACAGGGTCAAAGGGAAGCAAGTGCTATTACCCAAACAATTGTTGTAAGAAATCTTAAGGGTGCATTTGAATATCCATGGCATTGGAATGATTCCCTTGTTTTAAGTTGCATTTTAAGGCATAAATCCATTCTCTAGAAACAATCCCTTGAAGGTAATGGAGGCATCACCATTCACCACACTTGATATTAACAAAACAATATTGCCATTTCATCTAACTGCAGATATGATGGACCATAAACATGAAGGTAAGCATAGATATAAACAAATAACAAGTGAATCAATTTACATGCCAAACTTGGCTTCTAGTTTTGAGATTTTTATATGGTTCTGTCACACCCCAAATGCTTCACATTAAGAAGTTATTTGCAATATGAAAATCATCTATAACAGCATTTAACTTGAACTAGATTTACAATCAACACCTTATAATCAAAACGATTTGTACGTGACAACATTGAACCTTGAATACAACTCTGTTCACCATACAACTGTTGTTGCAAGTGAAGCAACAGGTCATGTGAACTCTCCAGAGATTCATGATGCTTCTGAAGCTCGTTGTTTATAGATCTTAGCATGTAGCACTTAATCGACATACATCCCCTAACATATGAGTTTTCTTCCAAGTCATTAACAATCACGTTTATACTTCCTTTACAGTTAGTCAAAGAATTCGTTTCCTAAATATGCTTAATGTTAAATGATCTCTTGTGCCATCCAAAGCTTGATATATTCCTTCTCCTCAATAATCCTTTGGAAAAATGGAACAATATGCAATGATAACTTCATGTAAGATGGCATTTCATCGTAGCTCAGTCTCAAGACAGGTAAAATTCCATTTTCTTCTAAGAACGGTCTTGAAGTGTCTAGAGGTATTTTTTCATACTTGCTTTTACAATTTTTTTACTAGTTGTGACATCATTAACAATCATCACAACTGGAATCATGAAATCATACCTATGATTGATGCAACTTTCTTATTACGTGTAGTGACTATAATTACACATATCATAGCACTGCCCGCATGCAATATTATTAGCTTGACCTCTCTTTCGATTTCAGTTGCCACAATCATTTGCAGTTGTAGCCGCTCTCATATGAAAACATTATATTACCCGCTAGTCTGCTCCATACATTCACCGAGCTTAATTTTCCCAACGCCCCCCATTCCAATGATGGAAAAGATCCAAATATTTTCCCTAAAACAAATTAACATTCCTGCTACCTCTTCGTTGATCTCATCTTTTTCAAAAAATTCCGTAGACAATACAAAAAGGTTGCTTTCTACCTCAGTGACTTCAACCTGCATAATTACAACCCTTTCCCTAAAGTGTAATTCAAATATACCTTCATCCCTCATTTCTCTGATCTCCTTTCATCCGGTGACCCAAATTCACTATTAAGAAAGGAGGAGGGAAGTTACATACCTGCTCGCTCAATCACACCCGGATCTAAACTTCTACTGGCAAAGCCCAGACTGACAAAATCATCAAGCACCCCCATCAGCTTTCTTTAGTAGCAAATTTAAGGTTTGCCCTTGGGTATCTCATAGCATGGTTCTTCACAAGCTACTCTGCATCTAGAGTCAGATCCTCGAGCATTTTTGCTCATTTTTTTAAAAGCAAGGCCATAGGGTTTTTGAGAGAGAGAAAGGAATGGTGAATTGGTGATGGAGAGATGTACTCACTTCCCTTGCCTGCATTTAAAGAGCATCTACTTGTATAGCAAGTATTGGAAAGAAGTACATAAAATATTGGAGTAGATGGGTCATCCAACCACCATTCTAAAGCCACTCGCACAGTGACAAATAGCGTGAGGATAGGTGGGTAATTCAACAATCAACAGATGGGCCCCGGTGCACTCGAAAAATACCGTATGAATACATCGTTTAGAGCCCAACTTTAGCCCTAGAATAGAAAATTATAAAAACACAAATCAGTGGAAGATACTGATGCACTTTTTTTTTTTCTTTTTTTTTCTTTTTTTGGCTTTCGGACATCTGTCAAGAAATTCATGTTGAAGTTTGTTTTTAAAGAGATTTAAGACTAATCTCTCTCTAGATTATGCGAGAAAGATATCCCTTATATTACAAGGTTGTTTATCAGTGCATTTCCCCTCAAAACATATCATGACTAACACAAGCTCACATGTTTGAACATGAGAGATCACAGATCACACAACAATCACACGCGCTTCTCAATGCGGCCATATGGAAGAGTGAAGACTACAAAAGGGATTTTGTTCCCTTCTTTCAATTATTCAAAATCAAAAGATTTATTACTACCAAAGAAAACAGAGGATTTGATTCCTTTGGAAAGTAAAAAGAAAAAAAATGAGAAACAGAAAAGCACTTTGATCACTTGCCAATTTTATTCCTATTTTGATGCTTTACTTGTAGGGGGAATTAGATTGGGTGACCACCATGCCAAGGTAATCTATACTCTTAAATGAGAGATTGGATGATTTGAATTAAAAGTTAAAAAAGTACAATTGAAATGATTGAAATGATCTCATTAAACAACTTTTTCAACTTTCAATTCGAGCTATCCAATCTCTCATTTAAGGGTGTGGATTACCTTGGCATAATACTGAGTTTTATCAACTCAGCACCAAATATAGTGACGTTATCAATGGGTTCGGGTTCGGATTCGAATTCAATGAACTCCCTGATCCAACCCTTTTAACCATTGAAATTTGGAATATATGTTTGTCTAGTGACTAGACATATCATCTAGGACCCGCGTCAAGTAGTGTTACGATTTTCCTTTGGTTTTGGCCAAGCGATAGAATAAAAAACCCTAACCTTTGAAAACCAATACTTTCGACCCCCATGCTTTTGGCAACACACCCTTCTCTTTCACCCTAACCTTGAACAGTTCATTTAGTCCTGATGGAATACCCCAATGCCATAGTAGAAAGGATTAAGACCCATTATCTAGGTGGTCTTAATATCAAGATATGGAAAAATAAAACCACTTAATTTGAAAACCTCAAAAAGTATTTTAACCATCGTATATGAACATTTCCTTTTGATTGTACATTCCCCACCCCCCCCCCCCCCCCCCCAAAAAAAAAAAAAAAACAAAAAAAACAAAATGAGGTGCTTTTAGGTACACCTGATCTATTGAATGTGATCCATCTTACCATGAGTCCCCAAATCTACCTAACAGTATTACTAAAAAGATAGCCTAATAACCCATACAAGCTGAGTGCATAACTTATTTTAGTTGGCATTTGTATTGCATTAGTCTAACTCCTATTGCATCAACAGGTTCAGATAATAGAACCTTAGCCAAAAAAAAAAAAAAAGGTTCAGATAATAGAAGAAGAAGAAGCTATAGTTGGGTCATATATACTTAGGACATTGGCATGTGTAGTATAAAAAACAAGAAGAGGAAACTGCTTCCACTATAAATAAGAGGAATCAAATTTTCATGCCTTCAAAACCAAACATGCGTAAAAAGAAAAAGCTACCTATCAATAGAACCGTTTTCAAAAAAGTACAAACAGCTACCGGTTGTCAGATTGTCTTTTATTTGTTGCACTTCTGCAACTGGAAAAGAATTCAAGCTACAACCGTTCAGAATGCCCTTTCTTTGCTACACTCCTAGATTGCATTATAAAATAAATAAATAAATTTATATTTATAAATAAATAAAAAACCAATGCAATCATTGGAACTCATAGTAGAGACATAGATAATCACATTGACACTCTTTAGTTGGTAATTTCCACATTTTATATGGCACAGTACATAATCCCCACATTAATATAACAAAAGGGATCATAAATTTCGAATTCATTAGACAGGGTATTTTTTAAAGTCACAATGAAATAGCCAATAGAACCAGGAGAAAAATGAGCATTTTCCCCAAAAATTAAAAATCTCTAGCAATGATTATTTAGATCTGCTAAGGTTTGAAAAACCATCAACCAGACTGGAAATACAAACTACACAACTGAAATGGAAGAGGGGAATTTATGAGCATGGCTTGCAGTTAAGTTCCACTCAATAAGATGAGCAACTGCAAGGCCAAACAAGGGAAATAAAATCAACAACTAAAAAGCCAACAATGCACCTTCAAGATTCAGAACGGGCCTTGACAATGAAATTCTGGCGGCTAATAGGATTCATCACAACAGGAGGACCAGCAGTGCGAGGCCAGGCCTGGAACTTTTTGTCTGTTTCTTCCCACCATTCCTTGTTTGAAACAGTTTTGGGGGTGGTACCTGGTTATAAGATCAATGATACTGCTGAACTGAATAAAAATCAATAGTGGTAAATGAACACTTCAAAAGATTACCCAGAATTACCTCCAAATATCTTCTTGTCAGCAATGATATGGTCACATGCAAATGCAACAGCAAAGGATGCCACTAGAGAACCTATGATATACTTGGTTGCCATATTGAAACTACAATAGATAAGAAAATATGTCACACTGAGAAGAAAAGAAAGATGATGCTGAAACACGCATCAGTGCTCCACAATTCACTAGCCATTAAAAGTGAAATGCTGCAGACATTACAAGGTGAAGTCTAAAAATGATAAAACAGGATAAAATATACACCAAATCACAATATAGGTAACTAGATGATTTTGAAAAAATAAATATTTCTATCTGATTATTTATATTCATCCTTCTAATAACAACCGCACATAAATAATGCAAACAGAGGTCTATTACTATTTCCATTGTACTATAAAAATAAGGACTTGATAACACTGAAAACCAAGGTAAAAGGAAACCCAATAAATTGATTATGCCAATTTCAGCTACGATTATTTTTTTAGGAAACAGGAAAAGAAAAATGTGCTGAGGAAAAGATCACCAAATGTGAAACAACAAAGGCAGTATCAATATCAAACCCCCCCCCCAAAAAAAAAAAAAGAAAAAGAAAAAAGAAAAATGTACCAACAAGTCACAGTTCCAAGTATTTTCCTAAAACCTATAGCCTCTGTCTGTTTGTATCACAAAAAGAGCAAGGAAAAGGAAAGGAAAAAGATCAAAATTGCTTAAGAAAGAAAACCATGAATAAGAAAATTCAAATATTTTCCTTTCCTTTCCCTCCAACTTTCCGAGATCCGAACCGAGCCATTAGGTTAAGTATCTAGCAGCCAAAGACGAAAACAATCAAGAGAATCAAAAAAGCTAGCTTACTTGAACTTTCAAAGACACAGAAGACCCAAAATATGGGTAAAATTTCGCAGCAAAATGAAATGGTAAAAAACAGTCCCAATCCAAAATAGAAAAGTAAGAATAAAACCTAAGATTCAAATATACAATATTTCCTTACATTTTCTCAGCAACCAAACAGAGAATTAATTTTATATGTAAAGCCCTAGAAAAATGACCTCAACAGAGCCAGAAAATACCGTAGAATGTGTGCCCAATCACAACCAGCAATATCGAATGAAACCCTAAAATCAATGAATTTGAGAAATTCCCGATCACGAATGGAAACCCTAACAAATCTACTCACATAGATCAACAGATTATCTAGTGCAATAAATAAATAAATATATGTATATGCATAGAGACATAACTCACCGTGAATTGGGAGGTTTGGCCGGAGTGGATGGCAGCCTCGGATATGCTTTCTGAGCGTGGTGTGCGTTGAAGGTCGCTAGTCCAGGAGGGGGGTATATGTATTAGTGGTAGAATAATGCAATCAAATAGAAACACGTGTCCAGATTAGGGGTTATTCTTCTGCATTGATTGAGAATTGGTGAGGTAATGGGTAGGATTAGAAGAGATCAAGTTCGAACCCTCTCCTAATAAATAAAAAATAAAAGATTTGTTTAATTAAATTGTTTTTTAATTTTCTTGTTTTTTTAAATTTTAAATTTTTTGGGCTAATGAGGTATTGAGACATTTAAAGTTTTTATTTTATTTTATAGTTTCTATTATTGTAATAGGTTGCTTTTAATTTATTTTTTGGATTAAAAGACCGGTAAGAATCTTATAATAAACGGTTAAAAAGTTTATTTAAATAATAGATTTTTGAAGAAATTTCTCTTACAAAGTTATTCTAAATGTTGTTTTTTAGTAAACATCATCATTAATTTTTATAAAAATCTTTTATATTTTTTATAAAATTTTAAGAAATTTAAAATAAGGGGACTTTGGTCACAAGTGTATATTATTGTACTTGTACAGCATTAAGTATATGACAAAAACTTATAAAACCTTAATTTCGCAAATATAGCTATAGATACAAATACCCTTCAATAAGCGTTGAAATGAGATCTTATCTTTATTGTTTGTTCAAATCCAGTCATTCTTTTATCAAACCTACTGATTGAACCAAACATACCTATATATATATATATATATATATATATATATATATATATATATATATATATTTTTTTTTTTTTTCCCTCCTCCTCCTCTTCATCTTTATTGAAAAATAATAGTTACACATGACATGTAATTGTTTTAAAAGCATTATATTTTCTTAAATTCAAAAAATTTCAAATCACTAATACCAAATTTTGTTGTTTTATTCATAATATAACTGTTAAAATTACTTCCAAAACAATTAATTTTAATTTAAACTCTACTAAAAAAAATTAATTTAAAATTTTTAAAAATAATTATGTGTAACTATTTTAAAACAATACATTTAGTTAACGTAACTGTTTTTTTTTTTTTTTTTCCTAATTTTATAATCATCATGAGTTTTGTTTTGAAACTTTCAACGAGTAAATTATAAAAATATAAATTTTATAAAAAACTAGCAAAAAATAACAACTTAAGAGTAATATAGACTTTATGCAATTAACACTCAATTAACGCCTTTACAAAACACTCATGTTTTACTTAAATTTGGACTTATGCTTATACAAGAATTCTACATGGATTTTTGCCTTTACAAGTTTACTAAAATTGTACTTTAGGCTAATTTTTCCTTAAAAATAATAAATAAAAAATTAAAAAACAAGTCTTTTTAGGTGCCCCAATAATAACAGCATTGTGGGCCGGACTAGTGAGGGAAGTACCAACCCTGTTATACCGAAAGAGGCCCAACAGGCCCTATTCATAGCAGAAATAAACTCCCAAGAACCATTTTTTGACAGATTTATAAGACCCATTTTCCCAACTGTAGAAGGGGAGATTCTGGATTCAATATAATAAGTGAAGAAAGTACAGAGAGAGGTCGGCACGTAAGAAAATCTGCAGAGAAACACGTGAAAAATGAGCTGTTCGTGAAGAGAACGAAAGGTGAGTGTGAGAGTACCGTTCTGGGTAAAGGATGATTGGGCATCTATGGGACTTGAGTGGGGCATTATCTATGAGAAATTCCCTCCCAGACCAGAAGAATATCTTCTCTTACTGCCTCTTTTCATGTTAATCTCTTTTCTTCTCTTTATCTTTTCTATCTTGTTTCTTTCTCCTCTTATCTCCTCTTTTCTCACTATTTTTGCTAATCCCTCTCTTCAATACTTGGGCCTCATTTTATAGTGAGCCCGCGATGTGACTACTCAATGAACATAAATGACAAGACAATTCAAAGGATCATTTTTATGAATAACCTTTTAGAAACATTTAATGCCCCACTGGGGCAGGTGGGATTATCGGGCTTGCAAATCTTCTCAGGGATCTGCGAGCCCATCCCTTGTCATGTCATTTGTACTTGAGTTTGGACCTTGAGGGTCCTTAGGTAAGGTGGCTTCTGATATAGTCAGTGTGTTTTACCAACTCCCTTACTAACTTATGTCAGTCATTAAATGCCCACTAATTTGTCACATTCAAGGCCGAGGTATCATAGAGGAAATGGCCTTTCAAGTGGTCCTCGTCTTCTATCCTTCTATGATCCTCGGCCCTGCCAATCCTCAGACCTCTGGCTTTTTGCCCTCGACACTCTCTTTGCCCTTCATCCCCTTGGAACATTCCCCCTTTCTCGGGCGTGTACGTTCCTCTCGAGACTCTTAAACCTCGCAGATGAAGTACCATGCTAGTCACGTGCCATGCATTTCATGACTCCAGTGTCTCTGTGGGACCCCATTTCTCGCCTGTGGATAACTTTCTATCTTCGACACGTGTCATAAAATCTCATGTGCCTACACCAATGATACAGGATTTATCGTTCAAATTTAGCAAACACCGAAATTAAATAAGAGAGATTAAGCCACTAGGACTAGTCTTGTGGTGGGAAGGTAGTGTAACGGGCTGGATTTGGACAAAAAAAAAAAAAAAGGAATTAAACAAAAGAGATCAACGAGCAAAAAACTAATTGATTTTACTAATCAAAAAAGCTTTGGTCATGGAGACTCTGCGTGGATCGATTACAACAATAATAGTTCAATGATCATAAACATTCATCAGCGGTGGCTCTGTCTTGAAGAGGCTTGTATAGCTCAGAGACTTCATGGGTATGACCCGGTTGGGCTGCACAGCCTGCACTACCCTCTTCAATCTGGTACTGTTCTTTTATCATTGCTCAGCAAGGACTCAAATCACTCAATTTGGAACCAGGCGGCAGGCTTGCTGTTGGGTCTTTGTTAGCAGCGGGAATTATTTTCTAGAGTTCCAGTTTTGTGTCATTTGAGACGGTATTGTTTGAAGCAATAGATATGTTCGTACTTTTTCTGAAAAATGATTTTGCTCACAATAATAATTCATACTCGATGATTCGAATTTTTGTTTTTCTCATCATTTACATGTGTGGATGCACACTTTTGCTCTAAACTTATGCCTTTAATCCAAATTAGCATTGATTTTGCCTGCATGTTTTGAGGGATGGTACATTGGTACCACCTCAGGAAATGGCCTCGTCATAGGCAACTTCTGCGTATAGTTTTGGCATGGCTAGCTTCAAAATATTATGAACAATTATAGGAAAGACAACATTGGCTATTTGTAAAAATTTTAAGCTACTTCTTCCTCTAAGAAGTCTTACAGTTATTATAGTTACAGAAGAAGAGAACATACCCCCACACACTCTTTCTCTCCCTCTCTCTCTCTCTCTGCACATTTCAAAAGCTTTCTTGAGTTTCTTCCAAATTGGAAGGCTCGGGGCAATGCAAAGGGAAAATTGCTTTACTAATCTGCCTCATTGCCGGTGACAAATTCCCAATATCTCGGAAGGGTGAGCATTTTGGAGCCATAAGTCCACCTCTGCGTGTGTGTTCTTCTCTTCTTCCATCTCTGAACGCATCCTGTTGCTTGCTGCTGCTACTACTACTATGATGATTTTCCTTCAATCGACAAATCAATACCCGCTTCTCTTTCTCACTTTGTGCATCTGGGTGTATTGGTGGTAGACATTTGGTCCTTGTGACTTCTGTGTTTTCATCTGCTTTCAATCTTTCAAGCTCCACGGTGAGTACAGATATCTGTGCTTGTAGCTTATTTGCTTTGGCTTCAGACGAGAGAGCTTTCTGTTTCCATTCTTTCACCTAATGAAATTTAACATAACATTGTAGCTGACTCAATCAATCCAACAAAATACGTCAATAAATAACAGGGCAAGAAATAGACAAGTTTCAGCCCTCCCCCAGTCCCCCCCTTCCTCTTATGATTAGTCTCCCTTTTTTTCTTTTCTTTTTTCCTGAGAAATTTTCTCTAATAAAGATCAAACGAGAGGGCAACAGAAAATTGGACCACTGAGTATGATGTGGTGTAAGGAAGACTTACAGTGGAACTTAGGGATTGGATTTGATAATCGGAATTTAGTGCTCTATCTTCCCAAAAATCCCGAGAAGCTTGCAGTTCTTCCATCTCTTCCTTCACCTGCCCCAGCATCTCTTGCATTTGTGACCACTGCTCTGTCTCAGCTCGCACTTGCTCTACAATCCTCCGCACAATAGCCTTGCAACGTCCTGAGCATGCAGCCTCCTCTTGCAGCATTGTCTCCTATAGAAATTTAAAAATTAATAAATAAAGAAATTAACAACCCCTCAGCATTTCCTTCCCTTTCATTGTTCTTCCAAGAGCAAAAAAGAAACAGAAATACAGTCATACAGAATCGAATTAGGCAAAACATGGAGTTGTGAAAATGTTCTTCATAGGGAAAAAAGGTGTTTGTATAAATCAGTTGTCCATAAGTGGTTAAAGGATTTGAGGCAGATTCAAGATGATCCAGATTTTGGAAGTACAGAACTGCCCAGAGCCCAGACCAATCTAACAAAAAAGGCTTACATTAAAAAGTTGTGAAAGAGATTTAAAATGCATAGAATTATCAAAAGATCTCATCCAAAAAAAAAAAGGAAAAAAGAATTATTAAAGGTTGGTTAAACATATAATCAGGTTGGATTCAGCTCAGTCCAATCTTGCTCGTGCTTAACTAAAAAAACAGGCTTTTGAAGTCAGACTTTGCCAGCTTCCAGCAGCAACTTCAGCTAGTGGAAGACATGCTTTTGAAGTCATTTTCTAACTAATCAGTGAAACACTAAATGAGTAGTTTGGGGACCTTGCCTGGTGTGGTTGCCTTATTGAGGTAGAACACAAATCAGGAACTTCAATTCGCTTAGAATTGGATGCAGAACTTGCAACAGAACTGTTGGCTGTAGACAGCATTGACCCATACTCTTCCTTCATTCTCTCTAACAACATCCCCCCCTTTGACAATCCCTCCATTTTCCTTCTTAGAACCTCCACCTGCACAATCTTTTCAAATCAAAATTATCGGTCTAATAGGTACAGATTCGATGGTAAAATATAAAAAAGAATGAAAATAAAGCTCTGTTTGATTGGTGCAATATGTAACAAAAGAAATTAAACTGAAGTACCGATCTTAGATTGTTTTCACAGTTTAGGCTGAGACAAAAGTAAAACCTGCACCCCATTTGAGCCTAATACAACTACTTAGCTTAATTGAGGTGAGGCTTTCACTTTATATTCATCAACAAAAATAACATAAAAGATAAGACTCAAACTTTTATATTTAGTTATTTTCTTTTCCCCAATTTTCTTGACAACCAAACAGAGAAAAATAACTCAAGGGAAGTTCATTTGAATCAAATAATCAATAAATGGATTTGGGGAAATAGAATGAATTCAAAAGAAAAACAGGTAACAGGTAATACAGAGATTCAATCTTACATCTGTGAATTTACTACATGTACGATTTGAAACGGAGCTTTCATCAACCCTGCCAGTTGTATTGATCGACAAGCTAGCTTCTGCCATATCTCGAATTTCCTTCATGCACTTCTCATCCGATATGCCTCCAAGCTGCTCTAGCTGTCTCTGAAGAAGTGATGCTTGTTTATCAAAATTACTACAGCTCCGAACCTCAAAATCCCTTACTCCAGAGCTCCTCTGCAACTCTTCTAGTTTCTCTGCTAAGTCTTCAATCTCCTTGTCCAATACCGCACTCGCGCTACTTCCATCACAAATCTTCTTCCTCCCCTACAAACCCAATCACCAAATCAAGCACTACTAACACATTTTCATCTAGAATGAATTTATCTTCCTTAAAATAAAATCAAAAATAAAAAATCAAGTATTTCAAGCAACTCAAAATTGGACTAGCCCTCTGTTTAAGCTGCTTAGAAAATGAAGGAAAAGAAAAGAAAATATCAACTACCAAATAAGAACTATCAAAAGAAAGGCTAATATAATCATGTCTGTGAGAAGTTGAATTGTGTTAAAAATGGAAAATTCATCTAAAAGGAAATTAAATAAGCTGAATGGTTGAATCTGAGAATGTGCACTCTTTTTGGTTGCTGAGAAAATGGAAGAAAAGAAAATAAGAGGACAAGACACTGAATCTTACTTTCGCGGTTGTTTATGGTTTTAAAAAAAAATTACACTCGGTTGAGTGGAGTCAAAATTCTGATTTATTCTCTTTTGCTATATTCTCTGAGTAATCAAACAGAAAGGAAATCAATTAAATCATGATTGAATTCCAACCATAAAGAATATGTTCATATAATCATATAATCATATACTCCATATGGATGCTGAGAAAACAGAGGAAGAGAAATGAAACTTCTTAATGTTACCTTCGTAAAGGTTCAAGTTTTCTCTAAATCCAAAAAGGACAAAACCCAATATTCAAAATCCTAATTTCTTTTACTTTCCCATATTTTCTCAGCAACCAAAGAGATACGAAATAGGAAAATAAACTATGTATTCAGATAATCTAACCCTCAGTTCGGTTTCTGAAAAAAATGGAGGACTCAACTCAAATAAGCCAAATGGCTCAACTAGGCTCACTAAAGACTCGAATATGAGAAACCCATGATTCTATATCTCAATTTCTTTCATTTCCTCACATTTTCTCAGTAACCAAACAGAGTCTAAAATGAAACACTAATAGAAACCAGAGTCAGAACTAATTTCGATCAAAGACAAAATCTTAAAGATTCAAAATTCCGTTTGCTTCTATTTCCCTCGCTTTCTCGGAAACTAAAACAGAGTGTCTTGGAAATGGGATCGATATACTAACAGAAACCAGAGTCTGAACAGCAGAACGAAGAGTCCTCTCCATCTGAACCCTATTCCTCTCCAACTTCTTCAACGCCACCTCTCTCTCCATCCTCAGAAACTTACACTCAGCTCTCAAAATCTCCACCTCAACCGTCCTCTCTCTCCCCTCCACAGCACCCCTCTCTTTCTCTTGAACCTCCTCACAATCTTCTTCAACGACTCTCTCTCTCCTCACACATTCGCCCCCAGCATTCAACAGAACAATGGGAACATCTTTCGAAAAGCTCCTCTCTTCGTCGAACAAAGCCTCGAGCTTTTTCCCTCTTTGGTGTCGCCGGAGCTCATGGAAGATGGGTTTGGCGGCGGCAGCGGCGGCGGTGGGTTTGGACATTTTCCGGCGAGGACGGCGGGGGAAGTGGAGGATTCGTGGGGTTGGTGGAGGTGGTGGGTGCCACCTTAGTTGTTGTTGCTGTCTTCTAATTGCTGTTTTTCCTGTTGTTGTGGACATGGTGTTGATGTGACTATTGGCTGTGTGATGGTAACGGGTTAACGGCTCTTTTTGAGAATTTGAAAAAGGGGGAGAGGGGTTTGTGAAAGGTGCGGGGGTGCTATTTGAGAAGTTTTTGAATAATTAGTGGTTTTCATGCAACGCATAGAGAGAGAACGAGCGTTCAGAGATAGATGTCTAGAGAGAGAAAGCTCAAGTGAATGGGGGGGTAGGTAGAGAAAGGTGTTCTAGAGAGAGAGCCTGGAGGAGTGAATGGCTACAGATTGATGTCTTTAGAATTTAGGAGTGCAGTGGGTGAGAGAGAGACAGAGGGAGAGAGGTACTGGAAATTTAGTCAGAGAGGGGGAGAGAGAGAATAGGCGTGCAACCTCGTTTTGTGTGAGGAACAGAGATTTCAAATGAAAGTATTTTCTTTTTAAGGTAATGTATCTTGCTTATTTATAACCTTGAACCTTGGTGTCTTATGGAAATACGAGAAGGAAGATAGTTAATGTTTGCTGCATTGTTTTCACGAAGTTGCCCTTGCCGTATTTATGTAGCTTTTTTTTTTTTTTTTTTTTTTCATTTCATGATTTCATCTCTAGTTTTTTCTTTCAAATTGATGATATGCTAGTAGATGTTAATAGTCACATCATTAAAATAAAAAATTAGGAAAAAAAATTAAAAATTAATACAGAGTGGCAATTTTTATAAAAATGTATTGTTTTTTTTTTTTATTATTATTATTTTGTATGTGTCATATTCAATTTGGTTGATCTTAATTTGGATTTATCAAAATTGTCAACTGTTGTAAGGGCCACAATCTTAAGGGGTTATTTTAGTGACAAGCTAACACTTGATAAAGGCCTTAGAAAATATAATTCAAGTGTTCGAAACCCCATAAAAAACGTTGATCCCTTTTTAAGTCTACTTCCAAGACTTGAAGGATCTAGTAATTATTCAATGCATATGAAATGAAGGAAATGAACTTGCCCAAACGAACAATCAAACAAAAATAAAAAGATAAAAAAATTTATGCATAGCACCCATCTGTTGGTAATAGTCATGAACACAAAAACCAAAACAAAACAACAAAAAAAACTAAAAATTAAAAATTAAAAATCACACATATATACACACACACATTAAATTTGGAGGCTTAGACCTCTTGTTACTATCAAATTGTAAACATTTAAAGATATATTTCATGAAAATGCCAATTGTTATGCGACCTAGTGGCACTTCTTCAATCCTCTTATGTAGTAAGAGATTATCTAATATGATATTATGGGTTTAAGTATTAAGATTATTATATATTAATGTAATGAATTTTTTTATCCATATTACTAAAATAAAAAAAATAAAAAAAAAAAGAGAGGAGATATTTCATGAAAATGGTTCATTATATCACAGTGACAATGCAAAATTAGGAGGATAACAACACTTAAAAAATAGGAATTTTACTCTCAAGGAGAGCCAAGTCTAATAAAAGGACTCACATAATAGGAGGTGGATGTCTCTCACACACAAATAAGACAGCATACATAAGTGATACAATACTTCTCCTTTTTCTTTCCACCCCCCCCCCTTTTTTTTTTGGCTTTACGCAGAGAATGACACAATACTTGCAAAAGGTATTTTACTGTCAAGAGGAGCCAAGTCTAATAAAGGGACTCACACAGAACGAGATGGGTGTCTCAGAGTCTCTTTTAATTCGAGCTTATTATGGGTGTTAGGTAGGAATAAATTATGAGGCAAGTGATGCGTGCCGTTGAAGGTGTTTGGTTCCTCAAGAGAGTTTTAATATTATAATCTGTGTTTGCCTCTCTGGTGGTTTCTCATTTACTTTCGACGCTGACAACCTTATTCCTCAGCCCTTGCATGCCATTTCTCGGCTCTTTTCTTTACTCACTGACTCACTGTGATTCTCTCGATCCTGTTGTACCTTTTGTGGGTTTATAATCCTCGAAAACCTAAGTTCCTTAACCACATATTTGAAATTTATAATGCTTTACCCCATGTTTTGAAATTTTGATATTTGGTGGACCCCCTTTACCCAATATAGAAGTGTTTGGTTGCAAACATCAAATTCAATTCCATTGTCTATTTATTAATGGCATTATCTTAATACGCGGCTATAGCTCCTCTAATTATCTTCTATCAATTAATATATCCGTTGTTCAAAACAAAAAATCAATGGAATTGAATATATTATTGCTGGTCCAATAGTAATAGTATCCGGAAGTCTTTATAAGTGATTCCAGTGTAAGAAGTTGAAGTTTAAACTTACATGTGCTACATTGGGATGAGGTTAACGGTAGAATTGTGAGTCTTGTGACATGAGGATGTTTTATTTCAAACTACAATTCTTTACTTGTAGCATAATCGTTCTTCGCCAAACCCTTTTTTTTCTTGGGTTTGATTTTTCATTAGGTTTTTGGCTTGATCACATGGTTTAATTTCATAATCGAGCTCATCAGTGAAGGGGAAGCCCTCATCCCTCTTGTTATGCTTTCCCCGTTTTTTTCAATTATTTGGGCATGTGATGTAAGACCCATGGAATCATCATGTTTCTCATGTTAATCATGAGCCAAAAATATAACAAAATGAATAAGTCAAATACTCGAATTTATTTCCTATCCAAAATAAAAAAATAAAAAAATACTCGGATTTAATTTTAAAAATCCGATCAATTGCTATTCAATGGGAACAAACATCAAACTTTAATTTATGCATATCATTAAAATTTGTGACATTTTATACTAGAAAGTTCATACTCATCCTTGTTAAGGCTCTCTCTACAACATAGAGTGCATCGTGGAATTCACACAACATCTCTCAAGTAAGGGAGAACTCATTAATGAACTCAATACACCCAAAGAAGTGCCCTCTTCATGGCTTCTCTCATATAAAATAAAATAAAATTGTTTTGGTTGCAAAGACGAACCTCTCTTATTCCATAATCTATCTAATTATCAACGATGTACACCATCTTAAGTCTTAACATGATTGTAGCACCCTTAATTACCCTCAATTAAGATATCGATCAAGATAAAATTTTAATAAGACCCTCGTAAATCATGTTAACTTCTTGTAAAATTGGTCTCACAGTTTCATAATTTTACCGTTGTGGGACCCTCTTGGTTACTTGAATTTCGAAACAAATGTGTCTTTATTGAAGAAGGCATACCAAGTTGCAAGGTTTTGTTAATTTAAATTTAAACCAACTAATGATTCCCATAATCGTTTTTTCCAATACATTATTCGTATATATACCTTGGAATAAAACTACTAATTTTCAAGGTACGTGACTGTACAGTATAAAATCTGCCGGTTGAAAAACCTAAGTCAATGATATTTTAATTGATTAGAACTTAGAAGCAAAGGACGGTTTTTGTCGCCATGTAGTTTAACTTTACATTTTTTGTCCTCATTTCTTCCTCGGTATCAATGTGATTGGACTCAACTTATGGATTTTTTTGTACTTCCCCCCAAAAAAAAAAAAAAAAAAAAAAAAAAAAAAAAAAAAAAAACTAGTGAAAATATGAGGGAAAATTCATCAGCTAGCTCCCATTAGGATAATGTTTTCCCCTCTTCGTCTTCTTCCTACCTGTCTTTTTTTTTTAATTTTTTCACCAACTTTCATTCAAAATTCTGGCACGCCCTCTCCGCTTGTCCTCAGTCATATTTATCAGGGATTTGGTCATCACCTAACTCTTTTTTCAGCTCACTTAGCCTATTTAGTTTGTAATTGACTAAAATACCCTTATTCTTATTAAGTTATTTATTTATCCCTCTTTTCACGTATCCTTCTTTATCCTCTACCTTGAAATCACTCCATCATCATCTCTCTCTTCTCAATCCCCAACCCAAACAACAATTTCGATGGTGGCTGATTTCTATCGATATCTGACCTCCGGTGACGGCGACTGGCTATGAAGTTTATCAATATTGAGCTCCTACACACCAGATTTGAAGACGAACACCAAATCTGAAACTTACCAAATCTGGCTTCCCTACTTCCTTCCCTCTCTTTGCCTCTCTCGCTCTCTATCTTCTCGCTCTCCCGCTTTTTCTCTCTTCTAGATCTAAACCTCACCAGCAAGCTTAGACTTCAATGATTTCTTCTGCCACCAAAAATAACCGTTGTCATCGATGATCGCATCCCCCGTAACTAAGACCCTTTGTTGGCTGCAACTCGTCTTCAAAACTTTTATTATCACCATTTTCAACTCATTTTTAATTCACAACTGTTTGTGCAGTCTTTGGGTTTGTTGTTTTTCAGGGTTAGGTGTTAAATCTTATTCTTTGTTTTGCCGTTAGGATCCTTGAGGATTCTCTTTGTATGCTACTTATATCTTCATTAATAATATAAACTTTTTCTAGATAAAATAAATAAATAAATAAAAATACTACCATTCTCATGTTTTTCTTCCAATCATATATCTAGGTTATTTTCAGTTGGATTCATATAGTTTTTGCTATAACGAAATATGCTGGGAATAATCTCAACTTTGCAAGAAATTGTCGTGAACCTACATGCCTAAGTGAAGAAACACCATCATTAAGTACATCACCAAATCCTAAATTATTACAAACCTTAATTCTCGAAGTAGTAGAATTTTATTACTTTGTTGTAAAATTTTACTACTTCATTGTAAAATTTATTTCATAAAGTAGGACTGTAAAATTTACTACTGAAGTAATAAAATTTTACTACTTCAGAAAGTTGTAAAATTTTACAATTTTATGAGTATTACATTAAATTGTGTCAAGTAGTAAAATTTTACAATTTTAATTTTTTAAATAATCACTTAATCGATATATATTTTTTTCGAATATGTCGATGAGTAGGTTCCAAAAATATAATTTTTTTAAAACACGGATATGAATATTGTAAGTTATAAGTTTTTAAAAATTATAATACTACAAAGTTAAGTTAGTTACATAGAATGCTCTTTATAACAAAAAAAGAAAAAAAAACAAAGAGTGCCCTTAATAACAATAAGGGCAAACCAGGGATTTTCAAAAAATGTGTGATTAATTGATAAATAAGGCCCTATTTAGCTAAGCTTTTAGATGGTCTAAAATCACTTTTGAAACTTAAAATCACTTTTGGTTCTGTTTGGTAGTCTAAATCATAATCACTTCTAAACTCAAAAAGTGATTCTATAGTAAGCAGACTGTCCTCGGTTTTTAATCAGAAGCTGATGTCAGCTTTTGTAAAGGATTTTAATAACTTTTCATATTTCCAAAACTATTGTTAATGCTTGAGTATGGAAACAATTTTTTCCACCCATATCTTTTAACAAAATGATAATAGCCCCACCTTATACCCAATGCCTCTCCTCTCATACGGTTGTGCTCCTCTCTCTTGCCGGTATCAATGTCTTAGTAACTTTAACCGATTTAATTGGACCCGTAGGATTCTAATTTAAACTTCAAATCTTTTTTTTTTTTCTCCCTTCATATACATTTTTGATTTTTACTTGTTGAAATTTTTTTGAAGAATTGATTCCATAAAATTTGGATTTGTAATGAATTTTTTTTTTTTTTTAAAATATCAATTCATGCTCTCTTTTTTTTCTTTGTTTTAAACAAGGAAAAAATATTTATTAAAAAAAAAAAACCGTAAACAAAATCCCTAATAATACACCTTTGTGGGGTTGGTCGAGAGGTCAAGTCTTGTGTGTGTTTTCCAAAAGTTATCATTTTAATGCCTCGCCGCTCTTGTTGTTTGTGTGGTTATGAAACGCCTTACTTAGGCTATTAGAGGAATAGTCTAAGATCAAATTTCGATAAGACTACAGCCTAGGAAATCCCCAATCATTAATATTAATAAAAACAAATTACTACCAATACCAAATAGAGCCCAAAAAAAAAAAAAAATCATTTATTATAAGGGACAGTTCAGTCAATTTAGGGCTATAACAACAATAGCAAATGTTCTTCTCAAATAGACAAAAAATCACTTTAACCTTTAACAGCACTTTTGAATATAGTTTCCAAACAGAGACTGATTCTCTTCTACTACTCGTAATTTCTGATTCTCTTCTGCTTTTGCTTAAAAACAAAAGCTACAGTTTTCCCAAACAGGGCCTAAGTTTAGTTTCATTGATTAATTGACTTAGAAAAACTCATACTTGATTAATTGTCAATATTTTACCAAAAAATAGACTATTCGCCAATTTCCCCTAGTTATTAATTTTATATTGAGATTTATAAAAAAGTCAAGTTATTGTCATCGCATAAAATACTTTAACCCCCCACTTAATTTATAGTTTCAAAGTTTTATGAAAAATATAAAAAAAATTTACGAAAACTAATGACGCATTCTATTAGAAAATATCGTTCCGGACAACTTCGTAAAAGAAAATTTTTCTAAAATCTGTCATTTAAATAGACTTTTTGGCCATTTTTCATGGAAAATGAAATTGAGATTATAAATGGCTAAAAAGTCTGCTTAAATGATAGATTTTGGAAAAACTTTATTATACAAAGTTGTTCGGAATGATGTTTTCTAGTAAATAATGCAACTAGTTTTCATAAAAACTTTTTATATTTTCCATAAAACCTTAAAAAGTGTAAACTAATGGGACTTAGAGTACTTTATGTGGTGGCAATAGGCTCCCTCTTTATAAAATTTAAATTTAATTTTTGTTATGAGAAAATCTTTGAAATATACCTCAGTCCCATATAAAATCCTTTAACCTATATGAACTAGAAGAGTTGAAAGGCCATGAGAATTATGAAACTCTTTATTGGTCTACCAAATGGTTTAGTAATAGTCAAACATAGAACTTTTTTTTTTTTTTTTTTGATTTGACGGTTAAGGTGTCCAGATCAGTTTGTACGCATTTACATCTTGAAAATAATCCCTTGAAAACTGAACTATCATTTAGAATTAAATTATTTTTTTTGTCACACTATTAATTTTACGTTATATAGTTATTAGAATTCACTTGCTTCATCGTATGAGTTATTGCTATTAAGGAAAGCGGCACATGCTATACACACATAGGTCATCTCACTTTATTTTTCTTCAGCTAAAAAAAAAAAGAGAGAAGCCAATTTGCTTGGCAATGTATTGTTGTAACTCACTGTGATGTCCAATTGGTTTGAAAAGATAACTTATAAGACACAATTAGTGCATCAGATTAAAGGAAACAATATAAATTATCATAAGAAAAGATAATTTTGTAGTGATGGAATTTTAACTTAATTAGTTTTTTATTGCCCAATTGATCCAAACATGTCAATTGGTCAACGGTTGAACCATTTATACTACTATATAAAGTCAATTTTCTTTATGGTTGGACTGCACTTGAAAATATTAAAATATTTTTACAAATTAATAAAGTTAAGAGACGATTTGGTAATTTTACCAACTTTAAAAAACCCATCACGAACTATTTCTTCTTAATTTTTTTCCCTACATACATGCGGTTGAAGAAATTTAGAAACTGACATAACAATTTCACTGATGGGATAAAAACTTGAAAAGATGTATCGCACACGCATCACGTGTACTCAATTACTAATTTGATTTGATTGAGTTATTTATTTATTTTACAACTTTCTGGGCATAAGGAGAGGTTTTCACAATATATAAATTGTAAAATTTTATATGGGCCCAAGTTTTTTTTGGTTTTTTTTTGTTTTTCTTAATGCTCGAAATAAGTATGTAAATAAGTGACTTTACACCGCTATGGAGTATTACCCATTAACAATCCACGACTCATTTGCAGGAACCTCACTACACCTATGTAATCGTCATCTTAATTAAAAAAAAAAAAAAACCAACTAATGGATCTGATAAGTGTATGGGCTCTGGTCCGACCCGGTTCAACCGTGGGTTGTGTTGCTTTTCAAAGACATTGACCCAAACACCTCTCCCTCTCTCTGTGTGCACTGTGCAATACGAACCCCCCCTGTTCAACACATTACTAATGGAGTGTTGTATTGGTCTTGGGAGGTTTGGAAAAGAGGAAACGTTATGGGAGCTGAGTAATGGGGTTGTGCAGCTGAATGTGAGGTAGATTTTGTAAGGACATGTTGGGCTTTGCATGAGGGGAGGGGTTTTGGTACTCCGTATGACGCAAGGTGGTTTGGATGGTGGATGATGTTAGCAAACCCCACCCATCCTCATGAACCCCTCTCTCTTTCTGCGACCCAAAGCATATTCTCAGCCAAAACCACTCTCTCTCTTTCTCTAAACCACCTATCGCTGAAACCCACCAACAATTTTTCGCCGCAACCCAACTCTTCACCGAAACCCATCATCAAAATCAACCGCTTCCCATTTTCTCGCTCTCTGTGACCTTGCCGGAAGAGGAGATGGCAGGCGAAGCCGGCAGACCACGCGGCAGGCGAAGGAAGGTTACTTGGTGGGTTTCCATCTTCTGGATCACGAACAGTGAGTTCCAGGTCCAAAGTTCTTGAAATTTATCTGTTATTATTTTTCAGAATCGTCTATTTTTCCCTTGTCCCTCATGAAAACAATTTATTTATTTAAATTTTAATTTCTTTGGTGTATTGGTGATCTGATTTTGGATTAATGTTGAGTTGATCAACTGGTTTGGGAGTGAAAGCTTGTACAATCAACCTTTTGAGATGGCACTTTTGGTGCTTTGAGCTAAAATTACATGTACCTCACGACCGTTGGAGTTGCTCTAATCTTATGAATTTATTGCCGTCCCTCTTTCTCTGTTAGAGATGGTTCCTTATCTCATCATCCATCCTAAAATTTCTAGCCAAAACTATGTAAGAACTTGCTCAAAGCAATTACCCAAGCTAGATTGAAGTATGCCTTATGGTAAATATTTCCTTGAGAGATCGCTTGGGACTTCTTTGCTCTTTAGTCTAGGAACTTCTTGAAAGCCTCTTCCTTAGTTGCCTTTGTGATAGTGCCATTCGATTTTGATCTTCTTTGGAGAGTCTTGAGGAAAGAAGTTTGGGTGTAGTTTTACAACCATTCCATTGATATTGTGAGCTAAGATTTCATGGTTCAACATTATTTGTTTCACAGCTGTGGTATTTGATATGATTTGGAGAAGAAGGAATGCCTTAATGCATAGAATGCAAGATCAGGATTGGTTTTCCTAGATGTTCAGTATATGTATGTAGAAAAGGTTTGAACGTTGTCTGGTGGAAATTGGAATATATCATTAAACTTTTTCTAAACACACAAGGTTTGGGTTTGATCGTTTTAATTAGGGGAAGTTTGTCTGGAGAAAATTGGAATGTTTTTGTCTTAAAATTTTAAGAAAGCTAACTTCAATATTAGTACCTTTTTTCTTTTTTTTTTTTGGGTGGAGCCTTGTGGGTTGCGCAATAGTCTGAGATCATGAGGGAAAATTTATGGCTGCTAGATCAAAGGTTATCCTTTCTTTATCTACGAGGATATTGATGCAAAAAAATTTAAAAAGAAAAAAAAAAAATGCAACATAGGGTCATTGGTGCTGGTGCGAGAACCACTTCTAAAGTTTCTTTAGTGGGATATCAAGATATATTGTACAATTTGTTCACAATCCTTAAGCGGGCTGTAACTATAATGCAAAATTAGTACAAGAATTTTAATCATACGATCAAATTAAAATGTTAATTTCTTAAAGAGCATCAATCGGATTAATTTTGTAGGTAGTGTTTTTCTTTTTTCTTTTTTTTGGGGGGGGGGGGGGTGGTTGCAATCTTTCAAACCTTCAATTGAGGAAGCTTAACTACCCACTCAAGTGAGCTACGAATAAATTAGGCAGCTCGAGATATGTTGAAATAGAGTAATATTAGGACTTTAAGAGTGATTGTGTGGTAATAGGGCATGTTGTGATGCACGTCCTCATTGTTTGCTTCTAAATAGTATAATTAGGGTTATGCTATGTTGGGAATTTTATTTCTATTATTGTGTCATATATGTCTCTATTTAGACCTATTTTGGGTTAATGCTATTGTAATGTGGGTTTAGTTTGGTGTGTTTTTTTTTTTATGTTTTTATTTTTAACAGCATCTAATATTTTTTGCCACTGACATTGTGATATGAAATTCTTCTTTATCATGTTATTGCATCATTTCATACATTATTTGCGAGTTTTGTTAGCATTAATAGCTTCAAAATGGTTTTTTCGGAATGACCAAGGTTTTTGTTGTTTCTTTCCTTCTTTTTCCTTCCTTTTTCCCCCCTTTTTACTACTTAACATTTTAATAGTATCAAACCTCAAATTTAATATAAAAACCTCCATAGTTATGATTGAAATCACTGATATTCATCAAAGTCATAACTTTTTATGTATTTATATGAAATATTAATATATTTTACAACTTAAAAAATCAGAAATAAATGTAGGTTGATGTTATGTCCATTGATTTAAGACAAGCAACATATGAGTGATTTGTAAGATCAATTTGATAAGTACAATTTTTATTTTATTTTATTTTATGAAATAAGATTGCATAAAAAAGGGCAAAACCCAAGTACGTAAGATATATGCAAGTGATTGCCAAAAAAAAAGAAAGAAGACCCTAACTATAACCTTAGGGTATCTAAAAAATGAACAAAAGATGGATTGCAAACATTAGAAAAGCTAGAAGACCGCCAAAAAAGGCTCTTGACAAGGAGAGACTTAAGATCAATAGTAGATGATTCCTTCCTATCAAAAGTACGTGAGTTCCTCTCTTTCCAAAGGAACCAAAAAAGAGCGTGAGGGGCCATAATCCGAAGGGCCTTAGCTTCCTTGCGAACCGCCTTACTATGAAAACCTAAAAGAAAATCATACGTAGATGAAGGCAATACCCAATGAATCCCAAAAAGAGAAAAGAAAAGAGACCATTAGCTCCAAGCCACTTGACAATGGATGAAAAGATGATCAACCGTTTTTGCCGCTTCTTTACATAAAATGCATTTATTAGTCATAATCCAACCTCTTCTGATCAAGTGATCCATAGTCAAGCACTTATCTCTAGCCACCAACCAAGTAGAGAATCAACTTTGGAAGGGACCAAAGCAATCCAAATTCTTTTAGTTGGAAGGAAAGAAACTCCTATAGAGTTCAAAAAACACATTCTTTTTTTTATTTTATACTTCCTTCGTCCCACAAAGATAGGCCAAGTTTGACAAAACACGCAGTTTAAGAAAAATCATCATTACATTGACTTTTCACTTTTTAAACTCTATTTTTCCAAAATTACCCTCTCTTTGTGGGAAAGTTCAAAAATATTATGATTTGACTTTTCAAAGTGGACAAACATTTTGGGACAAAAAAAGTAGCAAAAATGGCCTATCTTTGTGGGACAGAGGGGTTGTAAATTTGGAATTTGGTGCTAAGTAAGAGCTTTTGGTTTAATTAGTTCATAAAATCAATTTATGAATGACTTGATATAATAGGTTGGATTTATTGGAGGGGATGTAAAAATCTTTTCTAGTTTTTCATAATAATGTAATATTTATTGAAAAAAAAAAATGTAATATTTATTAGACAACGGACAAATTTCTTAGTTAACCAAGGGATTTTTCTTCATTTTTTAAATCTTTAATCAAAATTTTGGTCATTTTTTAGATCCATTTCCTTTTTCAGTTAGATATGGTATGTTTTTAGTCAGTTTGTCAACAATTTGCATGTATGATAATAAAATAATTTCTTACACTATTACCAAATGCCATGCAATTATTGTTTGTCGTGATGATTTGGTACTTCTATTTAATATTCATACATTTGTTGTTTAGATAAAAACTGTTTTGTTCTATGGTTCCTCGAGTTTTGTTATGCACTGGCACCTTCCTTTGGATTATTCTGTTATCTTCATATCCATGTGGGTGATCAGCCTTTGGAGTATAATCAATTGATCACTTTTTGAGGCTTATCTTTTCATCTGAAGAAGTTTTGTTTGTTTACCCAAGTCTTTACAAACTTCTTTAGTCATGTTTTCCTGGAATGTTTAAATTTTTGGCTGACCAAAGTTGACCCTTGAAACGAAATGTTAAATCTTGTTTATTTTTGTGGGATGGCCATTTATTAAGAAGCATGGACACCAACATGTGACATAGTTATGACACAACTCGGAAACATTGACACATCAAATTCTCAAAATTGAGGATATGGGATGGTGGGATGTGACATTAATAAATTATACATTTTTATACATAAAATTAGGGCACCAATGGTTAGCCATTTCTCTAGCTAAAGCTAAATTTAAGCTCAATCTTAAAAAGATGTTGCTCCAATGGTTAGCCATTCTTGTAGCTAATTTTCTCTTTGAGCCAAATCTTGAGCTATATATTTGGCTTTGAGACAAATTTAGCCAGAGGTTGTGTGGTCTAGATTTTTCCATGTGTACGTATGAATGAGGATCTACTTCTCTTCCTTTCACTCGAATTTAGCATTGGCTTTTGCACCATTGGATTTGGTCTAGCAAAATTTTAGCTTTTTAGTACTATAGCGAGGTAAATATAGCTCTGGCTTCTTCAAAATAGCTATCACCAGTGGAGTTGCTCTTAATTAAATCATGTATTATCACATGCGTCATCTAAGAAATGTATAAAGTGTTATAGTTT
The DNA here is from genome assembly GCA_039720395.1 of Liquidambar formosana. Taxonomy (NCBI): domain Eukaryota; kingdom Viridiplantae; phylum Streptophyta; class Magnoliopsida; order Saxifragales; family Altingiaceae; genus Liquidambar; species Liquidambar formosana. The sequence continues at coordinate 32,722,812 of CM077831.1, forward strand.
CTTGGAGGACCGAAACAAAACCTACAAGGAATCTTGAAACTCCATGGTTGTGCATTTTGACAAAATTGTTTCAGTGAATGTTTGTGTGTCGTCTAGTCGGAGAGAGGCATTTAAAAATAGATTACTGTGCCATTAGTAATTTTGTGAACCAAATGTACTCGGGGTTTTAGATTTATTTCTAGTTTTCCATTTTTTTTTTTTTTATAAAGTTGTTCCTCACATTTGATTCTAATATTACTTTTGATTTTACTTAAAATTCTCAGAAAGAAAGTTCTAAAGCGCTATATAGTTTTTTCTTTTTTTTAAAAAAAAAAATAAGATTCTAAATCTGTATAGCATGAAACTATGAATTGGATCCCAGATGTCCAACTTTTATGACTTTATAAGTTGATGTGGTAACCTTAATTTCAAGTTGGATGTTCATGTGGTATATGGATTATAGTGCTATATCGTTTATAAGATATTCTATTTGAAATTTATGTTTTGGATACTCGATTGTTCATGTACTTAAAAAAATACTTTATGTATCATCAGATAGACTAGTTTCAATCTATGTTAGCATCTTCAATCCTGTTCCACACTTATATATCTTAACAATGGCAAACATATAGGTCGAAAAAATATTCAACTAATCATTTACTAGGCTTATCTTATTAAAAATTAGGCATTATTTTATGTTTTTTTAAGTGTTTCCTAATCTTTTCGTTGTTTTTGACTTTTTTTTATTTTATTTCCAAAATGTTTATGTTTCTTGGCCAACCAAAATGGCCATCCCATACTTATCACCTCTCACCCCCCCTGCCCCCGAAAAAAAAAAAAAACAAAAACGGCCATTTGAAATGAAATTTAATACTGCGGATTTGAATTACCTTCCTTATTAAAATCTGTAGTTTTGGATATTTATAGAATTAATGGCTCACTTTTATGAATTACCTTCTAAGCCAACCAAAACGGCCACCTGAAATAAAATTTAATTCCTTGGATATGAAATACCTTCCTAATTAAAATCTGTAGTTTTGGAGATTTATAGAATTAATAGCTCACTTTTATTTAGTAATTTGGACTTTGTGGCAGCCATAATTATAGGGCAACCTGTTTGCCCAGATTCTTTTTTTCGTTTATTAATATCATGTGTCCTGTTTGGGTTAGTGATAATAAGATGTAGCTTAGGTGTAGTGAGCTCAAGCATGTGTCGGATATCAATTGGCTCAAAGTAAGAAAGGTCAAAGGGGTGAGGAACTATAGTTTGACATTGTGAAGTTAATCGTATCCATTCTTGACACGTCCATGAGCTTAAGTGCATGGGCCCTTTTGTTAACCTTTCTCTTCTTAATTGCGTTGGATACACCTTTTCTTTCTGAATATGGTAGTAAATTAATGAAGAAACCACCCCCACTCTTCCTCAACCTTAAAAGGAGACCACAAGCGTTAGTATGAACATCATTTCTGACTGCAAGAGTCCCTTCACAACCATCTCTTCCATTTTTCTTAGATAGAGTAACCAAATAGTTGTCTCTTCCTTGATGGATGACCTACAGAGAAATCTTCCTCCACAATGCAACGAAGAATGGTTTGACAGGCTCCTCCCATTTGGAAAAGAGTTTGAGCTTCCGAATATCTCTAACTGGACTGAGACCAGCGACGGCATGTTTATCTCGCAATACCAACTACTTGATACTCTGCCTACGCTGGAGAATGCTTTTGTGTTCGACATGAACGATCCATCCAGTGCTGGAAATCAATCGGCTTCTTTTCCAGTAATTGAAATGGTACCTTCTTTTTCCACCTCTATCCCAATGGTTGATCAACGAGTGCATGTTTTTAGCTCTTCTAGTAATTCTTCTGTTGATAGCTTTGTCAACTCATCTAGATTTGGTTCAAATTTCTACTTCCCTAGAAAAATCCAATCAACCCATGTTCCGACTCCACCGAACAGATCTTTGTTTTACCGTAATGGTTCCAATGCAAGCAACTCTGCCTTCAATCATCGCTCTGGATGTACATCTTTTATTGGGTCTAGTGGCTCTCTTTCTTTGAGAAACGAGCAAATCAGATCTTCTAGCTTTGCTTACTCACCACTCCCTGTCCCAAATGGCTGTCTGACTATGAGGAATCAGTCAGATCTTATTCCTGCCATGACTACTGCCCCTCATATTAGTGCAAATGAATCATCCATACAAAATTCTTCATTTCTTCAAAATACCGGCCATATAACAAGGATGAAATCAAATATCTCCAATCCAATGAGAAACGAAGTTGAAAACCTGACCCACACAAATTCGTCTAATTGTAGTGATTCATTAAGGAATCAGCACGCTTTTGTTCCTAGCTCATTGCAGGTTGGTCAGAGCTCATATCTTATATCTGGTGTGAATTGCGATGAATGTTACAAATGTAGCAAATGTGGGGCTCAATTCCCTACCTTTCATGCCTTAGGAGGGCATATGAGTGCACATTCAAAAGCAAGGAAAAGGGAGGCACAAATGATCTGCCAATTCCATCCGTCTTGTGCGGGGGCATCACTTGTCCCACTTGTGGTAGGGGATGGCTCAGGATCAGGTATGTCCAATTCAACAAGTGGGGTTATGAATAAGAAATTTGAAGGGTTAAACTCTCTCAACGAGGTGAAGGATAGGTTATTAAGCCCTTCAGCAGAGGACATTGGCCAGGAGGATATTTCATCATTGGAAGATATTGTGAAGACATGCTCTTCTATGCTACGCAAGAGATCTAGGGAAGATGTTTTTCCATCACATGAAATAATGGAGAAGGGCTTGTCTCCACTGCACAAGGTTGTGAAAAAAGAATCTTCTTCACTTGATGAGATTGGAAAAAAAGGACTTTAGTGTGCATTCAATGGTAATCCTCCTAAATGAATGTTGTATGGGAGTAACAAATTTCCCCATGAAATGTATATTATCCAAAAACAATTTTGGTTGAAGTTTAAAATGTTGGAAATTCTTGCTACAAAATTACTGTCAAATTGATCAGTTGGAGGAAAGGATGCACCTAATGTTGTGACTTGCACAACCAGCTGAAGAATCAAGAAAGAAGAGGGTGAGTGCTAAAAAACTTGAGTGAATATGCTTTTCTTTGGCCTTTTAACTTTGTCTTTCCTGGTTTGTAGATTAGGTTTAGAATGATATGATCCTTCATACCAAGTTTTATGTTGAGTGACATTTCGTAGCTTGGTCTGATTGTGCCTTTTTTTCCCCATTGGTTGGATTTTTCTTTTGTTCTATTTAGTATGAATAGATTACCTTTTTGTTTTGGTGGGTGTGAACAGAAACTGAAGTGACCTGGTATTTGGTAAATCTTGATTTTATTTACTATTATTTGTAGTGTAAAGTAAAAATTATTGATTCAATTATACTCAAAAGATTTATCACAACAATCTCAGATTTATGATCCTAAAGAAGAATGTATTATTAGCTCGATCGGGGCTAAATTCATAATGCTTGAATTTGAAAGGTTGAATTTCCCAAATAAATAAACATTAAAACAAAAAGGTACTGTGAAGCTTTACTTTGCTTTCATACTATACGGACATTTAGTTGTGTACCTATAGTGGCCAGCTCCCTTTTGTTAATTATAAAGTGGTTGTGCAGTACCTAAGGAGCAATGCCAGAATTTTATAGAGGTTCTTTTTATAGTTTTAGGCAAATAATGAGTTTTTATGTTATTGCAATGTTATTATGATTAGCTTAACATTTCTTTTATTTTTTATTTTTTTAATTATGATATTTATGCCCAATTCTATTCACAAGTGCATGAAATGTTTGGTTTCGGCTAACCTAAAATGGAACCTATTAAGACTAGTGAAATTCCAGAGTAATTTGCAATTTTGCGGGATCTCATTCTGTTTCAAGAAGGCCTAGTTTTTATTTTATAAAATTGTTTAAAATACAATAGCTTCTTGTTTGATTCAGTAAAGAGGAACTCATGCTTCATTCCAAATTTTCAAGTCATTCTGATACTTCGATTCACATATATAGATTTGAAGTCAAGTCTATGGATTTAAACATTGGTATCACATCATGTAAGAGCATGTGCATGATTCGTTCTAATCTTGTATAGCTGGATGGTTATGATTTTGTTATGTTCTATACTAGAAAATTCTACTTGGAATGTATTTTGCAGTGTTTGCTTAGGAACTATGGTATAAGTAATAATTAATTTCACATTATTAATGCACCTTTAATCATGCAACTTAAATCTATCCACATGTTTTCAGTTGTTAAGAAGTGTTAGTCATTATGTAGACAACCTTTTTTATTCCCTTTTCTGGTCAATGACAATAATTGAACTCCTAAACCCCACACTGCTGTGCCATACCTGCACCACTGTGCTACAATGGCTTTGGCTATTTGGACAGCTTTCTATGAACAGCATAATCTTCAATTAATTGTTTATTAGACATATTTTTGCATTCAAATTGGTCATGTTTTATGTTTATTAGTGTCTCCATGCATTTCAATATTTTAATTTTACAAAGTTTTCGTTTGCTTCTGAGTAAAGGTAAGGGACTAGAACTTGAATAACAAGGAGTTAGTTGCACAAATGTTTCCGTCTTTGGGCCTACTGAAATTACATACCAAAAGAGATCTCGGTCTAAGGAATAAATATCTTATGTATATATGACATTATTATTTGTACACATTGAATTTCAAGTGGCCAAATCTTAAAAAACGGTCTAGTCATATATGGAGTGTTAGTGTTGAATCAACTACTTTAGTTATTAGGATACCATTGCCAAATTTGATAATCATTAACACATGGATGGCATATAGATAAGTTGCCCAAATTTAGATATAGCTATTTTTGTTGTAGGTTTACAATTATATCATTTATCAATTTGCCCATATAATAACCCCAAGGGGTAGCTCAGTTGGCAAGGGATCCCGCTTCAAGAAGCAAAGGTCCTGAGTTCAACTTTTGCTAAACCAGTTGGGGCCACCCACACAAGGTTCCATGGTTCTCATGGGCCTTGGACTTACCTGGTCCATATGGGCTGTGGGGTCTTATATGGGTCCGAGTTATGCCTGAAGGGCATCCTTGTTATCAAAATATTTGCCCATACAAGACTGAAACTTTTCTGGTGTAAATCTCATAAATTACTTTAAATTATGAAATAAAATAGCTTTTCAAGGGTATATCTCTAGAAAAGATTTTTTTGGTTTGTAGCATGAAGTTGCTTGTTCTCCATTCTTTATGACATTGAGGGAATGATTTCAGGACACTGTCCAGTAAAACTAGCTGTTGATTTTAATAATGGTTGGTTAAAATGCTTAAATGTTATCAGGGAAACTGCTCATATTTCATGGTGATCAATTTACACATATATTAGAAACACCATGAGGTTTTATAAATGTTGGGAAGTCCTACATCTCACATTGTCTAACTATTGAGCTTGCTACGGCTTCATATACCTGTTTGGGTCCTCCATTGAATATCTTGGACCTTTAGGTTGGAAACTTAACAATAACTTCACATATTTTTATTTTCCAATCAAATGATGTTAGTTCCCATTTTTCCGCTGTGTGGTCTCTTTTGATAGGTTATTGATTGAATTAGAGCACTAACTGTAGAGAGGTTTAACCTATAAAAACTGTCATGTAAAGTTTTAATGACCTTTGTGAAAGTTTACCAACATTTTCAATAACAGATTTGTGCCAACTTTAGGGTAATATTAAATTATCAACACAGTAATTCAACAACAATGTGCAGCGCTACATGTGTAAGTTTTGCCCCCATATTGCATATTTTGAACTTGTAGTGTGACCACACCTTCTATGTTTGTAGAATATTAACCATACATTATAGTCCCCATTAATATTTTTTTAAAAATATTTTTTTAAAAAAGGGTGTGGACCCCCTTAGCTCTTTATTTTCTTTAGTTTTATTTTTTGAAAAGAATCTCTTAGTGCTTTATGGAATTATACAACGTGAGTTGCCTCGGATATTTTTTTGTCAAAGTTTGAGAAGTATGAATTTTGAGAAGAAACCAAAAGATTGCTGGCTTAGCTTTAATCATCTGAGGCCATCTAGCCGTGCTTGCTTAATGTTCAGTATTGGCATGGTTGACTTAGGTGAGTGTAGCCCAGGTTAGAACAGGCTTGAGAAGTTCTAAACAGACTGGACCATATAGATGTCTTGAATTGGGAAATCATAAATTGTGCAAACAGTTTCAGTTTTATGCTTCCAATTTGTTATTGGCATGGATGATATTTGAGGAAGTTTGTGTTTGCAAGCTGTCACTTGTATTCCTTTTTCAATTTAGATGCTGATAGATTGTACATCGTACATTCTCCTTGTAATACTTATGATCTTTCTTACTAATTAGCCAGTAAGGCAATCAAGACAATAAGTGTTAGAAAGCTCTTGGTTGCATCCCTTTTGCTTCTCTTTTTAAAAAATTAATAAAAATTTATTATCTAAATGAATGGAGTTTCAGAATTTCTTTCTTATTTGTTATAAAGAAAGTGAAAGAAAAGAGAGAGGGTGGGTTGGGGGATGATGATGTTGGCTCTGTGATTACGTTTTTTTTTCTGTAGACTATGATACCAGTTTACCACTTCTAAAATTGTGAAAGTGTAATTTCTTTTGAATGTTTATCATTTGGTGATGCTTAGAGGTAAATATTGTTGCAAAAAGCCTCTAAATGTGACACCAAGTCTCTAATATTCTAGGTTTTGCAGTGGAGAAATACCATGAACTAGAATTGTCTCAACTTGTAGATGACTAGCGGATGAAACACACACAGTGCGTGAGCAGTGCAGCTGTAGTGGTGGTGGTGGTGGTGGTGGTGACCGTGGAACAGGTGGAGGTGCCGGTGTAGTGGTTGGGGCACGATGGTGGTGGCAGTGGCAATGGCAATGGTGAGGGCTAGCAGTTGTATGGTGGTGTGAGTGGGTAATGGAGTTATTTTCCTCATGGGGAAGGGGATGGGGTTTATATTGTGATGGTGTTGATTAGTTTGTATTATTATTGGAAAGCCGAAGGCTTAATAAAACATTGTAGAGTATGTCCAATCTTTATAGAGAAATGAATATACCTTACAGATTAGAGTTTTATTTTGATGAGATTTTTGAGCTAGCTTAATAGTACTCTGTATCTTGCTTTATATGTGTTAATCATCATTGCTTTATATTATTATTTAACCATCACTATAATTGCAAAATTGTAATCTATCTTTCTTGTGGGATGTATACTTGATGCTGATCACTAGATACCGGACAGGACCTTCACCATATGAAGTCTCATTAATCTAGTTTAGGCCTGCCACTAGAGGTTAGTTTTTGGGGTTGAGATTTGGTTTCCACATCCAGCAGCCCAAAATGAAATTATCACATGGATGACCAAGTGCCCTTAGGCCATATCCAACTATTTGGACCAAAATCAACTTGCATTGCAATAATCAAGACCAATAATAATAAACCCTTCCGTTTTAATAAACATTGAAAAACATCTGTTTTCACATTCACAAATGTAAGCATAGACTTTCTACGGGCCACCACATCAGTCAAAAAATTTTATTTTTTTTATATTTAAAAAATGCTCTACATCATCTATCATATGAGTTGATGCAAGTATCATATTCCTTTCTATAATAAAATAGCATAGATAGCAATAATAAAATTTACGCTAACCAAGCATCATTAAATTGAACTAAGTCAACCTAACAATTGAAGGGGACCCATTAAGAGATATCACTTTACTGGATCATCCAGTTAATGGAGAGGAGCGTAACCTCCATTAAGAGACCTAAGCCGACCTAACAATTGAAGGACACCCGTTAAGAGACCCCACTTTACTGGATTATCCAATTAATGGACAGGAGCGTCACCCCCATTAAGAGATCTAAGCCAACCTAACAATTAATGGAGACCTCGTTCTACTAGATTATCCAATTAATGGAGAGGAGCATCCCCCCCATTAAAAGATCTAAGCCAGTCTAACAATTGAAGGGCACCCATTAAGAGACATCGCTTTATTGGATTATCTAAATGATGGAGAGGAGCGGCACCCCCCTTAAGAGACCTAAGCCAACTTAACAATTGAAAAGCACCAAGAGACCTCCCTTTACTAGATTATCCAATTAATGGAGAGAAGCCTTATCACCATTAAAAGACCTAAGCCAATCTAACAATTGAAGGGCACGCATTAAGGGGCATGGATCCTCTCCAGTACTGGACATGTCCAGTACAATTTTGGACCATCCATGTGTGGGCCCCATCTCACATGGATGGTCCAACATTGTACTGGAGATGTTCAGTTACTGGAGAGGATCCTCTCTCCGCATTAAGAGACCTCCCTTTATTGGATTATCCAATTAATGGAGAGGAGTGCCAGACTTAGCTAGCCTAACAATTAATAGAGACCTCGCTCTACCAGATAATCCAATTAATGGAGAGGAGCATCAACCCCATTAAGAGACTTAAGCCAGCCTAACAATTGAAGGGCACCCATTAAGACACATTGCTTTACTGGATTATCCAATTAATGGAGAGGAGTGTCACCCCCATTAAGAGACCTAAGCTTGCCTAACAATTAATGGAGATCTCTCTCTACTAGATTATCCAATTAATGGAGAGGAGCGTCACCCCAATTAAGAGACCTAAGCCAGCCTAACAATTGAAGGGTGCCCATTAAGAAACCTCCCTTTACTAGATTATCTAATTAATGGAGAGGAGCGTCACCCCCATTAAGAGACTTAAGCCAGCCTAAGAACTGAAGGGCATCCATTACGAGACCTCGCTTTCACCGGATTATCCAATTAGTGGAGAAGAGCCTTACTCCAAAAGAGACCTCGCTAAGGATATGTCACGAATTCAATTATATTAATTGGACTATGCTATTTCACTCATCTATTTCATCTGCATTCTCCTTATTTCATACTGGATTCCACATGTTTGCTTTCCCTTACACACTTTTGACACATAAGGTGGGAGATAAACATGTATGGCAAAACATAGGTGAAGTAGCATTTTCCATATTAATTAATGAGCATTAATGACACGAATTTGGATGGTGCCCCATTCAATGCAGTAGTTGAAGTTCATCGTATAGTGAAAAGATGAAAGAAATAAGAAAAAAACTGAAAAACCAATGAGCTGTTTGGCAAACCTGAAAACTTGGCTAGTTGAAAATAAATCTGGTCAGTTTTGATTTCATATTGTTTGGTAAATATCTTTTTCTTGCTAATTAGTTCAGTTTTATTTTAAAAACAAAGTATAAACATAGTTTTTTTCAAACCAATTGTGACTTGATTTTTTTAAAAAGCAGAAAAGCAGATAACAATTATAGACCAGACCAATTCTGATCCAATTTTAAAGTTTCCAAACAGCCCCCCCCCCCCCCCCCCCCCCAAAAAAAAGAAAAAAAAGAAATCAGTTGGGCTTAACCTTGAGCCCATCCCAAAAATCAAATGGATGTTCAATTATAGAAATTTCAGGCCCTAATGTGTTTACAAGCCCATTTGAGATTCCCTCTATAAGACTCATACCACTAATACGGTCTATAATCACAAAAACACCATCCAAAACCCTAACCCTTCGCAAACCACATTTTCCCACAAACATATATATAAAACCCTATCTCGCGCCGATCTCATCTTCTATTCTCTCACTTTCACTTTCTCTCTCTAGAACCAGAGTTCTTTCCCTAAAAACCAGAGGTCTCGACCATGGCGGAGAGAGGCGGAGGAGATAGAGGCGGTTTCGGTCGCGGCTTCGGCGGACGCGGCGGAGGACGAGGCGGTGACCGTGGCCGTGGCCGACGCCGCACTGGTGGCCGCCGAGACGAGGAGGAGAAATGGGTTCCGGTGACTAAGCTGGGACGTCTCGTGAAGGAAGGCAAGATCCGCAGTCTGGAGCAGATCTACCTTCACTCTCTCCCCGTCAAGGAGCACCAGATCATCGAAACCCTACTCGGACCGATCCTCAAGGATGAGGTGATGAAAATCATGCCTGTCCAGAAACAGACCCGTGCCGGTCAGCGAACCCGGTTCAAGGCATTCGTCGTCGTCGGCGATGGCAACGGTCACGTGGGGTTGGGAGTGAAGTGTAGCAAAGAGGTGGCGACTGCTATTCGTGGTGCGATTATTCTGGCGAAGCTGTCGGTGATTCCTGTGAGGAGGGGCTACTGGGGTAACAAGATTGGGAAGCCGCATACGGTGCCGTGCAAGGTTACGGGGAAGTGCGGGTCTGTTACAGTGCGGATGGTGCCGGCGCCTCGTGGTGCTGGTATTGTGGCGGCAAGAGTGCCCAAAAAGGTCCTGCAGTTTGCTGGGATTGAGGATGTGTTCACTTCATCTCGTGGATCGACCAAAACTCTCGGAAATTTTGTCAAGGTTTGCTCCTTTCATTTTATTATAGATTAGTCGCAATTTCATTGGTTCCCTATTGATTATCTGCAAATGGGCATTTGCTAATTAGTTGGGTTTGGTTCTTTCATAATTATATATTTTGTTCTCACCATGCCATGGTAGATTTTATCCTCCAGTGTTTATCCATATGATTTTGTTAGTGGATTGATATTTGTTCTCTTAACTATGTTATCTGAAACTTATTTTCATTTGTGAATTGAATTGTAACAGTTGAACACATTGGAAATCCAAACTTATTCTGTGTTTGTACTTTGGATATTCAAATTCAAGTCTTGAAGCCAGTTTAGTAAATTTTGGTAGTTCAATTTTTAGGAAAAGAATGAATTTCAAATATTAATCAGAAGCCAATTTAGTGAAGGTGTCTTTTCTCTGTTCTTGTGACCTGGTCTCAGACACACTAATGTCTACAAGTTATGTTATGCTTTGGTTGTGTTAAGTTGCTACCTTTGCTTTTTATTTATTTTTGTTAGTTCAATGTTAAATCTTTGCACTGCTCAAACACACTAATTTTCAATGAACTATGCTTGTTGACTCTAGTTTCACATGACAATTCTTTAAGAAATTTTTTATGGGTTTCCTTGTCTTCATGCTTTTAAATAGATGCTTTCATCAACAGACATAAGACGGCCCTTTCATAATTTGAGCTGGATTTTTGCTATGATGTTCCTTCGTATTCTCTCAAGTGTTCCATACACGACATTTTCTTTTATTTACATGTAGTTTTTGTACTCGAATTGTTTATGGCTGGAACCCAACACTCCCCATTGAAGTTGATAAGCTGGATTCAAGTACTGAGTCACTAGGCTGTTGGTTTTTAAGGCTTTGTTGAGTTGGAAAAATAGCTCACCCTTGATTTTTTTTTTTTAGTGGTACTACTAGCTTAGGGCTGGTGCTTTCTTAGTTATTAAGCACAAATGTGTGTCTCCAATGTTTTGATTTATGTGGACTTCATGATTTTATCCATTGTAAAATTGCTACCTTTCCCTTTGCTCTTTGTTTAGCATGTCTAGGAATCAAGGGGACCCTGTTCTTGATATGGTAAAAGTTGCAAATTCTGTCTTGTCCGTCTCTACTTGGCAAGTTGGAGGGAGGTTGAACATGGTTATTGCTTTGATCAATACATGGGGGAGTGTTTGTCTGGGGATATGTGGTGCAATCTTTTTATATTTTTAGTTACTAGATTATCATAACATGCCAATGCTAAAATCATTTTTATTCTTGTTTGCTGGATAATTGTTTGGAATGGTATGTATTTCTTGGATGCATTTTTGTTTTATTTAGGTACGTAAACTTCTTGATGATATGCATGGTATCTGATCATATAATGCCTTGTTTATGATGTGCAATACAGGCCACTTTTGAGTGTCTCTTGAAAACCTACGGTTTCTTGACACCTGATTTCTGGAGGGAGACGCGCTTCACAAAGTCCCCTTTCCAGGAATACACAGATCTGTTGGGAAAGCCAACAAAGCCTCTCATTATTGAAGATGTGGAGAAACCAGAAGTGTAAGGGAGAGAGAGCTGATTACTTGCTTAGAAGAGATCATAGTGCTGATTGTTGCGAGTATGAATTTTGGCTTTGGAGGTTTTAAGACAATAATTCTGTTCTGTTTTTGTTCTTCTGGTTTTGCACTAAGGGTTTTTCGTTGATAGTCAGCATTTATTTTCTTGTTTCTATTTTATTATAAAAATTTGGATTGGCTTATGGTTACGATAGTTTAATTTTTGTGCCTTTAGCATGTGTGTTTATGCCTAGCACTCAAAAACTATTCCAGCATGAATGTGGCTGCATGCATCTTGGATTTTATCCAACCTCTTCTTCGTTCCCCCTATCCAAAACAAATAACAGCAATCATGTTGTTTGATTGTGTTACTTGAAACTTTCCCAAACGAAAGGGTTTCTGTTGTTCGATTGTGGTGAGAATCTGGTTGTAAGAAGTTCAGCATGCGCTGGTGGCTAAGCAAATAGGTAGAACTGCTCATTAGGTTCAATCTATATACCACTAAGCTAGGTAGTGTGATATGTCTCCCTTAATATAGGTGTTGGTTCAAATCCATTCAATCTATAGTTTTTAATGGGTGCCACCTACCTTAAAGTTTCGGTGGCTCGATTCAATAGAAGGGTCTTTTTAGTTTGCTCGTAAAATAGACTTTGCCAAATTACCGTCTTATTTTTGAATTCGTAAATATATCAAATCATCTAAGTGGCTTGATAAGATCATTACTACTTTAAATGATGAAAATTTTCAAGCTTTACTTGATAGAAAAAAAGACTCAAATAACAAAGCAGCCAGGTTCAAACTTCAATTTTGAACTGGCCTATTGTGCCTACTATTCTACTGGGTTAGGCCCGGCCTGATAATTGCCCTAATCAGAAAAACCACTCCATTGGTGTGGCCCTTGAAATCCATTTTAAATCTCCTGTAAAATTCTTGAGACTTAAACCCTCCAATAGCATTTATCCCTTTTATTTCCCAGAAAATTCCTCCCCCAATCTAGAGGATCAAAAGCACAATCTGTGGTCAAGATAAAGCAAACACCTGGCACTAATCCATTTGTGGACAGATGTCATAGGATAAGGAAATGTGTGGCCATCTTGGTTACCCTTTTTCGAATCACTTGGGCACTTTTTAACCAGCAATTCACTCCATTCGTGCACGCGAGAGAATTAAGAGACAAACTCACAACAGAGAGTAATCAGGTAGCACAGAGATGGCTTCCATAACCATGACAGCCTCATTCCTTGGCAGCTCAACCTCAACCATAACCAAACATCCTTTACCAACCTCTCGCCGTGGGCTAGTAGTAGCCAAGGCCTCAAGAGCCACTGAAGGAGAAAAAACCGAAATGGTTGTCAGCAGTAATAGCAAGGAAGGTAGCAGCATTAATGGGAGGAGGGAATTAGTGTTTGCTGCCGCAGCTGCCGCCGCTTGCTCCATCGCAAAAGTTGCCATGGCCGATGAGCCACAGCCGGGGACCCCTGAAGCTAAGAAGAAGTATGCTCCTGTCTGTGTTACTATGCCGACGGCTCGTATCTGTCGCAAGTAGTGTGGATTTCGATGTGCTTATAAATTCTTTGTTGATTGGTCCCAGATAAATGTTAGAAAAGTTGCAACTCCTGTGCATTTGAATCCTACTATGGAATGATCCTGTTTATCTCTTCCTTCTCTCTTTTTTACTACTTTTGTGAATTGTTTTTTCTTCTTCTAGTAATCTCAACTTCAATTTTATTTTATATCTCTGTTACACATTCCAATTAACCTCAAGAGGACCTGTGGTCTCTAAGGCCTCACTTCAAAAAACAGAAGGTCTTGGATTCAAACCCTCAATTTCTATTGAGGGTTGTCACCAATAGGGTTTTTCTTGGGCATTAACTGACACAGAGTGAACGATGACCTTATCCATATTCTAGAGGATCAGCCGGATTGAAGGTCTAGATACCTCAAATAACATTCCACCCATTACTGTTGGTTGAGACGGGATATGTCCCTTAGAAGTCTGCTATTAGCTGCCTCATAATCAGGGCCATCTTGGAATTGGAATTTATCCTTGAAAGCTTTACCAAATTATTAATACTAAACATCAGTTCAACTTATGTAAAGATATAATGGAAACTTGGGTTATGTTGTGGTAATATGCAAAGTTTTAGGTAATTTTATGTGAGTTTTGAACCATGCTCGTAGACTCTGTTGCTAATTGTCAATGATCAGCATTCACACCGGTTCAGGGTTTTGTCGATACCTTTGAGCATGCTATTTTTCTAGAATACCTGTCAGCCTTCATTTCTGCAAATTGAGCTCAAGTTTGGTTTGTTAAATTGACAAGCTAAGCTTGACCGAACCTTTTATTTGGCTAATCTTGCGCTGAGCTCAAGTAATTTGATTATTTAATTGAGTTGAGTAGTACTTTAATCACTTTTGACTCAATAAATTATTAAGTTTAAAAATTATGTTTAAATTTGACTCGTTTATCTCGTATGTCCAGCTCATTTATCTCAGCCCTACTGGGTAATCTTGATATTGAAAGCTATCGCAATGTGCCTGCCTGTTTTCTAGCATTTGATTATTGACGTATACACACGTGTGCGTGTATGTATACATACGTTTACATATAGACGTATATAAATATATTGGACAGCGGTTTGGTGTTTTTGTAAAGGGTAATCGTATAGCCATCTTTATCTGTCAAAACAGCTTTAACAGTATCAATTTCTAGTGCAAATGCAAGAGTAAAGAGAATTGATTTCTTTAAAATAAAACCAAATTTTCATATATGCTGACATTAATCATGATCAGGTTAAACCTAATACGCCTTATTTCATCCCGACCTGAATCTGAAAAATACTGGGCAGCTTGACAGGCTTGGGTCAAGTTCAGCCAGTGACAAAATTGTGCCTTCTGCCTAGGCTGCTTAGCAACAAGTAAGAACTAATTTTCGCACAAGTGACCTTGGATGAGATTTTATTTCAGCAACAATAAATGAGAAACACTAACACAACTTGGGCGAATAGGATACAAAAAACAGGTTTGTTTATACAAAATCCAAGGTTGAGTCAAAAACTAAAGCCACTCCCGCAAAACTTGGATACAAAAAGATACCAAAATCCAGTCTCCCTCCATTTGCTTCAACTCTTACCGACAAGTAACAGTGCAAAGAGAAAGAGAGAGAAATTTACTCATTCACCTTTTCAATTTTGGTGGAAAGTAACAAGATTGCAAATCACTTCCCTAGCTAATTCATTCCCCCTTGCCATTTTGCTGGGCTGCAACAAAATTGCGAACGACTTCCATGGCTAATTCATGAGCATTCTTGTTCTGCAGTTTTGCAAGTTCATCCATGGCTTCATAGGTCTCCTTATCAGCAAAAAGCTTCAAGTTGAACCGAGCAGGTGCTTCCACAGGACCTTCCCATTTGTCAACCAGATCTTTAAGTTTCTCAAATCCCTGATAAAAACAATTGAAGTTTGCATAAATTCCATGGCCATTAGCAAATTGAGGTCCAGGTTAAGCTGAAAACCAACAAAAATATAAAATAACAGCCCAAAGAAAAGACACAACTGAAAAAAATTTCCACAGATGGCCCAAGTGATAATAGATTGCAAATCTGTTTTAGTGCTCACCATGCGGTTAGTGAAGCTGCCAAATGATTCTTTAGTATGCCGCTTGCGTCTCCAATAATAAAACAAAGGTTCCAAAACATTTTCAAGGTCTTGAATCTTAACCTTATTCAAAAAGCATTTTGCTAACGAGGTTTGATTGGGTGTTCCTCCAAGCCAGATCTGTATTAACACAGGAACAACGGTTCAGTTTGCTTTCATAAAGCTTTTAGTTTGAGTAAAAAATAAGGGAGAAAAATTTTGTAACCCATACTATCTGAAAGGACACAACCTCTTAATATGTAATATAATTTTCAATTACTTCAGTGCTCAAATTACCTGATAGCTGTTGGGACCATCACCAACCAGTCCAAGTTCGGCCATGTATGGTCTAGCACAGCCATTGGGGCATCCAGTTACCCTTATTACAACAGATTCACTGTACTTGAGACCAACCTGAAATCAAAAAGGCAGTGTCTGTTAATAAGCATCTTGACTCCAATCTAAGACATGAAATTGCTGTCACCCTTCCTCTTCTTCTTCCCCCCCCCCCCCCCCCCCCCCCCCTCTCTTTCCTTTATATATGGGTGCTTTGCTTTGAAAGTTGTAATACCTTCTCAAACACAGCTCGAACCCGCTTGAGGAGGTCAGGTATTCCCCGCTCAGCTTCAGTGATTGCCAGTGGACAAAGTGGTAAAGCTGGGCATGCCATTGCAGTTAAGTTGAGGGGATCTACGTACCTAGGATGCTGTCCAAAACCAGAGCCAGTGAAGACATGCTTAATTATACTTTTTGGCAGCTTAAAGAATAACAAAATAATAATAATAAGAAAACAAAGAATTCAAATGCTGTAATAATGCCTGAGGAGCTGCAGGAGCACACAGACTAAATTAGCAAGTTAAATGAAAAACTTCAAATAAATTGGAGAAAGATCAAGAAAAAATGGCAAGAGTCATGGCATTAAGGGGAGTATATGTTGAAATACAGTAGAGCCAACATAATTAACTTATCCTAGACTCTATGAAAGAATTATTTACAGTATTAAATGCCATTTACAAACATGAAACATCCTCTCACCACAGGGTGTTTTGGATCTGCCAATGGAATTTGGATAAGCCCATCAAGTCCATGTTTTTTATACTATTTAAATGAGTCTAATAGTCTATTAGTTTTTCTCAACACCTATCAAAGAGGGGCATCTTGACATTTCAATAAATGACCCATATTTTTTTCCCTTAAATAAGGTGATATCTCCATTTTACACTACCGTTTATGCCAAAACACACAGAGCAAAATATAATAATGACCCAGGAGAAGTGGATAACCCTAGCCAGCATCAACTGATATTAGTGAAGTTTGCTAGACTTTACTGACATCTACTGTAAATAAATGTCTTACCAGTAGTCCAGCCTGTGCGAGAGCTGTGGTGATGGGGCGCTTCCATGCACGGCGAATATCGCACAAAATAATGTTCTGGTTTGGTGTGAGACGCACATTCAAGTTATACTTTTCAATTATCTCCCTTAATGTCTTCTTCATTGTCCCACCAATACGACCATTGTCAACATGTAGCCCACAAAATAAACCACCATTACCCTGCCAAGAATTTTAAAAATTCAGAAAATGCCTGGGAAAGAAAAGGCAGAGGTCGTAGATTCATTATAAAGATATGGATTTGAGATTGTGTGTTTCCAAGCATAATAAAGCAAAGCAAGATCATATCAAACATCGTGACGCAACGAGTCAAATCCTAAGAAAGAGCTAAAGACATCATGCATATATTATACATCATAAATCAATAGGACAAACCTGCTCATTCCATCCCAAATAACTTTTAAATTCCCATCCTGGTAACTCTCGAAAAGGCTCAAATTTCCTTCCGTAGTACTGCTCAACAACACTTCTAAACTTTTCAATCCCCCATGAGCTGATCAGATACTTCATTCTACTATATTTACGGTCATCTCGTCTCCCATTTTCTCGTTGTGTAACAACAATAGCTTTCACTACATACAATATATCCTCTTTTGGCACATAACCTAATGGCTCTGCCAGGCGAGGGAAAGTGGTCTCCAACCTATGTGTTCTTCCCATTCCACCACCAACCTGCAACAGATATTATAGCAAACTTAAAATTATAGGCCAATAACTAACGGAAATATAATAGTACATTAATAAAAGAAATGGCCATCGTACATAAATGTTGAAACCCTGAGGCTCCCCATCTGCATCAGTAACAACAACGACACCAATATCATTCGTGAGAATATCCACTGAGTTATCTGTTGGCACAGTAACAGCAATTTTGAACTTCCTTGGCAAGAACTGAGTTCCATAGATGGGCTCTGGTGAATCTGGGAAATTTGTTCCATGTGAGTTATCATTGCGAGCCTCTACTACTTCCGGAGGTTCTGCTGACATAACTTTCTCCCCATCAACCCACATATCATAGTAAAAACCTGACTGAGGAGTGAGGAGTGCAGCAATGTTATCTGCAGTTTCCTGTGCAAAGACGTAATCCTTTCTAGCGAATGGGGCTGCAGGAGCAAGAACATTTCGATTGAGATCACCGCATGCACCAAGAGTTGAGCCCATGCTTCTAATGATGGAACTCATTACTGTCTTCAGGTCCTTCTTCAGAACACCATGGAGCTGAAATGTTTGTCTTGTAGTCAAGCGAAGTGTTCCAATTCCAAACTGATCAGCGAGATCATCCATGGTCAAGTAGAGTTGGTTTGGGACTTTTCCACATGGGTTTTTAGTACGAAGCATAAAAGAGTAAGACTTTGGACCACGTTCATCTCTGTTGGCCTGTTGATAGCTTCCATGAAACTTGATCAATTGTGTAGCAGCCTCATTTATATTTGGGGCATCTGTCAACAACTCCTCGTTAAGAGGGTATCTTATGAAGTTACTTTGTTCTTTTAATATTTCAACCTTACTACGCTTGGGTTCAGAGGAAGTGTCTGGCTTTACAGGCTGCAAAGAGATTATATAAAAATCATTAGAGACAAAAGATATGCTTATCCATTATATTAACCTGACATAGAGAAACTCTAGTTAAGGAAAGTCCTATGTATCCCGCCATCTGCAACTAGGTAACAGAAAACCCCACCTCTAGCTTCCTTACCATGATGAACATGATCAAATAAAAGTGCATTATATTTTTGCAGTAGATCTAAAGACATCCATGACCAACATCAAAGCAAGCAGGCCATTGAAGCAGTCAACTATTAAGAGCCACAATTTCTAGATTTTTTTTTTTCATAAATTTTTTGAAATAAGATATAACTCTAGCCGTCAATCTGTTTGGATGATGTAGCTCCTTAAAATATTCTCTTAGGAATCTACAATACCATATCTACCATTTTATCAAGAATTTGCTATTTTAGACTCTAAAAATTCGTCTGCAACATATTGGAATAAGTAATCACAAATTTGGAATAAGTACTCACAATTTTAGGGTAATTCATTCATCTTTCGAGATATAACACTTGGACCTTAAATTGAAGACATGGGTTTTGATTTATTATAAAGAGAGTTACAAAGCAGTGCAAAAAGTCTTGTGGTGAAAAATAAAATGGGATTTTAACAAGAATTTTACATGAGTCTCCTTTTCACAAAAGTTGAATGAACTACCTCCCTCAAGACCCGCTTAGCGGGACCCACACTGGGAATCGCCCTTTTTCTTTCTTTTGTTCTTTCTGAGGCAGAGTTGCAATTTTTATAGAACCAGCGATATAACAAACAATATAATTACGACCAAAAAATTAAAACACTCATTTGGATGTATCGTTTGAGAAATGAAACAAGGTATGAAAATGAAGATTAACAACCAACAACACTCAGATTTTGATAATTTGAATTAAAAGAGTTACATTTCACCTTCCGGTTTGGTTGCAGAGGAAACGAAACGAAAAAATGCAAAAAAAAAAAAAAAAAAAAGTTTCTTTTCTTTTCCTACATTTTCCTATCAACCAAACAAAGCATAAATTCAAAAGATCCATACTCAACCAAATGGTAATACGTTCAAATAAGATCCGAAAATTCAAACCCGAAAAAAGGTAAAAACTAGCAGAGAAATCGGTGAAAAATCTCACCGTCGACACAGCTTTGATGAGCGAAGAACTCGAAGAAGAAGAAGAAGAAACCGAAAAGACATTTACGTTTCTGCTCAAAGGAACGGAACCAGAAGACTTCAAGCCATGAAAGGTCTGAATCTGAAGCTTCGAGTCCTTCAACACGGCCGCATTTGTCGTTCCGAAGGCCGTCGTCATCGCCCAAAAAACCAGCTTTTCCGAGCTTTGGATCGAAGAAGAGGCCCTAGAAAAAAGCTAGGGTTTTTGGAGGAATCAGTTCCAGTGAAGCACAGACAAGGGTAGTTATGTGATTGGGTGGTGGTGAATGGTGATGAAGCTGAGTGAAAGAGAAGCGGAAAGTCATATATAAACTATTTTTATATCTATCTATCTATCTGGTAGTGGTTTGTGCTAACGTACACCGTCACGTGCCTGACACGGGAATCCTTTCTGTGCGGAGGGTGGGGGAATTATAACCCCACTCGCTGTGACACACAAACATTCCGCCGCTTCTGTGCGTCAACTAAAGCGCGCGTTTGAGGAGAGTGGATTGAATTTAGCGAACATGGCAAAACCAAATTTGGATACAGCAGTACATTGAACGTGGACGGAAAATGCTTCTCAGTAGGGTTATTGGGGCTGCGTAAATTTATTATTTATCATTATGCTTATATAGGGGAGATTACACTGGAGGCGTTGCCAGCCAAATGGGGCTGCTGTTATTACAGATGGTACATTATTAATAACACGGAGTGATTAGGTGATGCTTGGATTCAGTGCTTAGTTGTGCCGAGATGTTTTGGGTTGGTGGATGGATTTTTGGACCGTTAAGATTGAAAATAAAAAAATTACCACTAAATCAATCATAATGATAATAATCTTTTAATTTTAATTATCCAAAAACCTATCAGATGACCTCAGCACTGTGCTAGATTTTTAAAACTCAACATGGTTCTAAGTTTTTTATAACTCAGTATGGTTACAACTCAACACTAAATCCTTCATAAAAAATCCTCAATCAATTAGGTGAGTGTAGCTCCAATGCAAGGTAATTAACTGGACTACCTTACATTTGACTATGCATTGGGCCATGTTGCCAATGCTTCAAGCATGGAAAGATATATATAACCAAAAAAAAAAGAACCTGCTCAACAATACACCCATGATGGTACCCTCATAGTAGCCTTTCTCAACCAGCCTCTTCAGACTTGATTTTTGGAGTATTGGTCAAGTCAAGTCTGTTCATTACCCTAATCAAACACTTGGTGTCCGTATCAAAATTGAACTAGAGCTTGCTCAGTAAACTAATAGAAAACATGGTTTTATGTTGTATTTGCCTACTGCCTTTTATAATGTTTGCTAATTGGACAACAAAAGTCAAAATTACTTGGATGGCAGTGCCAAGGGCTGCAAATGAATCAGGAACATCTCCCTTTGGTCTCATTTATCTCAGTCCCTTTGCGGCTGTACGGCTGCCATTATAATAGTCCAAGTTAATTCAAAAGCCAGCAAAAAATCAAAACAGAACAAAAGGCAAAAAATGTTCCCATTTTGTTGACTGAGTTGAGAGTAAATATATCAAACTTCTGGGCCACATCATAAATGTTCTCAGTTGGGTATTTCCTCTTCCACAGGTTAAAGCTTTTTTTTTTTTTTTTTTTTCCTTTTTTTTTTTTTTTTTTTGTTTGGTGGTGGTGGTGGGGGGGGGGGGGGGGGGTATGGATACTGCAAGTATGCCACTATTCAAAGGTGGCTGTCAAATCATTCCAAGTTTCATAACCACTAAATAGAGCTTTTCCTCCAATAATGACAGTGGTCTGAATCTCAGATTAACTCCTACATTACCCATCAAGTAATTTAATAGGATCACAAATCATATTGCCTGTTGATTCAATAAAAATACATATAGAAATATAGGCCAAGATGAATAAACGATTATTAAATCGCTCAAATGTAGAAAATACCCAAGACATGATTAAAGTTATGAGTTTAGATTGGCTTTATATATAAGAGTGATCAGCATAATTTTCCTGAGTGATAGGGTAGTTGAGCTACCCCCAAGCTTTTAGGCAATTCAGCCAAAACTCCTTCATATTCGAGTCCCTCCACTGAGTTGTCCTAATAACGTACTCACCAAAATTTGCAGGAGTAACCAAAGAAATACCCACCCACACAAGACACACACTCAATTTTCTGATAAAACTAGATTTTAATTTCTCAGATTCTGCACAAGCAAAAATGAAATGAAGTTCAGAATCTATAAACAAACAGTTCTGAGCAAAAGGATGAGAAAGTGTCGGCAGAAATGCAGACAGCATGCACTAAAGAAAAAGTAAGTTTGTTAGTTTTTTTTTTTTAATCCCCACTTAAAAGGGGTAGAAAGTTCACTGCAGAAAGGCTAATATTGTATGAAGACCCCTAAAAGGTTGGAATGACAGCATTCCTCATCCCAAGTTTACCATTTCTTTATAGACATTGGAGCAGGTGAAGAAATCCTGATATACTGCACTTGCCTTCAAATGCCAAAACACTACATATTCATCTGTAAAACCAAAACAGGGGTAAGTATCAGAATAAGATTCAGCATAATTTAAGTAAAAGCGGACACAGAAATGTTCCCAGCATATTGCGTATGCAATCACAATCGATCAATGCATGTGTGCAAACTGCAAAGCTATCCTCTCATATCAAAGAAAAGACCCAACCTACCAATGAAAATTTAATTTTGTGACTCGCTGTTGTAAACTTGTACTGAACATATAACAGCAATAGAATGGGACAAGGAAAGAGCAGATGTGGATATATACAGAATACAAAAATTTAAGGAGGAAAAAAGAAGGCAAGGAAGGAAAGAAATATATTACTCAATAACCCTCATACTTAATACCCCTCAGAAAAAGTAGAGACAATACTAGCTCCCTAAAAAACAATTAGCTTTCAATTCCCATAAAGGAAAGCATCTACAAGTATTCTACATTATATAATAGATAAAAAGGGACAAGAACACATCACAATTAGTTGTTTTTTCTTTTTATTGGATTTTTTCAAATAGAGCACGGCCGCCCCACCAGAGGGGGGGGGGGGGGGGACGACTAAGAATGCAAATGTAAGACAACCTCAAGAACAATAAAAAAGAGAAAGAAGTAGAGAAAAGAAAAGAAAGAAGCTATAAAGAAGCAAGAACCGTAGGAGTTGGCACCTAGGGGTGTTTGGAGTCGACACCAAATGTGGGAAAAATCCAATGTGTCTGCTGTCCCCATCAGCAAAGCAAAAACTAAATTCCAGGCTGATGGCCCCAAACAATATCCCTTGAATGCCGACTCATTCATATGTAATGGGGCTTAAAAAAGGTTCCAGAAGACTAGAATGGTGTGAGAAGTTTGAGCCTTTAAGGACAAGTTTCAAGAGACTTTCCTTGACCTCATGTCAGAATGAACCTCAAGCTTCAAGCCTTTTTTTTCCCTTCTAAGTGTAAGCAAATTTTTAATCGGCCTTCACACAATCAAAATACAGAAGCAAGTTCTTAAGCATGAGCTACCAGTTTTACTCCAAAAACATGAAGTGGAATTAATTAATCCATGAAAGACTGAAACTTCAACAAAGTTTCCGAAGGTTACAACTGGGAGGTTAAATTTCAGTCAGCTTATGGCTTCATTGAGTTGAGTTGAATTTTAACTTTCTCTAAACAGTAAATCTTGGATGATACTTAAATAGTAATGGTAGAATAAAAATATATCAAACCCAATAAGTATGCCAGGCAACAAACAAGTAAATTAGCTAAACCAATGAAGTCATAGAATAAAAATTACAGAATCCCACGAACCACCTGCTATAACCTTTGCAGAGAGAACACTGAGCCTTCACTATTCCAAACAAAGTTCAAAAAACTAACATAAAATGAAATGCACAAAGAAAGGCAAGTGATTCCTATTTTTAGGAAAATCATGCAAAGACAATATTTTAAACCCCCCCCCCCCCCCCCCCCCAAAAAAAATAATAAATAAATAAATAAATAACCACACCCACACACAGTCTCCAGCAGCAAACAGAAACAAAGTGCGCACACTTAATAATCATATAAAGAGGCTAAAAGTCTTATCTACTGCCCCATAATAGGAAAGAACCTGACATGTAACATAAGCAAGAGATACAGTTCCCATTCTAATTAGAGAATCTTCAGAAAAAGTATACTCACCTTTTTTGAACTTTTGTTCGCGGCCTTCTAACTGGGTTTTTCTGGCTAGCCAAATCCACCAAATTCATACAATTTCCAGTCTGATTATCATCTGGCTGCTCCATACCCTGAGTGCTTGTCTTCATCATTCTTTCAGAAATTCCCTCCTCCTTTAACTCCTCCTTCAGCATGTCACCAGCAGATTCACTGTTCTCACTTTTAAGTTTCACCTGCAGAACTTCAGGATCTTCTTCTTCAAGACTTTTAGGCTTGACAGGCTGCAGATCAAGAGATACTTCACAAGTTTCCTTACTCACTGCTTGAGAAAAGGATCTCATTTCATCATTATTTTTCACAGTATCAACATCGCAAGGTCCCTCCACATTGGTATCTCCAGTTATCACTTTTTCCTTGACTTCTTCAGGATTAACAGCAACAGCCACGTCTACAGCCAGGTTCTCCAAATTTTCTTTCACACCCTGAGGACTTGAACACCCACCATTACCGTTCTCTTTGCTGACCTTACTATGCTCAGAACCAAGTTCTTTCTTCTCACTATTGAAAATTTGTTGGCTAGCCTGTGTATCATGTGACATTCCACCATTTTTTGGATTTGCTTCTTTCGCAAGAGATTCAATCTGGTCCTTCTCCTTTGGGTAATTAAAATCCAGAGATTCTTCAAGACTGATATCAACATGCATTGTCTTCGTTTCGGCTTTGTCATGATGCACATCAACCTCCATTTTTTCGGCCAGCGTCTCCTCTTTTTTGCTCTCTTTCCTGCTGAGCAACTTTGAGCTCCTCACTTTTGCTACACTTGGAGTCACTTTATCCTTCAATTTCACATTCCTTTTCCCTGGTTCAGTATCACCACCCTTCACAGATTTATCTTTCACAGTCTTTCTGCTCTCTTCACCCTGATCTGAACCCATTTCTTTATTCTTAGAATTGGATTCCAGTCTCATAGCTTGTGTTTCAGGTGGTTCATTAGTTCCCATATCTTTATCTGAGATAGATTTAGACTCATCATGATCTTTCCCAGCATCAGCATCACCATGTTCTTCCACATTTTGGACCTCAATAGTATTCACCTTATCAGCAAGCACATCCGCATCCATCTCCGTAATGAGGTTCTCTGACTTCTTTTCTTCAGCATCTTTCCTCATGGACTCTGAGCTCCTCCTTTGTGAAGCCTTTGTTGGTACTTTCTTCAGTCCCAAATGATTTTTTACTAGTTCAGCATTACCCTCGTTAACATAGTCCTCTTTTGACCCTTCTGCACCGATTTTGCCAGCATCTGAACCCTTTACTTTCTTTCCAGATTTAGATTCAGTCTTTACGGTGAAATTATCACCAGGCAAGACCTCAAGTTCAAATCTCTCTTTACTCAAATCCAGCTCCTCCTTATCCCCATCATCATAATAAATGTTATGAAGCATTTTTTCATTATTAAATGCACTGATGCGTCCAAGGAACCATTTTCTTGACCCAGACCAATATACTTTCACTCTCTTCCCAACTATTTTTTCTCCATCATTCTCACTCAACTCTATCATCCGAAAAGCAGGCACCTCCTTCCTTGGTCGCAGCCTAGAAGACGCCCTCTCTGGAGATAAAATGAATGCTCGTACAATTTCGCCATCAGCACCCCGCTTTCTCTTCATGGGTGTTTCCATGTTCTCTTCATTCTCCTTCTCCTCTGCAATGCTTTTCCCCTCAACCCCGCTTCCTGATTCACTCTTTTCTGAAACAGATTTCTCTCCCTTGGACTTATCTCGACCACCAACCTTCCTAGTTTCTTCATCCTTCAGAGACAACTGCTTCACAGTATCATCTTTAACAGATTCATCTTTTGTGCTTTTACCACCAATCCCCTTGCGAGTTACAGATCTCGGTTTCTTCATGATATCTTTCTCAACCAAGACCCTGTTATCTATCCCCTTAAATGTATTGTTCTTAAAACTCAATCCTTTATGTTTCCAACAATTGTCAAGAAAATCCCAGCCGTATACAGCAAATGAAATCTGAATCCTGCAAAGAACAAGTAATCATCAGAAGATTTATACCAAAAATTAAAGAAACATATTGCTAACTCATGTCGCCAGCGCGTGCGCGTTGGGGGGGGGGAATGCCTAATTCACAAAATTTCTATAAACTTTGGAATCCTGAGGATCCTAATTCGCCGAACATTTGAAAGTCCAATGTAAAACAGAATGTTAAAATCCACAATTCCATTACTCAGCGCTATTGTAAGCATTTCCAAACCCTATTAATCAGGCAGATCACAAAACTCTCACAACACTGGTACATAACATTTGAAAGACTTCCAAACTCCATTATGAAACAAAATCCTAGAAGCCCAGAACTCTCAAAACCTGAAAACCCTAACTCATAACATCTGAATAATCCCAAACTTTAATTGAAAGTTTGTAAACCTTTAATCCCCAAAACCCTAACAGATAACAAGTTTAGACTATCAAACTAAAAGCAAACCCATTAATCTCCTGTTCCTCTTCAGGCTCTGTTGTGAAGAAAAACCCTAGATTACCTCTTCTCTATTGTGAAGACTAACACTAGAAATGAAATATAATTATAAATGCATTTATATAAGATAGGACCAAAGCTATCAAGAAAACCCAGA
This sequence comes from Liquidambar formosana, assembly GCA_039720395.1. Lineage (NCBI taxonomy): Eukaryota > Viridiplantae > Streptophyta > Magnoliopsida > Saxifragales > Altingiaceae > Liquidambar > Liquidambar formosana. Next base: position 32,749,188 of record CM077831.1, read on the forward strand.
ATTTAAAACACCAGAAACCTTGAATGGTGATATCAAGAAACCCTAATTGGTCACAATTAATTGAAGACTCAAGAAAATGCAAGAAAATGCAACCCATTAATCTGTGAACGTGTGTGTGACTGTGTGTATAGATACGAGAAACAACTAGAAAAATGGTGAAATGAATGCATACAAGAAAAACCCAGAAATTAAAACACCCAAATTCTTGAATGCTAATACCAAGAAACCCTAATTGTTCACAATTAAAGACTGCAAAAAACAAGCAACCCCACGAATTTATTTATACATAACTCCAGATATGAAGAAACCATAAATAAAAATGGTGAAATGAAGCATACAAGAGAAACCCAGAAACCAAAGCATCCAAACCTGAAATGTTGTATCAAGAAATTCTTAGTCTTCCCAATCCTTTCAACCAAAAACCCCAAAAATTTTCAGCCAATTGAACCTAATACACCATGATATATGCGTACCACAAACAGACCCAAATTTTCAAGAAACCCTAATAGTAAGACTCTTGGCCACCAAGAAACACGAAGGACAGGACTCAAGGAGAGCATGTGTGAAAAGACTGTAAGAATTGTACCTTCAGCCAGGCGAGAGTGTGCTGGGGCTATTTATGTGGTGAGGGAGCACCGGACACGCCGTGTCAGCTTCTAAAAGAGGCGGGAAATGCTCTTGGATGTGACACGTGGCGGCCATTGGTTTGATTTGCGGCAGCTGAAGTCTCTGGTCCCTTTTCTGTGTAGTAGTAGGAGAAGATTGGCAGCGTGTGTACGAATACTGCTCTCTGTCTATATGCTCTCTCCCTTTGAAACAAGGGTGAGATTTACAAGTGCTTTTGGGCCACCGTACCACAAAAATGCACCCACTTGCACATGGCTTAAAGAAATGTCAAGAGCATATCATCTCATTCAGGCACTTAGACCACTTGATTTAATAAGAAATCTTTTTGAGAATGGTCCTTATCAAAGCTAGTTTGGTCACTTTTATAGCCTTGGTGTTCTTGATTTAGCTTACTTTAAACGATCATGGAAACAATCAAATATTTCTAACGGTATGACTCATATACCAAATTTTATGGTTAGAGTTTCTGTTAGAATTATTTTGAAACCTCCATAGTCTTTTAAAGTACTTAAATAAAGAAGAACGTAGGAAGATTGGTTGTGGTAATAAGTCCAACGGAGAGGAATATGTAGCAAAGAAGAGTGGATAAATTGTTGTAAAGAAAAATCATTGCAGATATTATGGTTTAAGTGAGAATTACTGATACTGAAAAAGTCTATTGGAAAGAGTGAAAATTTACTGGTCAAGAAAATGGTTTCTTGGACGCATCAAGGCATTTGATAATGAGAAGAGGCTTCATAAGATTTGCTATGATGATGGTGATAAAGAGGAGCTGGATTTAAGGCAAGAGAGATTTGAACTTGAAGTCGTGCCTGGTGATAAATTCACCTTAAAAACTGAATCCAAATCTGAGAAGAAAGGAGTGGTTCAGATGGTGGCAAAGTCAGTGCAGAAGGGTTGAAAGAAGAGTTTGTTTAAGAAGGGTATTGCTGAACTAGTGAAAAAGCATTTGGGGCCAGGAGAAAGAAGAAGTACCAATAAAGGCTCTGAAAAGGAGGAGCTCAAAGTCCAATAGGAGGAAAGATGCTGAGGATAAGAAGTCAGGGGACCTCATTACAGACATGGATGTGGATATGCTTCCTGAAAATGCTGGTAAGGTGAAAACTGCTGAGGTCCAATATGCCGAAGAAGATGGTGATGCTGGTGAGGATGAGAAGGAAACCGAAGAAAAAAAAGCGACTCTAGCTAAGAGCTGCAAAAGTGATAATTTAGCAGGAAAGAGAGCAAAGAGGAGGAGAAGCTGGCTGAAAAAATGGAGGTTGATGTACAGTATGATGGAAGTCTAAGAGAAAAACAATGCATAGTGAAATCAACTCAAGGAATTAAGAGTGACAACTGACAAGGATGAATCTCTTGTGAAAGAAGTCTTCAAAAATAAAAATAAATGGGTGGAATGTAGCTCCCAACCAAATTTCAGTAGTGGAGGGCCAGAATGATGGCAGGTGCTCGAATTCTCAGTATGGAGGGCCTGGATGCAGATATAAAAGTTGTCCATCCTGCAAGAAAATGTCAAGGAGAAACTGATTAGCGGAGTACTCTTTGGTATTATAAAAATAATAATTGAAAGCACGCATGGGTGTCAACTGTAAGCTTGACTCCATAAATTAATGATATCAAAAATAATGTTTGAACTTTACTAATTTAGTTTACAATCGAGTTCGAACTGGCTTTTATTGAATTGATTTTCAGTCAAACTCACATAGTTAAGTTATATATTTAAAATATCAATGACTTTATCGATGTGAGTAGTACTTACTCAAGCTTGGCTCTATAAATTAATTAACAAACTCGAAAGTAGGATTAATTTGAGGCTATTTCATTTATCTTACACATCAAATAAGCCTTCCATCAAGGGTGATATCAAATAGCTTGGCTCATTTTACAGCTCTCGTCGTCAAGAGGGCTAGGTTTCCTAAGGTGATGGGTCTACTAGTAGTTCTAGGCTTCCCAAGCACTGCCCTAGTTAAGCATACACCCATTATTTTCCAAAGTAATACAAATAATTTCATCACATTATATTACTTCAACTGCATTAATATTTCCAATAATTAAAACAAAGATTTAAATTTCAAACATTCATTGTAGGCATATATTCAAAAGTGACTGTTAAATTCTCTGTAAGTCTAACTACTTGCTCCATCAATTGGCTTTATTTCATCACTCTATATGCAATATATATAAGCATAAATATTAATCAGTGAAAATCAATTTTTTATTTATTTATAAATAATGGTTGGATTAATTTGGAATGCCTTCTTAAATTACCTAAAGTATGAATCACGCAAATAAGCATGTACATAAAAATAGCAAAGAAATTGACTCACCAACCAAGTGCATTGGATGGAAACAATTGAATATCCTCACATTGCTCATATTTTCATCCTTTCTCGTCTCCATGCACACTCAATTCTGCCTTCCATGAATATCAAAATCATTAGGAAGAATTAGGAAAAATTTTAACAAACACATCAATAGTGTACTCAAGCACAATTCTGATGCCCAATTGCCACAACACATGGATATTGTACCAAAATGTCAATATATTTTTACACACTCAATGCCTAATTGATAATAACATGGTAATTTGTTGTAGAAAATTAGAGTATTTGTGTTTTGGTCATGGTAGATTACTTAAAATTATATGGAGGATTGGGTAACTAAGAATTAGTCAAAATGTATTACCCAATTCTAATTAAATTAACCTGTTTGAGATTAATTCTTTTAATTAGTCAATCTATTATTGATACACTAAAAAATATTAAAGACTCAAAATCAATTGGAAGAGAGGAGATAAAAAGCTTTAATCAATTAATTCAATTAAAAAAAAAAAATAGAGATGGCTTACAAAGAAAGTCAGAAGGGAAAACAAAATGTTACCTAATTTCCTAAACCAAAGCAGAAAACTAAACTTTGTAATCTCCTTTCATAATTAAAGGCAGAAAATTTTTACCCTCATAAGAGGACATGCAATCAAACTAGAAAAACATAGTTAGAAAACATGGAATCCAATTAGTACAATGATCAAATTCTAAACAAAAATAATGAAAAACTCTCAATTTATCCTAAATATAACAAATTGAAATAATAATTTTACCAAGAGAAGGATCCGATTCAACAAAAAAAGACTAAGAGAAGAAACATGATGAAAGAAAAAGAGAGAAGAAGGTACCCATTCTTCGAAGATTGAAAGAGATCTAGAGAGAGAGAAGGGGGGGGGGAGCTAAGTTTGCTTAGCGAATGTCAAGTTGTCCTTTCTGAGCGATATGTTCGAGGGGGGAGAGAGAGAGGGAGAGAGAAGCCAGAGAGTTGAGTTTGCTTAGCGAACGTCAAGTTGTCCTTTTTGAGCGCTATATCCGAGGTGAGAGAGAGATAAGTTCGCTTAGCGAATGTCAAGTTGTCCGAGCGACATATTCAAGATTTCCTAGATTTTCTTTGGATATGAGAACATTTATTTTTCTTAGGCATGCATGATGTTGTGTTGTAATTTAGTATATCCGATTTTGAGAAAATCAAATGATATATCTTACTACAATTGAGACTAAATTAAGTGGAAATGGCAAAACTTTTGAATTTAGTGAGGGGATGGTAGCAATTTTTCTAGGAAATGAATGGTAGAAATGATAATTAGAGCCTTACTAAGATTTTCTACTATGAGTGGAAACTTGAATATCATTGTTTGCAAAAAAGAAAAGGAAAAACAAAAAGTGTGAGACCCACTTATTCTTTATAAGAGAATCAAAATCATAGAAGGAAATAAAATTTGAGAGGGGTACCCAAACTTTATTTTCTTTTTACTATACATTTAAAATTTAATTGATTTGATATTGAAAGAAAAATGAATAGATAAACCAAATCACATGTCAAATAAATGAGATTTTAAAGTCTTAAGTTGTGACTTGTGAGTGTGTTGGTTGGAAAAATTATAATAAACTATTGAAATAAAATGACAAATTGTTTTGGTTGGAATAATTATAAACTTTCAAGGGGCTGAATCAACTCAGTTGTCATTTTACCGTCAGGAAAAGGCAAAGTTGGTTCAGCCCCTCATCTATCAGAAAATGACAAATCAGAAACATAAGACCTAATTTTAAGTTGATCATGAAACTTGTCAAGGTAATTGTCGTGATGGTAATTGGTAATGCCAATGCTTGATCCCAAGACTCCAAGTGAGAGTCTTAGGATTGTAGGATATCAACCTACCAGGCTGAGGGTAGAGGGGCTCAACATACAATCACGTTCACTCCCGGTATCATGCAAAGCATAGGTCAAAGAAATTTATATTGCAGGGGTAATGATATTTAATAATTCCATGATTAATTATCATCAGTGGAACATAGTCTCTCGACTTTGGCAGAAAGGAGGATTAAGAATAAGGGGAAGGGGTGGCGTTAATATGGCTGATCACCAACTAGGTTTATCTCAAGTACAGTTTTTCAACCACCACTAATTTACGGAGGACATTAACTGACCCAGAATGAACGACAACCTTACCCGTCTTCAAAGCAATTAACCAGCTAAAAGTTAGGATACCCAAAATGGTGAACCGAACTAGTGCCTCTTAGGTCAACGAAGTGAAACTATCTTCATGCATAAATCAAGAAAACACACTATTCTAAGGCCCGCACCTAAAATCTCTCCTACATGAGGAAGAAAAGTACCACTAAACAACAAAGCCACAGGCAACCAGCCAACCACCTGCTATTCATGATACAATCATTTATAGTACAATGAGTCCAATCTTCTTCGGCCGTAATGGGTCCAATTTTCTTTATGATGGGTTTGAAGCTTCAAGCTTGAGATTCTTTGGCCTAATAAAATCAAACCAACCAATTTTCATAGAACAGACCAATAGCCCTAATTGTGTTAAAAAAAAAAGGAAAAAGGGAAGCCATTTTTTTACTCTGCTAACGAAATCATGCATCTGAGCAAATCAATTGTACGCATTTGGGTGGCACAGATGGCAACCTAGTTTTTGGGTCTCAAACCAAACATGTGATAAATAAACATGTCTAGGAAATTTAATGCATCCCAAAAGAACAAAAAGCGGTCATTCATACAACCATTGAGCCATAGTATAAAAGGCCATAGCAAATACAGAGGATAGGTTCTACTAAATATAGAAAAATTAATCCGGGTGGGAAAACAACAAATCTACAGCTAAATTTGGTAGGGGTTGCAGCTATATTTGGAAGGAAAATAATAACATAATCCAAGCTTGACTTTCTGAATCCAAAACAAATTCATCCCACACCGTCCGGTGTTTCCTAGTTTTTAAAATCAACGTGAGAACATATTTCTCTAATGAGATTCACCTACCGGTAGCCAGTGGCAGACTTTCTATCATCAACAGTACACGGAACCAGCTTAACATAATCGTAAAAATATTTCTCTAATGAAAAGGGCCTGTGAACCTAATTAGACATATTTACAACCACAAATTGACAACCTTACCAACTTTTGTCACTAACACTAATCTTTTCTCTTCCACTAGCTACAACTACCACATAACAAACAAGACCTAAGTATAGCTATTTTAAAGGACAATGAGACCCCCACCATTCCACCAATCGTATTTTCCCCAAGGTCCCATATGAGGGATGAAAAAAAAAAATTGAAAAAAATAATTTTGTAATTAAACAAAAAATAATTTTTATTATTTTTTGCAATTTCTCTTAGTCTATCTACCCTCATTGGCTAACTGTAATGACCCATCCCTCATTAATTTTAAGCTCAGACTGTTAAATCGCTCTCGTGAATATTGCCTGGATGCTTTTCTCCAATCTGTGCCAGCCTTCATCATTGTGGCAAACTCCTCATAACTAATGCGTCCATCCTGCAAGTTAACAAAATGAAAACAAGGTTGGACTGGACTCTTTTAATTTTACGAGAATGAGTAGATATTGATAAGATGCCATAAACACGAAAGGTTTAAAAAGAAGTTGGACTAAGACTTGATATAGGAAGTGTAAGATAAAAGTTTAACAGTTTCAACTGATAGCCAAGCAATGCACCAGAGACAACCATTTCTATCGTTCCAATTAGATCATCTATAGACTATAGGAAAAACACAAAGGAGGATATGAAGTATAGAACCAAGCAGGACAGATAAAGAGGAGAAGAGGGAGGTACTTTCGGAGTGTTGTGTAATTGATTTGATATTTTTATCAAACTAAAAGGAAAAATTCTAAAAGTTTTTTAAGAGACCAAGTCATGCTTCATAGAACAGAATAACATGGTAGTCAAACAACAAGCATGTCCATAGAGTGAGCTTTTCCAGGATTTAAAACAAGGAAAGCATTGGAATTGCATTTATGAGAAATTAAGAGGTTGCACCAATAGGCAACAAAAGAATGGAAAATCAACTAGGATGATTTGATCACGTTCAACAGAAACCAACAGCAGCAGCAATAAAGTTCAAGGCTCTATGAGGCCCAAAAGGACATGACCTCAGGTATTGAGAAATGACCTGGTATTCTCTCACTACCATGAGACATGGCTTTCAAATTGGGTGAACTGCTGGAAAAAGATTTTTATAAAAAAGGCTTTGTTGAATTGACAAAAAAGTCATTGCATATGCACGATCAAACATAAATATGTATACACTGTAACACTGACCTTGTCTGTGTCCACGTCATGCATAATGGCATTGATAACTTCGTCACTGTTGGTATCCACTTCATCTGCCAAGGCATCCCGCAGCTCTTCAACCTCTATGTAACCACTCTGGTTTTGATCAAAGAATGCAAAAGCTTTATGTAGGTGCTCATCATTGGCCATCTTTTTAAGGTGAACTGAAACCTGCAACAAACTCTGCGTAATTAAGAGTTCCATCCCCATCGACATCAGCCTGTACAAACCAGGTCTCAGTTAATCAAATATAATCATCTACCAAAGCTATTTCACTAACATAAATTAGTAAAATTTAGGAAAGCTTCCAATTGTTTTGTTTGGAAGAAGAGGGGATGGGGGGAGGGAAGGGAGTATTGAATCTTTGGTGACTGTGTCTGCCAAAATTATTATGTTCTATTACTAGTTCAAAAATGCCATTTTAACAAATTATAAAGCAAGCTGCAAAGCTCAAAGCATGGAGAACAGTATAGTGACGATATTGACAAGTGACTTTTTCTTTGGTTTATTGTTCTGTGCTCTTTTCAAAGCATAGAAGCAGATAAAATCGCCACAAGAGTATTTTAAACTTTAAATGGGTGATGGAAGTTTGAGAGAATGGACCAATTTCTCAATAAGTTAAGTGCATTATCAACCCAAATGTAGAGGGGGAGAAAAATGTTGGGAATTATAATGCTTACAGCTTCCATTAGGATTTGAAGATCTGCATCAGGGATCGGCTGGCCAAGCTTTTGTAACCCATTCCTAAACTCTTCAAGGTTTATCTTGCCTCTGTTGTTGGTGTCCATCATTTGGAATGCATCCTTGATGCCAGCCACTTCCTCTACTGATAAATGCTCAGCCACCACCTGTGGATGTGAAATCGAAAGTTAAGTCATCAAGAAAGAAATCATAGATATGAGCAGGGCCAAAATCAAGCCAATATGAATAGAAATTTTATTTTTAAGAGGTAGGGAAGAAGCTAAAAAATTATGTAGAGCCCTAGTTCAGATCATTACCCTTAAAGCTCTCTTTTTGAGCTTGTTCATAACGGAAAATTGTTTGAGCCTTGCCTTCACTGTCTCACCCAATGAGACATTTGGAGCTTTCTTGGCATTCTGTAGCCAGGGATGATCTACACTCAAATGGATTTTGGAAATTTTATCTTATATTAGCCTCCTTGTTTATGTCGAGCAATGAAAGTCAAAAATAAACACAGCAACATAATGTAACTGAATATTACCAAGCACCTCCTGAGCTGTAAGGCGCTTCTTTGGTTCAGGCTCAAGCATTTTCTTCACAAGGTCCTTTGCATTATCAGAAACTTTAGGCCAAGGGTCCCTCTTGAAATCAATTACGGAGCGAATAATGGCCTGTGCTACCCCTTGTTCAGTTTCTGGACGAAACATAACAAATTTTAGAAGAAGAATCTAGAAAGAGGGTACGAGGAACAATATCTATGCGTGTGAGTGAAGATTTCAAATTAAAACAAAAATAGTTAAATTCACAACATGTCTGGGAAAACTGAATTTTCTTACAAAATTGTTAATTTTCAATGATTTGAAAAAACTACCTGTAGGCACTCAAATCCAAACCCTACAGTCACCCCTTCTCAATGCTAACCTTGACAGAAGTCAGGTGCACTGAGAAGGGTCCACATCGTAATTAATCCTAAAATTGCTTTGCACAATTGTACCAGCGATTATATATATAATTTCATTACTTAGACCAATTAGAAAAGGCATAACATTGCAAAATTATAGACATATCAAACTGTTGAGGATATGAGCCTGCTATTGGAAGCATCAAGAAACAGGTAAACAAACCTGCCCAGAATGGAGGGACACCACAAAGTAAAATGTACAGAATAACTCCAGCACTCCAGACATCAACCTCTGGACCATAATTACGTTTTAGAACCTCTGGAGCCATGTAATAAGGACTTCCCACTATCTCAGTAAATTGCTCACCTTTAGAAAATGTTCAATTATAAGGTACAACAGAGGAAAACATAGAAGATCTAAAGATGGAAAACTAGTATCTTATGCTGAATTTGTTGAAGAAAAAAAATATACATAACACAGAAGAGAAATGCAATGGCATCAATACAATGCAATACCAGGTTTAAAGAAGACTGACAACCCAAAATCTATTGCTTTCAAGGGGGCATTTTCCTTCTTGTTTGCAAACAAAAAGTTCTCTGGTTTGAGATCGCGGTGCATCACTCCATGCTTGTGACACATCTGCAACGCAAAGTGCCAATAAAGAAATAAATTTATTTCAAAGGAACAAGTCTGCCTAAAAACACAATTATTACCCAATTAAGTCCTAATTTCATGAATAACATATTAAGTGGCAGGAGGTCCAAATGGGATCCAAAACTCACAGGCAGAGAGAGAGAGAGAGAGAGAGAGAGAAAGAGGCAAACACATGGTAAAATATGCAGAGAAAGCTTCATTCAAGAAGCAAAAGCATTTAACAGTATAGAATGGACAGGAAAGAAATATGATTAAAATTCTCAAGGAAGATACCAAGGTAAAAACAAAATGAAAAAGAAGGGAAGAGAAATAAATATAAAATACACCAACTTAGTGGGAATTTTTTATGGAAACTTTTTCATCAGCAAGTTTTAGTTGAAACTTCAGACTAATCAACATAGACCACCAACTGAACTCCACAAACCAAACGACGATTTGATATTTTATACATAAAGGTGATACATTTGATTCTCATAGATTTATTATTTGACTTCAAAAGGCCAAATGAACAGAAAGAACTAGATAAATAAACTCCACATACACATCCAGGGAAAAACCAATAGCAAGATGCAATACATATAAGTCACAATGACATATTTAATTCCCCAAGAATCAAATCATCAACAATTAATAAAATAAACAACAAGAACATTAAATATTAAAACTCAATTCAGCAAGCAAAAAGAGAAATGATCAATTCAACGATTCTAAAAATCTATCAATATGCAGGCCCAATTTGGGACATTAGATGTAAATTCAATGTAAGACCATAAAAGCATCTAGATTCAAAACTATATATCAATTCAACAACATAAGAAATTATCAGAATTCAACCTGAACAACTTCGACAATAGTCTTAGTGACAGCCGCAGCCGCCCTTTCAGTGTAATGCCCCCTAGCAACGATCCGATCAAACAGCTCTCCGCCCTCACACAATTCCATCACAATATGAACTGCATTGTCATCCTCATAAGTGTCCTTCAAGGATACAATATTTGGGTGCTTAGGCATATGTTTCATGATCTCAACCTCTCTCCGAACATCCTCGATATCTACAGCAGACCTAAGCTTCTTCTTCGAAATCGATTTACAAGCGAATTTGTCTCCCGTAGATAAATCAGTACATAGATATGTTATCCCAAATTCGCCTCTCCCTAGCTCGCGACCGAGCTCATATCGTGCCAAAATATCACGACCTGTTGGATCTTTCAAGACCCAGGCCTTGTTTCCACCTCCAGATCCATAACTCACACCGTGATCATTTGAAAATGGATTGGGTTTCTTCTTCTTCTCCTTTTTGTTGTTGGTAGGAGAACCGGTGGATGGGGTCACACAGCAATTACCCATATATCAAAGCCTCAAAATTCTCTGAGAATTTGAGGAACAACAAAATAGAAGGGATAAAACAAGTCATATATTGATCTGTGAGCAGATAATAAGAATACAATAATAACTAATAATAAGATTTATAAATGCAATTCAAGGTAGAGAAATTTTTCATTTTAATGAGAAATCTCCAAGAGTTTTGGAAAACTTTAAGATTTCAAAAGGAAATATATTTGCCAAAAAAAAAAAAGGATTTTCAGGAAACCTAAGAGAATCCATAAGCTTCTCACTTTATTGAGAAATCTCCAAGCAATTTGGGAAGCTTTTAATTTCAAAATCAAACATATTTACAATGAAAAAAAAAATCCAAAAAGTCCACGAGAACCCATAAACAAAGTCTGATCTTTTTATGAGCAGGAAACGAGCAAATAAACAGAAAATCAATGAAATAAAATTGTAAAACGCAATTTAAGCTCCAGAAATTTTTATTTTTTATTTTTTTCAATGAAGTTGAGATTAGATAAATCAAAAGTGAGTTTTTGCAAGAAATATTTTAGAACTATGGAAGATTTTAAAATGCGTGTATATAATATTGCAGAAAAAGGGGCTAAATATATTTGTTTTTTAAGAAAGTAAAAAACTCAGGAGCTATGAAGGCATGAAGCTAAATAATGAACGTTGGAGAAGAACCCACCTTGGAATTCTGGAAATGTTTGGGTGCTGAAAAGAAAATCTGAGGAATGCCCAGATGGGATTTTGAAGATCAACAGCTTTATTCAATGGAAATAATGAAGGGGTTGTTGGGAAAGAGAAGATGATGAAAAAAGGGATACAAGGTGTGAATGAGACATGGATTTTAGAGAGAGTCAAAGCTCTTTGCCAGAGACTTTCTCTCTCCTAACCCTTTCTTTCTCTCTCTCTCTCTCTCTCTCTCTCTCTCTAATCAAATGTTCTCTTTGGGATTCAACAATGTGAAAGAAGACAGAAACAGCCCTCCTCTCCTCCTCAGTTTTCTCTCCCCAGAATATCCAAGCCAACCTCTGTTTTTTACTAATTTTTTATTTCATTTTACAATTTTCATTTTCCTTGTCCTTTTCCTTCTTAGCCAAAAAGAAAACGTTTTAATTTTCTTTTTCCTGTTTGTGTTTGGTTTTCTGTTTTCTGCTTTCTGTTTTCGTTTGGGAGAATTAGTCTCAAACACGGATATGGGTAAAACATTTCAAACCCATTGCTCCCGGGCCTTGGCCCAATGGACCAATTGGGTGGGGTGGGATTGAGGCATAGGATTCAAATATCATATATTTAATAATATAAAAAAAAAAAAAAAGGTTATTTCTTCTCTTTTGAGACATTCGATAAAATTTCAACCATAAAAGTATGTTTGTTACTTCACTAATTTTACTTTTTGTATTTCACTTTAGATTTTTCTCCTTTTTTTTTTTTTTTTCCTCTTTTTCCATTTGAATCCTCAGACAAACTTAATAAAGTAAATGCTGATTGATTGCTTGGGATTGCTTTTTTATTTTTAGACAGAGAAAAAAAAATTATATGATTATAAGCTTATTGAAGAGACTGGGTTAGGTAGATAACAACTATGGATTCCCAGTAATGACCAATAACAATGGATGGCATGGAGGAAAAATCCCATATCCTTGTAAGAGAAAGAGAGAATGGAAAATTAAAAGAAAGATATAATGAAAATAAAACTGTAAAGAATACCTTAATTGGGGAAGAACTTGAGCTCTAGGTTTTGTTGATTTAAATTTTTCGAATTTTATCTCAATTTTTCCTAAGAAATAAATAGAGGTGGAAATGTCATCGGTGGAAGTGCATGTCATAGAAAACATATCAATTTGGTGTTTTTGTTTTTTTTTTTTGGGATGAAAGGGGCACTTAGAAAACATCTTAAACTCTCTTTCTATCTAAAAACTAGGTTTTCTTAAAAAGCTGCAATTAATGACATAATCATTGTATTGAAAATGATGAAAATGCATTGTAAATAGCGAAGGTTGCTTTGAAAAATGTGAAAATACTTGAAAAATTGTGAAAACATATTTTTTCATGCAATGATTGAGTTAGTAATTGCAATTAGAGCACACCTTAAGAACCCCCAAAAAAAAAAAGAAAAAAAAAACTTTCTTACTTCATGTTTTTCATAATATCTTACTTACCCTAAATGTGGGGTGTCACGGGTGACACCTTGATGTATGACCAGTGACAGCACAAGCCACCATCACACTTACCTGTACAGCCATATGGGTGGTGGGAAAAAAAAGAATAGGTGAAGAGAAATGCGAGAAAACATGGTATAAGATATGGACATGACACCTATGGTAGACAAATATATTTTATTCATATTGAAGAAATTAAAAGCATGATGTAAACAACCTCACAAAAAAAATAATATATATATATATATATATATATATATATGTGTGTATCAAATGTTATGTTGATAACTTAAAAGCCATTATGTAAAGAATCCAAACAAATATATAAGATAATATCAAAAAATAATAATTAACCAATACGTGATGTGGTACTTTTTAACGTCAAGATAGAGAAAAATGTATGACATTCATGGTTGTAGCTAATATAATCCTAACTCTTTTGTATAATCAAGTGGTAAAAAAGGATTCATATAGCTTGATCCTAGCTAATTCATGTTAAATACTTTTATTGTAATTTTAGTAGGTCCTCCACTAATATTGAATGATTAAGAAATTTTTGTATCATTAAAACTAGTTAGCTAGATTACAATTGAGGTGATCAATTGGACTAGTGTGCCTAAGCTACTTTTGAGGGGGCTATTTCCTTTTCGAAAATGGTATTATGGACAACAAGTTGATTATGAAATTTATTTAATTCATACTAAGCATAATTATATATATATATATACATCCAAATTAGTGGTCAAATTACCTTATTTTTAACGGAAGAGGGCAGACTGGAACTTGGTTATCATGCCGACCTTGAGGAGGCAAGCTTGTTAATGCCACCTACATGAGTTATTACCATATTGTGACACTGCACTAGTCTGATGTGATTGCCTGATTGGACCATCTCAAGTTAACGTCTACCTATAATCTTGTCACCTAATCGAAGACTTCGGATAAAATTGGAACATTAGATCACTTGATTAGAGATAAGTATTTGAATTAGCTTTGTCGTCTAGTAATATTAGTCATTTTTACAATAAAAGAGGTTTGAGAATATGATCGATATGTATAACTTACCGAGATGTGTATTTGAATTAGCTTTGTCGTCTAGTGATATTAGTCATCTTTACATTAAAAGAGATTAGAGAACATGATCAATATGTATAACTTTCCGAGAATACTATTGGCCCCTTGAGAAAGTGTGGGATTGGAAACTAATCCTAATGGTTAGATATGTGCGAGGTTGACTTGTAGAAAAAATGATTAGCGTAATCTTGAAAAAAGTTGAATTCAAGATCTTTTGTTTCTTGAAGCGTGTAAGTCTCCGAAATCTTAGTGAGTGAAATAAATAAATCGGAACAATTATAAGAAATACCTATAAATGAAAGCTTTAAAAAAATAAAAGAAAAAAGCGGTAGAGTTACACCTTAGGGTTTGGGAAAATTGCAGCCGAAGTAAACAAAATGGTTCCTAGACGACACAGCGAGGTAGTGGGCCTCTCCCCCACTACCCAGTACCCACCATGCAAAGGCCAAACTTGGGACAAAGTTCCGACCAGAGAAAAAAAAAAAAATTTGGGACAAAGTCTCCCGCCGGCCTACAAGTTGAGGAATAAAATAGATGATAATCCTTTGATTTTTTTTTTTTTTTTGGGTTACAAATAATTCTTTGAAATTTCTCATGTCATGGCATGAATGTAGGCCTATGCTTTCGCTTGCGCAATTCAAGTGAACCCTTGCTGCAAGTATTGTGACCCCAAAAGGACAATTAATCCAATCAATATATATATGCTCACCAGTCACCGGTTAATTATCTTGTTTTTGTGGTGAATTAATGTTGCAAAACGGACCAAAACATTGGCCTTCGCCTCTTAATTTACAGAGTAATTGCACAAGAGCATCAGAAGGCCCTTTGAAACCTCAAAGAGGCTGTTCAAGTTTAGGCTAATAATATGCATGCGCTGAGGTTTTGCAAGCCAGCATATTACTTTAAAAATATTATATGATTGGGAACATACATATGCTCACTCATTCCCTTCATCTTTTAGAATGTAGCTAACAAAGTTCAATTACCTCGGAACACTGTATATGCCCAGTCAAGTATGAACCACCTAATTGGCAAAAAAAAAAAAAAAAACAGCAAATAAACTCATATAAAATGCTTTGGGAAACAAAATGGACTAATTTCAAACAATATGAAAAACATTTATCCATTTCGATCTCATAAAATAAAACAAAAAAATGATTTGACTATGTACCAATGTTGCAGGCTATGATCAGGCCTAGCAGTTTCATCCTTTTCAAAAGCATGTTGGCTCCTATGTCATTTTAAAATTAACAGAGTGAATAATTCTTACTAATGTCTATTATATATTTCTTATACCAAATCAAACAAAGGGTTGGTTTCAAGCTTTCTTAAAAAATAATTACAGCTTCAAGGTAAATTGAACAGAAAAATTCTGGTATTGGTAGCAACTACGGCAAATCTGCTGCTTTTGGAGCTTCTCTTACAGCAGAATTCGAAGTAGCCACAACATCTGGTCCATCTATGGCTGGTTGAATCACTGTGTAGAATAGTATATTGTAAAAAATGGTGAAGATGACCAGAGCAAAAGCTGTATATCCCAGAAAAGATCCTGAAATTTCCGGCATATCTTCTCTCAGTTGATCTCTTGTAAAATTCGGGTCTGGAGCTACAACTAATTAAAAAATAAAATAAAAATAGAATAAGATATTTGACCCAACAAATCTAAAATAATCATTTTCAACCAAAGAAGAAAAAATGACTTCAAATTTCAAGTATTATAATAAAACCAGCACAGCACAGCACAGCACATACATGTGTATATATATATGTACACATATTTCTAGATAGATAGAGGGACCGAGAGAGAGAATACCCTTTTTCTTAGGAGGGGTGACTTGTCTCTGGGAAAGGGAAGAGAGCTGCTGGTCAAGCTTCTTCAGTGCTTCTCGGGCCTGTTCTGGGTCAACCTCGAAATGTTGTGGATCTTTCTGTGCTGCATGAATGGAAAAAGAAAGGAATGTTCTTGCTTTATTGGGCTCATCACCACCGTCCAAAGTAACAGTAGAGCTTAGTGTTCTACGGTGGTTGAGGAGAGGGATTGGTGGTGCTGAAAATGGTGGCTTGTGGAGTGAGAGAGAGTGCTGAAGAAGCATTTGAACAGACGGGGCATTATCCACCACAAGCACTTCAAGAAGGGCCTTTAACGATAACATTTGCAGGGACATTAAGGTCTTTGTATACTTCCTATAAAAATAATAGTGTTTGGTTACTCCGGGATAAGTGTGACTACTCCGGATACAAATACCCCCTGAAAAAGCCTCTTAATGTGAGATAATGCGAGGGGTCTAATTCACAAAAAGAAAAAAAAGAAAAGAAAAAAAGAGGTAAATCTTATGAAATAAGTTCTAGTATTTAATATTTATTCCCTTTGAGTTGTTTTCGTTACCCACCGATCCTATGGAAATGAGATTAAGATTGAGTTGAATTGTTTTTTTTTTTTTTGTTTTTTTTTTTTTATCCCTGCTTCATCTTAAGATGTTTTTGGTTATTATTTTTTATATTAATGGAAAGAATTTGGTAAACATCACATACTAAACCTCATCTGAAATTGTCCAGATACTTTGTAACTGATTAATTTTCTGGGTGCATGTAGTCCTCTCGTCTCATATGCATTGGGTAATTATAAAATAAACTCCATAAGGATGGGCTTGAGGGGGAGTGATGAGAATTGAACCTAAGACCTTTTGCTTGGTAAAAGGTTTTAAGAATACTCAGTTCATCCCTCAAAGCTAACATATATCACATTAGAATGTCATATATGATTTTAAGTCTTGCAAGTTTGTTCATCTGCGTGACTCATGCACATCGAGTGATTAAATCTATATTATATCCCTCTGTTTCTAAATAAGTATCTTACTTTTCTTTTTTGGATGTTTCAAAATAATTGTCATCTTTCAAAAGTCAATGGTTATTTTTGATTCATTTCTTAAAATACCCTTAAAAAGGTATTCTCACTTTTTCTAATACTTTACACACTTGAGGGCAAAATTGGAATTTCAAAACATATGCATTAATATGAAAGTATTTAACAGGGTTTTCTTAAAAAACGTGTTTTTTCAAAGGGGATACTTGATTTGGAACGGAAGGAGTATTTATTTGTCCAAATCGATTCACAAATGTCTTTCCAAATTTAAAGATATACCTACTAATTTGCTAATGAATGCTTATACATTACAACTAAGTTTGATCATCCTTATGACACCATGCACATCGAATAATCAAATCTATCTTATATTAATTTATTATTAGATCGAAAAGTAATTAAAATAAATAAAAAATAAAAAACCAAATTCATAACAGGTTGTGCAGAGTGATCATCTGTACTACGTTTATTGTCCAGTGAAAGAAAAAAAAAATTTCAATATTTAATTTTAATTTTCTTGCAATGAAGCCCTTGCTCTAAATGGGGCATTAATAGTTTATTATTACCAAATGTTACGCGATATTAGCCATTTAAGTACGGCCCAGGGGAGGGTCCAAACGAGCGTTTAACCTTATTTTAGGACAAAAGAAAGAAGAAAAAGCAAAAACAGAAAGAGAGAGAAAGTGGAGAGATAGAGAGATACAGAGAAATGAAGAAATCAGGAGCAGAGAAGAAGAGGGTTCGGCGATCCTCAGGCGCCATACAAAACGGCAACAGAGATTCCAACAGCGACACCCCACCTAGGGTTTGTCATTCTCTCTCCCTTCAATTCCATCACACTCTTTTCTCTGATTTAGGGTTTCTCTTCACACACACATCTATGTTTGCACAATTGCATGTACAGTGGTATGAGATCTTCACGAATCGTGTTTGTTTAAGAATTGCTAGTTAGGCCTTGCCGATCTCTGCCGAGATGTCTAGTTCGATTGTGGTTGGTGATGGCATCTGTGGCTAAATGTGAACGCTTTTCTAAGGTTATCATTGTCGGTTGTCGTGCTCGTTTAAACGTCGTAACCATGGAAACAGTATAATGAACAATCTCACTTATGTAAATACACCCTTTTGATTGTGATTACCTTGTAATGAGTAACCTCATATATGTGTATGTATGTTTTGATATTTTAAACAACCGAAAAGGTTGATTGCATGAGAAATATCGATATATTTCGGAAATCCTTGTTTTAAATTTTATGGTTTAGCATGCATTTTATAGGCACTAAAGTAGAATTTTCATCGGTAATGAAGTATAATTTTGATGGTTACCATCCTTCTGGGTGCAAATTGATGGCAAAAGTAAATTACGAAAAAAAAAAAAATTTGAAGAGGGGTCTAGGCCCGTGTGTGCATGAAGAACCAATAGAAACAAACTGAACAAAGAGTCATCTTGTCCAAAATTTGACGGAAGTGATCTTAAACAAATACACTGCAAACAATGGTTTAAGAAGGATCTTTTTGAACTTTAACGAAATAGTTTTTTCTTTCAAGAATTTAATGTCTCTTTATTTGAGATGTAGAGGCGTTGTCCTCGGTTCTCCAATCAAAGCTACATAGTCTACTACTAGCCTTAAGATACCATTTGGTGAGAATAAAAAACAAGCGTCCCAGATCTGGGTAAGATCCAGTGCAACCCAAAAAGGGTATTTAGGAGGTTTGAACCTTTTAGCTTTCAGGGAATTGGATAATGCTAAAAATAAATAAATAAATAAAAATGGTTCATAGATCTTACATCTTCTTTCTAGTTTCCATATTACACAGCAGTTCAAAAACAGCCAGTTCTTACATATCTAACGATCCACTGTAAGACCTTTTTTATTTTATTTTATTTTATTTTTAAAACGTTTTTTACTGAGTAGATGATCGCTGTCCAAGCAATAAAAGGCGGCCTTAGAGGTAGCCAAAGTTTGCTGCAGAAGCGTTGGAGGATTGTGATTACCTCTCTGGAGCCTCCTTGCTTAGTTTTCTCCATGTGCTTTTTTGAACCGACACAACTCCTCAAAGAACTCTAAAAATTTAATTCCCAATTGTGAAGGGGTCTTTCAAATTGGGTACTCCAATGGCTTTCCCCAATACACAATGATGTGTGCCACCTTAGCTTATTTTTTCATCCCAATTATAAATATTTGGAAAGAGAACCTGGAAAGACACATTCATTCACCAACAATCGTCTGAAAAGAAGGCTTTACTACTATGCCTCACCATAGAAGCAATGCCTCCTCACCATGGGACCCCCTCACCCCAATTACTACTCAGATAACTATACTTTACAATAAAAGTGTGATCCATAAGGCCTCCCTATTGTAGCAAAGTATAAAGGCCACTTTTTTGCTGACGCTTGATTCATAGGCATAAAGGTCTAATTTTAAAATCTCCATTTGTAGAAGTAGAGCATTCCATGTGACCATTCCCTAAATGATACTTGAACTCATCTCCTGGCTCTTTCCTCTAGAAGTCTTGTTGTGATGTTTGTGATGTACTTGTCACTAGCAAAGCAATCTTGAAGATTTATATGAAAAATTGGGGTGTGTGGTTGGACAGAAATGGAGAATTTTCCAAGAAAAGGGGAGGATGTGGGTGCTTTGTGGGATAAAGTTCATTTGCTAGCATCTTTGTGGATGTGGGTGGGTGAGCACTTTGAGGGGCTTACTTTGGGGTAGTGTTGTTTTGAAGTCTTTTCTCAGGAAATGCCTTTGTAACGAGACTGCATTTATATTTTTCATACTAGTTCCTTTTTAAGTACTTTTGCTGCCTGCTAGCATTCTGTGCATCTCAATTTGTTATTTATTATTACCAACTGTTGTTTTAACTCCTCTATTTTTCTATTTTACTTTTCTTCCTTTTGCTTGTATTTAGTGAACCTGCTGAACTTGTTGGGAAGGATTATATTCACTTATTTTATTATTTATTTATTTTTTATGTACCTAAATTTTAGAAACAAGCTGCCAAGAAGGACGTGTTTCAGTTGTTTGCTGAGAAGGTAAGAGACCATAAGGATTTGGTATCCAGGTGGGCTGTCTTACAGGAGACCCGTGTGGAGTATTTTAGAGGGAAGGATTTTGTTAGCTTTTTGAAAAATCATCAAGAGCTTAAAGAAATACTGGAATCGGATAGGAATCTAGAAATAGAAGACATTGGCAATACTTTGTTGAGAAAGAATCTTTTAGTGCGCTGTGATCGTGTTGTGAAAACTTTTCGGCCTGGGAAGAAAAAGTTGTCTACCTGGCCAGCACATTTAGAGATCTTTCCTGTAAGTCACTTTTAACTTTCACTTAAGCTTTTTATTTCGATGGTTTTTGTGTGTAATTTATTGCTTCTTCACTTGGGCCTCTGAACCACATGAATGTCTGATTTTAATACTCACATTAATGGTTGCACCATATATATTTGTTTTCACTGCATATATGCATTAGAAAGGAACAATAATGGTACTTTAATTTTTTCTATTTGGGATCAGCACAGCCAAGTTGTGTATGGTTTTATAGCATCCATTTTTAATTTTGTTGTAGCCTTTCCATTTTACTAATTTTCTATATTTTTAATTACCTTTTTCCAAATAAAGTCTACAAAGTATTATCTTCTATCAACAAATTATCAAGCTACTATTATATTTCTAATACTCTAAATACATATACAGAAAATGTTTAGACTGGACATTTGTATTTAAAACTTTCTGAGTTTTGCAATTATGATTATGTATGTCTAATTTTGAATTCTGACTTTGCTAGCCTTATGCTATAGATCCTCAATCTACGTTTCGTATATTTTTCAGTTCCTCTAGGAAGTCAGGAACATGTTTTTCTAAATGTCAGTGTGGGTCATTTTAATTAAATTTTACTTATTCTCCTTGTTGACTCTGTTTTGCAGGACCAAGTATTTTCTGAAAATGATGCCTTTTTTGCATGGACATTTGTAAAAAGGCGGCCACTGTGGCAGACACTTCTCTCCTTTTTTTGGCCTGTGTTGACGCTAGCGATTTGCTTGTTTCCTGTATATCCCCATCGGTGCAAACTACTAATACTCTACTCATGTGCGGGGGTTCTTCTACTTATACTCTGCCTGCTTACAGGTAAGTCTTGGAGTGCTTATTATTTGTTCTTGTTATGTTTATTCTTCTTAAACATGGAGTGCTCATTATTTGTTCGTATTATGTTTACTATTTTCTATGTACCTCATATCCTTCTTTAAACATTGTTACTCAGTTATGGGTATTGGTGCCAATCATGAAAGAAGTACCAGGCAACCCATGTAACAAGGCGGGCACCCCTATTATTGCATTTATTGCTTTAGACTCACCAAAAATTATGCACTGTATGATTTTTGTGCACCAACGTGCATATTGACACCTTTGTCAGTGTTCAACATGGATATCTGTAGATATATGGGTTGCTGATTCTGATTCTCTCTCTCTCTCTCTGTCTCCCCTATGTGTGTGCATTTCCTCTTCTCTTTGAGGAAATATTTTCTTTCTCATTCTCTTTATTTGTGATAAAGTTTTCTTTGTCTTTTTCTTTTTTATTTTTGTTTTTTGTTTTTTTTGTTTTTTTTGGGGGGGGGGGGGGTGTTGCAAGGAGCTAGAATTATTGCTTCATTTTTAGTGGGCTTGTTGACATTCATTTTTTACTTGCAGTGAGAGCCACAATATTTGGTGCTATATGGATCCTTTTTGGAAAGCGTGTTTGGTTTTTCCCCAACATTCTTGCAGAGGAAGCGACCCTGCGAGAATTGTTCCGTTTTTGGCCCAAGAAAGATGAGGAGGAGCGACCAAAGTGGACAGCAAGGCTTTTCTTCTCTGTGGTGGCTGTGTTGGTCATATTGCTGCTGAGGCACCATGCTCCTGATGAGGCTGCTAGAGCCAGGTCAGTCCCAGATCTACTCTTGTTAAACCCATTTTTTGGTCAGTTGGCAAAGCTGATGTCCTGCCTTGTCTATTTGCACAAGGGCGAGATAACCCAACTGTCTTGGGAACAATATGATCGGAAAATTTTGAATTTGAGTACTGATGTCCACTTCTAGATGTAGAATCATTTGATCATGGTGGGGTCTCTCAAGTGAGGCTCATTCATTCTATTGAACATCTAAAAAAATTATGGAGATTTTTCTTTTTCCTGCATAGAATGACCTGCCTTCATGTAATCACAAATTTTTGCCATGCATTGGTCTCAAGTAGCAACTTTAATCTTTCAGGTATCAGAAGCGGGTTTCCAACATAATTGATGATGTTCTTGAGTGGTCTCCAAGATTGGCTCTGTCTGGGATGATGGAGAAGCAGCCAACTGTGGTTAATGCCACAGGGCCCACCAACAATTATACGGATGGGACCAAAACAGACCCAGAAGAGGCTTCTTCACCTGATGGTACAGATGGAGAGATCATTGAGGAGCAGCATGAAGTTGAAGAAGTTATTGGAAACGTGGAGGATGCTGATCATCATCAACAACAACATCACGATGAAATGTGATTGTAGATCATGCAAAATACAAGTGTCCAACAGATTACAGTCTGTTTTTTTTTTTTTTTTATTTTTTTGGTTTGTTTTTATATTTAAATTTGAGTGTAGAACTGTGTAATCAAACGAAAATAAAGCATTTGTTCTCATATCTGTGCTCCCTTGATCGGATCCATAGAAATTGATGACGATGCTAACTTTAGGGAGGTTTATGGTCTATTAACCAGTGATCCATCTAGATGCTTTTTATCGCATGTTGGGTTTGCTTCATGCTTTAGTGGCTCCTATTTTAGCGGTTCATTGGTGTTATTGTAGAACTGGTCTGTGTGCAGATGCCTTCTATTAGCTTGAGAAGTTCAGGATCCTCGGGCTAGCGTAGGCTATAGCTTAGTTCCAGGCCCACCGTAGTTTGCACCACGCCTCCTAGTAGCTTGTTGGTATTTGTCGCTTGCAGCTATTAATATTTTCTTGGTACAGCAATTAGCTAGCTCATTTGGTGCAAATTTTGGTTATCAAATAATCTTCTGGAGTGTAAGGCATCTTAGGTTTCTCATCTTGGCAAATTTTAGCTAAATAGCTATGATTGAAAATAAATGTGATTGTGGGCTATTTTTCAAATCCTTAAAGCCCAAGTTCTGCTTGGTCACAGGATTGATCTAAAATACTGAGACTATGCATTCCAAATTTTACACAAATGGTATGGATACATGTAAGCATCTAATTTATAAATTTATTTTTTATTTTGTAAAGAAAATTACATTTTAGAGTATTTTCTGGATGAAATTATTTTTAATCTCCTATCAATATGAAATTTAGTATACATCATCTCCATTAAAGGAATATATAAGAGCATCACCAGTGATGTGAGCTAAAATACCTGTGCTATTGCTATTCTAGCACATGCTACAGTGCCAAATGCTATAATTTAGCAAAAGGTATTCCAATGGTGCAAATGACATAATGTGTTGTTTTTGCCATAACCTCCATTCCCTTAATTTTTTTTATAAACTATCAACTATGTACCATTTTCTAACCACAAAATTATGATGCTAACTAAATTTCCCTGTGTGCGACTTTTTTTTTTTTAAACCTAGTTATGATGCTAACTAGATTTGCCCATGTGTGACTTTTTTTTTTTTGGTAATAAGATTTCAATATTATTTTTAAAAATATTGTATTTATTTACGGGTTGTTTAGTACTAAGAAAATTTTGGAAGAGAAATATTATATTTTTCACAGTTGTTGGTGTGTTTGGTTGTTGAGAAATAAAGGAAGAGCTGACATGGCAAATATAGTAATAGCTCACCCTTATGTTATATTTGGCACAAGGATGAACTATTAGAGTAGCCCAACTTGTGTTAAATGCTATAATATAACAATAGCACATATTATAACTCATTGCTGGAGATGCTCTAATCTAACCATTGATTTGAAAAAATATGAATTCTACAAAAAAAAATATGACATTTACAGGAACTTTTTCTTAGTTGGGAAAATAGCAAAGAAAAAGTGGGTTTCTATATTTTCCTAGTTCTGATGGTCCTGAAGCAGAAACTTCCAAACTCACTCTCTCTCTCTCGTTCTCTCTCTTACTTTGCACCTTTCTTCCTTCACTTCTTTTCCACTATTCCTATTCTTTTCTTCCTGTTTGGGAAATTCACTATTCTTATTCATCTCATTCGTAAGATCATTCAAACTTTCAAAGTTTGAAAAGTCGGAACCAAACACCTCAGGGTGAAGACATCCAGGCTTCATTGACCTTTGAATATTTGATTTGACCCATTTAATAACAACCCAGTTTTGTCTACTATATTTGGTCAAATTCTATATAATAAAAGGTACCAGGCCTCAATCTGATTCTTTTGTAATTTTCTACTCTCTGTTTGGACACACACCATTGGTTCTGAGTTCCAAATTATTCTCACTGGATCCAAAGACCACGACACCTTTTACCCTTTGAGTGGGGTAGCGGCATCTCGTTCTCTCTCTGAGGTATATTATATTGTGGAATGGGCATCTAGGTATTGATTGTTGCTACATATTTGAATATTTCGATGACCAAACTTAGAGAATTTATAGTGATACTTTATGGTACAGTTAATGGGTTTTGTCTGTTTTCCGGTGTAAGATCCAGATATTTTGTACCTGCATTCTGATCTTCCCTCTTTGTTAGTTTAAAAATTGGTTTTTGCTAAATATTTGAATCCTATGATGACCAAACATAGGATTTATAGTGATATTTTATGGAACAGTTGATGGGTTTTGTCTGTTTTCAGGTGCAAGATCCAGATTTTTTGTACCTGCATTCTGATCTTCCCTTTTTGTTAGTTTAAATATCTCAGTTCTAACTTGTCTTGAGGTTAGGGACTCTCATGGTAAGTCTATATGAGTATAAAACTAGATATGATTAAGCTTGGATCATAATGGGTATTCAAGTTTCATCATTTGATCATGGATATAGCTAATATTATTGCTTTGTTTGGTATATATATGATAATAATCAGGCTGAAGATAAGGATATCTTTGTAAATGATGAGCAGCACAAGGTTCTGGCAAGAGGGATTGATTTGGATTTGAGTAGCTGCCAAACATCTACAATTCTGGGTGATAAAACTGTATGATAAGGAAAAAAAAAAAAAAAAGGTTCCTCCTTGTATTTTTGTTTGTGTTCCATAGTATTGGTTTCCGTAGCTGAATGTTACCATCATTTTGTTCCAGTATGTGGTTGGGGGATCGGATGACAAATCGTCATTATCAATTCAGATTTTTGACAATTCCAATGAAAAATGGTGAGATTTAAGTTTCAGATTTGGTAAAGTTAAGTTTTATAATTGTGTTTTAATCATCTCTGCCAATTCCAGTTTTAGAATATATACACAAAAAAATGGTGAATAGTCTAGAATTGGTGCAAAAAAGTTCTGTTCAAGTGTTTGAATCAATGATAGATTGGCAGGATAATTCCTACTGTGTTGGGTACAAAACCTAGTCAATGCCAAGCTCAATCGGCCGTACTTGTAAATAAAGATCGAATCTTTATTCTTTTGAAGGACTTTAAGCCAGATGACTGCATCTGGTTTCTTGAGGTTAGTATCCAAAGCCTATATATAGTATATATTGATCCAGTTGTTTTAGAGTTGTTTTTTTTTATTTTTTTCCCTTTATAACCTTATATTGTTGGACATTTATAGCAAGCTTTCCATAGATTATGCATAACACGACCTGTTTTTTTATCTTGTATATTTCAATAATTCGAACATTAATCAAAATATTAATTCTCACAAGTCTCGAACAATATCATGGATGCAACATATAATTCCCCTAGCCCACCCCAGTATGCATAGCTTGTCCCTTATTATGGTCTTATGTTTATTTTTCTCCGCAATTAATTCACAAAACCATAAATGTGCTAGTGCTGAGCATTCCTGAGTCTAGTATCGTTTCCATTTTGTGATTTTAATTTTCTCAATTTTGTGAGGTTTCAGCATTTGTAATATGTCATCCTAATTAAACTGGTATATTTGTTGTGCTATAACTTCGTAGGTAGACACCCAGTATGTTAGAGAGCAGAAGAAAATTTTGGAAACAGAGGTAGTAGCTTGGAGTAAGGGTGCTAAAGGTGATCGCCCTATGCCAGTTGTTATCAGTGGTCCTTCTGGGGTTGGCAAGGGGACATTAATATCTGAACTCATGAAAGAATTTCCGTCCACTTTTGGGTTTTCTGTAAGCCACACGACCCGTGCTCCAAGGGATAATGAGAAGGAGGGAGTTCATTACCACTTTACAGAACGGCAAGCCATGGGAAAAGCAATACAAGAAGGAAAGTTCCTTGAATATGCTTCTGTTCATGGAAATTTATATGGAACCAGTCTTGAAGCGGTTGAGGTGGTTGCTGATGCTGGGAAGGTATAGTATATTGAATGAATCGGATACATTCTATCCCAGTATATCATATTTTCTGAACCTGTAATTTGTTGCTATGTTGCACAATGAACAATGCCAACTATCTGAACAAGAACTTTCATTTGGACATGGTACATAGAGATGACCATATACCATGGGGATGGCACCTGGCACCATCTCATATGTAGAGATTTATTTTGTTTTTATGATAAAAACTTAGTTTTTTGGGCTGCATTATTGGTTTTTTCCTTTAAAATGATCAATTGAAATGTTTATGTTTCTTCCAACGTCTATAAAGTTGATTCATTTTACTGTAGAGATGCATTCTTGATATTGATGTTCAAGGTGCAAAATCCATAAGAGCTAAATCTCTTGAAGCAATATTCATCTTTATCTGCCCACCTTCATTTCCAGAGCTTGAGAGGCGTCTTCGCGCAAGGTGAGTTAGAAGTTCTTTTAAATCATTGCGATTCAAAAGCTAATTTGGTTAAAAATTCTATACTCTTTGAATAGAGGAACAGAAACTGAGGAACAGGTCCAGAAGCGTCTCCAAAATGCCACAAAGGAGCTTGAGCAAGGAAGATCTTCTGGTGTTTTTGATCATATCTTAACCAACGAAGTTCTCGAGGACTGTTACAAGAGCCTTAAGGTTATGTTTATTCTATGTATTGATTTCATCTCTTTTTGCCTCTTAACTTCTTTTTTCCTTTCCAGTTCAAAAATTCTAAGTTTCTGAATATTCGTTGTGATATAACAACAATATTTTCATATAGAAACACTTGGGACTTGATGGTGGCATGGATGTCGCTTGTCATACATGTAAGTGCTCCAATGAATTTTTCTTCCCTTTATGCTCCCTTCGGATGTCAAGAAGACTAGAGGAAATGAAATGAAATTTGGAATCCTTTTTAATTCATTAAGGTTGGAGTTCGAGCAGTTTAATTCCAAATTTGCCTCTCTTTTAGTTCATTTTCCCAGCGACCAAATGGAACATATTTTCTTAATAGCATTTGTTTAAAAATGATAAACTCTCCCTTCGAGATGTGGAATTACTGAGACCTTTAAAATATCAATCAGCTCCAAAAATTGCCAGACTCCCATTGGACAAATTGATATCAGAAACTAGTGATAAGTTCCTTATACATCGGGGAGGTTCTGAACGAGGAAAAGCATCAGAAAACTCGTAAGTAATAATCATATTTCATTTGCTGCAAGAAATACTTGTGACAAAATGCTTAAGGTTCTTTTCTTTTATATGTGGACTCTGAGTAGGTTTGTGCTTGATTTATCGTCACTTAAAGGAGGGGCACCAGGAAGGACAAGAGGATTCAACATATACACTGTCAAAAACTCATTATGAAGATAGTTTACATGGGATCAAACGAATTCCAATACCATCATTTTGACACTGGGGAGCTTGTGCACTATTTTGCTGTACGTATGATACTTCAAGATTGCTAGAGGAGGCTCTTTTTGAGCTCCAATTTTTATAAATTTTGAGAGCAGAAATAATTTGAAGTATCTTCTTTGACTTTGAAGATGAGGAAAACTTCAAAATGTTTTATTGCATTCCCCTGTACAAGCGACTGAGAAATGATTCATGATTTATTCGGCTATTAGATTTGATCTCTCTTTACCTTCTTTGCAGTCATTTTGGCTTTTACTCAAGTTATCTAATCGGTTGGAAACTTTTCTTGGTGTACGTTTAATGTAAGTTTTCTTTCATTTTCTTTTCTTTCATTAATAACATTTGGAGCTAGGGGCAAATGACGGTGAGTTCTTAGGGTGCCTACCTAGTTGGGATTCTTTGCTACTCTTTGATGCTTTTAGCTCTATTCTTTAGTTAAAAGAAAATAAAAAATAAAACAAATGGGTCATCCACTACTAGCCTGCAAAAACAATGATTTTAAGGCATGAATTTCAGGATAAAAGAATGCCTATTTTGTTGCCCATGTTCTTAGAACATGCTCAATGATTCAATGACCATTTACATCTTCTTCCTCCTCCCATTTTTTTTCCCTTGCTAGGTAATGACCATTTACATAGAGAAGGCTAATCTGCCGCATGGCATTATCAAAATTATCTTTACAATTGATTCATGTTAAATGAACAGGCAATATTTATATGCGAGTTTCTTAATGTCTGAATACTGTACATAAAGAAAGGTACTCTGTTGTCTAATGAGCTAAATTTTTGTCAAACGAATTGACAGACAGACTGTCAAGATGAAAAAGAGTTGAAAATCATTGGAAAGAAATTTAGAAGGGAAAAATGAAGATTTTATCCACACCCAATCAAGCTATTATTGTTTAAAAGGAGGAAAAAAAATAAATAAAAATTCATTTTTGGCAATGAATATGAACATGAAGTCCCAAGATTCAAACTTTCGAACAATCTTTAGCAAAGGGGTTTAAGCCAGCCAGAATTGTGGCCAAAAAAGTTGGTTGACATTAAACAAAAGTGTTAAGTTGGTTAGTCAGTTAATCTATATGCTGGAAAAATTGCAACCGATAATGTGGACTTTGGCGTGGTTGTTTTTAAGGCACTATTGGAACCGTAACCATGCCCTTGCTGCCGCGGCTGGGAAGGGGAAAATGGGCTCCACTGATTCATCACTCATAACGACCATGCAAAGGTCACCAAAGGAGTCTTGAAATATCAAAGTTACCTAAGAGATAATGTAAATCTTTGATTAGTGTGTGGATTATTTCTATAGTTGAGCCGCTGATTAAAAAAAAATAAAAAATTTAGAGTTTAGCCACGTAATTTGGGGAAGATCCTTGTGTGGTCGCTTACTCCCTTATCAAATGAGTGGGCATGTGCATCATGATTTGTGCCATCTCGTACGGATTTAAGAGTAGTTCAAGAAAGCTCATAATAATCTTCTACTTTTTAAATCTTCTATTAAATTGCAATTAGACAGTGCATACCATCTAATCACCCATTAGAGGAGGAGCTCATGATAGCCTTCCCCGCTAACCTGCTTTTCCAAACATATTCATATCCAAAACGCTCATAATCAAACGACCCAACACCAACTAAAACATCACCACCCCTCTTTGCTTGCTTCAAAATATGAGAAAATATAACATCAGAAAGCATCACCAACCTTAACCCCACCCACTCTTACTCTTTATAGCCAATGGCCCAGAGCAGTCCAGCAATACCAGCAACACTGATATATCTCTATTATTTTTATTTATTTTTTTTTAATCTCAATCTGAATTCTGGAAAACCCAAAAATAAATAAGATAAAATTGAATAAAAAGTGTCGCGTTTATGTTTTTGTTCTTGTCTTTTTGCTAAGGTTAACTGAAAGGCACAATTGGAAAAGAACCGACTAGCAGAAATCCAAAGGGTCACGAATTTTTAACAAATAATAACAAACATCAATTCTAATAATAATCGGACAATTCTTCAGTAACAGAGTCAAAACTAAAAATAATTACCAATTGTGCGGAACAAATTATCCTATATCGCCAATATGAAACACAATAAGAAAGATAAGATATACTAAGCCTTTTTGTTGAACATTAAGTCTTTTCTTGGTTATCAAACTAAAAGTTTGTTTAAGATTCGTCTAACTATCCCTTCTCACACTCGGAAACACTTTCTAATTCTAATTTGAGTTGCATTACCATCTTTTGTACAAATGACAGTGGGAAGAACAGGAAAGTATAAACAAGACCAGAGAGAAGCCACCTCCGTCTCTTTTTCCCCTAGCATAAGAAAAAAGCCAAGAATGAATTGCCTTGAAGAATGATTGTCACAAGAAAGTAGGTCACCAAGTGTTCCCTTTTCTCTGCTTGAGTGGAACCTGGTCGTCCATCTGGGCACCACCCTCCAACGATTGGGTTCACTGGATGGCTAGGGGCCTCTGTGAAGCCTGGTTCGATGAGATGCTTCCCCATTGCTGGCCTGAACAGTCTCCTTCCTCTCCTCTCTCCCCCAAAGTTGCATGTTGATGCCTGCAAGCCACCATTATTGTGGTACTGTCCACTGCCATTGGAATATGTGTGAGCTTCGGATATGTTATGCAAAGGGGACCCTCTTGCCTGTTGGCTATTGGAAGGATTCCAGGTTTCAGCAGAGTCAGAGGGCAAGGGTTCAGAACCAGAAGAACTGACAGACTGTGATGAGATGGCTGAACCAGAACCTGTGCCCTTCTCTTCAGCTTTGTGGTTCGAAGCATCACCATCAACCTTCTTTGCAAAACGACCCCCGCTACCCCTTGCCCTTCTCATTGCATGCTGGTGCCGAGATTCATGAAGATACGGCTATGGAAAATTGGAAATTAACAAGATATCATTGAACTACTGCTTGGATCATAAAATGACAATAACTCAATTAAAAAATAGGTATCTAAAAATCCTAATAAAGGTTAAACTAGCAATTAAGGACACAGAAAGTTATCTCACACACAAACAAATAAATAAATAAGTAAACAAAAGTAACACATCAACACCAGTATCTAAGGATCAGTAGGCATTAACTTATTCAAATTTAATCCCTTTTCTTATCTCCCTTTTCTTCTCAAAAATAGAATTTTAATATTACACACTTCATTACCTATTGTGAATGCCAATTCCTACAAACTAACATACCGACAGCAATCTCCATTGATTAAATATTTACATCTAAAACTACTAAAGAAACATAATAACTCCAGTACTTGCTAAAGGTTCCTCACGAGTCCTAACAAGCCATAAATCTACATCTTTCTATTCTGTCCCTGTATAACTTTATCAACTAACTTCAATATAGAATGCTTTAGATGCCACTGACCTTGCACATCACTTCATATGATAATTAGAGATAATAAGCTGTGTTCCTCAACTGTCACTGATATCATCGAAAGGATTCTAAACAATAGCACCACACAAATTTCGGTGATAATTAAATGTTTCATAAAACAATTCAACAGAATGACATCACACTGCCTCAATTCTTAAAAGAATAATAATACTTTAAAATTTTATTTTATTTCCTGGTATGGATCATCAAATAGAAAATGGGTCCTTTGGAAATTAGTAAGTTTCTCTTTAAAAGATGTTGCAACAAATGCCAAAAGATGAAACTAACTCCTGCAAGCTAGCTTGAATTCACCTATGTGCTACAAAACAATCACAATGGATTCTAAAACTGAGATATTACTAACAGTGAGAGACAGAAATCTGGAGGAGCCTGAAAATTAATAATAAAAACTATTATTTTCAAATAATGGTTGACTTCAAATAAGGAAACAATGAGACAATAGAAAACCACCTGATAATGAATAAATAACAAACTAAAATTATCATATAATGTAAAAGCAAATCTGAGCAACAAAGGGACATAACAAATCCTGAACAATTAAAAGAGGCCCATATTCATTCTACCTTCCTAGCTTTTATCAGTTTCCTTTTGAGCTCCGCTTTGGCACGTGACTCTCGTCGCCTCAGAATCCCACGATATTGCTTGGCATTCACATAAACAGGCTCTTGTGTCATCTCAAGGGGCAGAGGCATTCTAGCATGATGCGTTGCAAGCAGATGAGGATGAACCTGACAATTTCAAGGATTTGTTTTCAAATTATGATACATATGTCTAGGAAAAAATATTATTTTTTTGAAAAGTCAAAGAAATTTTTTCCCTATTACAAAAATAAATGGAATCATTAGAGTAACGATTCTATAACCACCTGATGATATCTGATGATATAGTTAGGAAACTGACATTTTCTTTAATAGGATAAACAATTATAGGAGAAGAATACAAGTAGCATAATGGCAACCTATCCTTCAAAACAAAGAGAAAAATGGAAAAGACAAATAAAAAAGTACATACACCAAAACACCACAAATAGAAGACCTATCGTGGATAGGAGTGTCCTTAAAAATTCCCAAATTACATTCCTTTTGCATAAATTCTGCTTCAGAACCAGCAGAGAAACATGCAGCCACCCTATGGAGAGCTCTTCAAATTCACGCTAAAAAGTGTGAATATCTCCATTAAACTATAAGACATCATCAACCCAATTGACAGTAAGGTAGGAGGTGCCTTCAACAAGGATATTATTTAACTGAAGATGCCTTGCTTCCCTAAGGGCAACCAATGAGGTCATAAACTTAGTGTCTGTTGCACTACTCAACTGGGACTTATGAAGATTATATAAACACATCATCTTTGAAAAAGACACCAATTCCTACCAGTGTCAAAAGCCTGTACATTTCTAATCACCCATATCTTAGGATTGTGGGAAACTGAAATATCCAATTTTATTGCATATCTTGAAGAAACTAGAAAATGGGACTGCACTACTCAACAGCATATAGCACATAAACAACACTCCAATGGACATCATTACCTCCTTTTGGAATCGAGTGATAACTATGAGTAGTAGCGGGAACAACAGGTGATGAAGGCATATGCTCTTCAAGCGACACATGACCACTTATGTAGGAAAACACTAAATAAAATCATCTATGATCAGTTATGGTAGGCAAAGGTTTGGAACAGTAGGTGGTTTTAGGTTTTTTTAACTTCTATGCACCCTAAAGAAAACTGAAGCTACTGAATATATGGCCATAAAAAGGACAAAATAATAATCGAGTCCAACTAAAATCAGTTAAGGTCCCAAGAGGGCCTCATATCAAGGTTCAGGCCTTGGAACCATCCTTTCTAAGACTTCTACGCACCCTAAAGGAATGCTTCCATTGATCTCCATCATCTACAAATGAAGCCATTCAATTTCAAGGGAAAACTAAAAGGCTCTAAATGAAATCAACCTGCAAAATACCCTACTCGTTGAAAATCAATTATTTCTTGAATAAGAAAGAAAGGGGTAACTTATGGATCACAATCGAACCAATCGAGAAGGTACCATCACGTATTCATTGAGCACAAGAACTAGAGGTTACATACCACAGGCTGAGGTCCATAAGCTGCCATCATCCCTCCATAATATGGATCCTGATAAGGATTTGACGCACATGCCTGCAAAAGAGTCGTAAAAACTAAGAACATTAGGATTCCCTTCCATTCCAAAATATGTCAGTATGAAACCCTTAATTTCACTAATTGAAGGATCTCCAGTCCTCAAGTTAAGCAAGTTATCAGGGCACGGTATAAACACTCAAAATGAAGGACTGTCGTAAAAGTAGTACTAACAATTGAGTGGCTAACAAGTTCAAGCTGTGGAGGTTGTGTCAGGCAATCATCACTCCCTCTAGGTAAAGTGGGTGCAGCAAACTGCAGGTTCTGGTGTTCTTGATGATAATTTCCATCTGAAATTGAAAATTAGATCTTCATTAGTATCAAATTGAAGAAATTATATTTTTCATAAAAAAAAAATTGAGGAAATTATATTCTCCAAAGTGAACGAAAGAAATTATACTTATTCAGCCCATAAATCTACAACTGACTTCCCAACAGACTGGATGAATAATAATAAACATAACAATGATAAAAATAATAAATATGGTTTGACCTGATTGACCCAGTCCAGGTGGCAAAACATATCCGTATTAGGAGTTTCAAAATTTTCTAATATTAGGAAGTTAGCCCACTTATCAAGAAAAAAAAAAGAAAGAACAAGAAGTGAACCCACTAAATGGAAGTTCTTCTAGCTATTTAGAGATTCAGCATTCAACTCCACTAATATCTTACCTTTAATTTTATTTTATAATTAAAGAATTAAGGTGTGGTTTTATTTTGTGACCCAGATTGGTTGATTGGGTGTGTGACAGATACACCAGGTCTGACCTTCCGATGCAGTCTGGGTCCAATAACAATGATTTGGAGAAGTGTTGGGAAACAAAACTTGAATCCTCGAAAAATGTCTGTCTATGTCTATAAAATTAAAATAAAAAATAAAAAAAGTTACCCAGAACATGTTGATTGTTGAGGACACATGGCCAATTTTGATTTCCTTACCACATTTAATTCTTCATTTTCTATCATTCCTTTTTCTTTCTTTTCCCCATCTTTGGTGTTCAACACCTCCCATATGGACAACAATTCATGAGAAGTTGTTTGCAATTAAAATCTGATGCTAAATTCTAAGCAATCTTTTTCCATTCATTAGTTCTTTCATTTTACTATATGCTTGTCCATCTAGAAACATCTCCCAGTGCCTTTGTAATGTACAATATATCCCCCATTCATTACAATTTCCATACATAAAAAGTTCACAATAACTGTTACTGTCATCAATACAGGAAATATGGAAGAGTGGAAGACAACTTTAGCAAGATCCAAAAAAGGGGGACTAAGATTTCAGTATATCCCAAAGAGAATTTTGTGATATCTAATTAGGTTACTTTTAAATAGAAATTATTAAAGATGTTGCCTAACATGCCCAAATGTATTTCCAAGTATAGTGCCAAGTTTTTATACCTTCACTTCACATTACCTTTCATACTAGTGAAAACCAAACTAGAGTCCAACAATTCTAAAAAATTGTCCATTTCCACTGAGCGAGAATGTGATGGAAATTCTTCATTTCACAATAAAGAAAGAGGAAAAACATAAGTAACCAACCACTTTTACGGAGAGCAAAGGTAGGGTAAACACCTTTCTCCAGTACAAGTCAAAATTGATAAGTTTTAGTAAAAAATAAACCCCTATCAAATTTCTCTCTAAAAAATTATAAGCAACCTAATAAAATTATGTTCTCAACTAGCATAGTAGAAGTCATTAACTATACATAGAAGTTGGGAGATCAATGAAAATTAGCACAACTCAGCCACATTGACCTTCATACAGAGATAAACTTGTGGGCTTCATCCCTTCATGGGGCCCACATAGCTGGTTGTGATTTGAGGAAGTACCTGATCGTGAAGTAACAGTAGTTTGCGATTCTTTAATGGCATTGTCATCGTGCTCATTCAGCCCACCATTAGACAAGGATTGACCATCGTTGGACTCTGAACCACCATTTAGGCATTCCGGTGATGATGAATTGGTTGCATTGCCCCCTGTCAAAGTTGGAGGGATAGGATTATACCCAATACCGCGCCACCATGGTTCAGAATAAACTGCTGATGGTGGAATGCCATGTGGATCAGGTTCTGGTCGATTTGCACTTTCAGATTTCTCCCGCATGCTTTCAAATTCCTCAAGAAATTACCAACCTCTTAGTTAAATACAATGAAATAATGAATCAGTAAAAGCAGTTAAGAGCAAACCTTAATAGGAACAAGTTCACTTATCACTACAAAGTAATTGTTTTTTCAAAGATTGAAAAGCAGAAAGAATAAGGAATCATGACACCCAAGTAAATGAAGAAAATATTCTTGATCAAACAAGAAATAAATAGTCCAATCATCACAAGCAATATAATGAGGAAAAGAACAAATTACCACAAAACAACCCCAAATAAGAACAAATCCTTTCCAAAAAATAAAGCCCATAAATTTACCTAAAACTTAATTTAGTTAGCCTTGACTCTTTTAGTTGTCATAATTTAGGACCCTAGAAACAGAACCTTCAAGTCAAGTAATCCTAATACAACCTATTTAGCTTAGTTGAACTGAGTTGTCCATGTTTCGAAAACAGAAACAACAGAACACATAGAACTCAAAATTTTTCGTTCTAATCTTTTCTTCTGTTTCTTCAGTAACCAGAGGAAAGGTTTTGGATTATATAGCTAATAAACCAACAAAGCAAAATTCAATCATGAGAAACAGTTAAATTATTACCAAGATAATGAAGCAAGATAAGAACAGGCAAACAGTATCCTAAACACAGAAATCTCATCATAAAGCCGTATCCACAAACCCAACTAAACCGATACGAAATTCAAAATAAAAAAGGCACCCACGAGTAAAACTAATGCATTAAGGCCCTGTTTGGTTGATGAAACATCGGAAAAGAAAACGAATCAAAAGTTGTTATTATTATGCCTATTATTTTCAAGTATTTAAATTTTCCTTCTGCTCAACTGAGCCAAAAAATTTCTTCCACCCAAATTTTACATTTTTGAGAAATAAAAACAACAGAGAGGAAGAGTCTCGATATATTCTTATTTATTTTCATCTGTTTTCTCAGCAACCAAACAGTAGAAAGACAATTCAAACCGAAATTTGAATCAATACACAAAATGCAATTGCTAAAACTGAAGGAAGGCGGGGACACCTTTGTCTATTAATACTATGCCGCGACTGCGCAATGCTTGGGCACGAAGAACATATCAAAAGTACCCCGTAATTTATCAATACCATCAACTGAAACTATCATTTTGGTTCCAAAATTCGATCACATAGTCTCAAAAAACTACGCTTTCCTAGAAAATTCTACCTAGAAAATAAGCATACGAACAGAGAAAGTCAAATCCCAAACAAAAACAAAATATAATAAAATAGAAACGAAAACCCTAGAAATCCGACACATCATATCACAACTGATACAGAGTGAAATATGTGTGTGGATATATATATATATATATATATATATAAAATATAATGAACCAATCAGAACGGAGAGAATTGCTTAGAGAACACTTACTTGTTTCAGAAGAGGGAACCGAAGAAAGCCCTAGAATTTTTTCTCTTCACTTTCTCGGAAAATTCAAACCAAGGATATATCTTGAATTCCCATTGACCATATTTATATATATCTATATCTGCCTATATATGTAACAGTACTAGAAGTCTAGATGAGCTGGGCAATGATTACGTCACCCGAGGAGGGACCGGCACAGGTATCCTGAGATTTCTTATCGTTACACGTGGATGTACAGCAATAAACTACAATTTTTATTATTATTATTTTTATTGTTTTACTGCGAAATAAGAAGTATCATAAGCCAATAATCCCATCTTAATGGAGGGAGTTCGACCCCTGGCCTTTACTACCCACGTTCTAATTCCACCAGACACTACGAGAAACAAGATGGTAATTACTTCTTTAAAAAAAATTTGCTCCATCGAAAGAGAACAAAATAAAGGTTTTATTAATGGATGTTGGTTTTGTCAGAACGAGATCTTGAGCTCATGAGTTCATGAGTTCGATGCAATCTTAATTTTTTTTTTATTTTATTTTTTTTATATAAAGTAATTTTTCTTAAGACTTGAATCCCAGCACATTTAATAGTTTAATACTCCTTCCGTTCCATGAAGATAGGTTAAGTTTGAAAAAACACGCAATTTAAGAAAAGTCATCATTATTTTGATTTGTTATTTATTAAACTCTATCTTTCTAAAAATATCATTTCTTAAATGGTATTAGGTATTATGTTAAGAGTAATCATTGAAATAATAAAGGATAATATAGGAAAGTAAAAAAAATTGTGGTTTGACATTTTAAAATGAACAAACATTTTTGGACACAAAAAGTAGAAAAAATGGCGTATCTAAATAGGACGGAGGGAGTACTTTATAATCATTACACAACACAATAACTCTTCTTAACCAAATTTGATGCTTTTGAAAAATGCTAGTGATTTCATTTGATTATACTCCATAACAAATTATACCTCTCCCATGAAAATGAGAATCCCCTCCCCTCTCCCCCCCACCCCCCAAACACGAGTTTTACTTTAGGATATGTTAGTATATTACGTATTTTTACTACTATTCCACCTATTTTGATTACGAGCGATGCTGAATATTTATGATTCTAAAAATTTTCTCTATATATGTAGATGAAATTTTCAATTACATATAATATATGTATGTAAAGTTAAAATCAAAATCTTTGCAAACTCTAATTACTCAACGGGGCAAGAACATAATAGTAAGCCCCATAATGATAAATTATTATTTTCCGTTAGGTACTCCACGGACGCCTGGGTGATCTAATCACTCCTTAGAGGGAAAGACGATACATATGTTATTGTACGCGTATAAATAAGCCCACGTGACACGCACTTGACGCGCAAAATCTGGTGGACGGGTGGACGTAGTGGGGCCCACGCAGGAAGTGCGTAATTCACCAAGCACCACATCTGAAGAAAAATAAAGTCGTGACATGTGGGTTGTGTTGCCCAATAATATTCGAGCATTGAGCTAATTAAATTCTTCAAGGTGTGATGGTATCATCTCTCGTCAAGCTAGTCTTCCCCCGGGTAAAGGAGACCTCGAAAGACGACGTTCCAACGACAATCCGAAGAGGTTTAAACCTAGGATTTTGGTGGACAGAAGTAGCCATGGTCTTTTTTGCATAATGACGTCAACACCCCTCAAATTGGGTGAGCCCGGCCCAAATTTTTTTCTCTTTAAGGCACTTCTTGTTTATTTTATTTTTTTCAATTTTTAATTTTATTTTTTTGCGGCCGAAAGAGGGATATCCATATCTATTAAGCTCATATTATTTTCTCATGATGGATAAACCATCCACGATCCTATGCTTCCAATAATGAGAAAGCTAAGATTCCAATTCGGAGCGTTCGGTCATTTAAACTACCCTTGTAGGTTTGTATCCAAGTCTTTTTAAAAAGCTTGTGTGTGTTGGGTTTTAATCTAACCTTCTATTTTTTATCATAGAGTCAAATTATCATCGAATTTTAAAAATGAGTTATCTGATATCCAATAATTTGACCACCAAACCTAAAATAAAGGATTAAGATTAAAAAACTGGACACTAAACTATAAGAGAGGAGCTAATGCTACCAGTGTTGATCAAAGAAAATATGGATCGCCTAAGGCTTTATGCTATGTTTATAACTCGACAAGTTACAAAAGAGAAGGATGATTGCATGAAAGTTAATTGCAAGCCAAAAAGTCTACTTAAATGGCCAAAAAGTCTGTTATTTGTTATTTCAATAATTAGCCGCTTTTGATACACTGAAAGCAGTGTTAGTAACGCTGCTTTTAATACACGGAAAGCTGTGTTACTTCGCCTTTTAATACACTGGAAGCAGTTTTAGTAACATTGCTTTCCATTTAATAAAAGCCACGTTACTAACACTACTTTTAGTTTTATTTTTGTTTTCAAATTTTTTTTAAACATTGCATCAATGATTATTTTGATTTAATTATTTAATTTATTTTGGTTATATCTTTTAAATTTAATTTACATATCATATTAACAAAAACATTTTACAATTTTAAACAATAAATATTATGTTAAAATTCAAATTAGTCAATGGCTCTTGAATCTAACGATATAACCCATCCTAATGGGGGTATAGGATTTACAAAGGTTTTGATTTCGACTTTACGTGGGTATTTATTTTCTTCTATCATTTGGCAAAATATGTATAAAAAAAATCCATGCATTGCAAGGGGCACGGATTTTGAAGCTAGTACCAAATAAAACTCTGTATTCTTCATCTTTCAAAGGTTTTTTTACTTGCAGTCCAGAATCCCAAATTAACTGAAATATGAGCTCGTGTACAGCGTTGCTCCTATATTGAGCTGTTCGTCCATCATTCCCACCAACTACGTGAACCGCTACAGCAATTATTGAAGGGAGACAATGTGAGGAAAAACTGCAGGGTCCACTATCTATAATGGACTTGGAAATGGGCCGTATATCCTGCAATGCTTCACCAGATGTCCAGATCTCATATTTGTGTTGCACCGCACTCCGGAACGCTGTCCCCATTTCCGGATTGGGATTTGCTGCAGTTTATGAAACAAACTGCAGCCTCCAGTAGCCCTTGATGGACTGCCACGTGGAGGGGTCTTTAGTGAACAGCTGAGATGAAACAAAGCTATTTGGGGGTTTAACCCTTAACGCCGTTTGCTGTTAGGGATGGAAAACAGCAAAACGCCGTGTTTTGGGCGTTTTGGGTTAGAGATAAAACCAAACGAAAATGGCTGGTTCTCCATTTCAAAATCACGAAGGGTTTTTTTGTTTTTTTTTCTTCAGTAGCCCTAACCTCAAAATTTTTTTATTTTTGTCAAGCACTTCTAGTTGTAAAGCCCTAACCTCAAAAGATCTCTATATGTTGGTGTTTTGTGTTCTTAATTTTTTTTGTCTTCATCTTGAATTATGTTGGGATTTTTTTCCCTTCATCTGGATTTTAATTTTAATTGGACTTGTGGAAAACAAGAAAAGCATTCATTTTTACCCATAAATTTGATTAGTTTGATTGGTATCCTTTGTGGGTTTTGATCTGGGAATTAACTGGAGAAGAATGGGGGGTAAACGATAGGAGCTTTAGTCCTTGGAAATTATTTGTATTGGAAATAATTTTTGCCATAAGACCAATGGCACCATCATACCCGCCAAACCAGAAGGTGCGACAGTTACATTACTTCTAAATTAGAAGTTCTAATGGACTAACTCTTCCATAAGAGTAGTTTTCAATCCTATACTCTAGACATAAATAAACAATCACAACAGTCAAATACTCAAATATAACTTCAAATAGTAATGGTGGAGATATCATGGCTATTGAATCAATGGTAATTCATCCACCTTTTATCACCTATTTTTTACCACCCACCTAATGTGTCAAAAGTATAAATATAGGTGAAAGCTATCATGTTTGGCCTATTATTGGAAAAGGAGAAAAAATATAGAAACTATCACATATAGGTGGGTGAGAGACTAAGGGTTAAAAAGCACTCTCACCTTTTACATAGATGGATAGGACCACCAAGGATGTGATGCCCCTACCATCCTGTAAATAATTGCCTGGTCCTATTAGTATCCATCATTTACTTTGGCCTCTTGGAAATAAAATTTTTTGCCGCATCTGCAAAAAAAATGCTGTATAAATTAGCGCCTGTTTGGACATCTGGATGGAATCGAATGGCTTCATTGGTTTTTGCAAACCAATTTAAGCTACAAATTCATCCTCTCAAATGAGATCATTTAGGAGAATTGGAGCTATTACCACAATTGATTATATAAGATCAATTTTCGGATTTCTTCAAATGCCACCTATTCAAATTTTCACGCTTTTGTGAGAGGATAGCTGCCATTTGGTGTAACTGACTACATTCATGGTGACACATAAAATTGTGCATAAATTCAATTTTTTAGAGACATCCAATCACAGCCTAAATAAACAAAAGTTCAAATGTGGGGGGCAAAAGTGTGGTCGATACTTTCACAAAATCTAGTGAAATCATGGTAATAATATTTTTGAATTTTATGAAACTGGTGGTACCTCCACAACAAGTTCCAAAGACCAAGTCTCAAATGCAAGCTATATTTATCCTCAAAAGCTTCTTTTCAAACAGTAGTTGTTGCTTGCGCTCATTAGTCATTACAATGCAGGTAGGACCCGTGTTCCCCGGTGGCAAGCAAGGCCCACAAAGCAGCCATTCCACAGCTGCAGCACCAGTGAAGCTACTAACGAGGGCTAGAGCAGCTGAAACTTCTAACAAAGGCAGAGAAAGCTGGTCTACTATCAGCAGCAGAGAAGTTTGGACTCTCTCTATCATCCATAGAGAAACTGGGTCTCCTCTCAAAAGCAGAACAATTTGAAGTCCTCTCGGCTGCTACAGACCCAGGAACCCCAGGAGCTCTCTTCAGCCTCAGCTTGGGCTTACTGCTTCTGGGTCCCTCTTGTGTCTACCTGGTGCCTGAGGAGTACCCTTGGGAGGTAGCACTGCAGGTTGTTGTTGCTCTGGTTTGTGTAATTGGTGGTTCTGCAGCTTTTGCAGCATCAAATCTTGTATTAGACTTGCAGAAATTGAGATGAACTTTGCAAAGCCCAATTTTTATAGGAGCTTAAATGATGGATCACTACTCACTGTGACTTTTATTCTTATGTATCACTGCCAATAATGCTATCCAGAGACATGTTGTAACTCGGAATTTGAAAAACATGCATTTTCTGGACTTTGATGAGACCAATGGAAGGAACAGAAACCCAATTGCATAACACAACACATTTGACTAATTTCATACTTTACAATGGCTGTCTTGAATAGATAGCATCCCATGATCACAATGGTGTGTATGATTATCTAAATTCATGAGAGATTAAACCACAAAGTTGTTGCACAGTAAATCAACTCAGTAGGGAGAGAGAATTCTTTCCAAATAACACAAGATCTTATGGAAGAATCCATAAATGCAACAACACAGATTTGCCTGTCAAGTAAGCTCTATCCAAAGTCCCAAGATTTAAAAATTTAAAAAAAAAAAAAATCTCAAAAGGAGTTACAATTATAATAAATTTTGAAAACTAAAATTCCTAGTGGCCAGGAATGACAATAGAAATACCCTCATTTGTATTGTCAAAAAAATCATCTGTTGACAAATTTCTTCTTCTTGACATTCAAGCAGGAACAGAACTACGGTTCATCCCACCTTGCCGCCCACCCCTCCCGCTTCCATTCTGCTTAACCCACTGATATGTATCCCCACTGCGTCCAGTTGGGCCTCTAGGCCGCCCTGAAAACTCGCCCTGGTTTCTGAATTCATTCCTGCTATAACCCCGGCCACCACCAAAGTTCCCATGGCCCCTGAAGCTGTCACTTCGGAACCCACCCCTTCCCGAAGTATACCTCCCTCTCCCGCTGCTGCTAACTGTAATGTTAAAACCAGCAGCATTGTCAGTCATTAATCATCACAGTCAGAAGGATTCTTGGCTTCAAGTTTGTTTGTATTAAAAAATATATATATATATATATATATAAAATCAACTTACCTCATGTGGTAGTTCTCTTTTCCTCAACAACAGCCTGACGATCTCCAATTGGGATAGGTGATGCCTGATTTACAATTTTTTTTATTAGATGCAGTATGCGCAAGGCAAGCTAAAAATTTAAGC
This sequence comes from Liquidambar formosana, assembly GCA_039720395.1. Classification (NCBI taxonomy): domain Eukaryota; kingdom Viridiplantae; phylum Streptophyta; class Magnoliopsida; order Saxifragales; family Altingiaceae; genus Liquidambar; species Liquidambar formosana. The sequence goes on from CM077831.1 coordinate 32,792,173, forward strand.
TGATGATAAACAGTAAAAAGAAAAGTAAAATGGAAAAATAAAAAAGAAAAGAGGGGCAGAAAAACTGAAGCAAGTGGTCTACTCAAGACAAGAGGCATGTGTTGAGGCCAACAAAGAAGAGCATCAATGTTCAAAGATGCTGCAAACTGCAAAGCCTCAAACACAAACAATTTAATGTAAAAGTTCTGCACGCACCTCTTAACCGCCAATTTTGAATATTTTCCGTTAGGCCTTGCTACAAAATATATTACACATCACTCCAAGTTCATATCCTGGTTCAACCATTTTAACCACCAGTTTGACGAAAAAAGGCTAAACCGTATGCTGTTCCAATTCAATGACCAGTATGATTTTCATATCATTAGTCACTAATTATCAATGAAGACAACATATGGAAGAATCTTTATTAAAGAAATGAAACAGTACAAAGTATCTTGCAAGAGAAGTTCAAAAAGATGTACAGCTAGAAGTTTCCAAAATTATTTCCTGAACCATAACTATAGTATGGTGATAGTAACCTTTGCAACATGCTAATCTAAGCAACCTAAAAGTTCTCAAGACAAATTAACACTAGTCTCATGAGAAAGAGATTATATAAGCTAATTTATTACAAATTCCTAAAAATGAAAGAAAAGGAAATCCCAATTCCTTGAGATTTTTCAGCTTAGCTTTGTTTCAGCTGTTCTTTGATTCTTTGAAATTTTTCTCTTATTAATAAAATTCGGGGCCTATAGCATAGGATTTAAATCTTCTAGGATGCCAACCTAGTTGGGAGTCTAGATGGTTTCATTTCACTTACAATTTGGCTACTGATCAAACTTGGACAACTAAATTATTACCCCCAAAAAAGGAAAAAAAAAAAAACACTTCGACAACTAAAAGCTACACAATAATGCACCAACTCCTAATTTTTTTAGTAAAGCTAAACATTATTTCTTACACATTTTAAAACATCATTACAACTAAGAAACATACCTAAACAACATTTTTTTTGGAGAGGCAGCAAAAAATTTTATTTCCGAGAGGCCAAAGTAAATGATGGATACTAATAGGAACAGGCAATTATTTACAGGATGGTAGGGGCATCACATCCTTGGTGGTCCTGTCCATCTATGTGAAAGGTGAAAGTGCTTTTTAACCCTTAGTCTCTCACCCACCTATATGTGATAGTTTCTATATTTTTTCTCCTTTTCCATAATAGGCCAAACATGATAGCTTTCACCTATATTTCTACTTTTGACATATAAGGTGGGTGGTAAAAAATAGGTGATAAAAGGTGGATGAAGTAGCATTGATTCAATAGCCATGATATCTCCACCATTACTCTTTGAAGTTATATTTGACTGTTGTGATTGTTAATTTATGTCTAGAGTATAGGATTGAAGACTACTCTTATGGAAGAGTTAGTCCATTAGAACTTCTAATTTAGAAAGTAATGTAACTGTCGCACCTTCTGGTTTGGCAGGTATGATGGTGCTATTGGTCTTATGGCAAAAATTATTTCCAATACAAATAATTTCCAAGGACTAAAGCTCCTATCATTTACCCCCCATTCTTCTCCAGTCAATTCCCAGATCAAAACCCACAAAGGATACCAATCAAACTGATCAAATTTATGGGTAAAAATGAATGCTTTTCCTGTTTTCCACAAGTCCAATTAAAATTAAAATCCAGAAGAAGGGAAAAAAATCCCAACATAATTCAAGATGAAGACAAAAAAATTAAGAACACAAAACACCAAAAGATAGAGATCTTTTGGGGTTAGGGCTTTACAAGGGGAAGTGCTTGACAAAAATTAGGGCTACCGAAGAAAAAAAAAAAAAAAAAAACCTTACCTCACCACTGGAAGAACACAACAGGAAGGAGGTCCTCATGCTTTTCCTGTTTTCCACAAGTCCAATTAACATTAAAATCCAGAAGAAGGGAAAAAAATCCCAACATAATTCCAGATGAAAGACAAAAAAGCTTAAGAACACAAAACACCAAAAGATAGAGATCTTTTGAGGTTAGGGCTTTACAACAGGAAGTGCTTGACAAAAATTAAAAAATTTTGAGGTTAGGGCTACCGAAGAAAAAAAAAAAAAAAAAAAAAACCTTACCTCACCATTGGAAGAATGCGACAGGAAGGAGCTCCTCACCGGGTCAGATCTGGTCCGTGCCATGCCGCGCGGGAGTCTGCTGCTGCTGCTGGTTCCATGGGGAGAGAAATGGGTTTTCGCCACGGGAACGCAACAGAGAACGCGACGGGAACGCGAAGAAGAAATGGGTTTTCTCCAAGTGGAAGAGGAGAGAGAGAGGAGAGTTTGGGATTTTGCGATTTTGAAATGGAGAACCAGCCATTTTCGTTTGGTTTTGGCTCCAACCCAAAATGCCCAAAATGCTGCGTTTTGCTGTTTTCCATCCCTAACCGCAAATGGCGTGAAGGTTAACCCCCAAATGGCTTTGTTTCGTCTCAGCCGTTCACTAAAGGCCTCTCCACATGGCAGTCCATCAAGTGCTACTGGAGGCTGCAGTTTGTTTCATAAACTGCAGCAAATCCCAATCCCCCAAATCACATCCATTTTGGACTTCAGGTTGTATGGAGTGACTACCAATGCAATGCCTTGAAGTGTCCTGGATTACCTGGACAACCTTTGAGCACAAATGCAGATGCAGCATCAAGCCATTCTCTTCATCATAGTATATATGCCAATCAATCTAGAGGCATGGAGGCAAAAGCTCAAGAGACATGCACTATGCTAAAACTTATAGAATAAAGAAGAATGAGCAACTACTTACATCTACTTTGTGAATACTTATGGACATGGATCTGGGCCGCAGACTCAATAATTCAGCTTCTGACAACAAATCTGCAAAAGGGCAAAAAAGACAAGCCAATTATGAAGATCCGACCAAAAAATAAATAAAAAATTATGTAAGAGTGGGAATAGATGGGCAAACATGCAATATATGGAAGTCCAATAACACCCCCCCCCCCCCCCCCCACCCCCAAAGGACCCACCAGAAAAAACCCTCAAAAAAGGACTTGCCAAGTTCATATCCTCAAAGATTCTTGGGGACTCAACAACAGAAATCCCTCTTTTTGCTAGGCAACCTAACAACAGAAATCTTCACACAGCATAGAATTCAAAATAAGAAACAACAGGCTTCCAACCAAAAGGGGATCACAGCCCCTCCACACTTTTGATTTGGCAACGTATTTTGGCAGTGAAATTGCCTTAAGGCTACAAGTTAATAAAAAAATTTGTAAAATCAATTTTCATTGCAGGATTATAAAAAGTTAAATAAAACTAAATGAGTCAGACGCTTCCCATGGATAAAAATTTCACAACTAAGGAGAAACTGTAAAGGCAATTAAAGTAAAAGGTAATAATAACCAACAGAACAACTCCAGACTCACAGCTCTGTTTTGAGCAGAAACTACACTTATGAGAACATCTGTGGGTACTCCATCAATTTTGCAATAGGCCTAAACAATTCAAAATAGTATATGGGTATTAGCAACTCAAAAGTGATGCATTAGGAGAAGAATCAATGCATATAATCAAATTAGAAGTTAAAAATATCATACGCCTCAAGTATGTTGTGAGCAATGGCAAGAAACGATGCTTTAAACACATTGCCTTCTGCAAAACAAAGAACCAATTATGGCAACAGATCTTCTTCATTTCCAAATACATATCTGTATCTTTATACATTCTCTAAGTCAAAGTATGAAATTCACCAATTCAATGTACATCGAAACCCAATATCAGACTGACCTCTAATGCCTCATTAACTGCCTTCATGGACCAGTGTGGAGCAAAATATTTTCTCTGAGCACAACCCTCAATCTGATGGGAAGAAAGAAAATCTTTATTTGTAAATGACCCAACAGGCCCTTGACAAGTGATCGCACAGGATATGATTTAGAACATGTTCTTCCACCAAGATCAGATAGAAATAGACGCTAATTTTGCACGTTTCTAACCTCCAACTGGTCCACTCAATATGCAGATGCCTTGGTTTGGAGGATTATTGTCTACTCCTTATGGCTTTGAAGGAAAATAACTCATTAATGAGGTGACATAATTTGATCGGCTACCATTCCCCCCATATTCTTACTCTTCCCCATGTATTTCATTATTTGAACTACAAGCTGTTCCCATAGATTGAAAAATAAATAAACAAGTAGGAAAAAATAAATTAAAAGGTTAATAAACTAAGTGATGATGCAGTATATATGTGGGTGTGTGGAGAGAGAGAGAAAGAGAAGATTAAACGAGGAACCAGATAAAATTTAAAAGATAAGCTCTCTAAACATTGGAAATTAAGGTTAAAGCTATTGTAAATGCAGAGTTAAACTTCTTCTAAATGTCAGCTTTTAGGCTCCAACCTAAAAGTTGCATAGAAAAGCACCCTTGTTCTTGTGTCAGAAAGCACAAAAATTAAAATTGTTGTTAATGCCAATTGTTCACTTCCTACAAAATCATCAAAATACCTTCCTTTTTATATATTTTATTTCATCTACACTCATGAAACAGGTATAGTACACAAAACACCAACTAAAAAATATAAACAACCAAGTTTATAATCCAATGTTTTTAAATTTTTGGAAACAGCTGGCTGGGAAACAAATCATTTTACATTAATTGTAATAAATGTTTGGGTTTTATTTGTTGTAACTAAGTTAACTTGTAACATGATCAGTTGGAAAAAGTAAAATAAGCAACGTTTGAATAAAATGATAAAATTTTATACAAAAATTGAAATAAAAAAAGCTTTAAGAAGGAGAGATTTTAAATAGCAGCTGTACCTTAGGGAACCCGGACTAAATCAATCCACTAAGACATAAGCAAGTTTCTTCACAGATTATATCTCAACCCACTGAAGCAGCCACATCAGAAAGATCATCAGAGCCAGACATGCCAACAAATAGATTATCCTCCAAATAGCCTTTCAACAATGAATGATGCGCATCCCCTATTCTTACACCATGGGCAAGTCCATCGAGCAACAGTGAATGCATTGCCTTGTCAGGCATCAATCCCAAATCCCACATCTCAATTAAAAGATTAAAGGATGAACAAGAAGAGTGTGACTTGAACAAAAAATTAGTTACCCTGTTGAATGTATTGAAGTCCAGCTCAATCCCTGCATCGATCATTTCCTGTAGCATCTGTTTAACCATGTTAGCATCTCTGGCCTTACAGAAACCAAAGAGCATTACCTTATATGTATGTGCATTAGGATCTACACCAACCTCCTTCATTTGGCCATACAAAGTAGAAGCCTCTTTAGTTCTACCACCCTTTAGAAGTCCACAAATGGCAACAGTGTATGATACAACATCTAGTGGGTACTTCTCTACAACAGCTTTCCTAAACAATCTGATGGCTCTATGAAAGTAACCAACTTTTATGAGCCCATGCATGATTACAGTATGGATGTGAGCATCAAGAACAGGATGGTTCATAACAATCCCGTGGTAAACATTAATTGCCTCCTGAACTTTTCTTCCTCCACAAAGTCCTCTTAGTAATCCAACAAAACTATACCCATCTGGTGTAAATCCTCTTTCTATCATGTCACTGTAAAACTCCACAGCATGGGATGGAAACCCAGCCTTACAAAAGTAACTTAGGAGGGAGTTACAGGCCACTAGGTCAGCTTGTATCACATGTCCACTAACTAACATGGGAAGAAGAGAGAACTTCTGCGACATACATATGGCAGACAGTATTGAAGTAAGGGTATAAGAATCTGGTTCCAGTTTTCGTTTTGGCAGACCAACAAAAATATCAAGAGCATCATCGTACCTCCCAATTTTAGCAAGACAATCTATCAACACATTATAGAGAACCAGGTCAGGTGCACACCCTTTAGATTCCATGGTACTTAAAATATTGAATGCACTACCAACATTTTGAGATTCCATTAATCCCTTTATTAAAGATGTGTATGTTACAACATTAGGAGAACAACCAGTCTCAACCATCTTCTCCAATAAATCACGTGCCATAGCAAGTCTACCAAGTCTGCAGAACCCATCAATTAACATACTCCAAACAGTCACAGACACACGAATGCCTAAAGTTATCATCAAACCCAACACTTGAAATGCCTCCGCCAGCCTACCCACTTTGCAAAAACAATTCAAAACCATTTCAAAGGTCTCGAAATTAGGATAATACCCCTCTCTTAACATAGTCTAAATACACCCTCACTATTAGATAAATCATTTAACTTGCATAGATTACATATTGCAATATTGAAAGTTAAGAAATTTGGTCTCTGAGTCTCCCTCAAAATTCTAAGCCCTAAATCAGTGCGCCCAATCTTGAACGACACATCCATAATTACATTGTGAGCGAATGTGTTTGGGGTGTAGCCATATCTCTCCATTTCCTCAAAAGCCTCAAACAACAACCCATACATTCCTCCACGCCAATAAATCCGCAGCAGAATCAAAAAAGTTTGCGGCTTTGTAACACACCCAACTCTCTCCAACTCCTCAACAACTCCTCTCACTGTTTCAAATCGCTCCGAGAGGCGATTTGCTACATTGACCATGTGATCAAAAGCTCGATGGTCGTGAAAGTAATTGGGTTGTTTAGCACAAAACAAGAAGAAGCTCAATGCTATTATATCAGAAGAGCAGTTCAGTAAAGTGGACTCCACAATCTGAGGTGTTAAGGTGACTCTACTTTTCTCGGGAAATTTGTCTCCAAATTTTTCCCGAGAAAATTTCTGGGTTTTGTCAGTCGCACAATAAATAGACGATGAGAGGTTATGTAGTGACTTCAAAGAGGGTGTTTGGATGATTCGATTCGACGTTGTATGTAACAATCTGCAAACCCATAGCATGTTTGAGCTTGAAACTGATTTTGGAGTATTTCCAATTTCCAAATCCACCGTTTGAACATACAGTATATATATCATAATTCCACTTACCTGGAGTGGGTTTGATGGAGTAAGCTAGCAGAGGTTGATGGTTCTGAGGCTGTCAAGCGCCATAGCCGGCGCAGGGAGGCGTTTCTCTGGTTGCCCTGCGGTTCCTACCCAGGGATGGTATGACCTAAGCTTATCAAAACGCTAACAAAACCTTGATGAAATCATTACTAATTTAAGCACACAGCAATCCCTGACAAAACCCATTCAAAAACCCTAGAGTTGAAAGCAACAACTGTCTTATATTTCCATGGAAGGGGCAAGAATCTATGAGAGAAAAACCCACTTTACTATTGGGCTTGAAAAGCCTAATCAAAACCCTAGCTAGAGAGTGAGAAAGAGAGACAGAGAGTCCACAATTTGTGCTTCGGGAGGGAGAGAGAGATTTCAAACGTTTGTGCATCCTAGGGATCATATTGATCAGTGGATAATTCAGTGAAAATCCAAAGTTCGCGAGGAGTGCGGATTCAGTGCCGAGGTGTTAAATCTCGGCACCGTGCCAAGGTGGTAAGAGATCACACCACGTGGAAGCGTGGACCATCCGACGGTTGAAAGCAAAGCACTTAACAAAACGACACAAGGCCGGCTCGTTTTCATTCCCAGAAGAAAATGTTAACGGCGTTCTCACTAAGGGTGTTAATGGTTCAGTTTGATTTGGTTTTTAGGGAGATTTCAAACCAAATCATACTATAAAAAACCAAACCAAACCAAACCAAACCAAACAATTATATTTCAGTTTGGTTTGGTTCGGTTTCGGTTTTAATTATCAAGTAATAACAAATAATTGAAAATAAAAAAAATGACATGCCAAACTCCAGAGAAAAACATTTTTAATAAAAGCATTACATTAGCAACTAAAAAAAACAAACATTGTATCAAAATATAAATATATTGACATATATTAATATGTCAATATCACCCACAACATTAATACACACAACATTAGTAGCTAGTTTAATACATGTCAATCTAAAAAAGGGAAAACAATAAAAAACTTAAAATCAACAAAAACAAGCCCATTACCTCTTTTACCCTTATTAGAATTGGGAATTTACAAACTTTAAGATTATATATATATATATATATATATATATATATATATATATATATATATTATATTTTTCGGTTTTTCGGTTTGGTTTGGTTTTTTAAAACTGAAAACCAAAACCAAACAAAAACCAAAACCAAACCAATTGAGTTCGGTTTTCTAAAATTAAAACCATAACCAAACCTAATGACAAAAAAACCAAACCAAACCAAACCGCCCGGTTCGGTTTGGTTTGGTTTGGTTCTCGATTTTAACAAAAACCATTAACACCCCTAGTTCTCACTAGTCAGTACCCTACCTGCATTTTTCCAGGCCAGCACACCTACACCAACCTCGTCAACTCCATTTTTTCCAGCCATTGATTCATCAACAGAAATAATAATAATAATAATAATAATAATAATAAATGAACAAAACAAAATGTTCAAGATCTGGACACGATTACATACAACAAGTTTGAAAAATAAAACAAAAAAAAAGGAAAAGAAAAGGGACTAAAATTTGAACCCACGAGGTTGACATTAAAGTTCTGCCATGGCAAGTAGCTTCCATAGGCCATGCTTGTCAAGATTGACTCCCATATTTTAGTTTTTTATTTTTAATTTGCCTATGCTCAAAGGCCAAAACGCACAACAGCCATCGTATTCCTGCTCTTAATTTGGGTTTGGGTACCTCTCAAAACCCATATCACCTCACTTTTGTGCCCCAAACAAACCTCTATTATCGTCGCCATTGTCTAAGGCTTCACCGATGAATCTAATTGGTGATTTAGCGACATCTTTTCTCCATCCGATGAAGTCTTCGTCTAGATCTGAAGCCTTGGCGAATATAATCAATCGAATCGATGGTTTTGCTACCATAGGAGAGTGGATTTGCAGCCGTTCGCCATGGTTGCTATGGGTTCTTCGTCAGTGGAGACGAGGATGCATTATGGGGTTTTCACAGCAAATTCAAAAAAATGGAATCCTAAATCTAAGAATCAAACATAGACATGGAGAAAAAAAAAATTCAAGGCGCCATAAGTTGGAGATTGAGAGCTTTGAGCAGGAAAATGGGTGACTCACCGAAGGGGAAAGGATTTAGGATAAACTTTTGGGTTTAGAGATGCAAAATGGCATCGCTCAAAGTGGATAGATTTGAATACGGCATTTTTTGCCGTTAACGTGTGTTTTGAAGCACAAAACGACGAGCCTTGCGTCGTTTCACAAAGCTCAGCAGCCTCAACCGTTTGATGGCAACCTCGTCGATGTGTCACAATCCTACACTACCTTGGCACGGTGCCGACATTTAGCACCTCGTCACTGAATCCGCACCTGCAAAGGAGATAGGGAAAGTGGGAGTGATGCTTTAAGCTCCGTATTAGAGAGTTGGGCTATGGTAAGGGCGTCCCTTTTCTCCTTACTATGAGCTTTCTCTTTTTAGCACGCTATAGGAATTTAATATATGTTGCATGTAAATCATGTAGACAAATGCACGCACCAAGTCCTCATCTTGGAAACCTTAATTGATCAAATGGCCACAAAAGGACTCATAGAACACAACTATTTAATCAAACCCTCCGATCAAAGTTTAAAAGATTTTGAACCGTACGATCCCTCAGTCACCCCATAATAAAACGATGATATGGTGGTTTTTGGTTTGGGCATGTATTTGCTATTCCTAATGAATTCGGCCATGAGATTTTAACATGAAATTCACATTCATCTTTCCTTTCACCCCTCACATACATTGAAATATATAGGGAAGAAGAGGCCATGAAAACTCAATGTAAGAAGAGAAATACTTTCGCCGATCTTTCCTTATATTAGATTTGGAATAATTAGGGCAGCAGTGCCCGCTACCTGCCGAACAGTTAATTGTCAAGAATCAAGATTTTAGAAGTTAAAAAAAAAGTGGTAAAATGCTAAAAAAAACCCCTTCTTATTATTACCCGTTTTGCACCTTCCCCCCCTCTATTAAAAAAGTGAACAAAAAACCCTCTATAATGTCTCAAGGGGATACGCCATTAAAAAAAATTTGCAAAGTCCATTTTGCCCTTGGTTTTTTTTTTTTTTTTAAAAAATAAAAATTGTTGAGTTTGAGTTTATAAAAATTAATTTGGTTATATATATGAAACGGTGTCATTTATTTATAAGAAATATATATTAAAAAAATTTGTTCTCTATTTCTTCAATGTACTTTCCTGTTATCTTCATCGACGCACATGTATACAAACTTTTGAGCAATTTCCAAGTAATTGACCTATTCCTCGCAAATTTGCAAAAACAACAAGTTCAATTTCGTTATTGCTGAATTTGTGCATAAATGCTGAGGTAATTCATAGTAATTCGTAAACGAAATCGAGATTTGGGATTGAAGCCTAAAGATATGACCATCTCTTGTAGCGGCAATAATGGAAGTGCAACAACAACAGTGGAGGTGCAGAGGCAACAGATTTGGGACTGAAACCCTATAACCAGCAGGCTTGCAGCCATAGTTGATGGATGGGGAACTCCATGGACTGAAACCCACAGTGTGGACAACGGCGAACAATGGTGGAAGAGAAAAAAAATGGAAGATTTCCTACTGGTAAGAAGAGAAAAAGGGAAAGATTTTAAATAAGAACTAATTATCGGTGGGGAGGGTTTGAGGATACCCATTATTGGATAGATTCACACTAGTGGAAGAAAAAAAGGGGAAGATTTCAGATCTAGAGTAATCAACCCTCAATTGCAAAATACCCACCGTCGGTAGGTCTTCACTGGCACCATCATCTTCACCGGTACTACCATGGCAAATGGTTGTGGCATTGACGAGGTAGCTATAATGAGAGAGAGGAAGAAGAGTAGTAGCCATGAAAAAGACCACCGACAGTGGAGATCGGAGTGTGTCAGCTATGGTCTTCGTCGAGGTAGCCATAAAGAGAGAGAGAGAGATACAGAGGAAGGAGTGAGTCAACGAAATCACTTAAAGGCAAAAGAGTAACTTCAATACATGTAAGGGTATTTTTGTCTTAAAGGTAATAAACAGCTGTTAATTTTGCTAACGGCAGATAGACGGTAGGGAACAATTTGCTAACACTAACTAATATGAGGGGTATTTTGTTCACTTTTTTAATAGAGGGGGGTAAGGTGCAAAACTTGTAATAATAAGAAGGGGTTTTTTGCATTTTACCTTTTAAGAAAAAAACCAGAGGCAAAAGGGTCGGCTAGGAAAGGACACTATTCGTGAATCAGCCCTATTTTCGTAGCTTCACCTGGTCAGACGTTTTTAATTATTTCATGGTCAGATCCCCTCGGTTTTTGTAGGACATATTCAGATGCCCCTCGTGCGTATCATTTGGATGGTTTACTTATTATATACGTATACATACAGTTATTTGTATTTATATAAAGTGTTATTTTTACTACTAATTTCGATTCTTTAATGTTTATGTAGCAAAATTTGAGACACCCATCAGGGGATCCTAGAGAGGATGGTAAACTAATTGAACACATTCCTAGCAAAAGGAAACTAATTATTGAATGCATGGATCTGGGCTGGTAGTATCTAAAATTTGGCAGTCCCATGTCATCTTAATATGAGTGAATATTGCTATTCTTCTCAACAATTATTTCTAACTCTTTTTTTTCCTTATATTGGGAATAATAGAGAAATAAGCTCAACCATGTATATAGAGAAATAAGTAAAATTGTAAATGCAATCCATGATTAGGATATAAATTAAGTAATAATCATTTATGAGAATCTAATTTTCTAGATAATAGTTGTTCTTTGGGAAGAATGGAAGATATGATAGGTGGAGCTAATCCGAGGTGGTGTTGGATTTTCTATGTACCCAAAAAAAGGGAAAGAAATGCCCATTATGTGTTTATGGGTGATAAATGGATCTTAAATGCTACTTCTATAGCTCATAGGATATCTCATAATTCCTTTTTGAAAAAAAAGAAAAAAAAGACAAAAAAGATGCCTCATAATTACACTCAGAGGATCCATTGGTATATAGGACCCAAGCATCAGCGGTTGTCTTAAGCCCGGCCCAACTTCTGGTTGATTGTCTAGGCCTACAATCAGCACAACGACATGATTTTAAACCTTATTAAAGAAACAAGGACACTGAAAGGTATTAAATTACCCAATCATCCTTGCATGAAAGTATTTTTTTACTCCATAATATTTAGGAGGGGACATATTTAAATTTTGGGCACTAATCGTCTTTCTTATAACACATTTGTCCTCTACATAGATTGCTTTGTAAGCTATTTATGTGTACTTCCAAGGATGTGCGTATGATCCCACAATCTTCTTCATGATTAGAAAAAAAACCCCAACCACGAAAATCATTTAAAAGGCATATATCACCTTGGTGCCCCCTGACTAACCAAATAAGTGGAGATTGAGTATAAGTAAAAGGACAAATATTTGGCTATTGATTGGTGTAGAGATACCTCCCCTGGTCCCACCATGCAATCAAGAAAACTAATTATGTGCTCCACTTTAATTCGATCATGAGAGTAGCACAGATGTGGAGAGGGCAATGACTTAGGAACTAGAAGTTCTAAATTCGAATCTTCATCCATTCATTGTCAGATTTAGTGGTTCCAAGTTCAAATCTTCGCTCATTAATTATTGAATGCATGAATTTGCAGATAGATTATACATTACATGGAACTAGTTTGAACTCAAATCTTTATAGGAATAGATTTGGAATACCTATTTTTTACACGCACAACCAAAAAAAAAAAAATGAAGAAAAGAAAAAAAGAAAAGGAATTATTTGTTCATCTTTATCGAAAAAATAAGGAATTAACCTGCCTTTTTCAAAACTTTTTTTTTTTGGGGGGGGGGGGGGGGGGGGTGGTTAAGACTTAGATAACATTAGGGGAATGGCTGAGAGCCACCTCTCAAAATATCGAAACAACCCTGCAGGGATGCCCAAAATTATGCAATAGGTGTCATTAGTTTGACTGAAAAGAAAAATGAGTAGGATCTCCTTCAATCTTTATGAAAGAGATGGCATGGGGCAACCTCGGATTCTAGAAAAGTAATCAGTGTTGATATTGGTAAATTTAGTAACCAAAGTAGAGTCTAAGCTTGGTAAGATGTTACATCATTGGAATTGAAAAAGGAACTCTCTGCTTTAGGAGAAAGACATCGATCCATATGCAATCTCTCACTTTTTAAATAATATTAGAGTTATTCACTCCATTATATCAGTCCTCATTCCAAGGTCTCCATGTTCTTTCTCTTTCCTCTCTCTCCTAGCACACACGTACGCGCACACGTGTGCACACCCATGGACAATTTTTTTTTTTTTTTTTTTTCCATAACGCTCCTAATTATCATTATTATTTTGTAAGGGAGATGAAAAAATATCATACAACTTCAGCGGATTAACTTGAATCCGTATGCAATTCTGTCGTCACTATGTGAAAGATCACATATGACTTCGTCTTAGTTTTCAGTTAAATTAAGGGAATTTAGACTGTACCCAAATTTTGAACCCACTCAAAGATTAAAAAAAAAATCAAGAAATTTTTTTTTTTTTGGGGTAAAATAAATAAACCATGTCTGGTGAATAATTTTTTCGTACTTATGATAGAATTATTAAAACATTATGGGATCATCTCAGTGCTGTTAATTATTAACCTTCTCTCTCTCTCTCTCTCTCTCTTTCTTATATACATACATATTTACACAAAGATGCGTGGACAAAGATATATATGCCCCATATGATGATCTGACAAAGATATATATATATATATATACCCCATGTCATGATCATGCTGAATAATTTTTTTTTTTTTTTATGAACCCCAAATTGTACGTGAACATCCATACGATCATGATCATACCCATCAAAGAAGGGTCCACGTATACATATTACATAATGTGGGAAAAGGGTCCACGTATATATTTATTTTTTAAAATTTTAATTTTTGGCTGCGAATGGGAAAAGGTTCTGTAAGGAGACTGGAGACATCATTTAAGAAGAGGCACTACTTCTAATGACGCAACCGTCCACATATTGCTTGAGAAATTATGTATATTCCCAAAAGCTCCACAGGATGAGATATCTGATGAAAAGCTTAAACCATTACTGTTCCTTTTATGTCATCTCATCATGTATTGGGCAGTATTTTTGCACTTCTAAAGTGAAATACTGGGCACTACTGGAAGATACTTCTACTTTAGTATAAAAGGTAAATTTTGGACTTTAACTTCGATAAGGACCGTTCGATCCATTACTAACATTAAACACCTCGATAGACTAATCGTAGATTATAAAAGGTCCATTTTTTAATGTAGATTATCATTGTTTAGAATTTTTTTTTTTTTTTGACGTTTTTCTAAGAAAAATAAGAGGGAAAGATGATGCCACCTTATTCATATATCGTCCATACAAATTTTTATTTGTGTAGCACTACTATTATAAATTGGGTGATTTTCAGTGACCCGAGTTGGACTCATTTCAATCATCCTCAAAGCTTCAGCCCCTATAATTTGAGGTGGTTCCTATCTTTCGAAGAGTAGGTACCTTATAACCCGTTTTTAGCATGAATTTAAATCTTGTCTTTTGGCAGGATCTTGGAAGACAAAGATTTTAATTGAGTTAAGTGAGAATAAAATTGAAATATATATATTGGCCGGAAAAAAATAAATAAAAATTCAAGCACACCCAAGATGTTGCCAAAGCTTTTGGATTATCTTGGAAAATTGTGATCAATATGACATATAGTGACCAAAAGAAAGAAAAAGGAAGAAGAACAAAGAAGAGGAAAAGGAAGAAAGGTTTTCTCCTCACCACACCTAGCTTCAACATATAATCCTGTGTCCACCGGATTAAAAAATAACTGAGATTAACGACTTACACGCGGCAAAATTCAAACCAAAATTGATAATGACCAAAAATGCTTTAATTCTTGTATTTAATAATAGTTTAAAATAAAATATAATGCAGTGCTTAAGTCAATTACACTCGATTATCATCACTTACCAGGAGAGAAAAAGAAAAAAAAGAAAAGAAAAGGAAAAGAAAAAAAAAATGAAGAAGGAATTATCATCAAGAGAAAAGTACTAAAGTATGAATAAATCATGATAAATTTCTTGAGATTCTCTAATGTGACCATGATCACAACCCGCACGAGACCCTTCATTGGATTCTCTTATTGATGCTGGCTCAGCTCAGACACACTGACACCCACAATCTGACACCATGATCTCACCTTACAATATTAAAAACAACACCCCTACAGTCTTTTATGTTCCCATATGATAAGAAAGTTTTCTACTTTAATTTCAGGATATGTTTTTGCTGCTTCCGCTCCAAAAATCCTTTTATCTTGTAGTCACAATCTTAGAACAACTCTAATTTTTTTTTTAAATCTGCAGATAGCAATCAATGAAGGAAACCCTAGTACCAAATTTATATTCCCACTCCAAAAGTACAATATGGGAATTAGACCTTTTGAAGAAGTCTTTTTCCACACTGGACATGAATGACAGAATGTGGAGGTAGGGTGCATCATCCGTATGGTGGACCCTCAGTCTTACAATTGCAGCCATCAATTTGGACTGGTTGATTACCTTAGCAATGATTAGTACTACCATATGATCAGTGGGGTTAACTTTAGAGGTACCAAAAACATAAAATGGTCATGGATTAGACTAGATTAGATTGCTTGGACCGACCGTAAGTGCGCAATCGATGGTTTTCGATATGATTTGTACGAAAATTTTGTTTATAAGGCCACATAAACTTAGTTAATAATCACTTAGGCACTACCAAGGCAATAAAGAAGAAGAACAGAGAGATGGAAGAAGGTTTTACACACCAAAAAAGAAGTCTATGCTTTTACTTTAATTTCTTAGGTTGACTTAACAAACAAAGGCTGATAATTGCAAGCTAAAATCACTCTCAAACAAACCTCAAATCCACCCATTACATTGCACTCTCAAAACCCCAAAGGTCAGAAATACATAAATAAAAGAAAAAGAAAATAGGAAATTAAAGCTAAATTTAGTTGGACAGACCCCATCTAAATTTAGCTGATTAATTAGTATACCCTACACTTTGAACCAAAAAAAAAAAAAAAAACCCCAACTAAAATTAGCAAAAAAAAAAAAAAAGAAACCTAACAAGTGCTTCTAAGATCACTCAAAACATCAAATTCTCACACTATATCTCAATGAACAAATTAAAAGGACATATAATAAACTAAAAAAGATCACATCTAAAACTAATGGAATGATCTTTTTGTACTCTATAAACACACTTTTTTTTAGACTGAGATATCCCGAAGAGCAAAGAAGAAGAAGAGCTCTAAATCCGGCGGAGCGAAGAAAGCGATAGGCGATCTTTGTAACGCGCAATTCGACACTACTCTTCGCTTCTTTGGCGCCGGCGGGCATGTTAGAATCTCTGGTATTCGGAATCTCTGAGCTTTAGGGGTGGAGCAACCACTTGTGGAGACATCAGCAGTGTCAAGCTTTGATAGGTCATCTGAGGTTGTGCTGGAGGAGTTAGAAGGCAAATCCATTGATGTTTCTTGATTCTCTGATTGTACTAGCCGCTGCTTGTAATGGGTTCTTCTTGTTCTTGCTTTTCTTCTTCTACCAGATGGAGCCATTTGAGAAGTGATAGTGAACTTCTGCTACATATACACTGAAAGAGGAAGTTAGAGAGTGCACACACCATACAGTTTTGAAATTGGAAAGAACCAAAAAAAGAAGATTTCTTGAAAAAATCTTTACTAAGAATAGCCTAAAAGGAAAGCTAAAAATACCAAACAACTAAAGTTGACTGTGATGGAACAAAACCTTCTTTTTTTCTTCTTTTTCTTTCTTCTACAAGCTGAAGAAGTACTTCTCTGCTGGAAAACTTGCTAATTTGGAGACTGAAACCCAAGACCCTCCACCACAAACCCAACAAAGGCACTATGACCTAAGCTTATCAAAACGCTAACAAAACCTTGATGAAATCATTACTAATTTAAGCACACAGCAATCCCTGACAAAACCCATCAAAAACCCTAGAGTTGAAAGCAACAACTGTCTTATATTTCCATGGAAGGGGCAAGAATCTCTGAGGAAAAAACCCACTTCACTATTGGGCTTGAAAAGCCCTAATCAAAACCCTAGAGAGAGAGTGAGAAAGAGAGAGAGAGAGAGTCCACACTATGTGCTTCTTGGGGCTTATATATCGTTGATTAGGGATAATCAGGGCAGGTCTGCCCACTGCCCAAGGTTAATTAAAAGAGAGGGAGGGAGAGAGAGATTCAAACATTTGTGCATCCTAGAGATCATGTTGATCAGGGGATAATTCGGGCAGGTCTGCCCGCTGCCCTAAGTGAAAATCCTAGGTAGCGAGATAGGGAAAGTGGGAGTGATGCTTCAAGCTCATATTAGAGAGTTGGGCTATGGTAAGGGCGTCCCCATTTGCCTTACTATGAGCTTTCTCTTTTTAGCACACTATAAGCCTATAATATATGTTGCACGTAAATCATGTAAACAAATGCACGCACCAAATCCTCACCTTAGAAACCTTAAATTGATCAATTGGCTATAAAAGGACTCTTAGAACACAACTATTTAATCAAACCCTCCAATCAAAGTTTAAAAGATTTTGAACCATACAATCCCTCAATCACCCCATAATGAAACGATGATATCGTGGTTTTTGGTTTGGGCATGTATTTGCTACTCCTAATTTATTTCGGCCTTGAGACTTTTAATATGAAATTTACATTTGCCTTTTCTTTCTCCCCTCACATACATCGAAATATATAAGGAAGAAGAGGCCATGAAAACTCAGTGTAAGAAGAGAAATACTTTTGCCGATCTTTTCCTATATTAGATTCGGAATAATTAGGGCAGGAGTGCCCACTGCCCGCGGAATAGTTAATTGTCGAGAATCAAGATTTTAGAACTTTAAAAAAAAAAAAAAAAAAAAAACCCAAAGGCAAAGGGTCGGCTAGGAAAGGACACTGTTTGTGAATCTGCCCTATTTTCTTAGCTTCACCTGGTCAGACATTTTTAATTATTTCATGGTCAGATCCCCTCGGTTTTTGTAGGAAATATTCAGATGCCCCTTGTGCGTATCATTTGGATGGTTTACTTATTATATACATATACATACAGTTATATGTACTTATGTAAGGTGTTATTATTATTAATAATTTCGATTCTTTAATGTTTTTGTAGGCAGAATTTGAGACACCCATCAGGGGATCCTAGAGAGGATGGTCAACTAATTGAACACATTCCCAGCAAAAAGAAACTAATTATTGAATGCATGGATCAGTAATGGGCTGGTAGTATCTAAAATTTGGCAGTCCCATGTCATCTTAATATGAGTGAATATTGCTATTCTTCTCAACAATTATTTCCAACTCTTTTTTTTCCTTATATGATGTTGCAATTGACATGATTTGACATCAATTGTATTAGTTGACGTGGAATCATGCATTTAGTGCCACTTGGGATGGATGGATGTAGTGGGGTCTAGGTAGTTTAAGGTTGGAGTCCTTATGATCTATATACACCAAAAATAATAATAATGATAATCTCTATGCTTCTATATGGAAAAGGATTATAGCTACTACCGAAATCTCAATCCTATTATTTAATGACCATTAAGTTAGGGGAATGTTAATCACAGTCGTGACGGTTTGACTATTGTGACTGTGATTGGTACATGTCATGCATACTCGACGTAGGACTATGTACGTCCATGACATACACCTATAGTGCGAGAGTTCAACCATCATGATTATGATTAATATCCCTCCTAAGTTATGAGATTGGGTTGTATTCAACTAGAACCATAGCCGTCCCCTCACCCCAACCCGCAAAAACTTATATGGCCTATCAAATAACAAAAAGTTTAGTCCACGGGTGGGCATGCCAAATATGAGGTGAGCTTGCCTAATCAAATTAAATAGTAGAAAGTTTGATTAGCAGGCCCACTTCACGTTTGGCATGCCCACTGCTGAGGTTAGATTCGGTGCTGAAGTGAAAAAACTCAACGCTGTGGTGAACTCAGCTTGATCGTTGGATGGAATTTTAGATGATCAAGATTAAAAGATCAAAGAGTTGTCATTGAGGTCATTTCTGTGGTAACTTTTTGTCTTTTGATTTCGGCAATTCAAAATCCCATCCAACGATCGAGATAACTCGACATGGTACTGAATTTATGTAACTCAACATTGAATCTATTCACCCCTTGCTGGTTCAAGTAGAAAATCTCATAACATAAATTAACATTTTAAATTTGATTACAACTCTAGCTACATATGGAAACGCACATTTGAATACAAATCCACTACACCATCAAACTTATGAATCGTATTGTGTTACTTCGGAAGAGAGTGATTAATCAAAGACAAAACACTTTCCAATTAATGAAAATGACCTAGGTTTCTACTAATTGCGTTTTTCTTTCCTCTCTGCCTTTCTCGAAAGTGTATCCTTCTTCTGATTGAGGGCCACACTTGCACCTTCCAGGAAGGTATTTCACCTTGCCTAGGCCTTTAAAGTCTTCCTTTCGATTAAGATATTGATATTGTTCACCTCCGGTCCTGTAAAAATGAAAAAAAAGGGTTCAGAAACATAATAAGAAGAAAAACTAAAATTGTCGATTGGATTTTTTTTTTTCCCTTACCAATGCTTGTTTGAGTCTCACGAATCTGATTTTATCCAGCTTATATCAATTTTTGAGTAGTTTGGTTATTATTAAAGTGTACTTATCAAATAACCCCAACCCCTATTAAAGAAACAACAACAACAAGATGATGTCTGTGCATAGTGGTGAATTTAGGATTTTTTCTTAGGGGTTGTACATAAAAATTTGTTGACAAACTAATTTTTAAGTTTTTAGAATCTAGAACGGTAGAAATTTTTTGGATTATAATTAAAGCCATAGTTTTTTTTTCATTTATTTTTTAAGAGAAAAAAAAAATAGTATTAAAGTTACATAAGAAGTCGATACACTTCGAAAAAAACAAAGGAATTTTTACAAGCTTGTTACTTGTCCTATTTATAAGAGAGTGAATGGCTTGGATTTGTACAAGTGCCGCAACTATCCCTAAAAAAAAAAGGAAGGGAGGGGAGATTTACAAATTGGTCCTACTACAAGCAAATAATTACATATCAATACAAATTAATAATCATTCTTATTTAAGTTAATATATAGTTATATACTACGAAGTTAAAATAAAGTAAAGGTGTGTATTGAAAAGAAAAGGGTTTACAACCACCTTTGTAACTACAATACCAAGTAGGATCCTCAGTCACCCCAGAATGAAATTTCATCCAATGACCGAGATCAACTCGGCATGGTACTAAGTTCCTATAACTTAATTAGCATTGAATCTATTCACCTCATTGGTGGTTAAGTAGCAAATCTCATCACATAAATTTTACCATTTAAATCTGATTACCATTCATGTCGAACCTCAGCAAATATGTTTTTTAATTGGATTTATGTCTAGGAAATGAGGCATCTTGTATATACTTCGTACGTTCTAGAATTCTCCCTAGAAGTATATAGAAGTGAGCTTACAAGCTTTACACCATTCCACAGAACCAGAGAAAAAATTCTAGAGAATTCCGTAGTCTATGAAACTCCCTCACCTGGATCTTGATGCCCTAGACCCGCCCTCTAGTGGACCCGACGCGTTGTGAAGCCTTCCCCGCTTGGTTTTTTCCAAAATGATAGATTTCAGATGCTAATATTACCAATTAACCTGGAACTGTAGATTTTATTTTATTGTTCAATATATTTTTTTTTGTAGTAAGCCACCTCTATCTGTCAATCTTCTGACTTCCAGGCACTTCCTATGACTTGTTTGATTCTTTACTGCCTTCAAATTTGATAAAAGGTTCCAACTAAAGACGAACCCATGCAAATCACAACATACCTTCCTTGCTTCAATGTGGCAGGTGGGTGGGTTTGGGAAAAAACTTAATGTGCCCTCAACCCGAACCGATTATCGGAGAGTTCTAATCGGGTGAACCTGAACCCAATCAAATTTAACCTCCCATTGACACCTTTTTTTCAATAAATTTCACTTTTTTTTAATAAATTTCCCCAACAAGCTATTTTTCTGCATACCCGAAATATGTGGTGAGTTTCTAAAAATCCTTTTTCTTACATTTTTTGATAATTGATCGAACCAGAACCTATCTTAATATAAACAAATGAGTATTAATGTTTTTTCATAAGTTTGAATATGAGATTACTCATTATTCACTTGAACAAACAAATGCCACTAAACTACTAACTATCAACGTGATCATCTTCCATGCAACTTAAAACCTATGTACATATATATTGGGTAATTTTCCATGAGAGGCAACTACGAGAGTTGCTTCACAAGTGCATTGTCCAAGTCTCCCCTTATTTCAACAACTCTTGCACAAATCTCAAGAGTACGTTCATAATATGCACTAATCACAATGTGATATTTCATCATGACTGTAAGTCTGATTAGTACACCTCTTTTATAAGTTACGAGATTGGTTTGTTTCAACTGGAACTACGGCCATCCCCCACTCCCAAGGCCCCAACCCACTAAAACCCTTATAGCCTATTAAATGACAAAAAGTTTTGCCCATGGGTGGGCATGCCAAGCATGAGGTGGGCCTGGCCTATTAAATAACAAAAAGGGAACGGCTATTGCAACCCCCCATTCCTATAAGTCCATCCCATCTTTTAGGTTTTTAAGGTTTTATGCAAAATATAAAAAGTTTTTATGAAAACCGGTTATGATGTCCACTAGAAAACATCATTTTGAACAACTTTACAGAAGAAAGTTTTTCCAAAATTTATCGTTTAGGTAGACTTTTTTGGCAAAAAATGAAATAAAGGCTATAAATGGTTAAAAAGTATATTTAAATTATAGATTTTGGAAAAACTTTCTTCTTCAAAGTTGTTCAAAATGATGTTTTCTAGTGGACACCAAGGCTGGTTTTCATAAAAACTTTTTATATTTTGCATAAAACCTTAAAAACCTAAAGGATGGGGGGTGGACTTATAGGAATGGGGGGTTGCAATAGCCATTCCCGAGAAGGGAACGGCTATTGCAACTCCCCATTTTTATCACCCCACCCCCATCCTTTAGGTATTTAAGGTTTTATGCAAAATATAAAAGGTTTTTATGAAAACCGGCCGTGATGTCCATTAGAAAACATCATTTTAAACAACTTTGTAGAAAGTTTTTTCTAAATCTATCGTTTATATATATTTTTTAACCATTTATAACATTTATTTCATTTTTTGCCAAAAAGTACGGTGTACGTAATCGATAGATTTTGGAAAAACTTTCTTCTATAAAGTTGTTCAAAATAATGTTTTCTAGTGGACCAAACGACCGGTTTTTGTAAAAATCTTTTATATTTTTTATGAAATCTTAAAAACCAAATAAAAAGGATGGGGTGAAAAAAATGGGGATTGCAATAGCCGTTCCCTGCCAAGAATGCAATACCTGATACCTTCTGTTAGCCGGGCCCATCTGCCTGAGTTGCATTCCTGAGCCTAATGGCCTCCTATTTTGTCCAAAACGGAAACCGACTCTTGCTATTCCTACTCCACTTGGAATTCGGAAACAGTCAATAATACTGGGCAGAAAGGAAAAATGGAAATAGCTATAATAACGACACCGTCCTTCAATTAGACACCCCATCAAACACTTCCAAACTCTCCTCCCTTTCGCTCTGTCTTCTTCTTCTTCTTCTTCTTCCTCTTCTTCTTCTTTCAGTTTTAGTGCAAGATCCACGACATCTTGTCGATCCTTGCAATTGAAGGTACTCTCAACCTCAACCTTGTTCGTTATTGATTATAAATACATTTTCATTATTGTGTATTACTTTTTTCCAAAAGTGGAATTAAAATTTTTTGTTTGGGATCGCCATTTACGCAATAACATACATACACAATCACACGCAGTACATATTTGTGTGTTGAATGTATGGGTGGAAAATAAATTTGGAGGTATGACTTTATCAAATTTTTGGATGCCACTTCATTACATTAAACACATTCTATAAGCTTTTAAAAAATTTTAGGATTGCCATGGCTCCCCAAGTATATATGTCAGTCCACCCCTCCTTTTTTTCTTTTTCTTTGCTTTTTGGGCATCACACGCCGGTTCTCTTACTATCGCTTTGGTCAATCCCATGTTGTTGAGATTAAGGTTTTGTCAAGTTGAGTTGAGTCTAGTTTTAAAATGTATCACATCAAAATCTTGTGTTGTCGACGATCGATTTTGCTTTTATTTTTGTTGGCAAATAATGCCTTACTACTATTAAAATTAACCTCTGTTTTTTTTCCTTCATGTCTCCTCAAGATGGTCCAAAGGCGATATGGAAGAATGGCAAAGGGGAAAGCACTTGCAAGTACTTAAAACCTGTAGAAAGTGACGATAAGAATGGAAGCTACCATATGGGTTCTTGAGAGGGTCGGTCAGTTATTATAGACCGTGCCTCCTCCACACGTGATTCTTTCCTTTGGAATTGTACCTCCGGTAAGAAAATTCAGTTGCCAAGAATGGTGACCAGTTTCTCATCCTTCTCGAAATGCATTCCCTTGCCTGGCATGGTTTTGTTCTTCCACAAAGAAGCTCCTTGGATATTTTTCTGCAAACCCGGCGACAAAGAATGGACAAAGCAGCAACACTATTTTAAAGTTGGCTATGGAAGGCACACTACTTATAACGATGCCATTGCCTTCAACCAAAAAGTGTATGTTCTAAACACGTATGAGGACATCTTCGAGATTGTATTTCAATCAAGGAAACTCAAGTCTGAAAAATTGCATTCAAGGAGACTCTAGTTCGAAAAATTGAATATAGAGGTACCGTTCGTTCGACCAAAGAGGATGCAGTTTGTCGACTCTAATGGGGAATTATTTATTGTGAATATCTTTTCAATATCAAAGTTAGAGGTTTTTAAAATCGACTTTTCCCATAACGAATTGGTGAGGATTTATAGCTTGGATGATCGAGTTTTCTTCTTGAGTCGTCAGTATTCGATTTCACTCTCTGCAAAAGAAATAGAAATTGGAGGAAATTCTCTCTATTTTACAGGGGACGATGATGAAACCATGTGTGTTTTTAATTTCGAAGATGAAAGCTTATCTCTTACAGCTCATCATCTGTCCAATAATGGCACCTTTTCACATGATGGACTAATGCCCGTATTGAGGTAAGGATTGTCTTCTCTCAATCATGGATGGTTTTCTATCTACTTATAATACCTACTCTCTTTTTAAACATACAAGGGCCCATGAAAGAAATATTACTACGATTTTATATATATATATATATATATATATATATATTTTAAGTTCGGTTTTATTTTGTAGTTTCTCTGTTATTGATATCCTTCATTTCCTGATTATTGTTTGAATGTTTATGTTTAAACTCCATTTTGAGTGATGTAATGACGTTGAAGTCAAGTGATAATGGAGGATTTGATTTTTATAAATGGTGCTTCTACTTCAAATATGAATCCAATTAGTCAAAGTGTTTCTTACTGTAACAACTCCTTTAACTAGCGATTTTTTTTTCCTTCCCCTTTTTCTAGTCAATAAGAACATGAATTCTCAATATGTGATGGGTTTTGTGGTTTTGTAGGTTCGCTAACAACTCAAGATATAATGAGCTAGAAATCATTAAAAATGAAGAAGAGGAAGAGGAGGTAAGCAAGGGTAAAAAGGAAAGTGAAGTGGAGGAGGAAGAGGAAGAGGGAGAGGAAGAGGAATTGGGAGTAAGCAATGATAAGAAAAAGGAGGAGGAGGAAGCGGAAGAGGAAGATGAAGTAAGCAATGCTAAGAAAGAAAGTGAAGTGGAGGAAGAGGAGGAAGAGGAGGAGGTAAGCAATGGTAAGACAGAAAGTGGAGTGGAGGACGAGAATGTGGCAATAGCAGAAGTAATTGGTCAAAACTTCCAATTGAACTTCAAAAGTTGATTGCACAATATGTTTCCATAGGACTGGATTATATGAGTTTCCGGGCCGTTTGTAGAAGGTGGAGATCACTTGCCCCTCTATGCTGCTGGAGTCCTGATTCAACCGGTTCTTCGACCACCAGTATTCAATATCCTTGGCTCATGCTCATTCAAAGAGAAAAGGGAATTTGTGATTTTTATGATCCGAGGGACAACGTTACATATCACATGTACAATGCTGAATTATCGGATTGTGTAATCCGTTTCTCAATGGATGGATGGCTTCTTGTTTCTCAGGGTCCACGATCAATGTTTCTGTATGAACCTTTCACCAAGGAGAGGATTGGGCTTCCAAATTTGCGAGAAGACTATTGCTTCAATGGTATCTGCTTCTCCGCTCCACCACCTTCCTCAAACTCCATAATATTTGGCATTTGCCATACCTCCCCTGAATGGGTTTCTATTTGTTACCTTGGTCCTGGTAGAGAAAAATGGCATACGTGTGATCTTATTAATGACAGATTATTCCTTCCATCCTGGAATAATCCAGTTTTCTTAGATGGATATTTCTATTGTTTGGGTCAAGATGGAAGCGTAGGGGTTTCTGAAGTAAGGGAGACAGTAGGATGTACCTGGGATATTCTTTACAAGCCCCAACCATTATGTTCTCCTTCAGCCATTTCCCGGAATTTTTTGGTTTCCTTTGAGAAAGAGCTCCTTTCAGTGTTTGTTGGCAACTCGGGGAAATGGGTTAATGTTTTCAAGCTGAATCCTTTGTTATATGAATGGGTGGAAGTGAAAAGTCTGGGGAATCAAATGTTGTTTGTTAGTCAGACAGCATCTTTAGCAGTAAGGACACAAGAAGAAAGAATGAAGAACAAGACTTATTTCTCCATCTTCAACAATGTAGACGGCAACAACATGTTTTATTCTATGGAAACCTGTCAATACCAGACCTTTGCGAGCGACTACCCCATTCGAAATTTCTATGACACAAAAGAACAGTTGCACAGCACTTGGATTCAACCTAGATTGATTCCAACCTTTCAATAAATGGTGTACTCACATTGTATGGTGATAGCATTAACCCATTTCCCTTTTCACTGGGAAATGGGTTAATGTTTTATTTAGTGATAAAAGCCATTGTTAGATCCATTGTTGCTACGACTGCTCCTAAGAGATTTTTCTTGTCCACAATGTCTTTGTGCACATATTAATACATTATGCATAATTTATTCAAATCTATATGTTTTGTCTTGCTTTGAGTTTTATGATCAGCTTTGCCATTAGTGCATTTTCTGAGTGAGGGTAAAAAAATTTTAGAAGGAATTTCATTGTGCTTTGTGCTTTTCCTGGTGGGGTTGGTGAATTGTAAACAAGAGTCGAGTCTAAAGGGGGCTTTGCAGAGGAGGGGATTAAAAATGGAACCTTTGCTTAGCAAAATGAGATTTGAAAGACATGGACAACTCTTAATTCTTTGCTAATCTTTGATCAAACATATTTCACCATGATAGTCACTCTGCACTAGATATTTGACAGAGACGAACTTGGAGTAGTGGACTTCAATTACTTCAACTACTGGAAATGGATCTACTAGTGTCAAAACAGTCTAAGAATATCATGTTTGGGTGGAAGACTGAGGGCTGCAACCGAACTTTTAAAACTAGCCCTATTTTCTTTATAAAAAAATGGCCTCTAAGCATGACTAGCATTAAATATCATAACAATGAAAGGACAAACTGGTTAACTCAAATGAGTCAAGCAACCGATCAGGACCCAATCCGACTCCAAAAACAGAAAGATGGAAGCGAACTAAACTATCAAAACTTGGAAAAATATCAAGATTAGGACAAAAAAAGGAAAAAAGAACAAGATCATTGTGGTAGCAAGAGGGAACCGTAGACCCTCCCAACATGCTTCCATGACTGGAACAAAAAGGGAGCCAGCATCAATCTCAGAGCCCATTGCACGATAGCATGAGCAGCTCCATTCACAGCTCTTGGAACCTTGTGTGAGGAAGCTTCATCAATAGATCTCAGACCAGTTGTCCAAGATGAGCACTTCATAATGCCATGGGGATTCTTCAGAAGAGGACAGATTTATAATAGAATGCAATCCTAATAGAGGAAACTTAATTCTGACTACACAGTGAGGCTTCATCATCAGAGTCAGTGTAAAGATCATAATTGAGCTTGAAGGCTACATTCGTGCATTCACCATTTGTGAGGGAATCTCCACCGCCCACCCAAAATAAAAATAAAAATGGGGTTATCTGTAGGAAACTCTACACAGAAAAGCCATCCCAATCAACTCCTGAAAGAATGTAAACATGGTTTAGACCCAAGTAACTGGTACATAGTGAGTTCTCCCAGTTGGAAACCTCTTACAGCTTACAGACTCTCCAGGCTAACGTGGAGAAAATACAGAGGCAAATTGATCAACAACAAAGTGAGCAACATACCGAGCAGTTTACTCGAGAAAGCAAACAGTTAAGAGGCTTGGTTGGAGAAACAGCTCGACAAAATAGGAAGATGTGATTGAGCAGCAAGGCAGGTACAGGGTAACTCACTTAGGGAGAAATGATGTTTGTGGAAAGAGGAGGATGCTGGAACATGGGAAATGTGACATGGCTGGAGACAGATTAACTTTATAGAATTACCGTCTCACTCAACGCTAAATCTTCATCACATTTAATTTGAAATCCCACCCCAGTTTTCGAATTAAATAGTAAAGACAAATAAATCCATATACACCTATATACTATTTATACACGCACACATATGCAAAAATCCATCTGTTTTTTATTTTTTTTATTTTTTTTACTTTTCTAAAGCAGAGATTTCATTGAAGGGGAAAAGGACATTAGGCCCATATAGAGCCAAAAAAAAACTATACCAACCCCAATTACAAATTTACAACAATCCAAAATCTCCACACAAAAAATAATAATAATAATAATAATAATAATAATAATAAAAGAATAAAAGAAAGGGTACTATATGCAATTTGAAAGCACCAAACCAAAGAAAAATAGACTTTAGCAGTATAGAATAAATCTTTCCCGTGGGTCTATATGTTTAAAAATTCTTCTCTTTCTTTCCTTCCACCCACAACCCACATAAGACCATTTCTTTGCTTCAAAATATATGAATATATCTCAATGGTTCAAGCAAGAACCCTTGCATGAGATATCGCTAAAGTTAAAACTCAATTCCAATAATATAGCAGTAGTTTACTTTCAATAGCTCACTTAATCAGCAAAAATGAATACAGATGACAGATCGTGTATTTCATTCATACAATATACAATCATAAAGCAAAAACTTTACCAAGTGCAGATTAGTCTACATTCCACAAAAATCATACTAGCATCATATGGATTATAATACTATCTTTTTTTGGGCCTACATGCATTACACAATAGGCAATGCAATACACAAGAAAAAAAAACAAAAATTTTGTAAGATAAGAAAGAGGCATTCATAAGAAAGAGACATCACACAATTCCCAGTACCAGAGTACCATATAACTGTAGAAGTAGGCAACTAACAAAACTTCTATAGAAAAGGGTTAAAAAACTTATATTGCTCATAAAGACTAATATTTCATTTACTTTATTTGAGTCCAGGCAAAAAACAAAAACGATGTAAAGTTAAAATATAGATGATGACACATGCATACCATCAAATACAAGATCAAAAACTTGACTGCAAACAAAGCAAAACAGATATACAGTCTAAGACAAATACGCATAGCTTCTTTATATTTGTTTCTAAATGCAAAATATTTTTTTGATGAAGCTAAATGCAAAATATCTTGCTGTCAAAACAGCAAATGAAAAGTTCCTTGCTTCCAACAGAAAGTAAAACTAGTAAAGCACAAGTCCATACATTGTGATCAAGTTAAAGATTATAACAAACGCAACATAGAAAAAGAAACGAAAATTCCAAAAAAACATCACCGTCCTCTTGAAACTGCTTCGTCCAACTCCTCAGGCGATGAGGGGAACAGTTCTATATAACGGCTACCAAGTGTCATCCTATCCTTAGCCATCGCTGCCTTTGAATCCTCTGCAGTCGCAAATTCCACAAATGCTTCTCCAGTTGGCCTCCCTTCCGAATTAACCGTAATATGAACTGAGTCTTCTGACAGAACAAAATCTTTAAAGAAATCCATAATATCATCCTTGCAAGCTGAAAATGGCAATCCCCTCAATCGCAGTACCCCCGTATGCTCGGCCTGAGTCCTTTCCCTCATCATTAGATTTTGCCCTTGGAGCAGTCCGGCGTGGAGAACTGCTGTGAGAATCTGAAACTTCGTTGGCTATAGCCCTATAATACTCCTGCCTCTTGCTTCTGAAAACTTCGACATATCTCCTGCCCATGTTCTGCCTATTCCTCTGAAGGGCAAAATCAACTTGAAGAGGATACCCCAAAACACAATAAGCCTCCCCTGTGAAGCGGCTGTTCTTGTGGACAAAAAGGACATCAACTATGTCTAAACCATGGAAGAACTCAGAAATGTCAGCTTCTGAGCAATCAAAGGGAAGCCCACGAAGCCGGACAACGGGAAAAGGTGGAGGTTGGCCAATATACGAGTAAGGAGAAGCATTGTACATGAAATTCGAACCAGGGGAAGTCCCATAATATGAAGGGCCCTGATCAGCCACCCGCTGACGCTTCGAACCCATTTCGCGCCCATCACCACTGTCAACGTATTTACTTCAGTTCCCAAAATTCCATGAAAGCAACAAACAAGACAATCTAACCATTACTACTCTGCTCAAAAACTACCTACAAATCAACTATTATTTGATTCACCTCTTTTTCTAAGTCAATGCTTCAAATTTTCCCCTTTTTTTTTTTTTTTTTTTTTTTTTTTTGTGTTACAAGAAATCTTAATTCTCCGTTTGGTTGCCATTGTTGCCAACAAAACTAAGGAAAATACAAGAAAATAATATTTTCAATATTACGTTTCATGTTGATTTGATCTCCCGATTTTTTTTTTAAAAAAAATTCCTCCATTAGTCAAACAAATGTACTGAACCCAACTCGGGGGAAATTTTCAGTTTTTCAGGACCCAACTAAAAATAGACATCTATAAATAGTATTTATTTCTTCTCCTTTCCAAGACTTCCCTGTTAACCAGTCACAGCATAAGATTAAATTAGATAAAACCTAGAAAGCAGAATGAATATTTAGCTTCTGGGATTCTCTATTTAACTCATCAATCAAAATTTCCGGTTAGAATATCAATACCCAGGAAGCTGAATAAATATTTAGCTTCTGGGTATCTCTATTTAACTCATTAATTAAAATTTCCGGTTAGAATATCAATACGCTCAATTCATCTCGGACCCATTTGCACCCATCACCACTGGACACTTAAATCCACAAAAGCAACACACTCTAATCACAAATCACGAACAGAGTTATGTGTTAACATACTAAAATTTCATGAGTTATGTGTTAACATACTAAATTTCATGTTACCCTATACACATCGATTTACTCCTCCTATACATATTTCAAATCACAGCACAAACGCATAAAAATATACAAACACGCGTAATATTATCAGAACATGGGAAACTATAAACCGAAAAATATTACTGGGAAACCCTCTTACCCTCTGTAGAACATTTTCGGGTTCTTCCTCCGGTTGCCCGTTCTGGGTTCTTCAAAACACACTAACGATGAGGCCGTGAATCTCTAACGAATGAAATAGGGGTGCAAGGAAGAAAAGGGTTTTAGTTACATTGGGGAGAAAGCGATTCTGCCAATGCAGAATTTGCCAATACAAGATACGACGGCGTCGTTTCAAAATTTCTGAACGTTTTTTGGGTGGCATCTAATCAAAATTACTTGGCAATATCATTTTTCGTAGCTGGAAGTCTGGACCCTGGACTAGGGCTGCTGAAGTCTGAACTCTAAGTCAAACTAGGGCCTAACCACTCAGGCCCATTAGATTGACTAGGTTTAGATTTGGGTATCAAACCCACTTGATCCAGTTTGACCCATCACCTATGAATTTTAAACAAGTGCAACCGTGCCTCTCTCTCTCTCTCTCTCTCTCTCTCTCTGTACAACTTTTTTTTTTTTTTATTACTAAAGATGTCTTAACTTTAAGTTACATTTGCTCCCTCACTATCGAATGCACAGACTTGCGAGTGGTTTATGTATCACAGGGAATTAGTTTAAGTCTAATGGCTTGTGATACCGTCTCGTTTGATCAAAAAAAAAAAAAAAAAAAACTTAAATTACATAAGATTAATGCATTAAGAATTGTACCTCGTGCATCTAGGACATCTTGATAATATCATTTTTTTATATATATTCTCACATTAGGAGTTTAGGAGTGTGGTTAAGTTTATAAGAGGTTCCATTGCAACTCTAGAAGGGTTAAGAGTACTCCTTTAATGGCAGAATAGGGGATTTAAGCCCTTTTTACCAAAAAGTACTTGTGTATAGAAGTTGGTTTTTTTTTTTTTTTTCCTTTCTTAATTATAAATGTTTACTATGAACAACTTGGCAAGGTTGGATTCAAATTAGAATCTGGACCCTCTTAATTTCAACAACTTGGAGCTCTTGACCCATTACCAACTGGATTTTGGATGAGGCTGCTATTGTATCGAGTTGAAGGTAATTTCAAGCCAAACTTACCCTCTTTTTTTTTTTTCCTTTTTTTCTTTTTTTTTTTTTTTGGTTGTGTTGAGTAATTCAAACCATAGACTAAAATATCAATGATATATCCATGTATCTATACCCCTCAATACGATATCTAATTGACATATTTTTTTCGCAAAATATCTTTAAGATATTGTTGATATTTTCGATATTATTGATAAAATCTCGCTATATCTCGATATATTCAAAATATCTTTTACATGGTATCGTCGATATATCACATATTTATTTTTTTGTTATTATGTCAAAATTAATTATCACATCTTATTCTTTTAGTATTGATTTATATAAATATTTCAATTATACTAAAGGTTTAATTAGTGTTATGAAGTAACTACTTTAATTTACTTTGTTAAAATATTAATTCTTTCACTCAGTATGGCACAATTTTTATACCCTACATAATATGTACTGATTTAATACATATTTAAATTGTAATATTTTGATTTTAAACTATTTATTAGAGTCTAATCATTATTCCTAGAGTTTCAATGGAATATACGTGTTTAAGTAATAATATCCGTCATATCTCTAAATCGATATTGAAATTATCGATATATCTGATATATCTATATTTTTGGACTCTCGATATAGTCATTGATATCGATTTTTAAGTCTTTGATTCAAACCCAACTTAAGGGTTAAAGAGGTTGCCTAAGCCCCACCCAACTTCGTATTGGACATATTTGCCCCCAGCTCAGGGCCGGCCCTGAGGTTAGGCCACTCAGGCAACCGCCTAAGGCCCCAAAATTTTGACAAAAAATAAGGGCCCCAACTTAGTTGTTACCTTTATAATAAGTCCAAAAAAATTTTTTTTTTTTTAATAACTAGATGAGAAAAGACCCTAATCCAAGTTTAAAGGCCCCAAATACTTCCTAAGTTTTTAACCCAAGTCTATAGACAATAACTCAAATGGCCAAATAATCTACTCAACTCAAGCCAAAAAGAAAAAAAAAAAACATTTAACCCAAAATCAAATCAAATCTAACACCTCTGTTACTTTGCCTCGAGCCTTCAAACTCCAACCTCCTCCTCTCTTCCTCTCTTAGTGCCCTCAACCTCTCAAAGCCTCCATCCTAATCAGATTATATCAGAATTCTATTTAGAATATTAAAAGTATTTGATTACCCTTTAGACAAAGAAGTCAAGTACACCAAACGTTTAAACCATTCTCTCTTTAATTAATTAATTTCTTTACTTTTTCATATATCTATATATATATATATATATATATATATATATATATATATATATATATATATATATATATAATATTAGTTTATACACATAAGGGGCACTCTGATATTATTGGGGGAGATTTATTTTTAGAATTAAAGGTCTTGAAAGAAGTTTTACCAACATATTTAAAAAGGCTAATTGAAGTACTTAATTATTTGAAAGAAAAAGACAGTTGTTTCCCAAATGCTTGGATTGCTTATAGAATATTGTTGATTATACCAGTTATAGTTGCATTTGCAAAATTAAGTTTTTCAAAGTTGAAGTTGATCAAATCTTACCTACGTTCCACTGTATCACATGAAAGATTGACCGGATTAGTTATATTATCTATTGAACATGATATGGTAAAAAGGCTTGATTATGCTAACTTAATAAGTGATTTTACAGCTAAAAATGCGAGAAGAATAATATTTAAGTGATACTTTGCTATAGTTAGTTCATTTCTTTTTGGTATTATAGCTTTAAATTTTGTTTCTTTTTTTTTTCTTCTTCTTGTATATGTGATTTTTTCTAAATTACAAAGTAAGAAGGTCCAATTTTATTTATTTATAGTTCTTATAAAGATTTATTTTATATCTTAATTTGTATAAGCAAATTTTAGTACTCATATATTTAGGAAAATTTTGTGTGTATTAGGAAAAAAAAATTATTGGGTGTAAATTTTGTTATGCGTGTATGAATATGTATAAAGGGCCTCATTTTAAGAATTCGCCTAGACCCCCAAAAAACTCAGGACCGGCCCTGCCCCAGCTCCATCCGGTCATTGTGTTGTCTAAGAAAACTAGCAGTGGGTGTAGGCTTCTCTGCAGCAACCTGAATAAGTGAGAACACCTGTGTTTGATAGTCTTTATTTTATTTTATTTTAATTTTAATTTTATTATTATTATTTTTTTTTTGTGAAAATTTTTGCTATAGTAGACATGCTCATGCCAAAAAGGTTGGGGTTGATTTGAGTTCCGTAGAGTGCTGTTACAGACTAACAGTCTGCCAATAACGCTCAAAAAGCCAAAAGAATGCGAGACATGCCTTGCAAGCAAGTCATAGAATCACATTCACACCCACATGGTTTCCCAAATGACAGGAGCCCCATGCTCACGCATTTGCTGGAGCGTGTACGAACCATCTCTGATCATTCCAAATGAAGACGGATATATCATCTACCCCTTTAATTACTTCTTGCTTCCTTCCATTCTGTCTTGGGATCCATCTTATCATAAAATTACTGGGATTCATTAGGTTGTGTGGGAGATTAGTTGAAAGAGGTCAATAATTTGATTAATTTGATTTTAATGGTAACAGAATATTTGGTTATACAATAGGAAGAAGAATAGTGTCAATCAAATAACTAAAATTATTTGAACAAGTTGATCTCAATTTTGAAAATAAGATACATGTAAATTGACTTATTATTTAGTGAATCTTGAATAACTTTTATGATGGCACGAAAGACGACTTGATTATACTAAAAGGGCATGAAAGATGTTCTTTTTAATTTACATATCACAACCCTACTCGGCACGAACAAAGTAGTTAATTTTCACGAGAGAAACTTGTGTGGCATAAAACTAATGAAGAATAATTATTACATAACCATAATGTTGGTACATTTAGTAATTATGAGTGCGTATACTCCACTCCCCAAACTGCGTGTAGACATGGAAAAAAATTTCACTTTTCCAAGAGTAAACGTTCAAACTTCTTGGAAGACATGGCAAATTCTACGGTACCCCAGCAAAATTTGGGGTACCATACCCGAAACACAAGAGGACCGTTAGATTTACATGGAATAGATCTCAGCCGTCCAACATTTTTGAAGCACATAAACTGGCTACTTGTTTGGTAACCGGTTACCAAACTCTGCAAAATGACCTAAGTGACCTTTGCATCTGGCTACTCTTTCGCTTTCGCTTTCGCCCTTGCTCTCTCGAATCACAATCGCTCTGTTCTCCCAGAGCATTCATGCGTCAATCACCACATACGAACCCCGCCATCGCCGTCGCTGTCGACCAAGGCCGCCCTCACCATTGCTGCGAATCTCCGTTGCTGCCGTCTTCCCGTTAGTGCCTTCATTCCCGTCACTGCCTTCATCATCTCCATAGCAAGGTGAGTACGTTAAGTATTTTGTGGGTTTTTCTTCGGTTTGTTTCTATTTTCAATGAAATTTCTCTTCGTACTCATGTCCTTTAAGTGTGTCAAGTCGTTGGGTTTTATTTTAGGATTTCATTTTTAGGGTTTCAGGAATTGGGATTCAATTGTAGTGTTTGTCATCTATGGTTTTAAGGTTTGGGTGTTATGGTGCTGGGTTGTGTTGCGGTGCTTCTTGTGCTGGGTTGTGGTAGAGCTAACCCTTACTTCAAAATCAATTTTTGAATCGAATTTTTTTTTTTCGCGTTGCTTCACTTGTTGAACATTACATAATCTATATAACCTTTGATTCAATGGAACTATGTATACGAATCTGTTTATGTGAAAAAAAATGTTGAATGTTGAGCATTTGAGGATGATGCATGCTACCTGTTTGATGAAATTGCTTTGAGAAATTGGTTTGATAGAATTTTTCCTCTTACTTGGGCTTTACATTGGTTGGCATTTTTTTATTGGTTGCAAAAATGAGGTTGAACATATAGCCTATAATGAATGCCACCGTGAGAAAAATTCCCTCAAGCTAGCTTCCTCGAGATGTGAGAAAAATTATCTCAAATTCCTTGTTCTTGAGTAATATTATGGTTCCTAAAACATATATTGCCCGGTAGGACTAAAATGTGCTTAAACCTCGGTTGGAGTAGGATTCGTTTCTAATGAGCTAGGGAGAAACAATTTTTTTTTTTTTCCTTTTTGATAACATAGGGTACCATAGGTTTATTCGATCATATACTGAGGTTTGGATCTAGATTAATCTTTAGGGATGAACGAGATCACCTATCTAATCCTGCTCATATATGAAGATGATATAACGTTCTTGATCAACTAATTGAGTTATGCCATGTAAGTGGTGAAATTAATATTCTGACCTAATTAATTACTATCTAACCATTGTTAAATGGTGGTGACTCAAATTTTTTTACCACATGGCAGAATTTGAATGGCAAACCATATCCGGGTGGTCTTAAAGCCGCATAATTTTTTAAAGCACTACCATTTGAGGGCATGTGCATACACTATACACAAACATTAACTGTGGGAAATGATGGAAAGACACTTAAAAGGTGCACTGTTCAATTATTCTTTGAATTCATGTTCCCTCAAGTGGAGATAAACACATCAACGTGTATGATATTGTTCTACCAACCAGATAATTAAAATTTATAGGAAAATTTTCATTCCTTTTGGTTGTGCATGTATTTATTTCTTCAGTTTAATTCACTGTCTGTTAAGAGGTGGATTAGGATTAGACACGTACATACACAAACATACATTATTATAAATCAAAATAAAGGATAAAAATGAATGTCATTTAAATCGGATGGTAAAGCATATAGGTGTCATACCCATGCATGGGTTAGAATTTTCATGGGGGCATCTGTTCTGATTAACCTACTAATGATTCACTAACAAATTAAATAAAAATTTTTATATGTATTTCAGACTTGATACTGATGATAATGATGATGATAATGATAATAATGATAAAGGGTAATTACAAAGGGTATGAACCTACGACTCTGCGAGAGTAGCTCAAATGGTTAAGAATCGCGCCTCAAGATCTGTAGGTCTTGGGTTTGAGTGGAGGAATTGCCAGACGGTGGCATGCATCATCCTCTTACTTGGGCTTTACATTGATTGGCATTTTTTTATTGGTTGTCAAGATTGGTGGAGGAATTGCCAGACGGTGAGCAAAAATCATTATGTGAATGCTCTTCTAAACCCCTAGTTAAGGCAGCTGCAAACATTATGTGAATAAACCACCCATTATAGGATTCCTAGTGTTGTTTTAGGAAAATTTAGAGTCTTGGTCACTTCGGCCTCTTGATAAGGGTAGTGGGATCCTGTATATATGTAAGTAAGAAACCAAATTGGACACAAAAAGCAGGTTTCTACTTGTGTAATTTCTCTGTTTCTTATTTGATCAATCATATAATGGTACATGTCATCTACAGTTTATTTAATATTTTTTTTTTTTTTTTTTTGTGTGTGTGGAAGGGGGTTAGGGTATGGTGATCGTATAGCTCCAGGATTAGTAGGATAAAGACGAATTCGACACCAACATGTTTTACCACCTGAGGAAATTTCTATCATAATATATAGTATTGGTACTGTGGTTGATGAAATTTCTATCATAATATATAGTATTGGTACTGTGGTTCATGTGATAAAATGTACAAAAGCTGCCATAACCATTCACTGGGTATTTTGTCGAACATATTCCCTTGTTGTGATACTAATAGAGGGCAAATTCTACGGTACCCGAGCAAAATTTGGGGTACCATACCTGAAACACAAGAGGACCGTTAGATCCACATGAAAAAAAATTGTTTAATGTTGAGCATTTGAGGATGATGCATGCCACCTGTTTGATGAAATTGCTTTGAGAAATTGCTTTGATAGAATTTTTCCTCTTACTTGGGCTTTACATTGATTGAATTTCTCTTCGTACTCATCTCCATCAAGTGTGTCAAGTTGTTGGGTTTTATTCTAGGATTTCATTTTTAGGTTTTCAGGAAGTAGGATTCAATTGTAGTGATTCTCATCTATGGTTTTAAGTTTTGGGTGTTTTTTCTATGAATTTTCATTATTGCTTGTGCTGGGTTGTGTTGCGGTATGATAAATATTATTTTTGCTAGAATATGATGTTAGATTCTAGGATTTCATTTTTAGGGTTTCAGGAATTGGGATTCAATTGTAGGGTTTCTCATCTCGGGTTTTAATTTTTGGGTGTTTGTTTTGTGAATTTTGATTATTGTTTGTGCCGGGTTGTAATAATTACAATGATTATCAGTTTGTTCCAATTTCCATTTCTTAGAACCTTAGGTGTTTGATCAGCTCAGTCGTCTGTGCCAAGCATGAGGGGCCAGCATTGTTGTTCCTGGTCTCTGTTAGTAGTG
Source organism: Liquidambar formosana (assembly GCA_039720395.1). NCBI lineage: Eukaryota > Viridiplantae > Streptophyta > Magnoliopsida > Saxifragales > Altingiaceae > Liquidambar > Liquidambar formosana. The sequence goes on from CM077831.1 coordinate 32,830,042, forward strand.
AGCCTACTAAGTTCCCAAGGTCAGGATGGGGCAGCCTAACCTAATACCAACCCCTAACTATAATTTCCCCACATTGTTAGAAAATGTTTTGGTAGAATTTTTACTATAAATTAGTAGATAAGAGTGTAAGTTTTAAGAATCTGCAATCTTTATTTTATGTAGACTGTTTTTTGGCATTCGTAACTTGAAAAAATTATTTTTTAAGTGTTGCGCACTTAAGCACGTTTGGAATAACCCGTTTCATGCACATTGTACACAATTTTAGATCATCATATTCAATATATTTTGTCGATCCCTAAGTGTCTGTGATGCTTCTCAACATTTTTGGGGTATAATTTTTCTACAGGCTAGCGATTGCAATTGAAGTAGATGGCACGGATGAAGAGCGCGGCTGCTAGATTGCCATCACATGGGTTGGTTGTTAAGCACTGTCTATTTTATGTTGCAATATATTATATTGATAAGTTTAGAACATATGACATCCCATTTGTATTTAATGAGGTTCCCATAATATTTGTGTTGTAGGAAAAGGCCTCTGAGAGGTAAATCAGGTGAAGCACCCGCCCCAAAAAGACAAGCAGTTGGTCCAAAGAAACCAGCAACTTCGTTTGTGTTGTTCTGGTAAGATATTAATACCTATGGCCCAAACACACCGAAGCAAGATGTTACATTCTTTTCGCTTATTGTAACATACTATCATTTGTGTTTATTGTGTTTGTATAGTCAAAAAGAATGCCAAGCACACAAAGGAGAGAAATTTTCACGACAGGTAAGCAAATAGTTCATTATAAGTTAGTTTAATAACGCGAGCTGTTTCAATTACACATAGCTGTCATCTCAATATAACATAAATATAATGTTATGGTGAGAAAGGAGATGGTGAAAAAATGGAACAACCTTCCCACTGGAGAGAAGGCAATATATAAGGAGCAAGTAAAAGAAAAATACGCTGAATATGCTGCGAATAGAGTTCAGCCTGATTGCAAACCCCAAAAGGTAATATAAAATTCTTGGCCCATCTATTAAGTGTATATTTCGTGACCAGCATTAATTGGTGATTATGTATAGCAGGAAATTTTGCGTACTAGGTGTGCTCCTGAACGGGTCTTCAAGGTTATTGAAAATTTAAATGAAAATCAGAGGAAAGCCGTTGAAGAGATTGGTTTCGGAGGCATATTGAGTATAAAATGCACCCATCTCCGAAGGGAATTGTGTCAGTGGTTGGTACAGAACTTTAACCCATACAGTTGCACATTAGATGTCTATGGGAAGAGCTTCAAAGTTACACACATTGATGTGATGCAAATCATGGGGCTACATGGGGGGGGCTGTGATGTGCCCACAGTGGGAAACCAGGAAGACATTATTGAGTTGACAAAACAGTATTGTAATACAAAGGGGGAGATTCCATTGACAATGTTGGAAAACCAATTGAAAGAGGATAAAACCGCAGGAGATGGGTTTAAAGTGCGGTTTGCTCTACATGTTTTGGGTGCCTTATTGTGTCCCACCCAACAGTTGTGTGCAAAAAGATCTTTTTTATATGCTTTACGAGAAGTTAATTCATTAAGGAATATGAATTGGGCAAAGATGGTGTTTGATTATATGGTTGAAGGGGTGAAGCACTTCAAAGAGAAGGACCAAAAAGGGATTAATTGTTGTATATTCTTTTTAATGGTAATTCATATGTTAGAACATTAGTAGATGATGTATAACTTAGTTATTATTTTAAAAGTAAAATGATATAATTCATTTCCATCCAGATTTTTTATTTTGAGCATGTGTCTGTTGGGAAACGTGTGGTGCCTATTGTCGGAAGGCAATTGCCACGTGTTGGAAATTGGGGAGATGAACAGATTCGTAGATTAATGAATCACATTAAGAAGTTGGGAGGGTATGAGAACGGAAAGGTAGTGTACCCTTTCCTAATATGTGGAAATTATTGTTCCTTTATCGTTTTTCGGTATTACTTTGTATTTTGACTTTGTAATTTTTGTTTGTTAATGGCAGATTGATATGATATGTGATTCTAATGAGACGATGGCTCCAATCCATAGTGCATCACGCCCAACGATAGATGGAGGGGATGCTAAGGTATTATAAGTTTTGTGGTATTACATTATACTTATGTAAGCATGTTGCAGACACATATGGTATGTTAAAAATTCCATTTTATTTGTTTCTTAAGGGCATTACCAAGGAGAGCTTCGCCCGTTTGGAGAAGGAAGTGAAGGACATCCGAAGGATGGTGGCATCAGTCTGTGGAAACACTGAATAATCAAATGAAGTCAATGAAGGAAGAACTTTTCGCAAAGATGGATGAGGTGGTGACAGAGTTAAAAAGGATGCACAGTTCAGATGGTAAAGATGGGCATGGTGGTTCCCGATATGCATCGGAGGATAAAGCTGGGTCAAAAGATATTGAAGTATGATCTCCTGCCCAATCAATATCGTTTAGGGAAACAATATGAACATCATGGTGTTAAAATAGTGAGTTTATGGTCCCAATCGATTTGTGTTATGATCCCAACCAATTGGAGAAAACAGAAGTAGGAGACCATATCGAATGAGTTTCAGCCATTATGTGGGTCCCTAACCATATCATTGGATGTTGTTCCTTATCGATTGGGAAATATCATATACATTAATTAGTTTTTATAATGGTGTTTTCAATCGATTGGTATAGTATCCTAATGAATTGGGATCCATCCAGATAATCCGTTTCTTTACTGTTATTCAAAATCAATTTGGATGTAACCCCAATCGATTGGGATCTCTTTAGATAATTAGTTTATTGACTGTTATCCCAAATCGAATGAGGTATATGGACCATCCAGATAACCAGTTTCTTTACTATTATTCTCTAATCGATTGGGATATGAACCCAACCGAATGGGATGTTTTTAGATAATTAGTTCCTTGTCTATTATTCCAAATCGATTGGGGTATACCCCTCACGCAGAATTGATGATTACATTGTTATTACAATTTAAAATCCATAAGGGAGAAAAAGTGAGCAGCCAACAGATTGTTGATTTGGTAAACGAACAACCATCGGCTAGTACATCTGGGCAACTACGGCGGTCTGGCCGGCGACAAAACTCAGCAAATGTACCACAGGGAAGGAAGGGGAAGCAAAAGGTGAGAGTTTTCAATGCGTTGGAACATGGCCCGTATTTTGAGGACAGCCCTATGAACGCATTTATCTTTAGCAGTTCATTGGAACAAAGGTTTGTCCATAAGGCCTACAACCAATCAGTTAATTTAATGTAGGTAAAAGATGCACACGTTATTAAATGTTGTTTATTTCTCACAGTGATTTATTAGTCAAGATTGATGATGAAACTGCCACGCGTGGCTCAATCCGTTCCCTTCTACCGCATGAATGGATCTCTTCAGAGGCAAGCATACTATTGCATACTAACATATGTGTATCATTTTGTTATAGTTTATTATTACTTTTTTATATATATATGATGTTTATTCAATTTTTGGGTTGAACAGATTATAAATTTGGTTGTGGGTCAGCTGAATAGGAGAGAGATGGGTGATATGGTGACGTGGTATTTGCCAACTCATTTCTCGGTAATTCCATTGCCATTGTAATGCATAATTGCACCATTGTATGTGAGTTTTAATGTATCTGATAGTTCCTTTTTTGTCTACAGGCTTGTGTCTTGAAGGAAGAAGCGGATGTGGCCAGATACATTAAGAGATATGGTATTGCCGATGTAAATTGGAGTGCTTGCGAGGAGGTATGTGAGAAACCATCAGTTTATCATTTAGAAGCCTGTTTTGTCTAGATAACCATACTAAATACCTCATCGTCACCTCCCTCCCCATTGGAGCTTCCACAATTTATACCATCCCCGATCCCTCATTATATGTATAATATAATTATGGTGATAGTTCCTTTTTCACGTGTGTGAGTGTATGTGTTATTTATTTTATTGGGTTAATTGGTTATACATGCTCTAAGTACAAGAAGTTGATTGGCATACAGTTGTCTTCAACATTACATCGCATTGCAATGTGGGTGCATTGATTTCTAATCTAGTTTCAATGATATTTTTAGATTTATATCCCCTTTAATGATGATGGGACGCACTGGTTATTGTGCAATATCAAAGTGAAGCAATGTTTGGTTCATATACTAGATCCTCTTCCTAGCCCTAGGCGAAATCGGATCCGAAAAGATTCAGCCAAAAAATTGGTAATTTTAGTAATTGATATTTATACATGAAAGGTTTTTCTTATGTGTTATTTTAGTATTGATCATCTAGTGTTGTTAATAGGTACTATTCTGTGATGAGATGTTCAAAAGGTCATGTGCAGTGAACCAACCTTTACATGAGTTCAGCAAGTTTCCCATTGAAACCCCCCCCGTGCCGCGGCAAGAGAATGGGTGAAGTTATTTTCTTCGTACATTGTGTCGTGTTTATGAAAATTTCACAATGTTTAACTTTGAAATGACAATTTGTATTCATGTGTTCAGATGGGATTGTGGCCTTTGGGTCATCATGTACATGCAAGCACGTGATCAATATATGTCAACAAAACTTGATGAAAAAGAGTCACAAATATTGCGACAACAGGTGGCACACAATGTAATTCTTGATGAGCGGAATGAGATGAGAAACCATGTGCTTACTCTGGGATGATTGCTACGTCTGTACATGTAATTTCTATCCAAATAGGAAATGGGAATAAGGCACCCTTTACTGTTGATTCAATAGTGCATTTCCCTATTTACCTTTCTTCTTCTATGCACACTGTTCATCCACATTCTATATCCTCCTATATCCTTTGTCATCAATTTTAATTCATTTCTACAGATTTTGTTTTTGTTTTTTTTGGTTTTTGGTCCGTTTGTGCATTTTAGATGAGATTACTTGCCCCTCTCTCCACTGCAGACAAAAAACGGTGCCGTTTATCATGTCTATGAGCATCCCCACATTCCACTTGCGAGAGAAACAAATGGTTAATTTTTGTCCAACTGCTCCCATGCCCATACCGTCGGTTAGCCTGGTTCAGTTTTGGGTTCAGAAGAACCCATGCCTTCTTGAGACCAAAAGGACGACAGAGAGCTTAATACTCAACACAATCTTCAGTGGGTGGTTGAAAAGAGAAAAATAGGACTGAATTTGTTTTTGGACTCTGTTTGCTCTTGCCCCCCCTCACCTCCAAAGCTGAGGACATTTTCATCTGCTTCCGCTGCTCTCTTTTCCTCTCAATCAGTTGGTGAGTTTAGTTGCATAGAAAGTATAAAGCTGGTGCCTTTTCTTGGGCGTTTTTTTTAATGTTCAGCTGCTGAGTTAGTTTTTTTTTTCTTCCCCCATGATTTATTATTTACTTGTTTGGTTGCATAGAAAATGTAAAGCTACTGCCTGTGTCCTGGTATTTTTTTTTTTTTTTGGGCTTGTTTAGCTTCCTAGAAAATGTTAAGGTCCAATTACCCACAGTCTTTGCATCCATGCCTAACTGGTGAGGCTTTTCTTTTTCCCCTCTTGCATTTATTTCTTGCTTAATTGGTGCTGTCATTGTTATTGGTTTTTATTAAGCCCTTATTTGGTTGCCTAGATACATAAAATATCTCCAGGGTTTTTGTGGTTTTTTGGGACTTCTGTACTTGTTTCGCTTCTGAGAAAATGTGATCATAGTTTTTTTTTTTTTTTCTTTTCTTTTTCCTCTTGCTGATACAGTTTTTACCCCCTTATTTGGGATTTCCATTTCATTCTTTGCTTCCAGGACCAACTAGTAATTGTTTTTCCCCCCTTTCTTTTTCTTGATGGGAAGGATGGCAGTGTCATTTGGTTGGTTGTCTTATGATTTTGCACTAATTGCCTTTTACCATCTCAGGTAAACTATTTACCACCTTTGCTTGTTCTTTGTTTGCTCCATTTATTTTACCTCCTGTAATTCAGGTTTATATTCGGTGAAAAGGGTGTATATAATCCTAACTGCATGTGGATCAGGCATCATGAATAAATTTTTGTTTGCTTTCCAACTGTATTATATGTTTTTTTGTTTCTTTTAAAAATGGCATTCCTTATTTAATCTGTCTCTTCATTGTTATGCTCTTTGGCTATTCAATGCTTTCCTGACAACACTATGCTTTTTAAGTTACAAAAATGAATTTTTTTGGATTCTAAGTTTTTTTATTGCTTATATCTTTTTAATTGCTTCATATTCTTATATCTCATTATTTTTCTTTACAGTGTTAAACATGTAAAAATACATAGTTAGGAGTTCTTAGTTGTGACATTACATAACCTATTGTCTCTTTGGTGTTTTGAGCTAAGTGCATGCTCATCTTACTATGCGAAGATTGTGGACTGATTGAGACTATATGTAATTAACCTTATTGTATTCTTTGCATTGATTGATCAAAAAAAAAAAAAAAAAAGAGAGAGAGAGAGTTGAAGTTGTTTACTTGTCAGGTGTTCCGTTACAGTGTAGATAGGTGTTTTACACATGCAATTTTGATCTGGGTTTAGTGATACTTAGCTACATTTGATCTATGAATAATTGGTTTGGAATGGATTATTTAGTGATAAAATTGATGAATCTGGGAATTTTTTTTTGTCCTAGTGTATATACTTCATTTGCCCCTGTATAGTTGAATAAAAGCTTCATCTTTGGAATCTTAAGCTCTACTACTTTTTCCAAGCATTCTCCTTACTTTTCCACACACTTTAAATTGAGCTATTCCTCATTTAAAAAACCATGGAAAAAACTATCATTTAATATTGAAAATTTTCATTTCAGCTTGCTCCTTTTATTGAGAGCACTGGTAAATTGGCGCTTACACATCAATAGGATGTCGAGGAGATCCATACATGTCAGCTTTGTTACCAAGGAGCATCAGTAAAGAAATACAACATCCATCATTCTTCACTTACAGCCCCTCCACAGCTTCCACTGCTCCATAAAGATGGCACCGCTCCTAATGCTGCAATAGGCAAAAATGAGATAAATCCCACTGCTGTACAAGTATCACCTATTCTACTGGTAGAGAAGACTGAATTTAATGGTCAAAAAGAATCCCCACCTCTTGCTGATGACAACAAAGAAGATGGCTGTCTGATAATTGCCTCCAATTTTCTGATTGGAGCACACAAGCACTTGCTGATGTGTTTATGATTCTGCATCACAAACTCCTACATATAGTTACTATGTATATATCTTATCATTTTGCATCTTTGTGCAGCAATTTTTGGATGTTATATAACTCTCAGCTCTAGCTCAAGGCCAATGAAACATAATCCAAGAACAACATGGTTTCTTTCCTTAGAATCTTCTTGCATCCACTGTTATGGCATTTTGGAAAAACAAAAACAAACCTACTGCTGCAGCAAACTTTCCACTTAATTCCACTCATTGTATATAATATAATAGCAGCTTGGATTTCAAGTGCACAGATTGCCAAAAGCTGCATATAACTTGTCTGTTGTTCATATTACAATTACCTTTTAAGATGCATATTTTGTTGTTAGTAAACTGATGAATGCACAAGTGGCTTGTGTCACCCAAATAGGCAAAATACACCTTCCCTTCAATCTCTGCTCCAAAACACAACTGAGAAAAAACAATATACACCCCTTTACTATACCACGGGCACGTGCCTTGGCCCCTAGTATTCTTAGAAATTTAATAGTGGCCATTATTTGTAATCAGGTATGGGAAGTTTATTCCACATTATACCACCTCCTGCTTGGACACTGTTACATTAAAGTCTAACTTTGTCTAATATTGTCGTTGTGAATTGGCGTTTTAATGTACAATTGTAGGTTTGCTTACTATATTAGTTGTGAGTTATCAAACCTTTACAAACATTATTTATTGGTTCAATAGCATGAAGAATATAACACATCAGTGCTATTAACATTGGATTTTTTTACCAATTATGTTCTGTGGATGATGAATTTTTCATGCAGTAGATGTTAGTGTACCTACAATAGACATGAACATGAGAGAGATAGAACTGACGAGAGAGAGAGTGAGAGAGAGAGAGAGAGAGACAGAGACAGAGAGAGACAGAGGTGTCTGTATATGTGCGTGTGATGTGGTTAGATATGTAGGAGCAAATGTTGACTTACAAGTGAATCTAACAAATTTTTCTGCTCCATCAGAGAAATTGGCAATATTACTCAATTAACACAATGTTAAATTGGCATATACTAAAAAGCTCATGCCTTACACGTGATCCCCTCCTAGTTTTGTTAAACAATATTATGTGTATCCATGTTTGTGTGATAATTAGGTCATTAGCCCATGGCTCGCCGTTACCCAACCCGAAATATTTGGGTTAACCCAAACTGCAGCCCATTTAGGTCTTGCCCATCAGTAGTCTGATTGTAGAGATTGGTGGTTGTTGACGTGGGAGTTGTGGCCCGGCCCAATTTCATAGCCCAAGGCCCAATCCAAATGTATCCTATTTTATAGTTAAAACTATATAAAAACTCGTGTGTTGCAAATGTGACAGTTGTAAACATAAATATCGGCATAAATATATATACAAATATATTACCCGATCAGGCCATCATGATAGATCAGATATCAAGGAACTTTGACTCAGGAATTATAGGTATCGAGTTCGTGTCTTTGTTCCCTCACTATAGAATGCATGGACTTGTATATGATTTGTGTATCATGGGAATTAGTTTGAGCCTAATAGTTTGAGATACCCTTTGTTCGGCAAATTTTTATTTCCACAATTGTGTTCACTGTTTTTTAATAGTTATTTGAGCAATTCGATATGTTAATACATATTATAATGCGTCGCGATTTATTTTTTAATCAACTGTTCGTCAATTTTTTGTCTCTCTTTTTGAATATACTTATTTATAATTTTATACAATTTTTTTAGAGTGGAGCTGAATATACATAAACAAAACAAAGAAATATGGCATTGCGTACTAAGTTTGGGTTGCATATTGTACGGTACATGTAATATACACATAAAAAACAAATAGATTTTTAATATACACTAAACATCAACCTACCTACACTACATGTAAAAGAGTATTTAAAACCCAAACAAAAACAAGTTATTGCATACACAATGCGGCGGTCACTTCTCAACTTAATACCAAACATGAAACATACATGGATTTCTGAGCGGTTTGTGCATCGTATTTTGGGCCTAACAGTTGTCTGATTTCCTCTCAGTTGGCATAAATGTATTTGCACAATCTTGTAAGTATTTTTAAAGTTTTCTAAGCAATTTAATATGTTAATATATATTCTGGAGTGTCGTGCTTTATTAAATCAATGGATCAAGTTGAACACAATTAAATAAAATTTTGTGGGTCATCTTGGCCGGATCAAGATATTAACACCCATCTAGATATTGTAATGCACTAGATGCCCCAGCACACTCGTTGTGCGTTTCACTGAAAAAAATAGATTTAACAAATCTTACAAACAATAAATAAAAAATTTGAATTCAAAGTGTGAATAAAACTTGCTATTAGGTAGTTAAGGAGAGAGGACACAATATATTGGGTGGTTAAAATAAAGTTCATTTATGAATTTTTACTTGAAATACCGTTCTAATCGCATTAATTTAGAATTTATTTAAAACTGCTTAGGGTGTTTTGGTAATCCACTTTGTACATCAAACTAAAAATATTCCAGTAGTTTTTATATATTAGTATAAAAGATTGGACAATACTTGCCTCCACCCAAGGGTGGATGAGCTCTTCTCCACCTCTATTCATATGAAGGCACATTTCATAAATATTTTAGGAAAATATTAATTTAAAAACAACGCATAGCAAAAACGTGAATAATAACACATGTATATGGGTTCATATCCCTTGTAGTCATTAAGTGTCCAGTTGTCTTCATTTTATGGCTCACGTCGTTCCTATTAAATCTAACGGCCATTACTTTGCCACGATTAAATAAAATGGAATATAGTGCAAAGCTGGAAACTTAAAATAATCTAAACAGCATTATCTTATAAGTCATCGCCTATCATGGCTAAGGGGCAAACGATGATGCCTTTCCTACCTCTTCACCTAGACTCACCTGTCGGCATATTGAATTCCAAAATATAAATCTGATCACCTGCCAACACAATAGTGGATTTTTCTCATCCTAGTATCGATTTTGTGTAGAGGGAACAAAAAAGTTGAAGACGAAATCATGACCCAATTTTTTGTCGTCTTATGCGGCAAGATTTGCCATCATCAAATTCCAACTTGTAAATTCGATCATCCCGCCTACAAAACAATGGGTTTTTTCCACCTAATGAAACGATTTTGGGTAAAGGGAGAACAGATTAAATATAACCTAATAAAAAAAATAAAAAAAAACGAAGGCTGAATAAGACTCAATTTCTGCCCATTTTCTTTGACATGATTTGTCGGAAAATATCCATCGTCGGTAATTTCACCATTATTTCCTTTTATACGTGCAACATCATAACTAGGGATGGCAATTTCGCCCCGATCCAATGAGATTTGGACTCGATCCATACCCAAATGGGCGGGTATTTTTTTTAATTTTTCGAGTATCGGGTCGGGTATGGGTATAAATTCTTTTAAAAAAAATTCGGGTACGGGTCGGGCATGGATCCCAACAAGAAAATACCCGAGACCCAACCCGACCCGATATTTTTACAATAATATATATATATATATATATATATATATATATATATATATATATATATATATATATATATAATTTCCTATGTTTGGAATTTATGTATGGTTTTATGAATATTTGAAACCTATCTTGGTATAAACTTATGGAGTCCATTAGAAGGCTCATTATATATATATTTTTTAATCCTTATGTTTATGTATAATATTTGTGTGATCATATTAGGTATGATCTTATTTGAACAAGATCATATTAGGTGCTAAAAACATTTATAAGCTTAGTATATGATTATATGAATAACATGTAATAGGTGTAAGTAGCAAAAAAATGGAATTTGGGGAAAAAAAATCCTCACAATAGGGTGGTCGGGTATAGGGGGGTGGGGCATGGATGGCCCAAGAAGACGGTGGATCGGGGATGGAGTTTAATTCTTTATACCCATCGGGTATCGGGTCGGGTATGGGTATAAGAGATTAAAGATCGGGTCGGATATAGGGTAGTGCCGACCCGCATCCGACCCGACCCATTGCCATCCCTAATCATAACACTTTCAGTTCCGTCTATTAGTTGATGGGCTTGTTTTTTAGACTGGATGACGTAGCATCACTTAGGTAATTGGATCAACCTTGGCAAACGTGGCTTCACTACAGCCGTGAGATGGAGAAAAACTGGAAATTAAACTTCGTTTACACGGATAATGGAGATTTCCTTCCTCCTACCAATCTTTTCCCGCCCACTGTTGGGCAAGAACGATTGGGCAAGAAGCCAACCACACAAAAACCCAACGGGAATTGCCCATTGTTATGTACTGCGTCACCCAAATACCAGCAATATGAGTATACACGTCATTTTGCAATTCCATCGGTCGATATCCCTCTCTCCTCAGCTCTCGAAACCGATCCTCCAATCCACCGGCACCGGTCTGCTGCGCGACCGTTGTCTTCCATCAAACAACGAGTTTGAGGTATAACTTTTCTCCCCTCTCTCTCTTCCATTCTATATATAGTTGATTTTGCCTTCAAACACTAACCATATCGACTGTTTTAGCACAGCTTCTAGTAAAGAAGTTTGCTTTTTCTTCCGATCTACGAACCCTCGAATGTTCGTCTGCAAGAAATGTCATTTTACTGTAATTGTGTTGATTCTCTCTGCTCAAAACCCACATCTCCCCTCTCTCTCTTCCAGTCTATTTCGTTTTTTGTGTCTTCAACTTGTGTGTGTGGTATAGAGGGTATTACATTGTTGCATAGTGGGATGTCATTATAACCAGGAACAAAAAAGGGCCTTTCTAAACACCCTCCTTTCACCAATCATAATGGTCCCCCCAACACCCCCCCAAAACGAAAAAAAAAAATGTTTAAATATAATATTATGATGCTACTACTGTTAGTGCTTGAAGGTGGTGACATGTTTTTGGTGGTAAGGTATCAAAGTACGATACCTTACTATTTGCTGAGGATAACGATAAAAGGCGGGTCCATGGGTGTATATGTCCCGTCATCATATTTCGCATAACTAGTGTACCATAAAAAGATTAAACGGTCGACGACCATGCAAAATTCCACTTTGTTGAATTAACACAATGGAAGCCTCAGATTTGTTTTTTTCTTTCTAATTTTTTTATTTATTTATAAGGGGCTAATTCGATTGGGGTTATAATTCAATCGATTTGGAATAACAGTGAATAACTAATTACGTGCAATGAGCCAAATCAATTAGGGTTATATCTCAATCGATTTGGAATAACAGTACCGAAACCAATTATCTGGAGGGTGCCAATCAGTTGATTACGCTATAACATCTCTGTCATATTTGTTAAGATTTTGTTTCAGCAATCAACATAGTGTATTGTGGTTCACTTGCCTTGAGGAGGGTCCAGTTTCATTTAACGTTTCTACTATTTGGTTTACCATACATTAGTCCTCATATTTTGCCTATCTCCTGTACCATAAATCGGGGAAAAGGTGAAGGTGCATGAAAAATTTCACTTTGTCTGTTGAATTAAAACAATGGATTAAAGAAGTTTGGGGGGGGGGTGGGTTTGAGGAGTTTAGGATTAAGATTTTTTGATAGATAATCAATTATTGGGGTGGACCCGAATAAAGCACGAAGCTTTTTCCTAATGTATTCTTTCCAATAGTATTGGGACATCTTCAAGTAGGGTTTGTTGGAGGTGTATGCTAAGTCCCATATGTGCACACATTAATGTTCACATATGAGTGAATATATACACGTGCATTTATGCACATATATATATATATGTTTATTTATGTATGTATATAAATTGAGATATTCCCTTCATGTATTTCCACTTATTATTTTTCCTTTTGAAGCTCATTGCACTAGTTGATCAAATAGTTTGCGAGCTTCCTCTAGAACAACCTTTATTGAGTGTTAGACCTTTGCGTGATTCACTTGGCTATACTCCACTTCAGGTATGTTGATCTCCATGATGAATTTGCCCTTTCCATGTTACAATTATCCGTTGATAGTTGGGTTTAACATTTTACTCGCGCACTCTCAATACTAACAAGTACATTTCATACAATTAAATCACCAATGCATTTGTATAATTTGTGTGCCTGACATTGTATTCGGTTTGGGACATATCATAATATTATTACTATTATAATTACAATTTTGAACTTTTTAATGAGGTATATTATTGTATCCAATTGTATATTATTATATCCGATTCATTTGAGTTCGTGTAAACTCTATACTCTTGTGAAAGGTATATTGTTTGAAGGCACCGATTTACAATGGGCGAAGATGTACCAACAAATAAGCGACCGATCGCTCCATGGATTTTATTCTAGTAAGACATTATGTGATCATATTATTTGGTTATTCATACTTCATTTACTATGAGTACTGATTCTATATGCACACATTTTGGTGTTTGTGTAGCCGTCACGAATGTAATGCTCTACGAGAAGCAAATCCCAATATTAAAATCAATGATAAGGTTTGAATTGCATAAACTGTGTATATAAAATTAATGAAATACAATGTACAAATAAATCTAACCTTTTTTTATAGGTTAAATGTGAATTGGGTAAAAAATGGAGGACTCTACCACCAAAGGACAAATATGAATTTCAGTCACGCGCCAAAGCGATGTGGAATGCCTATTATGCACACAAGCTAAACAGTACACTGACAGATGACAAGGTACATTTGATACAGACAGTGATGTGCAATATACCATCCTGATTCGTAGGCTAACTTGTATGTGTTTCAGTTAGATGAAGGTGATGATGATGGTGACATGGGAGATCCATTCCCTAATACCTCAATTAGTCAAACGGCAGGGAACCAGATGGTGGGTTTATTATTAGTACGAAACCTTAACCTTATTGAGAAGGGACGCAATTACTCCTAATGAATCTAAATTTGGTGTAGGATGTGAATGATCGATTGTCCAAGTTGGAGCAATGCTCAAAGGAATTAGTATGCAAACTCGAGTCGCTCGAAACCCGTTTGTTTGAAGAACTTAAGAAATTTGAGGCCAACTTGATAGGGGAGATTAAGAGAGCATTTGCTGATGCTCAATGCGGTGCACCGAGTTTACACGGAGTTGGTGGTGCCAAATGTACACCTGATGATCGACCATTTAGCAAATCTTGGCATGTAGGGGATGAATTTTTATCTCATGACGATAACACTGCGTATACTGATATTCCAGCTCAGGAAGGGGGGAACGAAAATATTCATTGTGCAAACTCCTCACCTCAGCACTCTCTCCAAGCACTTGAGCATGGACAACATATTGATCCCATCTTACTAAGTGATTCTACATATTTCACTGACCTTGAGCCACCCAGGAAGAAGGGTCGCCCGCTTAATTTTGTGGGTCCGATACGTTTCGTATATCACATTAAATACTGTCAATTAAATCACCATTCTCAATAATGCCATTTAGTGTAACGATATTATACTATGTAGGTTAATCCTGTAATCATATTAGAAAGTTGTGCAATACGAGATGATCAGTCGTCGACGGCTACTTTCCACCCATCTACCACCCAAAAGCGAGTTCCCCGGCCCAGCAAGTATAGTAAGTCCCCATTCATTTCTAAAGGTATTACATGTACTGGATCAAAGCGCAAAGGCAAGGGAAAACAAGGAGGAGACAGATTAAAATGTATTACGGATTATATAATGGACAAATCATTAACCTCCAGGTAGGTGTCATCATACCAACTTCACGTATGGTAGAGGAGTTGTTTAAATTTTTTGTTATTAATTTAATATACTTTAACTGTTTACTACCTTAGTTGTATTCACATGTCACATAGTGGGTTTAATTGGAAATTTTTTGACATATCACAGTGAGGAAATTGTTGCTATTAATGCTGAAGTTGCCACCCGGCTTGCGATGCAGAATTTGATTGGTCAAGACTGGCTGAGTGATGAAGTAAGCATCTAAATGGTCATCCTTTTCCACTACACTTTAGTTGACCACTATTTTGTATTTCAACTAACTTCGTACACGTTCTTTGTAGATCATAAACTTGGTTGTTCAACAGCTGAATAATATTCAGATGATTCCAATTCGCTGTTTGTACCTGACAACCCATTTTTCTGTATGTTGCCTCCCATCTAAATCATTGCTTGCATGTTTGAAATCGATCATTGGCAATTGTACATTGTGACTTTTCCAATTTCATCCACAGAGTACAGTGTTGATGGGGAATGCGGACCCCGATAGGTATGCCAAGTCTCATTGTCTTGTCGCTTTTGATTGGAAAGTTTGCCAAACGGTAAGACGACTTTGCAAATATTTCATCAATTGGGAAACTTTAAACCCTACTTATTTAAATATCATGACATTGGTAAGTTTCTTGCTATAGGTATATATTCCAATCAATGACGACGATAAACACTGGCTATTATGCACCATTGATTTGAAGAATTGTATAGTATATGTGCTTGACCCTTTGCCGGATCCAACACGAGATGTTGAACGGCAGAATTATGTTCATAGACTGGTATTTTCTATTGTTACTATACATTATGTGCATGCCGAATGTCCAATAATATACCCCAACATTGAAATTGTTTAAATGTCTAGGTACAATTTTTTGACCAAATGTTGATCAGCACCAACTTGAAGTTCAAACCTAAAGGACTAACTGAGTTTCCAATCATATCCCCCGCCATTGCTCGTCAAAACAATGGGTTAGTCTGGTTATATGTGTGCGTGTGTGTGTATATATATATGTGCCATATTCTTAAAAATAAATCTAACTTCATCATCCCCCCCCCCCTCCCCTTTTTGTTTGTAGGCATGATTGTGGCATAATGGTGATTAGGTATATGAAAACTTCTGACTTCACCACAATTAAGGAGTTCAAGAAAGGCGAATCTATACAATATAGAAGAAAACTTGCGGAGGATTTAGTACTTGACCCTAACAATCGTGTAAGGTCCAACTTCCTTCAGATATTTTGTAGTGTCAATAAATTGCTTCCAATGAACAAAAATCCATACAGCTATGTTGTTAATGGGCTTATTCGTATGCAAACCTCGGGCAAATGTTGGAAAGTGGATTGAATAACTGAGAATTTATGTTTTGGAATGGATATATATATATATAGATATGACAATTATTTTGTACGGAGGGTTGTAGTATATGAAGTACATGTCAGGGTGGGGATTGCACTATCATAAGATTATAAGGTACAGGTCACTTTGTACATTTTGCTATATGGCCACACACTCCATGGAGAAAAGTAGACAACAAGTGCAGAAGTGCATGAACTGATGGATCCCCATATTTTTACAAAGGATCCCCAGAAATTAAAGTTAGTTCTTTGCAGAGACATAGGAGGATTCTAACCAGAATTGTCTGCTTGCATTGAGATTTAGAGGTATGAATGACCTGAGGTGACAAATCATCAAATGGGATCCCCACATTTGTACAAAGGATCCCCAGGAATTAGAGTTAGTTATTTGGAGAGAGGTAGGAGGAATCTAATCAGACTTGTCTGATTTCAATGAGATTTGGAGATACGACTGACCAGATTTGACAAATCATGCACCCATTTTCTTTATGGTCACATGCTCTATGGAGAGGAGTAGACAACAAGTGCAGAAGTTCATGAACTGCTGGATCCCCACATTGTTACGAAGGATCCCCAGAAATTAGAGTTAGTTCTTTGGACAGAAGTAGGAGGAATCTAATCAGAATTGTTTGATTGCATTGAGATTCAGAGGTATGAATGACTTGAGGTGACAAATCATGCACACTTTTACTATATGGTCACACGCTCCATGGAGAAGAGCAGCCAACAAGTGCAGAAGTTGATGAACTGATGGATCCCCACATTTGTACAAAGGATCCCCAGGAATTAGAGTTAGTTATTTGGAGAGAGGTAGGAGGAATCTAATCAGACTTGTCTGATTTCAATGAGATTTGGAGATACGACTGACCAGATTTGACAAATCATGCACCCATTGGTCATATGCTCTATGGAGAAGAGTAGACAACAAGTGCAGAAGTTCATGAACTGCTGGATCCCCACATGGTTACAAAGGATCCCCAGACATTAGAGTTAGTTCTTTGGGCAAAAGTAGGAGGAATCATATCAGAATTGTTTGATTGCATTGAGATTCGAATATATGAATGACTGGAGGTGACAAATCATGCACACTTTTACTATATGGTCACACGCTCCATGGAGAAGAGCAGCCAACAAGTGCAGAAGTTCATGAACTGATGGATCCCCACATTTTACAAAGGATCCCCAGATATTAGTGTTAGTTCTTTGGAGCGAAGTAGGAGGAATCTAATCAGATTTGTCTGATTTCAATGAGATTTGGAGATATAACTGGCCAGATTTGAAAAACAAATGTATCCTATTATCTATATGGTCACATGCTCTATGGAGAAGAGTAGACAACAAGTGCAGATGTTCATGAACTGCAGGATCCCCACGTTGTTACAAATGATCCCCAGAAATTAGAGTTAGTTCTTTGGACAGAAGTAGGAGGAATCTAATCAGCCTTGTTGATTTCATTGAGATTCAGAGGTATGAATGACCATATTTGACAAATCATGCACAGTTGTGCTATATGGTCATATGGTATATGGAGAAGAGTAGACAACAAGTGCAGAAGTTCAGGAAATGCTGGATCCCCACATTGTTACAAACGATCCCTAGAAAATAGAGTTCGTTTATTGGACGGATGTAGGAGGAATCTAATCAGACTTCTCTGATTACATTGAGATTCAGAGGTATGAATGACCAGATTT
Source organism: Liquidambar formosana (assembly GCA_039720395.1). Taxonomy (NCBI): domain Eukaryota; kingdom Viridiplantae; phylum Streptophyta; class Magnoliopsida; order Saxifragales; family Altingiaceae; genus Liquidambar; species Liquidambar formosana. The sequence continues at coordinate 32,847,917 of CM077831.1, forward strand.
GACATATCATGCACCCTTTTGCTATATGGTCACACGCTCCATGGAGAATATTAGCCAGCAAGGGCAAAAGTTCATGAACTGATGGATCCCCACATTGTTACAAAGAATCCCCAGAAAGTATAGTTAGTTCTTTAGATAGAAGTAGGAGGAATCTAATCAGAATTGTTTGATTGCATTGAGATTCAGAGGGATGAATGACCTGAGGTGACAAATCATGCATACTTTTACTGTATGGTCACACGCTCAATGGAGAAGAGCAGCCAACAAGTGCAGACGTTCATGAACTGATGGATCCCCACAGTTTTACAAAGGATCCCCAGAAATTAGAGTTAGTTCATTGGAGAGAAGTATGAGGAATCATACATGGACTTGTCTGATTTCATTGAGATTTGGCGATACAACTGACCAGATTTGACAAATCATGCACCCATTTGCTATATGGTCACATGTTCCATAGAGAAGAGTAGACAACAAGTGCAAAAGTTCATGAACTGCTGGATCCCCACATTGTTACAAAGGATCCCCAGAAAATAGGGTTCGTTCGTTGGACGGATGTAGGAGGAATATAATCAGACTTGTCTGAGTACATTGAGATTCGGAGGTATCAGTGACCAGATTTGACAAATCATGCACACTTTTGCTATATGGTCACATGCTCCATGGAGAATAATAGCCAACAAGGGCAGAAGTGCATGAACTGATGGATCCCCACATTGTTGCAACGGATCCCCAGAATTTAGAGTTAGTTCTTTGGGTAGAAGTAGGAGGAGTCTAATCAGAACTGTCTGATTTCATTGAGATTCGAAGGTATCAATGACGTTAGGTGACAAATCATGCACACTTTTACTATATAGTCACACGCTCCATGGAGAAGAGTAGCCAACAAGTGCAGAAGTTCATGAACTGATGTGTCCCCACATTTTTACAAAGGATCCCCAGAAATTAGAGTTAGTTATTTGGAGAGAATTAGGAGGAATCTAATCAGACTTGTCTGATTTCATTGAGATTAAGAGGTATAAATGACATGATGTGACAAATCATTCTTATAGGTCACACTATAAATTCATAATAGTTGGATATACTTGCCTAGTCAATTGCATACTCATGGACGGGGATGGCAATAGCAGTGGAGGCAGGCGATTCCAATTGGGTGAGAGTTCTAGCCGACCTGTGAATGCTGATAGGACTCGTATACGACGTCGGAGAGAAAGATGCATTTCAATGGGTAACTTTCAGCCTGTTAGTTTGATTACAGACCATTCTGGTGCTTTGTTTGATTGTATGGGGAAACGTAAGTTTTATTTCCCTGGTGACCCATGGGATCCGACTTTTAAGCATAATGGCCGTACGTATGGGTACTCATTCAACACAACCGGAATTTATGGCTTGAGGGCAAAAGAATTGAAGTGGCCATTACTCTTTCATCTAAGATATGAGTACGAGGCCAAATGTCGGTGGGAAGGACTGCGAGTTCCAAAAGCACGATCAGTGCAAATACAAAAGGAAGAGCCGGGCAATGTTGTCAAACTATGTGAAAGATTAGAGCGCGAGACAGAACAAATGAGAAGACGGTTGGATCGGGCTTTTTGGATTTATTACCATAAACAGAATGAGGTGGATCCGACGGAGAAGATTAAAAGCATTATGGAGAAGCCAAACTTAATGTCAGACCCTGAACTATCGGATTATTCCATATCCGACAATGGATCGGACAATGAACAAAGTGACAACGAAGTCGATAAGTCGGTATGTGACCCTAAACTATTGCATTTTTATATATACGTTAATTGTCTAGTTGAAAATAATATGGTTGGGCACCGAAATGATGAGTAAATGACATATATGTCAAGATTTTTAGTGGGTACAACCTGACAATGCTTTTTTATTGTAATTTACCCAATCGATAGACACATAATAGGAAATGGTTTATATTTTTTTTCAGACGATTTACATACTCTATTTCATTTTCCTTGAAAAATGGCCAAAAAAGTCCACTTAAATGACATATTTTGGATGTTTGGGCTGATGTTTTCTAGTAGAATATATGAATACTTTTAGTAGAAACTTTTTATATTTTATAAAATGTTAAAAAATATATACCAAGTGTGGGGCTTCAAGTATGTAATGTGGTGGCAATAGCCCGGCCCTTAAAAAAATTGGCATGGAATGGTCCTGTGGAATATTGTTAGGAATCAAAGACGAATTGTTCAATTCAAATTATCTAATTCATAATTTTTGTGACAATTAATGTAGTTAATTACGTACAAAAATCCAATCGTTTCAAATAAAACCCCGTAATGATTCCTAAACTTGGAGGTTGAATACCCAAATCCATTGGGACGTGCCTCTAAACTCTTATTTATTCACAATTGCCTCCAATCGGTTGACACATAACCCAATCAATTGGGACTGGTCGAAAAACTCATATTTCTTCACTGATTTTCCCAATCGATTGACACATAACCCAATCGATTGGGACATGCCTCTAAACTCATATTTGTTCACTGATTTTCCCAATCGATTGACACCTAACCCAATCGATTGGGATTGGTCGAAAAACCTCATATTTCTTCACTGATTTTCCCAATCGATTGACCCCTAACCCAATCGATTGGGACATGCCTCTAAACTCAAATTTGGTCACTGATTTTCCCAATCGATTGACCCCTAACCCAATCGATTGGGACATGCCTCTAAACTCAAATTTGGTCACTGATTTTCCCAATCGATTGACACCTAACCCAATCGATTGGAACGTGCCTCTAAACTCATATTTCTTCGCTGATTTTCCCAATCGATTACCCAAATCGATTGGGACATGCCTCTAAACTCAAATTTGTTCACTGATTTTCCCAATCGATTGACACCTAACCCAATCGATTGGGACGTGCCTTTAAGATCAAATTTGTTCACTGATTTTTCCAATCGATTGACACCTAACTCAATCGATTGGGACTTGCCTATGAACTCATATTTCGTCACTGTTTTGCCCCATCGATTGGGATTCATTGCACTCGATTGGGGTTATACAAAATTGAATTTTTAGTTCTCAGACTTATTGGGACTAACGGTATTCCATTTTTGTTGGAGTGATGGGTTAATATTAGATAAATTGTTTTTCTCTTTCTTTATTTGTTTCGTTCTTTCTTGCGTTCATTATGTTTTTTTTTTAATTTGTTTTTTCTTGTTTTTGGTTGCATATATCTGCGAATCACATTACTTGGTCAATGGTTTTGGATACATCTCGAGTGAACACATTGTTGCCCAAGTTTTTTAGTGCGAACACTCCTCACCATGGGTTTTGATTCTGATTTACCCAAATCAACTGACACATAACACAAATAAATTGGGAATTGCATAAGACCTTTGTTTTTCTTTACTGTTTTTCCCAATCGATTAGGATTCATTGCAATCGAATGGATTTCGTAGAAATTGTATTTGTGCTTCTCAAACGTATTAGGATTAACATTAGCCCAGTTTATAGGGGTGTTTTACCAACTATATATAGGGGTATAGTTGACTCTCATTTAATTGCGGCTTTTTAACAAATTTTCGATATAGCAATCACTATGCCAAATATTAATTCCTTCTTTATGTATAGATATACTTCATACATCTGGTCCCATGCTATATTTCTCATAATATGTATCTACTTCATACTTCTGATCCCACACGTTGGGGTCATTGAACGCAAGTTATGCTACAGCTTGTTTGGGCATTCCATTTTTTAAAAGATTTATTTTATTTTATCTTTTGTTTTGCAGATCTGATGGGGGTAATTTAGGAGTGGTGTCATTTGATTATAAGACAAAAGATGGATTTCTCTATGGATAAAAAGCGATTCAGTACTGACAATCTACGTCTTCGAGATCATAATAGATTTTCTATACGTGCTCCCACATGCCGGTTTCGTTCTTTGTTATTGTATTTTTAAAATCATCATGGTGTAGTATGGTGGTCACACGCTCCATGGAATGGGGTTTTTTATAAGTCACCAAGACCAATATCTATTTGTATCTATTTTGGTTATTGTCTCTTCATGTTACTCTTGGTTATTCTTAATAAGAATTTTATCTAGAACACACATGGTTTGCAGTTTCTTGAAAGCTCATATTATATGATTGTCCACCATGCTTTAAAACGATAGCACCACACACATTCAACATATACATCGGATTTTTCATTCATTGTAACTATACCACCATCCGTCATGTTGACCTTCAGCTCCATGTGTTTGGTTAAAGGAAAACTGCCTATTAGCACACTGCATGAAATACTATCCTTGTCAAATGGTCGAAAATAATTATTCATAATGAAAATTATGACAAAATTAGTCATCAATATAAATTATGCTCTGTTACCTGGCTTGCGCCATCGAATGTGTTGTCTTTCTCTTGAACTATGTGGGCATCACAGCTATATGACACAGCTCGCATCGAATCACATGACCAGTCCGCTTGAGTCGATGGGATTGAACTATGATGATGCATTGAGTGGCTCTGGGAAAATGATTTATATGCATAAAGATTTGGTTGCTCGAACCCACTACCTTCAGCATGTATATCAGAACCAATATTGGAATCCTCACAGGTGGAACCTTTGCCCAATAGTGGGCACCTACGAATATCGTGTCCTTCGAACTTGCAGTGACTGCACCTTCTTGCTTTTGGCATCGAAGTTGGCATGCTTCTAGTATTGCCTTTTGTTCTGGCTATATCAGGATCTTGAACCATGGGGCGACGCCTTGGGCCTCCTTCACAAACTCCTGCATCCGTACCTCCTCGTCGATACATGGCACAAAGTTGTTCCATTCGATAGGTTAGTTTGGCCACTTCATTCCTTGCCTCATGGAAGCCTTCAGAACACTTCGAAGCAAGGTAGCACATTTCATTACAGCTTGCTGACAATGCACTATACCGCATCTGTTCGGTCTCATCGTTTGAAACTTCAGTGCTAAATGTGCAATATATACCTCCCCTCGCGAGTTTAGTCCACCGCTTCAATATACAATTAGTGGGAATCTCTTGCAACCGTTCAACTTTCATAACAGCAATTATGTGTCTACATGGAAGCCCGATGGTTTCAAATGTCAAGCATGAGCATTTCATCTTTTCTTCGTCACGATAATGCACAACTGTGATTGCAGCTTCAGGACTAGAGTGTTGAGACAGTATGTGAATACGTTGGTCTCCATGATCTTCTGTATGGCGAACAAAGTACAATGTTTCATACTTAAGTTCCTCGCGAAATTTGGAGAACATCTTTTTAGTGAATATTCTGATGGCATGACTCTCTATGCTAACCAATGCAGAATTAGTTACCGGTGAGGTGTGATTGCTATCATATTCTGCTTGTGTCTCAGCGTGCCTCAATTTTACGAGTGCCCTATCATAGTGTTGCACAAACTCAAAAAGCTGAAGACGGGGAGTGAGATGTTCGTTGAAAAATGCATTCATGCCCTCGTTCCGTTGTGTGCTTCTCATTCCTGCAAAAAATTGACCCCGCAAATGTGCTGCTGCCCACCTAAAACGATCATCGTAGATGTCCTCAATCCACTTGTTACCGTCAAGTTCATACTTTTCGATGACAGACTGCCAATCAGTTTCAAATTCTTCTATAGAACACTCATTGAACATTAGCCTCTTAAAATCCTTATGAAAATTCTTGTTGTGAACGTTGGCAGAAGCATTTCTCTGAAGATGCCATGCACATAAGCGATGGCGAGCCTCTGGAAAAATTTGCTTTATCGCTTTACGCATGGCCTTATCTCCATCAGTGATGACGGATATGGGCTTTTTGTTGTCCATCGCTTCAAGTAGGCTCGTCAACACCCATTTATATGTTCCCACAGTCTCATCAGCCAATAGAGCACAGCCGAAAATAATTGTTTGAAAGTGGTTGTTTACCCCAATCAAAATGACAAAAGGCTTCTTATACACGTTAGTGCTATAAGTTGCGTCGAATGCCAACACATCGCCGAAGCATGCATAATCTAGACGAGACTTCGAATCTGCAAAAAACAACTGAGTTAAACGGTTTTGCTCATCAACCGTGTATTTGTGGAAAAAGCCGTGGTCTGAGTCCGCTTTCGCAGTCAAATAAGCCAAACAACCCATAGCATCACCATCTACAATTTGTTTTCTGCGCTGCCCATCAACGTAATTGTATAGATCTTTGGGTGTGAAACCAATATTCTGGTAGCCTCCAGACTGACTTTGCATATGATCAATGACATGGCAAGTCCTTATCCCCACTTTACGCATTGCATCTGCTTGTGCCTTGTCAGCACCACTCATGGCCCTATGCGATCGAAGAAATTGCACTTCAGATATGGGAACTAATTCATGGTTGTGTTCTGCATTGAACTTTTTCACAACCCACACGTTTAGTTTTTGCTTGTACGCTATCCGAAATGCAGCAAGGCATCCACATCTGGTGATGGACTTTGCTTCACGTTGTCTATCTGGTCGTTGTAAGTGCTTCTGTAATCGAATTCCCTCCTTTGAGCATACCCAGCTTCTAGAAACAATGATGCCATCTTTGTCTTTTGATAAATCGTCCTTTCGCACACTAAAACCAACCACTTTGGCGTACGAGTTGTAAAATGATTCTGCCTCGTCAATATTGTTGAATGTCATGCTAAAAACTTCATCTGGTGTCACCTCATTTAACCTTTTATTCAATGGGGGATATAAATTTTGCCCATTATGGTTGTGACGGAAATTATACTCATTGTTGTTTTCTCCAGCAGTGTTCATGCCACCATCACTGTCGCTATTCGAGCCATCATTGCCTACATTTAAATCAATAATTGGTTCCTTTCCAGCTCTCCGATTGCACTGCTCCATGGCAACTAGATTTATCCACACTTCAACCATACATTGTAATAAATGTTAGAATAAGCCATTATACACAGTGAGATATTTTTTACTTTACACCTATGATAAATCATGATTTTGTTAGTAGGTCACTTCAAATCTCATTGCAATAGATAATGCTCAAACATAACAACGCAGTTACAATATGATATTTTCAAATGAAATGGTAAGTGATTAAATGACTAAGTGCTCACTCTAAATGTTAAGTAGGTCACTTTTGGTCACTCCAAAGGGTAAGTAAGTCACTCCAAATGGTAATTTGGTCACTCCAATTGATAAGTTGGTCACTTTTGGTCACTCTAAATGGTAAGTTGGTCACTTTTGGTCACTTCAAATAGTAAGTTGGTCACTCCGAATGATAAGTTGGTTACTCTAAATGTCAAGTTGGGCACTCCAAATGATAAGTTCATCACTTTTGGTCACTCCAAATGGTAAGTTGGTTACTTTTGGTCACTCCAAATACTAAGCTGGTCACTCCAAATGGTAAGTTGGTCACCCTAAAAGGTAAGTTGGTCACTCGAAAGGGTAAGTAGGTTACTCCTAATGGTAACTTGGTCACTTTTGGTCACTCCAAATGGTAAGTAAGTCACTCCAAATGATAATTTGGTCACTCTAATGTTAAGTGGGTCACTCCAAATGATAAGTTGGTCACTCTTGGTTACTCCAAATAGTAACTTGGTCACTCCGAATGGTAAGTTGGTCACTCTAAAAAGTTAGTTGCTCACTTTTGGTCACTCCAAATGATAAGTAAGTCACTCCAAATGGTAATTTGGTCACTCTAAATGTTAAGTCGGTTACTCCAGATGATAAGTTAGTCACTTTTGGTCACTCTAGATGATGAGTTTGTCACTTTTGGTCACTCCAAATAGTAAGTTGGACACTCTAAAAGGTAAGTTGATCGCTCGAAAGGGTAAGTAGGTCACTCCAAATGGTAATTTGGTCACTTTTTGTCACTCCAAATTGTAAGTAAGTCGCTCCAAATGGTAATTTTGTCCCTCTAAATGTTAAGTAGGTCACTCCAAATGATAAGTTGGTCACTTTTGGTCACTCTAAATGGTAAGTTGGTCACTCGAAAGGGTAAGTAGGTCACTCCAAATGGTATGTTGGTCACTTTAGGTCACTCCAGATGGTCACTTGGTCACTTTAAATGTTAACTAGGTCACTCCAAATGATAAGTTGGTCACTTCTAGTCACGCTAAATGGTAAATTGGTCACTTTTGGTCATTCCAAATGGTAAATCGGTCACTCAAAAAGGTAAGTTGGTCACTTTTGGTCACTTCAAATGGTAACTAAGTCACTCCAAAAGGTAATTTGGTCACTCTAAATGTTAAATTGGGCACTCCGAATGATACGTTCTTCACTTTTGGTCACTCTAAATGGTAAGTTGGTTTCTTTTGGTCACTCCAAATAGTAAGTTGGTCACTCTAAATGGTAAGTTGGAATCGATTTGTTCACTCCAAATAGTAAGTTGGTCACTCCAAATGGTAAGATGGTCACTCTAAAAGGTAAGTTTGTCAATCGAAAGGGTACGTAGGTCACTCCAAATGGTAAGTTGGTCACTTTTGGTCACTCCAAATGGTAAGTAAGTCACTCCAAATGGCAATTTAGTCATTCTAAATGTTAAGTGGGTCACTCCAAATGATACGTTGGTCACTTCTACTCACACTAAATGGTAAGTTGGTCACTTTTGGTCACTCCAAATGGTAAGTTGGTCACTCTAAAATGTAAGTTGCTCACTTTTGGTCACTCCAAATGACAAGTAAGTCACTCCAAATGGTAATTTGGTCACTCTAAATGTTAAGTCGGTTACTCCAGATGATAAGTTAGTCACTTTTGGTCACTCTAGATGATGAGTTTGTCACTCCAAATGGTAAGTTGGTCACTCTAAAAGGTAAGTTGGTCACTCGAAAGGGTAAGTAGGTCACTCCAAATGATAAGTTGGTTACTTTTGGTCACTCCAAATGGTAAGTAAGTCACTCCAAATGGCAATTTGGTCACTCCAAATGATAAGTTGGTCACTTCTGCTCACTCTAAATGGTAAGTTGGTCACTTTTGATCACTCGAAAGGGTAAGTAGGTCACTCAAAAAGGTAAGTTGCTCACTCTTTGTCACTCCAAATGGTAAGCAAGTCACTCCAGATGGCAATTTGGTCACTCTAAATGTTAAGTGGGTCACTCCAAATGATAAGTTGGTCACTTCTGGTCACTCTAAATGATAAGTTAGTCACTTTTGGTCACTCCACATGGTAAGTTGGTCACTTTTGGTCACTCCAAATGGTAAATTGGACACTCTAATTGTTAAGTCGGTCATTCCAAATGATAAGTTGGTCACTTTTGGTCACTCCAAATAGTAAGTTAGTCACTCCAAATGGTAAGTTGGTCACTCTAAAAGGTAAGTTGGTCACTCGAAATGATAAGTAGGTCACTTCAAATTGTAAGTTGGTCACTCAGAAATGTAAGTTGGTCACTGTTGGTTACTCCAAAAGGTAAGTAAGTCACTCCAAATGGTAATTTGGTCACTCTAAATGTTAAATAGGTCACTCCAAATGATAAGTTGGTCAATTTTGGTCACTCTAAATGGTAAGTTGGTCACTTTTGGTCATTCTAAATAGTAAGTATGTTACTCCAACTGGTAAGTTGGTCACTCTAAAAGGTAATTTGGTCACTTGAAATTGTAAGTAACCCACTCTAAATGGTTAGTTGGTCACTTTTGCTCACTCCAAATGGTAAGTAAGTCATTCCAATGGTAATTTGGTCACTCTAAATGTTAAGTAGGTCACTCTAAATGATAACTTCGTCACTCTAAATGGTAAATTGGTCACTTTTCGTCACTCCAAATAGTAAGTAGGTCCTTCCAACTGGTAAGTTGGTCACTCCAAAAGGTAACTAGGTCACTCCAAATTGTAAGTTGGTCACTTTTGTTCACTCCAAATGGTAATTTTGTTACTCTAAATGTTAACTAGGTCACTCCAAATGATTAGTTGGTCACGTTTGGTCACTCTAAATGGTAAGTTGGTCACTCGAAAGGATAAATAGGTCACTCCAAATGGTAAGTTGGTCACTCTACAAGCTAAGTTTGTCACTCGAAAAGGTAAGTAGGTCACTCCAAATGGTAAGTTGGTAACTTTTGGTCACTCCAAATGGTAATTTGGCCACTCTAAATGTTAAGTAGGTCAATCCAAATGATAAGTTGGTCACTTTTGGTCACTCTAAATGATAAGTTGGTCACTTGTGGTCACTCCAAATAGTAAGTAGGTCAATCCAAATGGTAAGTTGGTCACTCTAAAAGGGAAGTTGGTCACTTGAAAGGGTAAGTAGGTCACTCCAAATGGTAAGTTTGTCACTTTTGGTCACTCCAAATGGTAAGTAAGTCACTCAAAATGGTAATTTCGTCACTCTAAATGTTAAGTACGTCACTCCAAATGATAAGTTGGTCACTCTAAATGGTAAGTTGGTCACTCCAAATAAGCAGTATGTCACTCCAACCGATCAGTTGGTCACTCTAAAAGGTAAGTTGGTCACTCAAAAGGGTAAGTAGGTCACTCTAAATGGTAAGTTGGTCACTTCTGGTCACTCCAAATGGTAAGTAAGTCACTCCAAATGATAATTTGGTCACTCTAAATGTTAAGTAGGTCACTCCAAATGATAAGTTGGTCACTTTTGGTCACTCTAAATGGTAAGTTTGTCATTTTTGGTCATTGCAAATGGTAAGTAGGTAACTCCAAATACTAAGTTGATAACTTTTGGTCACTTCAAATGGTAAGTTGGTCACTCCAAATGGTAAGGAAATTATAATTACTAAATGGTCCATGGTTCACACGAAATAGTGAGTGGTTCACACAAAAGACTAAGTGATACTCGCATGAACCTTTTAAAAAAAAAAACTAAAATGAACTGTGAATGTTCATATTCAACAAATCTTCATTTTTCCTTGCAAAAATCAATACAAATAAACTAAAATGGTCAACTATATCCTCTTCTCAATCAATCTATGTCTCATCCAAATAAAAATACAAATGGAAAATCCTACCAATTGGGTAAGTTACAATCTAAACAAAACTCGATAATTTCATGGATAATCTAGTGGTAGAAAGAATGATGTAAAAACAACTGAACTGTATAGCATATCAAATACATTATTATTCTTAAAAAAAAAATGTAAACATAGATTTAAATAACTTTAACTTGAGAGTTGGCTTACCGATATTGTTTACCGTAGAAACACCCAAGCCAATAGCCACGTTCAAGGGAAGAGGAGCTGAAGAGGAGCTGAAGAGGAGCTCTGGTTACGGTATTGAAATTGCCACATTCAAGTGAAGCTCCAATCATTTTTAATTCTATATTTAATGAACTCATCTGCTTTGTTTGTTACATCCTAAATTATGCATTTAAAGTTGTTTGAGGGATGTCATTTATTGAACTGAGCTTTGTTTGTTACGTCCTATGTTCTCTATTAAATTCTCCATGGGTTGTTGAGGGATGTTGGGGAAGGACTACTGCTCATTTATTTGTTAGGGGTGTAAAGGACATTTACACCCATTAAAATATTAAACTATCTTGGTGATGTACATTGCAAACCGGCAGATGCTCCAAAGGCAACCGGTCAAAATCTAATTATAATATTCTTGCAAAACAGGTGTCAATTGAGCATTGGCCTGATACCATTTATTCTTTTCTCGGTACCATACCGAAAAGCAATAGAAGGTACCGTAGAAACACCCGGAAGACATTCAACAATTTAACACGTACTTATGTACCCAACAAGATTCTTACACGTGTCAAGACAGCCACCGAATTGGAGAAACCGTCTAGGTGGGAAGAGACGAGAAAATAAGCTAGTCTTTGATTTCGAGTGTAATAGTGTAAAAGGCTTTGGGGTGGAGAGATTTGGACCTCAAAATATTTGTCTGGTGAGAGTGTTCACACAACCTTTAACACACCAATTTCCGCACACTTTCCTTGCCTCCAAACACCTTCTATACTTCCCAATCTCTCTATACATATACATATGTACTTCCCATATCAGTTCATGCATCATTGACACTTGTATAACTCATAATCTCCCATTCTCTCGGATACCCACCAACCTTTTGTCTCATATTTTCTCGAATTATACCTTCAAAAATTGAATTCTTGTGATAATTTTGATCTGGGTATATTTTTGGGAGAAAATGGTGGGTGCTTTATCTGTTGTGGGTTCACCGGTGGTCGACTCCCATACTAGTCCATGTTTGTGTTTGGATGCTGTACTGCCTTCGTCTAATTTGAATCACAAGAGCAGTGGAGAATTGGTTTTGAAAAGGAATTCAAAGGTTGGAAAGCATTTGCCGCGGCAGGGGACGTTGGAATTGAGCAGTTCTTTCGTTGATTCGTGGCATGAGTGGCGGGTTTCAGCCAAAGCGCTTTCGGGAAATGTTAATCGGTTTTCGAGGAAACAGAGGAAGGCTCGGAGACTTGTGATCGTCGGTGAGGTGGCCGGGCAGTATGAAGACAGCTTCGAAGATGTTAAAACGGTAATAATAAAAAAATAAAAAATCTTTGTGATTATTGCTGGAAATTTAATTTTGTAGTTAGATTGTTTGATGATTTTACTGTAAGAAATATGATAGGATTCATTGTCCTTATGTTGAGATTTTTTGCTTTTTATTATATGAATTGATTTTACGGTAATATTGTTGTGTCTCGAAGCTGCCTTGCTGCCTTGCTGGGATATAAAAGCACTTTATTCCTATGGTTGAACATAATTTTTATACACAATTTTTCACATGATTCTTAAGCCATCAGATCATACAGGATCCAATAGTCTTGTCATTATGTTAGTTTTTTGCTTGGTTTTTTTGGAGACTGTTGGATCTTGCAGGATCCAATCGCGTAAGAATGTGTTAAAGAATTGTGTATATACTCAATCTGTTGACCTTTCCCTTTTTGTAGTTTAAGTTTAAACAATTTTCTGCTGCACCTTGTTATGGTCTTACTGGAGTAAGCGATTGTGGCTGTAGCAACCTCACACCATTTTAAGTCTTCAATAGTAATTCGTACCTTTAACATATTTAGATGAAAATTTTCACTTTCTGGAGAAATCAAATATTCAAAAAGAATTATAAGAATGCCATGAAAATTCATCAATGGTCCTAGAAATTCTGAATCATTGCTGGCTTTGATATGATTTTGCGATGAACCATATGCTAATGAGCCAATAAACCAGAAAATCAGAGGAGAAGAAACCAATATTAGTTTAATGGAATGGTGATCCTTTTTTTACTAGCCCCACCCCACAAATAATAATAATAATAATTAAAATTAAAAAAAAATGTTATAGTTTCTTATTTTTAAGGTTTCTTTTTTCTTTCTTGTTTTTTAAATACTTTATTCCCCCTGTTAGAATGAGTAATCACTCCAGAAGTAAACAGAGATGAGTGGCACTATACGAAATTCAATTGATCCTAAAAAGGTATTATGGGAAGAAAGGTCCACAAATAATGAACTGGAAGATCAAGAAATTGGATAAGATTTGTTATTTCTTTTCTTTTAGAGAAAAATGTCATCGAATCAGCAAAGAATTATATTTAAAACAAATTTAGAGCACAGTGAACTCCACTAGTGTCAAGAAATCTACACTATGTAATCCGTGCTTCATCCTCACACTTATGACCAATGGTGAGTCTCAAATAAAGTGGTATGATAATTACTGTATCAGGTAATAGGTAATAATTGCGTAAAATTGTAATAGGTATATATGAGCCTATTAATGAGATGGATTGCAGATAAATCTGTTCTTCTTCTACTATTGCAAGTATATTAAGGACCGATCCGTCTTTTACAAACCAAATTGATCTTTGTTGAGCCCATTTAGAGCATTACACTTATGTATCTTCCATTGAATTTCTCTGTGTCATATTAGAAATTATGTTTTACTATGAATTTCAAGTCTGGTAGCCATTATCATATCTGTAGTTTTTGTTATAAACTTGTGTTTACACTGGCCAAAATTCTTCTGCCTGCAGCAAATACTCAACTATTTCACATACAAAGCTGTGAGGACTGTTCTTAACCAGCTTTATGAGATGAACCCAACGCAATATAGGTGGTTTTATGAGTAAGTGGGATTGTCTACTTTACGTAAAATTTTCTAGAAATTGCATCAATCTCATATTGTTAGTAATTGTCCCATAATAACCAATGAGTTTGGCATAATTGTACGTATTTAGTGACTCAGTGGGTTAGCTTGAGACTTGGTAGGCTTTAGACAGTTGTTAAGTCTTCTGATTTGAATGATTTAGGAACCACACACACACACAATTTCATTTATATAACTTTGGAATCAGGGATTAATCACTTTCATATGCTTTCACACAAACACACACACACACAAAATTTCATTTATATAACTTTGGAATCAGGGATTAATCACTTTCATGTGCCTTAAATGGGGTTGCCATTTTGTCAAGGTTGGGTTGGTTGACATCAAAGCTAACTGAAGCAAGATTTTAGAACACCAACCTAAGCCTCAAACTGATAATTCAACCCAAATCCAACCTAACATGACCACAAGAAGCCAACCAACCCAACTCTAGAGTTTCAAAATTTTCTTAGGTACAATTTCATTTCATTTATATAACTTTGGAATCAGGGATTAATCACTTTCATATGCTTTAAATGGGGTTGCCATTTTGTCAAGGTTGGGTTGGTTGACATCAAAGCTAACTGAAGCAAGATTTTAGAACATCAACCTGAGCCTCAAACTGATAATTCAACCCAAACCCAACCTAACATGACCACAAGAAGCCAACCAACCCAACTCTAGAGTTTCAAAATTTGCTTAGGTTTGGCGATAGTGTAAACTATATTGGTTTATGACATTAGGTAAAGAAAATGTTATCTAATTTAACTGAATACATACCAGCAGGCTGTATGTGCATTGCGCCTGGACCCAAGTCGCATATATCTAAAATACTCTATTTAAAAACATATGCATCCAAACATGTTAACTTTTGTTGCAATTTCTGTTTTATCTAAGTCTTGTTCCATTCCTCATTTTGACAGTTTTGTTGCAACAAACAAGCCTGGTGATGGGAAACGCTTTATCCGCACCCTTGGGAAGGTAATTCTTAGAAATCTTTATTCTGTTTGGTTGAAAATGTGGGAAATGAAAAGAACTTAGTTTCTTCTTTATTTGGGATCCAAGAAGACATCCACCTCCACTCAACTAGCCTAATACAACTATATGGCTTAGTTGTGGTGACCTTTTTAACTTCTTCGAAATGAAAACAGCATATGACATTAGATTTTTTGCTTCTCTTTTCCTCGGGTCTTTACCAGAAGTAGAATATGGGAAATTTCTGAATTTCACAAATGTTCTTTTTTTTTTATTTTTAATGTTATAAATAGCATTATCTATTCTCACCCAAAGCAAGCAAAGAGAGAGAGAGAGAGAGAGAGAAGAAGAAAAAGAAGAAGAAAAACAAAATGATTAAATACATCTTCTTTATTATTAACAGGAAAAACAGGAGCTCGCTGAAAGAGTGATGGTAACACGCCTTCATCTCTATGGAAAATGGGTTAAGGTATTGAATTTATTAAAATTTCTCAGGCTTTTCCTTCAATATGCAAATTGAGCACATAAAACATGGGAAGAAAAATAAAATAACATGTAATAATTATTTTTCTTGTCTGTCATTGTGATATACAGAAATGTGATCATGGCGAAATATATAAAGAGATCTCTGATGAAAACTTGGAGTTGATGCGTGAACGGCTCATGGAGACGGTGATATGGCCCTCAGATGACACAAACACAGAGAAGATTGGGTGAAATGTTATTCATCTTGGCTTCATTTTTCTTTTTTTCCTTTTTTCTTTCTACCATTGTCCTTGCCGTCTAGGTAGGTCCTTGCTTGAAGATCAACCAGTTTGGTCCCAAAGACTTCCATTTATATTATTTTCCACCAACTAATAAGATTTGATCAATATTGTAATCTGGGCAATGTATATATATACCATCCATCATTCTAGATTAGTTTGAAGGGAAGAATTTAAATCTGGGATTTCACTTAATAAGTATATATGAATGGAACTTTAGTTTATACATCACCTATATGTTCAACAATCTGAAATTTTTAGATTTTTGGAACATGAGAAGAGCATTTTGAGATCATGAACTGCAATAACATAAGGCCCAAATTGCTGTTTGGATATCTCGAGAACCAGGTACGATGGTGAGTGTTTATTGGCTTGTGTCATGGGCTCGATGTTTCAACCCAACACCCGTGCGGCACTTAAGCTTTACATCTTATTCGTGAACCCTTAAGTAAGCCTACTTGACACTTCTAAGATTGGAAAGAAGGAAAGCACACTCGGATACTTGTGGAAAGTATACTTGTATTACTCAAAGTAAGCTATACAACACTCAAGAGTTACGAGGCTTGGATTCCTCTCCAACTCCTTCCAACTTCTCCCAGTTCTTCTAGTTGGTTTGGCCAAAAATATGTATTGGTAACATGCCTGAACTAGTGAACTCAGACGGCTGAGTTTTTGTGGGCCTTTTTGCTTGTCTCCGGTGCTCCCTGCATTATGGTTTTAGAGGAATTTTGTCCACATGAAATCTCCCATCCACAATTCATGATGAGATTTCTAGTTACCAATTTACAATGATGCAGAGGGATGAGGCCTTTTTGGAACTTCAGTTTATACATCACCTATATGTTCAACAATTTGAAATTTTTAGATTTTTGGAACATGCGAAGAGCATTTTGAGATCATGAACTGCAATACCATAGGGCCCAAATTGTTGTTTGGATATCTTGAGAACATTGTTTATTGGCTTGGCATCCTTCGCCTACCAAAGTTAAAACCATTGCTAAATGTCATCCAGTGGTTCACAGCCTGTGATATTTCAGTGATGCAAAGGGATTAACTGAAACCCTATTTAGATTCAGATGTAACAATAAACTTGCAAGCAAATTAATCAACTGATGTAACCAAAAAAGGAAAAAATAATCAATTGATAAAATAAATCTCTCAACTCTACATGTTTTAACCATCTCTATTGGAGGTTTTCATCATGTATCGTTGGACCTCACAAAAACTAACATCATAGTAGCGGTAGCGCTGGTTGTACCAAAAAATATTTTCACAAAACTGTAGAGTTCGTGGTAGGGATTGGAATGGAGATTGATCTTACAAGTTACAACATGTATTAAGATGATAAGATGATCCATGATTCTATAGCTTATTTCTTTTTCTTTTTTTTTTTTTAAATAAATAAGAAGTGGTAAAAAGGGGATATCCAATTCTCTTATTCGTTGAGAAACCAACAAAATGAGGAATCATAGGCATTTTTATAAGTCAACTGTATCATTTCCAAAATTCAAATTCTTAATTATCTGATCTCTTACACCTCTACTACTAAAACACCATTCTTGTGGCGATTCTATAGACGTTTTTGATAAACATATGCTGTGCAACATGGGCAACAAAAGTCGTGAATAAGTAGAAAATAAGATTGATTAAAAAAGTATTAGAAATTAAATAAATGAATAAATGAAAATAAAAATTAAAACATTAAAAGCGGTTTTAGCAACGCCGCTTTTAATGTAAAAGGGAATGGGGCAATTATAGGTTGATCCGACTACGGGTAATAATTACAACTCATTAATTTAGTAGTCATTCTTCATTAAGTTAGTACTCATTTACTACAAAGTTAGTAATAGTTAATTAATGTCCTGTGGTCGGACCAATCTATAATTCCTCCTAAGAAGAAACAAAAAAAGGTGAAAAATCGTACGCTGTCATTCTCACTCCCTCACCCTTGACTCTCTCTCTCTCTCTCCACCATCGACCGCCGGTGTGCATGATTTCGACGAATCCGACGCCGACGAAGGCCATTATCGACGAACTTGAAGCCGGTGAACACCCCTTTGACCGCCGTACTCTCTCGCCGACGACGACGACCTCCTATACCGCCGTTCTCTTCTCTCCTCACCAACATCTCCGCCGTCATCGTGCGTTTATATCAACAGGGAACATTCTTCTTTAGCCGAACCAGGTAAACTCCTTTCTCTCTTCGTCCTAGTTTTTGAAAATTCCTAATATACAATCACCATGGTTTTAGGCGCGCCTCCTCTCGCCTCGCTGTTGCTGTTCTTCTCAAGGTAAATCTCCTCACTCTCTCTCGTTGCCCGTATTCTCTCTGTTATTGTTCATGCTGCTCCTCTTTCAATAGGTTTTTGTTATTTCATCTTGGTTTTGAAACCTTTTTTTTTTTTTTTTTTTTTGGTGTATAACCTAATTTGTTCTTTATTATTTCTTTGTTTATGTTATAACTTAAGGGTTTTCTTTACACCTAAATATTGGATTGAATGTTGGGACCAAAAATTTTGGACAAAGAAATACATGCCCACTATAAATTTTGTACGAAAAATCAATCCTTGAAGCCATTGCGCCTATGCAAGTGCAATAGAACATTTATTGTAGAATTTTTTTTTTTTTTTTTTTTTTTTCATGGGAAATATGAATTCATATTTTCACTTGTACGATGGGTTTGTACATTGTGGATTTTATAAAGGCTGATATAGTGGCAATGGAGTTTTTTCGTTTTTCAAGTTGGACAGTTTTGGGCATTTTTCGTATGCGCATTTTTTGATTCATGATGTTTCTTGTGAGTCCAGATGCATATCTAATCTATATCTCCCATTCCATTTTTCTTGCAGCTGTAGGTTTTCTCAAGGACTTTAATATCGATATCGATGGATATATCGAGGGTCCAAAAATGTGGATATATCGGATATATCGTTGGATATATCGACAATATCGATATCGTTTTAAAGATATAGTGGATATTATGAGTTAAACATGGATATTTTTATTGAAACTCTTGGAAACAATGATTTAAACTCTAATACACAATCTAGCATCAAAATATTGCAATTTAAATATGTATAATACAAGTATGTGTTGCGTAGGGTATAAAAAATATACCGCGCTAAGTAAATAAATGATAGAAAATTTTGCAAATTCAACATTTAAATGTTATATAACATTGAAATAGATTTTTGTAACATTTAAATATAGAGTGCTATTAGACCAAAGGCCATTGATTTGAAATAATATTTTAAATTATGTGAAATACTAAGCATAGTAAAATGTACATATATATGTGAATCCTAACCTATTCTAATGTGTAAAAATTTCACCAGCAATCAGCAAAAGGGCATTTAAACATGGCAGTGTCGATATCTTGAACGATATCAACGATATATCTTCGATATTTTGTTTTTTGAAAATTTTTCAATTTCGCAATAATATATCATATCGTTACTCTTCGATATGGCGATATATCGCGATTTTTAAGTCCATGGGTTTTCTTATTGCATTTTAAGAAAGAGCACTTTAATTACATATTGATAGACATAAACACAGTAGCCAACTGCAAGTAGTTAGGGTTAAGGCTTTGTTGAGTAGAAGATTAAACATGGCTGAGCGACAACCGCTCAATAATCAACAAAATCCACTTGATTTGCAGATGGAATCCCCAGCGCCTCCAAGGGAAGACATGATTGTGTGCGTGGGGGCATTAGAGGCAGCTTTGCTTCCATGCTTGCCTGCGAGAGAGCTTCAAGCAATAGACCGCTCTCCTCACCCTTCTCATCAGAGTTAGTAACCATGTTCTCATTTTTTGTAATTTTTTGTTTCATATACATGCACACACACACGATCCTTGGGTGTCAAGTGAAATAACAGAGTAGGTTCACAATTTAACCTGGAGGGGGCTAAATTTTTTGGTATATTTATGGGCATTCATATTGTTAAACTGGTTGAGCTATCTCAGCTTATGAAGAGTGTTATTGATAATGCTTTTAATAATAGTAGATTTTAGTAAAATGGTGATGAGGGAGCTGAAAAATATGGAATGCGGGATGTGTTATGAGTTACCTTAAATTGAGGCAGTTGCTGCAAATTAAAGGCAAAACAAAGCAGTAAATGTGATTTGAGACTAGTGAACCACTAATGAGAGCATCAAGGCTTTGGATTGTCAAAAAAAGACAAGGTGTTAACTGTTAAGTAGGTGCTAGACCAGAGCAAACTGAAAACCATTTTTTCCCTGTCGAAAAGAAGTTGTTTGGAATATGAGCATATCCCAATAAATTTTTTTCCTTAGCCAGCTATTAACTTTTTTATCATATTTTCTGTGATTTGAGAGACTTGTCTGAAGCTACCGGTGAGAGGGTTGTACAGACTTTCTTTGGCTCATAATGTTTCTATTTCATCCATGGTTTCTAGTGAATCTCAATCTTTTGGGTGGAATTTTAAGTTCTTTTGTAATCTCAGTGAAAGGGAGAGTTCAGATTTAGCTTCCATGTTGAACATTTTGGAAGGTTTTTCATTGAGTTTGTTTATTCCAGATAAGAGGGTTTGGATTGCTGACTCTTCCGGGATTTTTCTTGTAAGTCTTATTTTGAGAAATTGATTGATTCCTCTCATATTCTTCCTTGTTTCCCCTTAGACTTAATTTGGAAAGCTAAAGTGCCTCTCAAAGTTAAAGTTTTTGCCTGGACTGTGTTTCACAAGGGAATTCAATACTAATGACAGGTTTCAAAGAACGAGGCCATTTCTTTCTGCATGCCCACAATGGTGCATCATGTGTAGGGGGGCAGCTGAAACTGTTGATCATTTATTTTTACATTGTTCTGTGGCTTATATGCTATGGCAGAGGCTGTTTAGCTTTGGCGAGGAGGCTTGGGTAGTGCTTGGTTGTGTTAGGAGTTTTTATGACATAAAGTTTTGGGGTTTGGGGAGGGGCAAGAAGGCGAGAACTTTGTGGAATTGTGCTTTTTTGGTTGTATTCTAGGTTGTTTGGCTTGAGAGGAATGGGAGGATTTTTGAGGATAAGGAATCTTCCTTGGCTGATCTTTGGGATAAAGTGCTTTTTTTGGGCTCTTTTTGGGCAAAGTCATCGAAGGATTTTGATAATATTCCTTTGTTTTTAGTGAAAGCTAATTGGAGGGCTGTGTGTAGTTAGTTTGGTTGTTTTTGCTTCTGTTTTTCGTAGGCTGTGTGTAGTTAGTTTAGAAGTTTATGCTTCTGCTTTATGTTTTTGATTGTTCTGTTCGGCCGTGCCTGGGTGGACTCCTGGTTCTCCCTTTTATCTCCTTTTTCTTTGTACTTTCATCTTTTGATTAATAATACATCTTTGTTGCTGATAAAAAAAAAGAGGGTTTGTATAAATTTAGAAAGTGATGAGGTCCTTGAAAGAGAGTCTATGGTTATCATTTTCCCCTTTTCAGTGAAGAGCTCTTATTGTCTAAGTTGCACAATAATCATGCTTATTCGAAGGTAGATATTCCATGTTTATCCAGAACTTGGAAAAATATTTCTGATAACTCTTGTTGCATACAATATAAGAAATTTTACCTGTAGATTTGACACTGTTTTCTGAGAACCGTTGTTTTTGACAATTGTATGTGTGATTTTTTTAAAAAATTAATTAGTGAAGGTGTCTTATGAATCATAATAATAATAATAATGAAGTTGTCCTGAAATATAAAGAGTAATTAATGGGTGTTTTAACATATGATTTATGGACTTTATGTGAAGTATATATGTAGTCTTGGTTGGGAGATGGACATGCCAAAAGAAGTAGAAGAAGAAAAGATGGTTTCTGATTCATTGCAAGTTCACACTGGTTGATAGGTTAATTCATTGCACTAAACATTGGATAAACATGTCCAAGTTCTTATCTCTCTTGTGTTCCTCTTATTGATTGTGATGGTAAACTTAGCATAAAGTAAGTTTTAAAAAAGTAGTTTTTGAACTTTGAAGCCCCTTGCTCTGATGTGTTTCATGTATTTTTTACATGGTCCATAGAATTCTGAGCTTTTCAGATCATCAATCAATCCTTCTGTTTGGTCTTTAGAACTCTTGGTTTTGTATGTTGGTTAAATCTTTTATCAGTTATCAGTTTATCACCCAACTGTAAACATTGTCATTTATATTGAGGTCATGGATGTATTCCTCTTATCCTGTAGTCAGAACGAACTTTTTTTACCTCAAAATTGAGTGTGTACACCCTTGTCAGTATTGATAGTGGGATCAACTATATTTTGATCGGTTTTTTTTTATATTTATACTTTTGTGGAAATGCATGGTTGTGTCTACTGCTCTGTAATTGTGGTTCGGAATGAATTTAAAACTGGTTTTTATTTAGTGCACTCAAAATGGTGATTACTTTGTCATTGCTTCAGTTGATGTGGAAAGGCATGCCAGAGACTTCATGGAAGCTGCGAAAAAGCTTCAAATGTATTTTATTGGTCTGCAACGCGAGGATGAGCCAACCAAGGGAGAAACACTTCGAAAGGTTAATCCAAAGATCACACCCTAATAATATTATGTGCTCCATTGTTATGCATACGTATTCTTTGGGAATTTCATTGGATGCAATTGTCATTGTTTGAACAGGAGATTGCTGTGATGGAAGAAGAATTGAAGATAAAGAATGAGGTCATCAATAAGCAAGAGAGACTGATCCAAGGGTGGAGAAAGGAGTTGAAAGGCCAATTGGACAAACACAACACTGAGTTGTCGAGGGTGTAATCACTTATGAAATCCCCTTGTACTACCCATATAACACCATGTCATTTGATAGGCAAATCTCTTGGTGGACAAACTGAGTTGTCGAGGGTGTAATCACTTATGAAATCCCCTTGTACTACCCATATAACACCATGTCATTTGATAGGCAAATCTCTTGGTGGACAAATGCTTAATGCCACTCATTTTTGTTTTTGTTGTGTTTTGAGTGCATTAGTTTTTTTTTCCTTACCAGTATTTACTTCCACTTTTAGTACATATTGTTCGTGATATGTGGTTTATATGTGATTAGCATCATTTCCTCGCTATATAACTGCTTGCATGCAGACTAGAAAAGCATGTTATTTGGTGCATTCAGCCTTCGGGAACACAGATTTGGCACCAAACCATATTGATTGTGCAAGAGCTCGCTCTTCTTTTTCACCATAGGTCCTTCCATAGAGGCACTCTATGAGCAACCAACGGTAACTTTTTTTATAAAAAAAATAAAAATGCAAAAATTGAGAGGCCGTCTTCAACCATGCATCTTCCCCTTCTTTAGCAAATAGTGCCCCATTTTCTTGTTCTGTCACATTATTTTGTACAGGATGATAATCAGGTAAGTATGTGTTAATATAACTTATATCAACACCCGCGTTGAGAGTTGTACCTTATGCATTAATGAGATATGAGGTATATTATATCAGCACCAATGTAAATATGGTGCTAATATAACTTATATCAACACGTGCTAATGGGAACATAACCGATTTTGTACAATTGGTTAAGTGTTTTTTTTATTTTTCTTTAATTTTTTTATTTTTAAGTTAGATGAGTGCTGTCACAGTGTCATGATCTGATTTCCCTTCATGCCTACTTCGTGGTGTGCTTTGCGTATTTAGGGGAATATGCTAGTGATTTTTTTTTGTCTTTTTTTCTAATTTTTTTCCTTTAATGATACAAGTTGGCATGATGGGAATACTTATATGACATGCATTAAAAAAATAAATAAAATCACGATGTTGATGTGACTATTACCACATAGCGACAAAATATTAAGAATGACCAATGGTATTCATATCTATATGATTTTGGCTATTGGTGTCTTTGTCACGCAGCGTGATCCCTCACTTTTCACAACCAAGATCATAGTTAGTAACCATCCGTGCACTGTTCCTTCTGGAGTAGATTCATGGGTTTAAGCGTCTTGTACTCCGCACTAATGTGATGCTAATAATGTTCCTACTGTTTGAACCGAACCCAAAGAAAAAATATAGTAAATTTGGTCACGGCTCCTCTACAAGTCCAATTTCAGTCCAGTATCAATCTTGTTCCTTATATAATTAACGTTATAACATCAATTTTAAGAAATTCATGAAATACCATTATTTTAAATTTCTACTTTCATTGTGAGAGTGATTATCATTTTCTTGAATTTTTTCAACTTAAAGTGACTGGATAGCATACATTAAGATTAGTCCAATTGTATTTGGACGCTTAAGTGGGCCCTAAATTGCCTAAGAGAACTTAAAATGTCTCCATAAGTTAGAATCACTTGAAATGCATGCGCCCAGAGGGCCAAGTTTCAGTGGGTCTTCGCTTGGCTGCTTGCACATGATAATACACCATTAATGTAAGTCTTTCAGCTTGCATCAAGGCTCATTTGATGCAATGACCAAATATCGTTGCCCCAGGGGGGAGTTCACCAGAGACATTAAGGAGGGTATGATGATATTAGACTACACTTTTTCAAGCAATGTTGGGGTCATACCAGCCCCAAGGGTGCAGTCCATCCTCCAAAAAAAGAGTTGAGGAAATCAGGCCAGCAGTCACAAGCTACGGATGGCCACAGACGACACACGACTATGTTTAATTTAGAGAAGGCTCAAGAAACATGTTTATAGCGAAAGCTGAAGCTGAACAATTCCCAGAACTGAAAAGATCAAGAAGCTCTTGGGGCTTCTGTAATGCTATAGTTTGAACAGCGCCAGACCAAGTAGCTTCATTCTCAGCACTCACCACCAAAATTTCACAAAGGCCATCAATGTGACAACGTGCCAATGTAGCTTCTCCAAACAACATTTTCAGGCTAATATGTTGCAGCTGAAAATTTCAAGTTTTAAAATGCATGAGGATGCAAACTATTTGCCAGGCTAAACAGTACAGTTTGCATGATACACTAGAAATAAACTAGTATAATTACATGGATCATTTGATACAAGCCTAATCAAATTCAGAAATGAGTTGTGGGTCGCATCGTGAGGATGGTATTTTGGAAAATAACCTGGTCAGCGGTACCCACAAAACAAGCAAGCTCCCACACTGCCCTGAATGGGAAAACTGAAAGCATTGTGTTACACCTGCAAAATGAAACAGGGTAACAATACAAATGGAGATTTGATTGGCATCAAAATACTGCAAGCATTCCATATTTGGATGCAACTTCAAGGGAAAATGCAACTAGAGCGATTTTAAAATAGAAGTTTAATTGCCAATCAATCCACATGAAATTACTTCCAAATACACCCACTGTAATTGGAATTGGAGCCAATGTTTTAACAACAGCTATTATTCCATTACTTATTACCATATAAACATTTCACTGCTATGTTATCAATCATAAACTATGCCTTTTAAATGAAATAATGAAATAAAATTTATTTTTAATAAAGTTACACAAAGAAATCCTGATTTGATCTCTGTAAAAAGGCACATAAGTCAAATCCCCAAACGTTGATTGAAGCATACCATGTTTTTGCAGGCCGCTGGCAGAAGGCTGGATGATATCTTACAAAACAAGGTGAAGCCCAAGCACTAACCCACATTGAAGTCTCTTTTCTTGGCTTTTGGGTTTTTTGTAGATGACAAAAAAAATGATCATTCGGAGACATCACCAAAAGTCCAACTGTCCAAGAGCTGTTTTTACACGAAGCTGTACCATAAAAATTATCAAATCCAGTTTAGCAAACAATTCCAAGATGAAAAGAGCTCTACTGAATTCAAAGATTTGTTAATGACCTTTACATCCGGGCAGGGATCATCGACCATATTCTTAATTTGAGGAA
This sequence comes from Liquidambar formosana, assembly GCA_039720395.1. Classification (NCBI taxonomy): domain Eukaryota; kingdom Viridiplantae; phylum Streptophyta; class Magnoliopsida; order Saxifragales; family Altingiaceae; genus Liquidambar; species Liquidambar formosana. The sequence continues at coordinate 32,873,423 of CM077831.1, forward strand.
TTATGCCAGCAGTACGTAGCTTTACAACCCGATCATATGCACCAGGACTAGAGGGAAAAGTAAGATTTACCACGGCCCAAACGGCGGCCGTACGTAACCGGCTGTCATTACTCTGCAAAAATTTAATTATAACAGATTGGTTGCTGTTGCCTGCTTTTGGAACGACTTGGTGCATTACCGCTTCCTTATGGAACTCGTTCCCAGTGGCCACATTGCTGAGTACATACATTCCCTGCAGGAGAAGGATTTCCAGATCTACTATAAGCAAGAAAACCAATTTTATGAACCACACCCCCACCCCACCACACCCAAAATAATAATAATAATTGCTACCATGCATTATTAGCATTACAGAGGGAGGAAAAAGTACCATTTACCAGGGGGAAAAAAGTACTATTTATTTCCTAAAAATTTAAAACCATATGAGATATAAATCTTACACGTGCCTTCTCTCTCTCAAATGCGCATGTACATTTGCAAGCAGATATGGAAGGATACAGCAGGCAAAGTGGTTAGAAGTTGATATAACATTCTGTTTGCCCAAAATAGCACAGCGCCTAGACACAAGTTTTAAAAATATCACAAAATCCCATCCAACCATGAAAGGACACTGTAACGCATTTTATAATTTATTTTTATTGATTCATTTTTATTTATTAAATTATAATTTAAGATTTTATAAGTTATCTTGCATGTATGGATGTTAACTAATGCTAGAGGGACCTTTGTTAACAACCATGAGTTTAGTGGTGGCCGAGTCAATTGTGATCCTACACAGTGATTGGAAATAAGTCAGCAAGGGCTCCAACAAACTCCATATGAGGAAGAATCTTCTTCCAATATTCTTGAAATTATATATATGATTTATAAATAAACAACCAAGTTATTAATGATTTAAATAATGCATACATTTAGTAAGACCAAGAATCATACCAAGGTGCTTAAACTTTAATAGCCACAATGTTTTAATAGTTATTGTTAAGTTTCCAACCTAAAAGCCTAAGCTGGTAGTTGGAGGGCCCAAACAGGTATATGAAGTCATGTTAAACTTGATATTTAATTGATACGGGATGTGGTATTTTTCCAACAATTACAGTTTCATACAATAATGAAAATGTTAATTCTTCTTTTTTTTTTTGGTACATATGAAAATATTACTTTTGACTCACCAGTAAAATAAACGGATAAGTAGAAAACTGATACACACAAAGTCAGTTAAGATACCATAATCCAACCCAACAAAAAGAGAGAGAAAGAAGGGGGAGGGATTGTAAATTGTAATATTAGTAACACTACGTAATTGAAGCCCCATGCAACTCATGAAAAGAAAAAATGGAAAGGGTAAGCTAATTTTGATAGCATAATAACAGCATTTATCAATAAAAATTTATTTATAACGCCATTAAAATTTTAAGATATTACTTGTCTAAACTTTCCTTTGTGTTGGTATAACTCATCAGGTGGTTTATCAAAATCTATTAAATTGGAACCCATCAACAAGCATCAAGTTGTTTTCTCCTCATATGACTCATTTATAGAATTATAGATTAGAATGGGCAATGGCATTGCAGAGATATTTGGTTGCCTTCACGGCGATATAAAAAGCAATTGATAGGACAACTTCACCTGAAAGACTGTGGAAGCAACCAAAACATCTCCAGCAACAACCCTTCCCATTAAAAAATGGATACTCTAAAAGGAATTGTACAACAATCTCAATAACAAAACCAAAGCTGTTTGAAATTTTTAGAATTAGTTTTTTTTTCTTCTTTTTCTCGTCCTCTTTTGTATTTGTTCTTTTATTAATAATATTTCTCTTTGTTGCTGATCAAAATAATAAGAATAATAATACCAAAAGTTCATTCCTCTTGAATGTTAAAGTGTGGTTAGGATCATATTATTGAAACGACATGACAAACGATAGTTACAAAAAATTTCCATGCAGGGTTTCTAATAAACATTTCATCAGCTAGGAATGATAATTCGCAGTTCTAAACTTCTAATCATTACTGATGACACATAACCACACCGTCCACATGTCATCAATTCAATATGACGCTTCCATCTTATCGCTCTAAAAAATTAAATAGTTATAGTGTCAAATGTATTTCCCAGACCTTCCCACTAAGGAAGACTTCTAACCTGGATCCCAACTTCAACTTTCGCAGCACTCTGCAGTTGCCTTCCAACAGCATGTAATATAACACCATCTTCAACAAACACATACTCAATAAAGTTGACACACCCATCAACAAGATTGCGGACAAGAGCCAGAGCTTGCTCTTGGACAAAAGGTTCAGGGTCTGCAGTGTAAATGGAATGGCACAGTTATTTTTGCTTAAGAGTACATGACCCCATACCAGCAAAACAAAATATAACCATCACAATTAAATGAAAATGATAGTTACCACAGATTAGGCTGGCTAACAAGGATGCTGTGAGCTCCAAAAAAGCCCCTTCCTTACAACTCTTGTCCGCAAGGAACAGGAAGTTCCTCAAAGCCCTTACGGCATTTGCCCTGATGGTTGAATCCATTGATTTTGATAACTGAACAAGCTGTTTCACACCCCCACATTGTATAAATGTTGATTTACGTGTCGTAAAATCAACCACAACATTGCAAATAGCACCAAGAGCTGCGAGCTGCAAAACATAGCAATTAAGATTACGTTACACAATGTTAACCCTTCAGAAGGCTGGTCAAATAAATGATTGTCAAAAAAAATATTTCCAATTGACATTTTCTGTAATCTAAAGAAATTTGTTTCTTTATAAATGTAGTTTAATTGAATTCATGAACTGAAAACAAGCATATTGGCAGGCTGTCAACAACCCTTTGGCAATAATGGGAAAATGACAAATATTCTGTTTTTAAATAATGATGGGAAAGGATTCATATTTCTAATGTCTTTTCAACCATTACACAAAAATACATTCTGAAAGCTTTATAAAATGAGTTTTAACAAAATTTTTTGCTTTCAAAAGAATGTGTTCCACACATAAACAAAGCACCAAACAGCATAAATCACACACCAGTTTGTAGTTAACACCACCCAAACACCACACTCAGGAAAGATGAATGCACTATAAATGACTGCAAAGTATGAATTTAGATCATCATGAAATCCAACATTATTAAAGTTACGCATGTGCTGCCAACACAGAGGATGACCAGTAAGGAGTATAAGAGATATACAAATCTATAAAATTACTTTTTATTGTTACAATTCTGTAATGTGCAAAAATCATTGTTAATTACACCGTCCAGATATTTGAGAGAATGTGGGAGAATGAGACCAACAAGTTGGTTACAGACCAGTGTTTAGCGTACAAGACCTGTTTGGTAATTTCCACAAAATTGTGGATCCTCTGACACTGCAGTCAGTCGGAGTCATTTTACACTTTAATAATCTAAAGTCCTGACTCCAGACATCAGACTTCATATAACAGGGTAACAACACTAGTTCCATGTAGAAACTAGAAAGAGCCATATGAAGACTCTGTAGCAGAGACATCTACATTCTCTTTCACCAACATTAATCATGCTTCAACAAAAAAAATCAGAAATAAATAATAAGAACTGGGTTGGCTTCTGGCTGATCAGGTCCAGAAGCCTAAAACAAACCAAATACTCAACAACTCAACAACAAAGCCTTTATCCTAACTCAACTCAATGACAATACCATAGGTCTAAGGCTGATACTCTCACTTTGTCAGCATAACTGTTGGTCTTTACCCCTATCCAGACTGCTTACCAACACTGACAGCTGACAATTTCTAGGACTGGTCAAAACTAACTGATTGATGCTATAGAAAACATTTTATACCATGTTAATATGTTGCTGTAAAAGTTTCTGAGTTAGTGAGCCATCTTACGTCCTTTTTTTCATTAAAAAAGGGGAAAAAAAAGTTTTATTGAAAAGGAATGCGAGAACCCTCAGTGCTCAGCACACCCACAAAAGAAAAACAAGAACAAGAATGCAAATTTGCATTGCCTTCACGGGCAAGTAAGGAAATAAAATAAGTTTTGCTCCTTGTGATAAACTTCATTCTAAAGAGATAAGGCTTATTAGCTAAGGAACATAATCATCAGTAGGGCAAGTAAATGCATACCTGGACAGAAGTAGAAGGGTCATGTAGAAGGTGAACCAAAGGAATGATAATCATTTCATTCATAAAATAACCTGCACTCAGATTCTGAATGACATTTTTATTAGCAAAAATCTAGACAGGGTAAATTCAGACTTCAAACATCATGATTAGTATTCATTGCAAACCTTGAGTGACCGAGAGACACACTTTAAACAAATGCAAGCTGCAGTACGTACTTCAGTACTATCATGAGTGAGTGCATCAGGTTATCAAGTTCAAGACCTATATTCAAGACAATATATTAGGAGTTGAAAATAAGTTGAAAAATCAATGCAAATCTTTTCAAACTGCAATCCATGAATTCTCTCTCATTTGGCTAAATAACCTATTTAGTCATAAGTGGCAGTGCCTTCCTTCCTTACGATATGGAAAATATAACTAATTTAGCCATAGTAAATAGGAGTAAGAAGAAACATTTGAGCGTAGATTCCAAATATGATGAGAATCTTTCCATTAGGCCTGTAAAAGTTTGTGAACCATTTCTGAAGCAGCTCCTACTCGATGCCCTCTTGGACTCTGGCAAGGAATGCACATTTTCCAATTTCAACACCATTTGGTTCGACATAAGATATTCAACTTGGACTAACACCAATAGTCTTCAGGTGATATGTTCAGAAGATTCCCCCCACCCTTCTTTTTTGACATACGCAAGGAGGAGAAGAAGGTCTTCAAGCTAAGGAGGAGTTATTAAGTTCAGTAGTAAGCTTTATATCTCAAGAGTATGAAGACTGGTTGTTGCTATAGATTACCTTCCTGGCTTCCTTATCATCTATATGAATTATCTCCTATATCAATAGTGGTCCCTGGTTTTAATTAAATCATGCAATCACATGCATAATCGACAACTTTGACCCCCATAACAATTCGCAATAAAACAAACAAGAGAGAAAATGCTGATGGGTTAAGTTGTAGTTCAACCAGCTATAAAGGAGACAGCCACTGCATGACTGCATCACAGGGTACTGCAAATTTATTGGCATGAAGATAATGCATGTCAACTGAATTCAAAACTAGCATACTGAAGTCAACAGAAATGAGGACAACCGAACCCAAGAGCAGCAGAGAGTAAAAGTGAATGTTCCTTCATAACCAAGGTCATTGCAACAAAGTATACAAGAGCTGACACAGATCAAGCACTTTGGATCCTCCATTATGGAGTTGAGCAGTTCATAATTGTCAGTTGACAAATTGTCAATTCAAAAATTGGACTACAAGCAGACCCTGGCTTCAAATATTTCTGATATTAGTTACTTTAAAGAATCCAATTTTATTATTTTAATACTGTCCTTGCCTCCATATAAATATCTTTTTCAATTTCATGTAATCTTTTTTATTTATATATTTTATTATAATCAGTTTCATGCAATCACTTCAACAAATAAAGTATTTGATCATAATCAATTTTATCTGATCTTGTTTTGATGATAAAATTTAATACAGAAAATGGGGGTGGAGAGAGAGAGAGAGAGAGAGAGAGAGAGAGATAAATTTAATTCAGATCAAACGGGTGGGAAGATCCCCTGTACATGCAAGGTACACACAAAAAGAGAGTATACAAAAAGAAAATTACAAATGATATAAATAACTTGGATATCATGAATGGTGGTGTGACCAAATAAATTGAAAGCCCAACCAAATTACCAAGTTGTAATAGAAGCCCAAAAGACCCAATGGCAGTTTGCTATGACTATTGACTAAGTCTTGCATCCAAAACCCTACAAACCTACAGTTAAACTGTTGACTGGTTCACAGTCAACTGTTCTGCGATTGTGTCTGTAGAGAAGAGACAAAATGAGACAAGAGAGAGAGAGAGAGATGCAACAGATTTACTCATTTGCTAGATTCTTTACTCTCATTGTATATCTTAAAATTAGATCTGCAACAGCATCAATGTAAAAAACAAATATTTATATGTGAATCAACAATTAGTTTCTCAAAAAACCAATATAGAGAATTTGAGGTTGATGATCTAAACGTAGTAGGTATTCTTTTTTATGGTACTTTATTAGTCATCACGTGGCAAAAATGTAACATAGAAGAATATAAAACATCTTGAGTTCTTGATTAAGTTGTAACTCAGTAAACTCTGTCATCCAATATTGAAAAAACAGGTTATACACTTATCTTCATATACTAACCCACTTAAAACTAGGTTGGTAAAGGCCTAAAGGGTTTAAGGGTCATGCATTACTATTTACTAGTAACAAGCAATACCTTGATCTGAACCTATCAGTATATAAATGGAACAAAACATGTAAACTGAAACCCAGCCCTATATAAACCCCTCAACAGTCAACACCCTATCCCATGCTGCCTATCACCTTTATATTCCCTCCGATTTTTTTATTATACTTTAATTTCATATTTTTCTTAAGAAAATGCTTATAAATTTTTTTTAGAGGAATAGAAAAGATCAACATAGTAACAAATTTATACAACTGGACTCATTGACAAGTACTTGAGTTAGAAATTCAGCCCCAAGTCCTGGCGACTCACTGAAAGAAATGATAGAACTGCTTAATTGGGAAGAGTAACATTGCAATGTTAAAATTTTTCTAAATAATACTAACAGCAGCATTACAAATAATACATGTGCAAGTCCATGTGTCTTATGAAACAACAGACCTGCAATGACAGGAGCTTAGATCTGCAGCTTTCCAAATTTGAGCAAAGGTCAGCCAATGATAACAATATTCCTTGGAAACGTTTGTCTGATAAAGGACCTCTCTGCAAGTGGTTGCAGAGTTTATCAACAGCATCCACCTCAAAAGCTAGTTTCTGTAGATCCTCCTTTTCCGCAATTAAACGAGACAAAGCAAAGGAAGCTTCATCTCCAACAAGACCAGAATCATCAAGAAGCTCAAGTAATATCACTATCAATTTGGTTTTGATTCCTACATCTTGTAAATAGCAAGGGGAAGTGTTCCTTATAACAATCAAGCAGATGCAGGCAAGTAAACTTGTCCGTGGATACCTATCCTTTGTCAACTCAGTCAGAGCACTCAAAGCTCTTCCACATTCATCTCCCACAAACTTTGAAACAGCTTCAGGATTGTTCTTGATAATTGTGGCCAGAGACTCTAAACTAGCATCTCGTTGACTTAAAGAACCATCAAGATGATTAATAAGCTTCTTTAAAACCCCAGCATCACACAATGCCTTCTGCTCTACACTTGTCTCACAAGAATGTGTTATAACACTTGCACCAAGTCCAGTGACATTTTCATTCTCGCTATTTAATAATGAAATAAGAAACTCCATGTTTTTTTCTTGAAGAAAATCATACTTTGGAGCCAGTTTTGATTGATATATCATTTTAAGGGAACGAGCACCAGCATCCACTACCTGAAGAACAAACAAAACCATCCTAGTGACATTCAAAATCAAACAAGCAGATGGACCGCATGACAGCCTAAAAGAAACAGTCTTTTACGAATTATGGCCAATTTTGTTAATAATCCAAATGAGCTAAAAATCAGAGCACTCTGTATTCAGATTTCTGATACATTAAGCTTAAGTAGCAGAACAAAAAGTAAATGAAAACCATTAAATTCTCTTGTCACTGGCTTGCTGCCACATCAGAATGAATCAAATTCCTAAAAGATCTTCATAACCATTATAAATTCTGTTGTTATTTGCTAAGGAAATGTAAGGGGGTGTAAAAACAAGAGATTTAAAATGCTAAAGCTCGCATTTTCCACTATTCGAGACCCAATAAAACAAAAACCCAGTTCAAGCACGACAAATAAAACTTTTTGATATGGTATAGCTTGAGTTTTCTTAGTTCCTTCTTTTCATCAGTTTTCTAGCCGTAAATTTTGAAAAAATAAAAAATATTTAAACTGTTTGGAAACAAAAACCTCCACTCAACCAAGCCTCACACAACTATGTGCCTTAATTGAGTTGAGTTCTTCATCTCGAAAATTATTTTCTTTTCTATTTCCATTTCCCACATTTTCTCCACAACCCAAAAAAAAAAAAAAAAAAAAAAAAAAACACAACACATTACAAATTAAAGCGATTATACATTACCTTATAGAGTTTCAAAGCTTAACTTTCTTTCATTTGCCCTCATTTTATTGGCAACCAAGCGGAGCCAAGTACAATCATTCTATTTAAATTAAGGCGATCAAACCATTTTCTCGGAAACCAAAGCCACATAAACATAAGATTCAAAACATTCTCTTCTTCCCCCACATTTTCCCAGCAACCAAATGGAGTCTAATAACAACTATTCGGATTAATTAAGGTCATTTAATCATTCCTACCAAATTAAAACAACAAACCTAAGATTCAAAATTTTCCTTTTCCTAAATTTCTAAGCTACCAAACAATAGATTCTCACAGAAAATGGATTAAACCGATGATAAATTAATAAAGCACCTTGTCATCGGGATTAGAGATGAGCCGCAAGAGGTGAGGAAACGCGCCGGCGTCTAGGACGGCTCGGACGCCGGCGTCGAAGCCACAAGCGAAGCTGCCGATGGCGGCAGCAGACTGAACGAGGAGAGACGAGTCGGCAGCGGAGCCGAGAACGGAGGCGACGGCGGGGACGGCGCCGAGCTTGAGGTAGTAGAGCTTCTTGGTGCGGTTCCCGATGATCTGGTTCTTGACCTCCCTTAAGGCTTTGAGCTTTACGTCGGCGTCGGCGGAGGTCAGCCGCGCGAGAATGTCCTCCGGCGGGTGAATCGACGCTGACGTAGGCATGGTCGCCGGAGATATGTCATGCGAGCACCACGCGTATATAAGATTGCATCCCAAAGGACACTCGCTGAATTAAGGGGAAAGAAATGTACAGATGCCTATCTACATGATTGCATCTACCTCTGATACCATTATAGGGAGTGACATAATTTGGTCTCCAATTTGTCCCTTTTTTAAAAATATGAAAATTTATTTATTTGAATTCAAAAAATTTTAAATAACAAAAAAAAAAAAAGAAATAAATGGTGAAGTTGAACCAGAAACCAACTGGATGATAGGTGCCAGGCTATTTGGATTTTTTGTGTTTTTCAGACAGGTTATTGTAATCTTTTAATTTTATTTGTGTGTCTTGTTGATTTTAATTTTTAAAAAATATAAAAAGTTTTTATATGTTGTCAATTAAAAGCATTATTTGGAACATCTTTACATGATAATGTTTTTTCAAAATCTTTCATTTAAATTGATTTTTTAGGTAAAAATGAAACAAAAATAAAAATAGTAAATGATCAATAAATATACTTAAACGCAGATTTTGAAAAAAAAAAAATTTTGTAAAGTTATACCAAATGATTTTTTTAAAGGATCACATGACCAATTTTAATAAAAACCTCTTACTATTTTTCATAAAACCTTGATAAATAAAATTTAGTAGGGTGTACAAATAAAATTAAGGAGTTGCAAACTTGCAATAATTGCCCTCTCTTTTTTTTTTTTTTTGGGTAACAATTAGATTTTCATTGCATCAATATAGTAGTAACTTAAGGACCTATATGGGTTGTTTAAAAATTTGATCAAATTGATCCAATACTTAACTATGATATGGTTTTTAAATAAACCAACTCAAACTTTATTTGAAAAAAAAAAAAAAAAAAAAAGAAGGTATTTATACAATGCTTTTAACAGAAAGTTGAACAAATTAGCCAAAAAAAAAATAAATAAATACCAAACAATGTGAAATAAAAAATGACTAGACTTATCTTTAACTTGCGGAATTTAATTTACCCATCAATCTAACTTGAGCCTATAACCTCTCCTACATATAAAGAGGAAAAATGTCACTAAATCACAAGACTATATGTAATTTATTTGGAATTAGTTATAGGTCATCTCAAAATCCATTTGGGTTCATAAGATAGATGAGTCAAGTTCAATATATATTATTTTTTATTAAGTCAAATTAAAAAAATAAAAAAAAACAAGACTTGATTCTATTAGTTGGTTAATACAATAAACAACCAAACTATTCAAATTCGATTTATAATTGACTTGATAGTAGCCTTGTTTGATATCGTTCATCATACGAACTAATCTTGTTTTTGAACACATTAATTTATAAAATAAAGTTTAAACAAACTATTATACTCAATTTGGCTTAGCTTATAGTGTCAAAAGCTATGTTACCTTACAATGTTTGAATGCGTTTTTGTTTCTCACTTCTATATCTATCATTTTTTTCTTATAAAATCCTAAATACTATGGAGTAGTATTATTGCTTTATGACTGAAAAATATAAAATAATAAAATAATAATTTTAAATTAATTTAAACTCCAATTCCCTAACACATTATCCACACCAATATCTTTAAAAAAATAATTAGGAGTGTTCTGTACTTATTTATTTTTGTTTTCTCACAGCTTCATATATATATATATATTTTAGTATGCATAGATGTTACTCCGTATAAGTAGTATTTCTTACATTTCAAAATCAGGAAACCTTCCCAATTCGATGGTACTTAACAATGCAAAACTAAATAAATAAATAAATAAAAATCCCAAGTAATAATTAAAGTACAAAAATTATGCCTTTGAAGAGGTTTTCGTGGACCGGGGCTAATTTAGATCTGGGGCCCAAACCCAACCCCTAGGTCTCGTTGGCTTCCATCAAAGCTCCCAAGGAAGTGGATTTCGGGTGAATGCGGGGGACTTGAGAACCCGAAATCCATAGACCCGAAGAATCAACCCAGACGTCCACCCTCTCTCTTTCCTCTCTTTCTCGCTCTTGATTTTTGCTGGCAAAAACCCTAAACCTAGCTGAATTCGGCAGAATTTACAGGCACAAAGGTTTGCTTGGGGGGTTTTTTTGAGTCTCAGAGTTTGGTGTTTGACTTGGAAGTTAAAAGGTGAGTTCAAATTGTAGTTCTCTTCGTTTTTCTCTCCTCGGGATATTTTTTGGTTGAAATTTTTGCTTTTGCTCGCTTTGTTTTTACATTTTGTTCATTGCTGTGTTCATTTGGATCTTTGATACTATTGTGTTATGCTAAATGTTGAGCTTGCAAGCTGTTTGATGAAAAACCCAATGAAATCTTAGGTGTAACACCCGAATAAATGATAATCTCATTTGGGATTACTCTCTCTCTCCGATGAAAACCCCAATGAAACCTCATGCGAAAAAGCCCACTACATGATAATTTCGTTTGGGATTGCACACACACACACTCTCTCTCTCTCTATGTGATGAAACCCCAGTGAAAACTCATGCGGAAAAAGCCCACAATATGATAATCTTGTTTGGGATTACACACTCACTCACTCTCTCTCTGTCTATCTATCATGAAAAACCGCAGTGAAACTTCATGTGAAAAACCCCACTAGATGATAATTGTTTTTGGGATTATTCCCACTCCCCTCTCTCACACATGAAGAACTCTAATGATACTTGACCTATTGCGTTAGGTTGCTTTACCCGAGGCCTCAACTTAAATTTGATTTTGTTGGTTCTCAACTTGAAATTTGACCTGAAATTTGTCAATTCTGGACATACTCACTGCCATTGCAATTCAATGCAATTTTTTAAGGTGGTTGGGTTTTGGTTTGGACTCGATCTAGTTGCACACCTACACAAACACTGCATTCTAACAGCAGCATCATCAATGCCAACTCTTGTGTTCCACATTCATGCCGCCATTTGAGCATAGGAAAGGATGTTGTTCCCACTAAAGCACTTCTATAATATTGTTAGTTTGCTTCTATAAATATATATGCCATACATAAAAATGTTCTGGTAGCTTTCCTTAGGGAATCCATGGATTGTCTTGTTTGGATAGATGCAACCTACCTCCGTCTGGAACTGCTCAAAACCTTGGGTTGATGATGGAGAGTGCATCTTGACAGTACCTTGGGTCCCATCTTTCAACTTTTCCGTGGTAAAGCTTTCAAATTTAACTCCTCCAATGACTGTTTTGAAGTTGGTGGCAATGTTGAAAACTTCAGAGTACGCAAAATTATGATTCTTTGGCTCCACTGACTGTACCTTATTGTGGATTCAATAACAGGAGTAAATAAATATGATAAGAATTTGATTCGTTGAAAAGGGGCCTTACTTTGAAATTTGTGCTCATATCTTTCTTGATGCAAAGATGGTTAGAGCCAAACCTATCATTAGGTTTGGGTTTGGGTTTCAAATTAGGGAGGACTAGATTGGATGTGGATGTACAAGAGAAAACCTAAGAGTTACTCCAGTTGATGAAAAGGGAGAGCCAGCTGAGATGGTTTATTTTTTTGTGAGAGCTTTAAAAAAACTAGAGGATGGGCTAGAAAAGATATCGATAGAAATTGATTAATCTATTGTTGATGAGCTTATTGTTTCTTGCTCTCTTTATCATTGTAGAAAATCACTGAGGCTTGTATAGATAGCTCCAACCATCTCCATTTTCTTCTCGACTAGCTCCACAGCAAATTACTGAGGGTTATATAGATATCTGCACATTGGAGCTATTAGTCCACACATTCTTGGCCCTAGTAAGCTTTTGGTGGCAGCAGGTTGTACTTACGCCATTTTAAAACCATGAGTGTTGTTGTGATTAGACTGCGACATTTATTTGACTTTGGTTCTGAAGTCTTGAAATTATTGATAACCAAGTTTTCATCACTGCAAATTTTTTTTTGAATAAGGTCTTAAAGTTTTTAGCTTTTTTTTTTTTTTTTTAATCTGTAAGAATTGCCCTTTAATATATTTTATGCTGGGCTTATGAATAATATATATATATATATATATATATATAGTATATGTTTTGATTTTGTTTAGGGTATAAATATTGTTAGATGGCTTTCATCCATTAAAAGCACAAATTCCACCCCTTCCCCCCCCCCCCCCCCCCTCAGAAAAAAAAATTTATATTTTTCTATACATTTCCCAGTGGACCAAGTGGTGTATTATTAATTGAGTACCTAGTGTCATATCTGCATGGGTTCATATTCCATTTTGTACTGTGCATTAGATCATTTTACCAGCCACACTGCAACAGTTTTTAAAATGCTGTTGTAGTTAAAGCAGTTTCGTGGGTTTTTGCAGCAAGATATGGGAACCAGGGGAGTTATTGGGGATAAATGGTCCATGAGGGTTCTCTGGATGTGTGCAATTGGAAGTGCAATCAGTATGCATCCCAAATTTTCTTCTTGAGTTCTTGCTAAAAAATATTATTTAATAGTCAACTAAATACTCTCTCAATTATTCATTTGAATATAACATTTACTTTAATTTGTGTCCTCTTCTTCTTCTTTCCTCTTTCTCCCACCTCTTGCTCTTTCTGTTGGTGATTATTACTTGTCTAGGCCTTTATATGGTTGCTGTAGAAAGACAAATACAGAACAGGGAACGGATGATGGCTGAAAGTTTGAAGGCTATGGAATCAGGTGCAGACAGTGGTGAGGAAGTTTGATTGCAGACATCTCCTGATGGTAATACATTGTTCGTAATACCTTTTCTCGTTGCTGCACCCAATTTTCTGAATTGGGTCCTCTCTGTTTTTTTTAGTCCCAATTGAAACTGTTTTGGGTTCCCCTTTCTCTGAGAATAATGTGTTTAAATTCATTTTGAAGGATGATAAGCGATTCACCATGGGTGTAATAAAATAGGGGAAAAAAAGGATGAATGGATGATTTGGTGTGTTGAACTCTTGAAATTTATGCTCATCTAGAGTCATGTTCATGTAGAAAATTTACTGCTTGGCTTGCTTCCATTGTTTGCATTATTTAAAAGGAAATATGTGGTGCAAAAATGTTGAGCTGGAGCCAGGCATTTGTAAAATTTTTTTACTTGAGCAATGATAGGGTCTGGCCCATTGCTCGAAAATCTACCAAATTTTTTTACTTCTGGTTCCTGCAAACGAAAAATCATTTGAGTCCTCTTTCCCAACAATACATCCATGTGATTTTGTGAATAGGATGGTAGCCCATCAAATCCATTGGTGAAGGGCTCCAAAGGCAATTTTGAGTTGATAAGGTACAGAGTGCATTTGGACAAAAACCAGGCCAGGGATAAAATGAGCCGTTTTGTGACAAGGCAACCTAGGATGAATCTTCGAGCAACCCAATAACATGATTCCCGTTCAGGTGGTTACTACATATGTATTCAATTTACAATCTGCTTATGAATAGTATTTGACAGCGCAGCTCAAAACACCAAGGTTGTTCATATTTGGTGCAAGCCCAGTTCCAGACTTGGGCTTTACTCACAAGTTGTTCGGCAACTCATTTCATGGCCTCAGACTCATGGGAAGAGGTGTTGGGTGGCCATGGCTATAAACAAATCGGGTCGGGTCGAGTCGAGTAGTATTCCACCAAAACTTAATTTGATAAGTTAACGAGTTCAAAAAGGATAGTTTGAGCTTTGAGTGAACTCGAATGAGTTTCACACGAGTGAATCTCAAACCGAACTTGTATAGTTTGGTTATTTAAAGAATAAAGAAACTTATCGAACTAAGTAATATTTTGTTCAAACTTAATTAAGTTAACAAGCTCAAAAATAAAATTTAAGATCAACCCTAAAATGGGGGTGGTGCAATGGGTGATAGTAATGGCAAGTAGTGGCAGTGTCTTCGACAATGCAATAGAGTGATCAATAAATTAAGGGACTCAATAACTAAGGAGTTGCTTCGGTTGGGGGTGATCACCTCAATTGCATCAAAACAGGAATGACAAATTACAACCCGCCCTTTTTTTTTTTTGGTGCTGGGGCAAATTACCAGTTGCTCCAGATAAATGTAGTATTTTAAATTATTTATACTTGGGTTTGACTTAACGGATCAACCTAAAAGTTGACCAGTGTCACCTCGGACCCCAAACTCCACATTCCAATCCACTTTAATCTCAGAAGACGCACCCGCGCGGGTCCACCGCTTTATCCGGTCACCAAACCCCCTGTTCTTACTCACCTACCCCACACTCCGCTTCCCCACCCTTTCCACCTCTACTTCCGGTTCCCCCTCCTCCCTCCTCAAATTTAAACCCCCCTTCATTTCATCTGCATTTCAGCACGATTTCATCTCCCACTCCGCTCAAATTCATCCTCATTTAACCACCATTTCATCTCACCTTAATTTAATTTCAATAAACGTTACTCTCTCTCTCTCTCCCCTCCACTTTCTCTCTCTAGATTTGTACGAACATGGCGATCGAGCTTCTCCCCTCACGATGTTGTTGGTGTTCTTCTTCTTCTGGTTCTCGCCGGTTTTTGGAGGCGGTACCAGCTACTGTCCTTGATTGCTGCTCGTGCTCAGCAGATTGGTGAATGTGTAATAGGAGTTCCGTACATAATCCAAAGGATGGTGTTTCTTAGCTTTCTCCGATTTATAACCCGGAAATCAGTGAGTATTTTGATGAATGCTTCATTCTACGTATACCTATACACACACACACATATACTATATGTATATATATATATTTGTGTTGCAATCGTTTAGTGTTTCTGTAGTTATGCTATGATTTTGATTTTAATCTCGAAATTTGTGTTCTCTTGTTTGGTTGCTGAGAAAAATGTGAGAAAATCAGCGAGGAGTTTTTCTTCTTTTTCAGTTTTAAAATTATGTATTTTTATGAATGCTTCATGCTATGTGTACCTACGCGCACACACGCATATATATGCATATTGAATGTTGTGATCGTTCAGTCTTTCTGTTATCATGCTATGATTTTGATTTTATGCTCGAAATTGTTGTTTGCTTTTGTGTTTTACTTTTGTTTGGTTGCTGAGAAAATGTGGGAAGAGAAAAGAAAAATTAGGAAAACCCATGTTAAATTTTTTCCTCGTTTGAGTCGCTGAGCTTGCTCTAAATTTTATGTGGAGACCGAATAAATGTATAACAGAAAATTCAAAATTTTATATTATTTTTATATTCCCGCATTTTCTCGGCAGCCAGACGGAGCATATGTCTCGTTTGTAATTCTGAGTGCAATATTTATTTTTTTATTTTTGAGATGTTAGACTAAAACTGTTCTCGTCAGTACAAATATATTTTTTGGT
The DNA here is from genome assembly GCA_039720395.1 of Liquidambar formosana. NCBI lineage: Eukaryota > Viridiplantae > Streptophyta > Magnoliopsida > Saxifragales > Altingiaceae > Liquidambar > Liquidambar formosana. The sequence goes on from CM077831.1 coordinate 32,889,522, forward strand.
TTGATCTTTGACTTTATACTTCGATTTATATAGTTTACTAACCATGATTTTGATATGAACACACACACATATATATTGTGGATATTAGAAATTTGATATTTGATTTTTTTCTTTTCTCTGAATTTTACTTCCTTATATATATTTTGAGGCTTTCCATTACATTGAACTTTTTTGTACATCCGAAGGAGAGATAAAGTGTGTGTGTGTGTGTGTGTGTGTGTTTTGATGGAAGGGGTTCCGAATCCTCATTATCTCCTTTCTGTGGCACATCTTCATTATTTGAAATTATTGTTTCCAGTTTTGTGATTTATGCCTTATTTATTATTTCTATAAATCCTCCCAAACCCTGAATCCTGCTTTACCCTTTTTTTTATGGAAACCCCTATTGAAAGGGTTTTGTTTTTTTCTTTCCTCCTGTAGGTTTCTGGTTTCTTCAAGTTCCTTATATGGTTGCCATTCCATGAATTACAGAGATCCTTATTATTATTATTTTTTAAACAAATAAATTCCCTAATAATCCTTAAACTTGCTTGACTTTGGTTTTTGGGTACCCTCTTGAAAACCTTTTAAGTTTCAAAAAATCATAAATCTATTCTTTTTTTTTTTTTTTTTTGGTACAATGAATCATAAATCTATTCATCCATCCACTTTGTTTACTGGATGATTTATAAATGGAAAACTTGTAATTAGCCAAAAAAGGAGCCCCTTTTGCTTTGAAAAAGTGGCTGCCACATCATTTGTGGATGTAGCACTACGTTGGTGCTTTTTTTAAAGTCCCTTCTATGGTTCTTCAAATTTTTTAGTTATAATATATCATTTATTGGTGATACAGTTCATGAATCAATATGGGAATCTTTTTCTTTTTTAAAAAATCCCCGAAAACCTTGTTTGACTCTTGTCATTTTTTTTTTAATAAATAATATTAATTAATGTTGTTATTTTTAAAATTTCCCTTTCAAAGCTTTCCTTAATCTTCCTGGCAAGTTTCTTCAAGTCCATTCTGTGATCCTTGTTCATATTTTAATTATTAGTCAATAAACAATGTCTGTTTTTGGTGATACAGTTCTTGAGTTGAAATTGGTATCTTTTATTTATTTAGGGCATCTTTTTTATTCATTTTTTATATTCTTTAAGTGAAGTATTGATGCACGAGAATCATTATATGTAGTTTATTCTTATAGATTAGTATTTGATTCTAAATCGGATGCGTTTTTTCAGGTTGGTTCCATTTTATTGAAGCATGTGTGGTGGACCGGAGCTGTTAAATTCTGAGACTCCTCTCCCATTGTCTAGCCCAGAAAGAGAAACGTTTACCAAAGATATGAATAACCCAACTGGAACAGTCAAACCTGAAAAATATTTCTCTACGTTACTTGAGCTTGCGGCTAGTAATGATATTGAAGGTTTCAAGCAATCTATCTCTAATGCTTCTGCAATTGATGAGACTGGCCTCTGGTACGGCCGCCAAAGGGCCTCAGGACAGATGGTGCTTGAGCATAGAACTCCCTTAATGGTTGCTGCTACATATGGTAGTGTTGATGTTGTGAAACTTATACTTTCTTTATCTGAGGCGGATGTAAATTGCTCCTGTGGCCCGGATAAGAGCACTGCCCTTCACTGTGCTGCATCTGGTGGATCTGCTAATGCTCTTGATGTTGTTAAGCTTCTGTTGCTTGCTGGTGCTGAACCTAGTTCCACTGATGCCAATGGGCGGCGCCCCTTTGATGTTATTGTTGTTCCTCCAAAGCATCCTGGCTTGAAAGTTGCCCTTGAAGAGCTCCTCAAAAACAGTGATTCTGTTTGTCAGCAGAATTTGGAGGTTTCATCCTTTAGTTTGAAATCTAATCCGCCATCCCTCTCATCGTCCCCAGAAAATGGTTACTTATTTTCTTTTTCAGATTCAACTTCTCCAATTACTTCCAAGCCTAATGATAGTGTTTTATCTTCTGCACCGGAGAAGAAAGAATACCCAATAGACCCATCACTTCCTGATATAAAGAACAGCATTTATGCTACTGATGAATTTCGAATGTTCTCGTTTAAGGTCAGGCCTTGCTCCCGAGCTTATTCCCATGATTGGACTGAATGCCCTTTTGTTCATCCGGGTGAGAATGCTCGAAGAAGGGACCCGAGGAAGTATCATTACAGTTGTGTGCCATGTCCAGATTTCCGGAAGGGGGCGTGTAGGCGTGGAGATATGTGTGAATATGCTCATGGAGTTTTTGAGTGCTGGCTCCACCCGGCACAATACAGGACCCGACTCTGCAAGGATGGGACAAGTTGTACTCGTCGTGTGTGCTTCTTTGCCCACACAAATGAGGAACTTCGACCCCTATATATGTCTACAGGATCTGCCGTCCCATCCCCTCGATCAGCCACTTCTGCCGCTACTGCCATGGATATGGCTGTGGCCTTGAGCCTCATGCCTGGCTCTCCCTCGGCAGCTTCTGTCATGTCACCATCCCCCTTTACACCTCCCATGTCTCCATCTGGGAGTGGTATTTCTCACTCATCCATGGCTTGGCCTCAGCAAAACATCCCAACTTTGCATCTCCCAGGCAGCAATCTCCAAACAAGCCGCCTTAGATCATCTCTTAATGCAAGGGACTGTGTGGCAGATGAGTTCAATATGTTGCAGGATTTTGAAGTGCAGCAACAACAGCTCCTTAATGATTTGTCTTGTTTCTCTCAGTCACATCTCAGTTCCTCCTCTGTGAATCTTTCTGTTCGTTCAAAAACCCTGAACCCTTCAAATCTTGATGAGCTCTTCTCTGCTGAGGTCTCATCTCCTCGATATTCTGATCAGTTGGCTGCTTCATCTGTTTTCTCCCCATCACGCAAATCAGTGGTTCTAAATCAGTTACAGCAGCAACAGAGCATGTTATCCCCGATCAACACTAATGTATTCTCTCCGAAGAATGTTGATCACCCTCTCTTGCAGGCCTCCTTTGGTGTTTCGTCCTCAAGTAGGATGTCACCTCGAAGCATTGAGCCGCTCTCCCCATTCAACTCCCGTCTAGCCACTCTTGCTCATCGCGAGAAGCAACAGCAACAACTACGCAGCCTCAGCTCGCGGGATCTTGGATCCAACCTCCCACGGGAGATGGGATCCAGTGGTGCAGGGGTTGTTGGATCCCCTGTGAATTCTTGGTCTAAATGGGAATCCTCTAATGGGAAAGTAGATTGGTCAGTTCAAGGAGAAGAACTGGGTCAATTCCAGAAATCATGTTCAATGGGGCATAATGGGGAGGAGCCTGATGTGTCATGGGTTCAATCTCTGATGAAGGATACACCACCTGAGATCAAAGAAACGCTAACTGTTCCAGTCTCAGGTGCAGCGCTTTCTGGTGAGGGTTCTAATTCAAGCTCTCAGATAGAATCCATAGATCATGCGGTTTTGGGAGCATGGATTGAGCAGATGCAGCTCGATCAGATTGTTGCTTAGTAAAAATGAAATCATTTTTATTGAGCTTGAGTTACTAAAAACAGTGCAATTTTTTTTATTGGTTGGTGATTTGGGAGTTAAGAAGGTAACAGCGACAGTAGAGTGAAGAGAAAGGACAAAGTTCAGGAAAAGGATATTCATTTTCTCCATTTATTATTAATTATCAAAGAAGTCAGCAAGGGAAGATTAAGCCTGCCTGGGTTATTTGCAAAGACCTTACCAGATTAGGTTCTTCTATCCCCCATATTTTGTAGTATAGGTCTCTATTTTTTCCCTTAATTTATTTTGTTCTTAAACTAGCTTACATGTTTCATTGATATGAAACTACAAGCTTTGGGGTGCCTGTCCCAATTTTTTTTTTTTTTTGGGTAGTTTCAATTTATTACTATTATTATTTACAACTCAGATAAATTTGTAATGGGGTTGAACATAATGAGAGGAGGGGAGCAGTGCTATATTTCTTCTTGAATATTTTTTCTATAATATGCTTTGACCAGGTCATGTGGCAAGTAAAGAATTCATAATTTAGGAAGAAGAAATATGGAGTTGCTGATGCGTTCCCTATGTGAATGAATTATTATGGGGGGCATAAAGTGACAGGATGTGGGGCATTTGGTTCTTTGATGATGTAACATTCAATTAAAGATTATCATTATCAACACTAATAAATCAATACCTTATTTCTTTTTTAAATAAAAAATTCTTATCCTTGGCCGTCCCTGCATTTACTTTTCTTATTTTATTTGTTTGTTTCATTAAAGCAGGGGAATCTGTGATGTGGTGGATCCCAATACTGGGGATGGTGGGTGTGTGGATTTTGGATTGTGGGGGAGGTGGAAAGGATTTTTATTTGGATTCTTTCAATCTTTATTGAGAAGATCAAATGTGGGGATGGGAGGATATATTTTTTTTCCTTCAAAATGAGATTAGATGAGATGTGAGACTTACTTTTCAGATGATGGGGGCTTTAAGGTATCATGTACCACAAAATGATGCCACCCCACTTACCTCTCAAGTAGTTGGGTCTTTATTGTGAGTGGGGAATTCCTAATTTTCCAATGGGATTTGTGGGCCAAAGTGCTGATATTTCAGTGATTGATCTTGATAGGTAGCCTTCGGCATTCAATTTATGTAGTGATGTGCTATTGACGATTGGGATTGCTGGGCTTATTTGCAGGTTTGATTCCTGCACAGGGATAGAATGGGTTTGTGTGCGGTTTTTAGAACAAATTTACATAAATCTAATAATTGCTGATTTTCAGGAAACATCATCGTACCTTATCCAATAAATGAGTTTCTTGCTATGATTTTTCCTTTTATTTTCAAGCTTTTTGTGAATGTCATGGCAACGGGGTTGAGGGTATGTTAGGGATTTAATTTTTATCGACCAAAAAAAACTAAAAATAAAAATAAAAGCATTTGCAATTTGTGGTTTTTTACCTTCTTACACAAACCTCCTCGATCTTCCCCACCACCACCCACCCACCCAAAAAAGACTAGGAAATGTCATCTGTTTTACATTCCTAAAGTCGAGGATTTCAATTTGGATGTGGTGGGGATGGTCGCAGTGCTGGTGGTGGTGGTGGCAGAAGTGGTGGAGGCCACGGAGGTGTGGTGGAGGAGTGGAGGGGTTTGTGGATTACCGTAATATTTCACCATTTCAGAAATAAGAAATCCCATGACATGCATTTTCCAAATCATTTGACTCCCGAAGACCCTCTTTCTATACAATTATTTAGTTGTCAAATGATCAAATATTAATACTTTGGCATGAAACCCAGGCTTCAATTTCAATTTAATGAATCTAAAAATCATTTGAAATATTTATTGTGTAGAAAACTAGAAATCCCAACTGCATCCCTAGGGTTAAAATTTCAATTTCAGAAATGATTCCATGTTTTTCCTTCAATAAAATACCTCTTCAAACTCTTTATTTATACACTCAAATACAATTTCTTGCGTATATCCCACTGATTGGAAAGTTAATTTAGGAACTTGCTAACCCAATTACCCAAGTAACTAATATAGGACAAGTTTTCTCGTCTTTATTTTTATGGAGGGACAATTTCCGCCTCGTTAGGGCCTCAGTCATTGCATTTCAATTGATGAGACCTTGTATTAATGTAGACCATTCAAATAGACCTAACCTCATTGAAAACCCAACATACCACGCAACTAAAATGTAGCTATCGTAGTCACAAACTAAGGAGACTGATACTTCGATAATTTATGATTTTAGGGCAATAAATGGTGTTACGTACACCTCACAAGTGCCATAAATTTCTGTTAATTTTTCTTATCAGTGTTGTCGTTATCTCATCTTACAAGCTAAGAAGGTAACAAACCTAATCCCTTTCAAAGAAAATGCACTTTTTTTTTTTTTTTTTTTTTTTTTGATGAGGGAGGAAACCATCCCATAGTAGGGCTTTTTGGACCCACCCATTGAATCTAAACTTTCGGGGAGACTAGCGCAGTAACCTTCCATCACAACCTCTCACTTAAATCTTGAGTTATCCTATCGAGGAATCGAATCTGTGACTGTGTACCTAATCACACAATCACAAGTTCGCCCTTACTAACCGGACTACCTAAGAGTGAGTGAACATGTACATTGTGTGTGACTGTGTGAGCATGCATGCACATTGTGGGAAATATGGTTTACAGATCAATTTATAATTGGTTTCTATATTCACTGTTGCTGCGGAGTATTATTTATTTTTGCTGTGGCAAAATGTGTGCTTGTTAGTTTGTTGTGGCTTCCTAGTGCATGAACCACATCCTCATGTGCTTCCATATATACATATATAATTTTTTATTTTTTTCCTTTTGGGTATTGAACAAAAAATCCATATATAATTATAAATCATTATTTACAGTTAATGGGTTAATAAGATGAAGACAAGTGTCCACACAAGGTTTTGAATACAGTCGTGGGGTAAAACACCCACACGCTTTATCATCTAACCTGAATGGCATCTTCATCATGGAAGAAGATAGGTGTCCATACTAGGTTTTGAATATAATCGTGGGGTACAACACCCACACGTTTTACCATCCGACCTGAATGGCATTTTCATCATCCTTCAATTTAATTAAAACAAGTTCAATCCAAAACTTTATTATAAAGATTAAACTGTTTGGCAAATGAAAGATATTGCAGAAATTTTGTCCATATTTGAATTAGCAAACAAAGTCCTAATTTAACCTCTTATGCATGTAGCTTTAACCTCTACTTTAGACAACTTCTATCCATTTGGTAAAGATGCTTTTCCTATCAATGCTTGTATTTCTAAACCTCAATCTTCAAACTTGGAATTTCTTGTTTAAATTGAGGATTAGGTCCTTTAGTTTTAGACATGCTTTTGACTTAACAACAGATGAGGGTGGCAATTTCTTGTCAAGCTTGTCGGACCGATCTTGTCGAGCTAGCAAACCACCAGGTTTGGACAAAATTTTTTAGTCCTAGAATTTGTTTGTGAGCAATTCATGTTGTTTGATTTCAAAGGCAGGTCCAGAGGCCTAGGTTTACCTGTTTCAACTTAATATATATTTTTAAAAATTTTGTAATGCCCCTGCCTAATGATGTGTATAATATGGATTACCATAGCCATTAGAGGATTAGCCACTATATAAATATTTTAGGAAAAAAGCTACAATTTAAAAAAAAAGAAAAAGAAAAATGGGAACTGTGGCACAACTTAATATTTTAATATTTTATAGAAATTATGATTAGGATTCCAAATTGTCCAAACACTCGAATGGCAACCATCAACACCACCACCAGTCACAACCAGTACTGGTTCTGGCCTAACCCATTACAAACCTAAGAATTTAATTATTTTTTGGATTTGGTGGCCATATATACCTTGATTTGGAATTTGTGAAAGTTGGCCTGCATTGATTAGCATATGGATTTCTGGCAATAACATTACGTCCATTAGCCTGTTAGGTACCATTTGGGTCATGCGTAAAGAAAAACAACTTTGGAAAACCATGCCATTTCGTAGAAGTGAATCTTCTTTGAGGTGGCATTTACTTTCATATGTTTTTTGGGAAATGCTATTGGCACTTCAAAAGAAATCTCCCGCAATCCCACACTCTTCACTTTCTCACTTCAGAAGTGCGAGAGGCCTTTTTGGGAATGAGAATATTTACTCTTTTTTTTTTCTTCTTTTTGTTCTTTTTTAGCGTCAACATCTTTCTTCAACATGTGAAATGAAAACTTTGATTGGGTTGTTAGGGTCTCTTTTTGCCAACCTTAGGTATTTTCATGATATCTTTAAACAATTTTAGGGTTTATATGAGTCCGGATAAAGAATTTTTAGGTGGAATTTGCTTTTGAAATGAATTTATAATAAATTCTTATACATTTCAAAAGCAAATTCCACCTAAAAATATATTCCTTATTCAAACATATCATTAAAAGTCTCTTTTCGCCTATCCCAATGAGATGCATTACTAATCCTTTTTCTTGTCACCCTCTCCAAAATACATTTTGAAATATTTTTTGGCAAGAATTTGGCTTTATGAAATGTGACACCAAGCTGCACTTTTGTGTCCGAATTCTGCAATCAACACATTAAAAACATGTTAAAGCACACTTTAATGTGGTATCCAAAAATTGTCCTAAAAAAAAAAAAAAAATCATTAAAAGGTGATGATGCAATTTTGCTCCTTTGCAGGAATTGTTGGGCACCCTAGGGTCGTGCTAGGGTTTTGATCAATCCTAGATTGACAAACTGCATCGCCGGAACCACTCTTCATACAGTGCAAAGGCATTGCTGATTGCAATTTCTTGAAACTTCTTTTTGACATGGTCGTCACTGCATGCGATCATTTCAGAATATAAAACAAGGAAATTAATGAAGTAATGAGAAAACCTAACCATGCTTCAACCAAATATCTACGTTGAAAATATGTTTTGAAGTTAAGGAAACAGCTAAAATGCTTTCGCAAGCAGATACGCGTGGAAAGATTTAACCTTCAACCAAATGTCTACATCGAAATCTTAAACTAAATATATCTGTTTTGAAAGTATGTTTTGAAGTTAAGGAAACAGTAAAAATGCTTTCATAAGCAGATACGTCGAAATATTTAACCTTATTGCAACTATATAATAGGAGAATTTTGATTCAACATAGGAGCCCAAATCAAATTGTACACAGAGCCAGATTGAAATATATTCAGCATCCTTATACGAATAAGATTTTTCTATTCATTTTCTTTTTGTTTCTAATAGTATCGGTTTGCTCATAAAAATAAATAAATAAATAAAATTTGTCCTTATAGAAGGGAAAAAAAATAGAAAAGAAAAGGCAATAGTATCATCACCATCATACTATCATTTAAATATATTCTTTGGAAAATAAAATTCAGCACAGATATGAGAACCAGGAGAAATTTGGTTCCATGAGATTTTGAAAAGTCAAAACACGCGCCTTAGAAGGGGGAGACTAAATTGCATTATTGGATCACATTTTTAAAAACTAACGATACAAGCATCAAATATGAGTGGAAAAGAATACTTAAATCTTAAGAAAGTTTTTATATTAATCAATTATGCCCTGTGTGGTTGCTGAGAAGATGGAGGACAACGATGTAAAATTTGGAATCTTTCAGACCCATTTTTTTTTTCTTTCTATTCCTTTGTCTTCATGGAACCAAACAAAGCACTAGTAAGAAGCATTATACTCCATCTTGATTAAGACAATGAAGGAGAAACCATGCTTAGGAAGAAATGAACATTCATCATCACCAACAGATATAAATGTCAAACATGAGTATCAGGCTCAAATTAGTCAACAAATATTCCTATTAGAGAAGTTGAAGCAAATATATATTTTTTGTGAGAGAATGGGATAAGGATAGGAAAGAAATACTTAAAAATCAATTAAACACCTAATGATAAAAAAGAAAAGAAAGGAAATTTTAAAAAATTGATTAGATAAGTAATAAGAGTATTGCTTTGTATGAAGCACTATGATGACCATCACTTAAGGTTGAAGTATAGATATTAAATGTTTTTTGTGGCCTAATAGCTACATCAGGGTTCTCATACTTGAGTTCAAGTTTACAAATCTGACAAGGAACATCAGAATTTATATCATCAAACACAGAAGAAGAAAACACCAACAGCAAAGGGGTCAATAGACTATGATGCCCTAAAAACTGTTGCTTCCATATTCATCAACAGATCTACATACAAGCAATCGCTTTGATTACGTCAGGTTAATGGATCATTATAATAACCTAAGAACTTGTTTTTCTCATCAAACCTAGAAATTATGGACAACTATAGTTTTGGGCTCTTATTTACCTTACAAGTTACCTGATCTTAAACTTTTGCCAGGTCTTCCAAAAACATGACAAGAAAACACAAATATTGAAATTTTTATACACCTATGTAACATCAGTAGTCAGACTAACTAGTCATTCACCTGACCAAGGGTGACAAACCCTCAATTGACTCTCTCTCTCTCTCTCTCTCTCTCTCTCTCTCTCTAATATATTGCCTTAACCTGTACTTTGGCCTAACTTCTATATTAGTGGTGGAAATGCTTATCCCTTTTCATGTTGCTTCTAAACAATTTTTAGGGTTCATACAAGCCCTAAGAGTCTTTTCGCCAATGCCATTAAAATGCATTAGTTAGAAGCCCTATTGCTTTGTGGGGGCAAAGGATCACATGTTCCCAGAGCTGTTTATAGTTGACTGGAAATAGGCTTCTGTCACCCTTTCCAGAAGGCATTTTGACAGATTTTTGGCAAGAAAATGATTTTATGAAACGTGACACCAAGCAGCATTTTATGCTCCAATTTTGTCTTCCAACACCCAAAAAGACAAAACAAAACAAAAGAGGTTCACGCACACTTTGCTGGACTTATTGGGCATCTTAGGGTATTGTTACCAACCATAGCATTGGTAGCACTTTTCATACAGTTCAAACTGCATAGGCAATGGCGATTGCAATTTCAAAACCTCCTTTGACATGGTTGTTGCTGCGTGTGATCATCTCAGCTTAGAAAACAAGAAAATGAGCTAATGAGATTACCTAACCCTTCTTTTTTATACCAAATATCTATATTGAAAGTATGTATCGAAGTTAAAATAAACAATAAAAACGCTTTTATAGGCAGACATTTCGAAAGAACTAATATTTTGTATCAGGCTATGAACAAAAGCTGATTGATTAATTACCATATGGCTTAAAATGAAAATTAACTTTTTGCAACTAATAGCAGAATTGGATTCAATATAAGACCCTAAATTAAATTGAACAGAGACTCGGATTGAAATAATCCAGCATCCCCACCCCCACACCCTGCAATATCATCATCACCATCATCGTTAAATATATTGTTCGGGGAAAAAAAAAAAAAAATTCAGCTAAGATATGAGAACCCAAGTGAAATTTGGTTCCATAAGTTGCAAAAAAGGTCATAACACACGCCTTAAAGGGGAAGACTAAATTGCATTATTGAAGCACATTTCTGATGGCTAATCAACAAGACAAGCATCAATTATGAGTGAAAAATCTTAAGAATGTTTTGATATTAAATCATTTATGCTCTATTTGGTTTCTGAGAAGCTCGAGGACAAGAGTGTAAAATTTGGAATCTTACAACAATTATTTAATTTTCAAATTGGTTGAAATTAAAATAAATTTTTAATTAATTATTATTTTTTTAAAATTCCTTTGTCTTCATGGAACCAGACGAAGCATTATACTCAAGCTTGATTAAGACAATAAAACTGAAAATATGGCAATGAAGAAATGAACATTTAGCATTAACAACAGGAATATGTCAAATGCAAACATGAGTATAAGGCTGAAATTAGTCAACAAAATTCGCATTAAAGGGTTGGAAGAAATATAATTTTTTACAATGTAAGCACATGGAATCAGTTCATCAACTCTTAGACTCCTGGTGGCGCAAAAGCAAGAATAAGAAAGCCTTGGTTTTTTGGAAATTGGTGCCACATGCTACTTTATGGTCTATTTGGAGAGAGAGAAATAGGAGAACTTTTGAGGGTGGGGAATAGGGTATAGGAAAACTGAGATACTGCATTTTTGAATTCCATTTTTGAGTGGGGTGATCCTGGCCGCTTTTTTCGCTGGATTCCTCTTGATGATTTTGTGGATAGTTTGATTCTTTAGACCCTTTTTTTTTTTTTTTCTTTTTTTTTTTTTGTGGGGTGTACACCCTGTATACAAGGCTTTTGCCTGCTTTAGTTCTATTTCTAATCATTAACCTTTATCAAAAAAAAAAAAAAAAAAAATCAGGATAGGAACAAAGTACTTAAAAATTGATTAAACAACTAATGGAAAAAAGGAAAAGAAAGGATACATTAAAAAGTTATTTAAACAACTAATAAGAGGATTGTTTTGTATCAAGTACTATGATGACCGTCTCGCTTAAGACTACAGTATAGATATTAAATACTTAAGGTGGCCTACAAGGCCTACTTTGGGGTTCTCACATTGAATTGATGTTACTTCCTTTTTCATCAACAGGTCTACATAATTCATTAAGTCAGATCATTATTACAACCAACAAAAACTTGTATTTTCTCATCAAACTTAGGTACATTGGAGAACTATAGTTTTGGATTCTTCTTATTTGCCTTGCAAGCTATCCGATCTTATACTTTTGTCAGGTCCTCCAAAAACATGACAAGAAGACACAATGATTTTCATATTGAAAATTTTATACTCTCTTCATTTTAAGTCATACTAGTCATTCACCAAAACAATGGTTTATGACAAACCGACTAATGTCATTTCAGTTCCTTTCAATGGTCTAAATCAAAATAATGACTCCATGAGTAATATTTCGAAATTTCATTTCACAAGAAGCTAAAATCTCCACAACGGAATAAGGTCAAAATTCTACAAAACTACATCAATCCAAACCTTCCCCCCCTCCCCACTCCTCACCGGATCTCCCTCCCTTCCCTCCCTCTCTCTCTCTCTCTCTCTCAGAATTATGAATTATACTATGTACTTCACAATTTTTACTAAATACTTAGCCAGAAGAAGTGGGTGGTAGTCAATAACATCAAACAGCATGAACAACCTAATAATCATATATACCAAAATGACAAGTTCTTGATGCAAAAAAGAAAGAAAGAAATACCTAATCAATTATATGAACAAAGGAAAGAACTTTCTGCTTTGGGTGTCTTACTTTATCCTTCACTTCTGAAGCATATTGAAACTAGTTGAGCCTCTAGATATTGCAGGGTATCCTCCAAACATCAAGAATTGGCTTCAGATAAATGTGAAATTAATGCAACAATCAAATTAAATCATCCAAGGAACTGGTAGAAAAAAATGAACTTCGAATTGTTATAATTAAATTAAAATTATTACATCTAGGTTGAGACATTTTTGTTAAAGTACCTTCACTCCACTAGCCTTGATTGGCGGATGCAAAGTTCTCTATTTAGGAGATGGCTTCTTAGGGACTCTCCATGGATATTTTATGTTATATGTGTGCTGTCGACGTACCTCAACTAGGGGGAAACCACGTAAATTTCTGTGTTTTTGCTTTTAAATTTTTTTTTTCGTGTTAATCGCTGTGTGTGTGGTAGAGAGAGGTTAATTTCTCCCAACATTAAGGGGCTAGAATTACCCACCCTTTGAATCAGATGTGTTTAATTAACTTTCACAGATTAAATGAATACCATCACGCATCGTTAACACAACTAGAAAAAAAGAAACTAAGAAAAAGATTATCAATTACTGAACAAATAACTAGATGCGTAGCATATGCAACCAAAAAAAAAAAAAAGAAAAGAAAAGAAAAGAAAAGAAAGAAAACACTCTTACATGGATAAAAATCCTAAAATGCCTATTAGTGTATTCCTTTTAATATATGGCAATTAAAGAGCCATCTAAAATAACAAATGACCATAGCAGTATGGATATTTGGAACGGAAAATCAATGAACATTCTATAATATACAAAAAAGTCTGCTATTCTGAGGTTGCTTACAATTTTTTCATAAACGAAGAACGGTTTGCAAGATTTGGGTTATTATAGATTAACTTTTGAATCAGTGATTCAAACAAGATAAAATAGAGTTATGAAGGTCTACAGAGAAGTCATGTATAATTCAATAACTCTTAAGAACTTCAATTTTGTTACAAAAGTGTATCTACACTTGGAAAATAATAAAATAACTGTTAGGTGTGCCTATCAAGGTACTGAAATATCCATTCAAGTTGGGAGACAATGACCCTGCAACCTTCCAGGGTGTTTGTTGATCACTAACCACTCTTTCGCCATGTCCGAGGTCGATACTCAATGGTCCTCACCAGCTTTCAAAAAGTTTTACAACGTGACATTCTGGTTTCGGAGGGTTGATGGTAATTGGTATGCTTCTATGTGAGGGAAAAGTGGTAGGCCTCATGAATAATTCCGCACGAGCAGAGACTATTAAATGAATCAAAGGCAACAATTTCTGTCCATGAGAACTACTTCCCTCTTGAAGAATTTAAAGACACATGTACTATATATTCATGGAAATATCCACAAATAAGAGGGTTATTGATGATCAAGGTTGGTGTCCCACTGCTCACATTGATTGATCTAAATGTAATTGCAAGCTTCTCACCACAGCTGAAGAGTATCCGATTTTTCACCTAATCCCCATCATCATGCAAAACCCAATGAAGATCAGGAATATATCCAGTTTCTTTCATCAAGGACAACAAAGAACCCAAAGTCGCATGAATTTCGTCAAATTGAGGGTGTAATTTATCTCCCGCAGTAAAACAGTGAACATGACTTCTAACAACAATCCAACTAATTCCCGGAGGCTTTCCTAAACCCTTCTCCTTGAGCAACGTTCTCAGTTGTCTGACCTCCAACCAAAGACCTGCTGCAGCATAGATATTAGATAGCAAAACATAATTTCCTGCATTCATTGGTTCTAATTCGACAAGTTTTTCAAAGATAGTTTCAGCTACTTTGGTGTCACAATAATCTTGACAAGCACTGAGCAGGGATCTCCACACGGATGCATCTGGTTTGATGGGCATCGAATTCATAATCTCTCTAGCTTCATCTAAGCAGCCCCCACGGCCAAGCAGATCAACCACACAACCATAGTGATTAAGCTCAGGGGTTATGTGAAAATCCTGAATCATTGAGTGGAAAAGATGCAATCCCTGCTCTATCAAACCGGAATGGCTGCAAGCAGATAAAAGGGATACAAAAGTCACACCATTTGGCTTGAAACCATCTTCTAACATCCGCTGAGAAGGCAAGCATAGCATCATATCCAAGACCATGTGCACCATAGCAAGCTATCATGACATTCCATGAGATAATATCTCTCCTTGGTAGGCTTTTAAAGATCTTTTCAGCATTTTTCATACTACCACATCTGGCATACATCGTTATAAAAGCATTTGCCAGAGAAATGTTGAAACCTAAAGAGGAGTCCCTTCGTATTATGTAAGCATGTAAGCATTGGCCTTGGGGAAGATTGGCTAGATGGGTACATGCTGACAGTAGATTTATGATCGTGACTGAGTTGGGTTCCAACTCCAAAATCATTCGGTTAAAAAGTAACACAGCTTTGTGGGCTTGGTTGTTTTTTATATAACTGGCAATCAAAGCATTCCATGATATCAAATCTCTACTGGGACAGCCCTCAAATAGATTTATAGCTGTTTCCTCATCACAACAATTCATATACATATCTGTGAGCGCAGTGTTCAACGATAAGTTCATTTCAATAGAGTGTTTTATCAAATAACCATGGATAGATCTGCCAACATTCAGATAAGATTCATCTTCACAAACAGCAAGGATAGAAATTATTGTGTAAGGGTTAGGTTTAATTTTGGATTCTCGCATCTTCCCGAAGAGTTCCCATGCTTGATCCTTCAAATTGTTTTGGGCTAATGCCAATATCAAAGTGTTCCACGAAATTACATCTGAACCTCTCATCTCATCAAAAACCTTCTGTACAGCTGCAACACAATTTAGCTCTGCATACATACTTAACAATGCATTTCCAAGAGAGACGCCAATCCTCATTCCACTCTTAATTACATGGGCATGTAAGCTTTTCCCATTCTCAAGCCATCAGCCAACTGTTCACATACAGACAACATGATAGCAATGGTTATTTCATCTTCTCTGATGCATTCTGTTCGAATTCTTATGAACAAACTCAAAGCTTCCTCATAGCAGCCAAACCCAATATATACAGATATCATAGAATTCCACATAGCAATATCACGGGTAGTAATGGATTCAAATAACTCACGCGAAAACTCTAAACTTCCATTCTCACTATACATTCGAAGCAATGCATTAGCTACGAACAAATCATTGTTAAATTCAAGTTTGATAGCCATTTGATGGATTTGCATGCCCAATTTGAGAGACCCAAATTCTGCACATACCTGAATAGCAACCAACATTGTAACAGAATCAAACGTAACCCCATCCACGAGCATCTGCATGAAAAGCTTCAATGCTTCTGAGCAATCACCAACATCAAAATACCCTCTAATCATTGCATTCCAACTCACGATACTCCTCGAATCCATCATATCAAACACAAGACGTGAAACCCTCACATCAAATCTCAAATAGAACCCAATCAAAGCAGTAATCACACGGGGATCCGCTTCAAACAATCCATTCCTCAAACAATACCCATGTACCTCCTTTCCCATTCTCAATTCCAAGAGTTCCCCACACGCCAAAAGCAAAGCTACCATCGTACCTGAACTGGGTCTCAAATTCTCCCTTCCCATCTTCATAAACAACCCAATTGCCTCCTCATGATGCCCCCTCCCCACATACCCAGATATCATGGCGTTCCACAAAACCACATCCCTCTCACTCATTTCACCAAACACGTGAAGGGCCTCTTCAAAAAACCCACATTTGCAGTAGAAATCAACGAGAGCAGTCCGAACACGAACGTCCTCGATTAACTTCGTATTTTGAATGTGGGAATGGATTTTCTTGCCACTCTCGACGGCGTTTAGCCTCGCACAGGCCTTGAGGACTAGAGGCAAAGTGGAATTATCGGGGCATATCCCCAGAGATTCCATATGGGTATATGTGGTGAGGATTCCTGTGTCATTTTTCAGCTTGGTGTGGTGTTTGATGATTGAATTCCAGTGTTTTGGGTCTTTGGTTTGTGTTTTGTTGGGTAAGAGAGGGAGTCTTTGGAAGGCTACACAGGCAGGTATCTCCATCAAAAGGTCGTTAACGTTTGGCGCGAATACGGCAAAAGAGATTGCACTTGAAAGATATTACATCTACTGTATTGATCCTATCCGGTATCTTTTACATATCTGATCCATGCCTAAGAACCGTTAGATTGAATCCAACGGTATGGATTTGATATATGAATTCCGTTCGATCAAACCCAACGATCTTTATGCAGGCACTGATAGGATCAATTTTGTGTACACTAGTTGATGCGCAAATAGCCGTCGTGGACGACAGTGTGCCGGAGGAAGGGGTGGAGGATAGTCTTCCGACGAAGGCGGAGAGCTCCCAAGCAAGGAATTGCCTTATCGAATCGGAAAACGAATTTGAAACAAACAAACTAATAATAGGAAAACGAATTAAAAATGAAAGCGTTATTACTAATGACGCTTTCGTTAAAAGGTTTTTTTATTTATTTTTGGCGAGCGCATATGTTGGGGGTAATGAAGATAACTCAATACAATTTATAAGGAGCATTAACCAAAAGATTAAAACAAAATGAAATCTATGGTTGAAGACATTGAATTGAGTTGCGTAGCTGGTCATAGCTTATATCCATACCCTTGCATGTTGATTACAGAGTAATTAATTAATTAATTCATTTTAATCTTAAAACTTGATTGATTACATCGATAGAAATTCCCATAGGAATTTTAAAAAGGACAATATTATATGAATGAAAGGATTCGGAAAAAATTCCACTGCCCGGAATAATTGGTATAAATTTTGGAAAACACAAGTGACTGATTGACTTGGGAGGAGAATGTAATTTACTACAGAAACACCTTCATTTCATCTTGTTTCTGTTTCAAGTTGCCTCCAAAAGTTGTGGCTTTATCGAAATGGCGAAATGACATTCCTTTTCTCTTATCATTTCCCCTTGAAGAGAGAGATTTTGTAAATTTGAGCTGCTTTAGTGCTATCAATTTTAATTTTCCGTGATTGATCACATACTCGCATTTTTTTTTTTTTAATGAAAAAAGGCGCCAAAATGTATGGAGACTAGGTAATCTTTTCATAGAAAATTGTCGTAAAAATTCCTAACACGACATTTTCACAGGAAGCTCTTTTGTACAATAACTTCCCCAGAATCACAAGTAATTAGATGGAAGCTTACTCTATATTTTCCCCTCTATATATTTCAAGAAACTATTGTTGAGTATGCTGTACAATTTAACATAAAAATGGAGAATATTTCAGGCGAATTGGGCCTTAACTAAGCTACATAAGAAAGCAGGTAAAATGCTTAAACTGCTAAAACAATGGAAACAAGTTGCAGCTTCTGGGAAAGGCCTGTGAAGCTAAATACTAAAACTATAGCCAAGGCACATTTTAACTCCTGAGAAACCGCCAAGGTCCCGTTCCAGTTCCTATCCTGCAAATGAATAAACAGAAGATTTAAAGGATTTTCCGATGAAGGAAGATTGAAAAGAATTTTAATTTGGGATTAATCAACGATTGCGTTCTCCTGCATTAGTGTGTGCTTGAATTTTTTGGTACGTCAGAAGATGTACCAAAATAGGGAAAAAAAAATAACAAGGGAAATTACCTGTACAAGCCTGCAAATGTTCGAAGACTCATATAAATGGTCAGAGCAACCCAGAGTCCAATGAACCCATAACTGGAGGAGAGAATCAATAAACACACGATGCTGACTATAGCCACCAGAACCTGAAGAGAAGAAATCTCATGTAAATTTTTGCCCAATGGAGAATTGGTAAATGATTTACTTTCATTGTTCATTTAGGCTCTATTCTTCGAAGTCATTTCTTGGAAGAAAATTTTAGTTTTTCTTAGTTCGCTACCGCAATCTCAAGTCTGTGTGATAAGCTGCTTACACATTTCCAATGGACAAATCTTATTCAATATATGTGCCTCTTTACATCAAATTGGGCAAAAACTACTCGCAAATTCTTTTTGCACCCTATCTATCAGCAATGAGGAGAATCAAATGCATCTCAATAGCTATTCCATTTTATTTTTTTTTATTTTTTTAAAAAGGCATACAACCAGTCCCATTTTAATCTTCATGGTATGAGAAAAGGCTATATAGACTTGCATGTACTCGGGCTTTTGCCTTTCTTTTAGTTCAATACAACTTTACTTAAAAAATAATAATATATATATATATATATATAGACTTGCCATGGAGAAGGCAGAGTATGCAAAATCAGATGCTCCAAAGTTGACGCCATCAAAAACAAAGGCCAAGGCATTGAGGGGTTGAGTAGCTGCAACAAACTGACATATGGAAAGGAAACATTAGTTTCAGAATTACTTAAGGTGGTATTAAGAGTGGTAATATTGTTTTCTTGTACTTAGACCAGAGGGAGTACCGGGATGCCTATACTAATGAGGTTGAGGACATTGATGTCATTTGTAAATAATCTCGCTCCAAATTGCAATCCAACTCCAAGGAAGACCGCCAGCACCAGGCCCAAAACCAATCCCAACTGCCGTATGGATTGTCAACTTTTAGGAAAATAATATCAGGTGAAAAGAAAAAAAAGAGTGAGCATTCTATTATGGAGTAACCGAACTACCTGCAATACTCTGGATGCGGTGGCTGTCACCTTGTTGTGGTCATTTTTAGCAAATGCGCTTGCAAGTATTGCCTGAAAGAATGAAAAACACTCGAGTCTAGTATGTAGACAAGTAAACTTAGATAAAAAGGACCTTAAACAATAAAATGACACTGCATTTAGACATTGCAAATCAAAACAATAAATGTATGTATCTGTTGGCCCCATGGAAGTGTAACATAATCAGTAGGCAAAAAATGGTGTAGGAAAATTAGTGCAAAGAACAAAACATAAAAAATAAAAATATATATTTATGTGGTTCACCTACCAAAGGGACAATCAACCTTCCACAACTGAAGAAGATTATAATAATATGAATTTTCCCCAAAATTCCACCAAATGAACATCCAAACCAAAAACCCCAAGGTGACCTGAAAGCCACCTTCACAATATCTGCATATGACACACACAAAAATTCCTAAACACTCAAAGCCTAATTATAGAGACCCAAACCAATCACCAATGTCCTAGACTCCTAGTTGGACTTGGAAAACCAAATCGTACTCCCACAAGTAAACCCAAAATATAATTCACATAAAGATAACCCTAAAAAACAAAAACAAATATAAAATTTGAGACAAAATCCCAAGAGAATCCAAGGGAGCTTTTTGGACATGCTTTTGTTTTTTATATATTCGAAAACAGAAATGGCAGCCAAGATGTTTAGGAGATCGATTTACACGCCTGTCTTGATCAGGTACTACAATCTCCCTACTCCCTAGTTTCTGAAAGCATTGTTTTTCCCTTGCTGAATTTTAATTTTCTTTCTAACTATTAATATTTGAAAAAAAAAAAAAAAAACTAATGAGGTGGAGAATCTCAGCTGTAAGTTTTCAACTTCAAGATTCAATGTCACTGTCCAACAGTCAGCTGTGATTACTTATAACAGACACATATATAAACAAGTTGTAATAGCTTAAAACCAAAAGAAATTTAGGAGAGACAATTTCAGGAGTCCGGTTATCAGTTAGCATCTGGGAAGTACATTTTTTGCTTCTGAGAGAAGAAGTCAAAGCAATTTTGCTCTCAGAAGCAAGAAAAATTACTACAAAATAGTTAATTAAACAATGTCTTGAATGATCCTCATCTTTTTAGGCTGTTTTCTGTACATATTTAGCACACTTCTTCCTCCAATGATTTGAGAAGATGAGATTGTATTACATGGATAGTTGCATTAATTAAATATCTGCATTTCTAACCTGCCCAGCAACAGCCAGCCCATCAGCCAGAAGAGATGTTGCCAACCAAACCTGCAAGCAGACCTGAAATGCAGCCATGGAAGTTGGTCCCTGGCGCGCAGCCAATGATGCAGACAAGGTTACACAAAATGTCACAGCTATGACCCTCATTAGTAATAGAAAACCTGGAGTTCAAGGCAAAAAAAAAAAAAAAATTGAGAGGAGGATGAGGATTATTAGGTTTCTTTTTTTAATCTTTTTTTTTTTTTTTTTGCTAGAAAGATCAGGAAAGAGGATTAATAGGTTTCAACAATAAACTGCTAAAGGTTTTTTATTAGTACATGAGAAACTATTGATCATAAATAGATAGAACCCCATACCAAGGCCAAGGAAGGAAATAGAAAAACATGACATCAAAGAGAGCGTGCAAGTCCAATATGACATCTCAAGAGTTCCATTCTCTCTCTCTCTCTCTCTCTCTCTTGAGACTCGGTGCATGATAGACTGGGTTAGTTACTGGTTTTTCATCCATATGAGGAAAAGATGTATGCGAAAATTGCTTGAATACATAATGTCAAACCAACTCTTCAGAACTTGAAAACCTTATTAGCATTCTCACACTTGATAACAATTTATTTTCCTCATTTCAGCTTTTCCAAGCTAATTGCTCATCATTCACAGGGATTCAAAGATATTTAGGTCAGTTAAAATGTTTTCAGTGAATTAGGTTCTTGTAAAAGATGATGCTGAATACCATAAGGACAATAATTTGGAAAAAAAATCATTTAATTTAATGCTTTGTTTGGTTGCTGAGATAAAGGTTGGAAAAGAAAGGACATCAAAATTATTGAAATTTTCATAAATTGGGACCTGAGGAAATAAAATAAAATAAAAAACATTTACTCATTTAAGCCTGATTCAAGTATATGGCTTAATTGAAGTGAGATTTTAATCTTTAGCAAACTAAAACGACATAAAACATAAGATCAATCCCTCTTAGTTTCCAGATAATAGTGCCACTCATCATCTCACAGCAAATATGGCTGTTTGGAACACTCACTCTGAGTACAACGTTTCCATTTAGCTCCATGTGGTCAAGGATCAGGTTTGTGAATTAACCGTATTGGATTAACACAATTGCAAACACCTATTGCTACTTTTGAATTGCACAGTGTTCTTCACATTCCTCACATTACAGAGAATCGTCTCAGTTCACCAGTTAACAAAAAATAATGATGTCATTTTTGAATTTCATCCTACTATGTTTTTCATTACGGATCACAAGATTTCAGAGAAGGGAACCTCAATTTAACAAAGGCAAATTTTTTTAGAATGTGGTCGTATTAAAAAGTTGTGCAAAGAGTTTCTTAATGAAGCTAAAGCATTTGCACAAGCAACCTTAAACCCTCACCATTTTTAAGAAACCGACTGAATTGCAGATGCTTAATACTTGGAGGTAAGAGATTAACTTGTTCCATCAATCTCCTCAAGAGTATAACTGAAATAAGGTACCTATAATGACCATAAAATTAGAAAATTATAGGGAGAAGTCCATAGAATTACATATTATATTTCGGTATTTGGATAGCAATTGGATAAAACTTACTGAGAGATAACATGGGCAATGGCTGCACCACTGACACCAAGACGGAAAACGAACATAAATATTGGGTCTAAAATGATGTTGGTTACATCTCCTGCCACTAATTAGATACAGATAAACGCATGGATTAGGTGAAAATTTTAATTCCAAATAAAAGAGATGGAACTTATGTTCCATTTTTGTCCAAAAAAAAAAAAAGAGAGGAAGGAGTTTTACTTACCAGTGGCATATAAAGGAGTTTTTGTATCCTTAAACCCACGAAACACACCTTGCATGGCCAACGAGAGAAGTACCGCAGGAGCGCCAAGGGACCTCAATGTTAAGTATTGTTGTGCAGGTTTTAGCATAGGGGAATCCTATATAAACAAAAATATCTTGCTGTTATGAACAATCACATAATATTAATCCAGACACTGCATATTAAAGTAACAAATGGAAGCGAGCAAGAAAAAAACAAGCAAAAAAAATTTAAGTTTGCATAACAAAGGTACTTACAGAACTGACTCCCATGAAATTCAATAAGGGCTTTGCTCCAAAAATGAGGAATACGGCTTGGATGAGGCCAAGGATGCCACCAATAACCAATGCTGATGAGGCTGATGGGATGTGCCTTCTTTCAT
The DNA here is from genome assembly GCA_039720395.1 of Liquidambar formosana. Lineage (NCBI taxonomy): Eukaryota > Viridiplantae > Streptophyta > Magnoliopsida > Saxifragales > Altingiaceae > Liquidambar > Liquidambar formosana. The sequence goes on from CM077831.1 coordinate 32,912,194, forward strand.
GCTCACACTTAGCTGTATCAAAACTGTGATCAGGTGATCCTGACATGCTTGCACTCTCACCATCTGATAGAAAAAATTGAAGGGAGCTAAACTATGTTAAGGTGATGAAATTATTTGGTTACCCCAGAGAAAATGAACGAATGAGACCTTGAGAAAATTTAATAAAATAGTTTTTCAATAACCATGTGGAGAAGGGAAAGGATAAAAAGGGAAACAGAAAAAAGGGGAAAGTATACCATTTCGTGGTAATAACTCTTTACTTTCACTATCTTTAGTTGAACCCATTTCCAAGTATTCATACTCTTGTGCTTCAGGACAGACACTTCCAACAGTATCTTCCTCGGCAACAAAAGAGGTTGTGACACTGACAAGTGGGAATATTGCGATCCTTGATACTTGATTGAATAAAGCAATAGATACTCCTACAGCAGCAAGTTCCACTGAACCTGTATGGATGAAGACAGAAATATAATACAAATAAGTATACTCCATGAACATTATCACCAGGAGATATATATCTTGTGAAGCAATTTGATGAGGACATGATGAAGAATTGGTACAGAAAAGAGGATCACGATCAACAATTGCAAACAAAAGAAGAACCATTCATCTCAACTAGGAATAATAAATACATCTTGCAACTAAAAATTAGACCACTATGTTGACCCCCTCATGAGTAAGCAAACTAGAAGCATGTGAGCTAGCCGCCTACCAAAAATTTTATACGCAGGAACAAGCAGAGTGGTCTTCTAGGACTTTCAGATGAAGTCCAAAATCTCAACTTTCAGATAAAGTTCAAATTCTCATGGAAGTTTAAATAAATTCCAAATCTTAAAGGTTTTTAAAAAAAACCCAAATTTTCAAAGGACTGTCAGATTAAATCTGAAATCTCAAGATCTTCCAGATGAAGCATGAAATTGTGAGGGAAAATAATTTCTCAATCAACCATACAACATGTATGGTAAACCAAGCATACAAGCAAGTAAGACATCAGACAATATCATAGCAAGTGTAAAGTTGATAACATAAAAAATTGACAGAACATATGCAAGTACAAAATGAAGATGGAAAGCGAGAAGAGGTGACTACCTATTTGGCCAACGAATGCTGTGTCAACCAGAGAAGCAATAGGGTCAGCTGTCAAAGCCAGTGCTGCAGGGAATGCAATTCGTGCTATTTCTAAACCAAGCTTGTCCAATTTAAATACATGTCTGCTCATACAATTTGAGGAACCAAATATTATCTCCCAGATGTATCACAAAACAAGAGAAACCATACACCGTAACTTGTAAAATCAAATCATTAATGATCCACTGAAGCATAAACTAGGCATTAAATTATCATTCTGCCTTAACTGAAAGAGTAAGCTCATATTGGGTGGCCTTAGAATTTCCTAACAGTAGGGGCATCCACGATATACTTGACGCCATTTTAGAAAAAATAACACACATAAATTTTCTTCTACAGTACTTTTTTCGTCTATTAATTTGTCGTTAGAATTCATAAAATCGAGCATAAGGAAGAGAGCCATTCCATTACCCTTTTGGAATTTTGTTAATTTTATGTACCCAAGTCTGTAAGAAAGCAAGTAGTGATGTTGACAATCTAAAATAAAAAATGAAAAATAATAATTACAATATATAGAGCCATAAAGGTATTTGGCCACCCAATATCCATCTTGATTGCTTAAAATTAAATTCATCTCTTAGAAATTTCGCCACCCAATCGCTGTTTTTTGTTTTTATTTTTCCAAGTAAGGAGCTTCCTAAACAGTAAGAAATAGAGCAAAATGCAAAAGAATTGAAACAGTACCTCACGTCCTTAAAGAATATGCTGAGGGGAATTCTCCTCCTCTCCCTGAACCAGGATGAATACTGATCATATTCTTCTCCCATAATCGGGAAGGCCAAATCACCTTTACACGAAAACAAGACCTCCCTCCGGACGACGTAGTAACCGTCCACCCAGCTGCAGAGTCGATCAAACTAAAAGTACCATGTGAAAATCACCAGATTTCACAATAACCCTGCAGGCTTCACCATCATAGAATCCAAATTAATTTCTTGAAATACTAGAATAAACATAACCCAGAAAAACCACTGTCAATAAGTGCCCAAATTAGGGACGGAGCCAAGAAAATTCTTTTTGGGGAAGGTTGGGGGAAGGTATTTGTTGTTGGATCTTCCAATGAATTACAAAAACTTGCTAGTCTTTAGAACCAAAAATAAAAAATAAAAAAAGTCAACACCTGCCTGACTCCCTCCCCTGGTTCCGCCTCTGCACCAGCCATAAACAAAGAAACCCATAAACAAATCAAAAGAACAAAAACAAACCTCCTTCTAAATATAATAAAAGCAGCCACAACAAATGTTTTTTAAAACAAGTGCTTTCTAAAACAGAGAAAGTACGGGTTTTGGAAGTAAGGTTATAGCTCAAAAGGAGTTATATAAGCACTAAGATTTCAATACCCATTAACACAAGGGCATCTAATTCAAAGTCCAGATGGAGAAAAAAGAAGGGTTCATCTCACTTTCACAGAAAGCACTAAGAAGTTTCCGATTTGAGAAAGACTTTACCTTCAATTAAGCTCTGAAACCTTCATTATAGCACCATGCAGCAAGAGCTTTTAATTCAAACTCTGAAAATAAGTGCCTTCTTACCTCGGCACCCATCGAAACTAGAGGTTACGGTCCAAAGTTGAGAAGAAATGCAAGTGCCTCTCGTTTTCATGAGAGAAAGAGGACCAAAGAATGACGAAATTTTCCACCCTCGGGGCCATGCATCAGCCTTGAAATGTCAATTACCCATCAAAGGAAAAAGTTTCCAATTCGTGGTGTAAGGAGAAAAGAGGGTGTATTTCACTTTTACAGAGGACCACAAGAAGGGAAAATTGAAGAATGTAGGCCACAATATGTGCGGTTGTGGGCATGAGATAGAGGTGTGTGTGTTGACATGTGCTTTTCCCGGAAAGAGTGACCCACGTGGAATGATGGGATTTGAGGAGGACCCTTCAACCTAGGAAAACCTGCCTTGGGTTGATGATACCCAAATGAAACCGCTATACAAGGCAGAGGCGTGGGACTAATTTGTCCCACAGGAATAGGCGAATGTATAAGTTGGGATAAGAGCAACTCCAGCGGGGAATTATAATTTGTGCTATGGTTATATTATAGCATTAAGCATTAGTCGGACTGTTCATTTGTGCTAAATATAATAATAACTCACCTTTGTATCAAATATAGTACAAGGATAAATTATTGCTAGATTTATCATGTTTGCTTTCCATCCATTTCTCAACAACCAAACACACCAGCAACCATGAAAAATACAATATTTCATTTTCTCTATTTTTCTTCCAAAATTTTTTCAATAACCAAACAACCTGTAAAGAAATATAATATTTTAAAATATAATATTGAAATCTTGTACTCCATATATATATATATATTTTAAAAATGTTAGTAGTTTGTACAATATTTGTTTTTATTTTTTTATTTTGAATTTTTGAATTTTTTAAATTTTTTGTCGTTGGAACAATAGATGTTGGAAGATTTATAAAACATTGAGGGAATTGAAGTTGCTAGCAAAAAATAACACATTATGTCATTTGCACCATTAAAGCACCTTATGCTAAATTATAGCATTCGGTACTATAGCATATGCTAAAATAGTAATAGTACAGGTAATTTAGCTCATATGATTGGAAATTCTCTAACAAGACCATGCATTCAATGCAATAAACTACTCAATATGGGGTTGCCAGGTGTGTTTGCAATCTGGCTGACCTTTAGACGGAAGGGGGAATTACCTTTTTTGGTGACCACACCCCAACTTAATACCAAACAAAGAGTATTATCTGTCAACTTGCTACAAATTAACTATCAACTTCTTTTATTTGGTATTAAGTTGAAAAATAATCACCAAAAGTAATTCCCCCAGAGAAAGTTGGAACCCCCCAATCAAATATGAAACACCCAACACATAACAACTTAGTAGAAACATGGTGGTTTTACAGATGAACCTAACTACTGTGGTTAAATGGGACATGGAACAGAGTATCTACAGGGGAACTGCTTATTTGACCCGAGACTCCAAGGCACATAACCAAACGATGTGTGAGATTTTTTTGGTGGATGCAAATTTAGCCTTTATACAAGGATGGCACTTTATGCTGGCATCAGAGAATATATTCTATCTTCATTCCACACGACCACACCTGGGCTTTCAACTCCCAATGCTTAAGTTGGAGACGTAGCAAAATAAATACTCAAACTCAATTTGTTACATATTGAGTTGGTATGTAGTGAGGGATTCCTTTTATAACTGAGGTTGCTTGTAGATGTTGACAATCTTCATTAATTGAAAGGTGAGACTGGCATGCCAAGCTCTGTTTGCTTAGAATGACTCGTAATTTTTTATTGTTCTTTGAACCAGCTGATCCAAACTTGTCCAGTATATAATTTTAATACCATTGTAGACTGCAAAATTTGGTTGGCCATTGAGAGGAAGATTGAGCCCCCACAGCAGTACCAAAAGTGACGGTGCATAAAATAGTAATGGTGCAAATAGCATAGCTGGTTCATCATCAATTCTCACATTCGTGCCGTCACATGCAGCAGGGTCAGGAAGGATGAACAATGTCACATGCAGCAGTTTGCCTGCCGTTTCAATTTCAAACGATATAATAGTTTTAACCATGACAAAGTTTCTTATTTGATAATTTTTCGTTTATCTCTAGGAACCTCTATTATAGAAAGAGCTTCACTAATTCAGACTCTGAAAATAAGGGCCTCTTAGCTTCAGATTTCAAAACTAACCTACTGCATTCGTAGACCTGTCTCAGCTTTGAAACCTCAGTACCCATCAAAACTAGAGCTCGTGGTTCAAATTTCAGAAGATATACAAGTGGCTTGTGCAAGCTTTGAAACATCAATATACCCATTAAAGCAGAAGCTTCCCATTTCATAGTGAAATACAAGCATTCCAACCACAAATCCACAATGCATACACAGGTACGTGTATATGAGAGAGAGAGGGAGAGAGGTGTCTTGCATGTGCTTTTCCTAGACACAAGGTGTACCCAAATGGACTAATACGGAGTAGTATTTATATTCATGGAGGGCCACCCAACCCAGTTAAAGCTGCCTTGGTTGAACATTACCCAATTGAAATTGCCACAGGAGGCAGAGACGTGTGTCCTACTTTTGAATCAATATGAGGATGCCAAGTGTCCACCCCATTCAGGCAAACACTTCAGTGAAACATGATGCAATAACCTTCGAACCTGTGCATAGTGCCAAGATGGGGGCACCAGAAATAGAATAGTTGAATATATTTATATGAGAATTGTTATTTCCAATACCATAAGAATCAATGGAGTTCTTTCTTCATATGGGGTATCCTCTTAATGGCCAAGAAGGCATTTTTTTGAACTAATATTCCAACGACTTGTAAAGAATCAATTCCTCTGCACCTGATTCATGTTCTTTCCCAAGAACATTTGATTACTAGGGCAATGAGTCTCAAAAATCTCTAGAAGATTAGAGCATGGTTTTTTGATGACCCAAATTGCTAGTCGAAAAGAGGTTCTTCACCGATCAGTAGTCAAGCATTATTCTTCGTCTATTTTCAACATAAAAAAATGCTAAAATATTCTCGCTATAACAAATAATGCTAATTCTTCAAATTGACCAATAATAGCCATGTTCCCCAAAACAGACGCATAATGAACCCCAGAAAAAGTGGGGAAAGAAAAGAAGGAAATAACAATCACATCCAGCCACAAAGAATCCACAATTAATCAAACAGGCATTAAACAAAGTGCATCCCTCATAAAGTAGAAGCAAGAACCAATGATCAACATTTTGGAAGTACTTTTCAAAAATATATAACTTGCAGAATGTTAACCAAGTGGTACCAATATTCTACCGAAATAGAAAACAAAAAGAGAGTGAGAGCTGTAACTATAGATTGAAGCATACCTGATTTTTCTTGCTTTCAGACTAGGTGTTGCCGAAACATTGCAAGACTGTTTTAAAGTCTTCCACTTCCTTGTTCACCTTCTTAACCATCTTCCCACTCTCCCAAAAATTCACAATCATACATATAAAGGTTCTCCATCACCCATGTTGGACACCACCTATTATTTGATCTCGAAGTGAACGGATGCTATTTCAGATTCCAAGAACCATGGTAGAGTGGAGAGTGGTCCTCGAATTTGTACCTTGTTCAGGTGGTGGGGCCAATCTCCCACTAATGTGATCTAATCATGAATTTTAGATGCCGTCTTAAATCTCGGAAAGTTCAATCCAGCAGCCACATTTCGTGTTCCTCTTATGTAGCCGAAATCAGAATTTACAAAATAAATAATAAAAAAAATTCCTTTTTTTATTTCCTATTTTACAATGGGTTTTTAAGCAATTCAAAAAGGACCCCATTCAATTATGCATTAACAACAATCAATTCTTAAATTTTATTTTTCTCTCTTTTTTATTTTATTTTATTTTTTCGGGTGTATTGGTTTCGATAATTACCACTAACTTCTAACATCACTAACAATGAATCAGGCTGCAAGAAAAAAAATACATTTAAACATCCAACTACTTCCTGTCACAAAATGCAGGCAGTTGTAATGATATATCAAAATTTCAATTACAAGTTCTAACTTCTGCTCTAAATGGACCTCATATGTATACCATCTTTCTGTCCAAGGTCTCCACCAAAAGTTTATTTCTAATATAAAGAATCAAACCTAAAAATTAACAGCCTTCCTGAAAGGCAAACAAAAAGGGAAAGTTTCACCTGCCGGTGAACAAGAATCAGGAAGTTTCTGAATTTCGGGTCGGCAAGTTTTTACAACCACACCCCTTCACCACAAACCAATGAACTTCCACCAAACCCCTCCAACTCCGACCCAGATGATAATATTGACAATGGATATGAGGAATCCATAACCCCACCATTGGGCGAGGGGAACGTAATTGGCACCATAGAAAACGGGTGCTGACCCAATGCCATAGTGGGTGATGCCACCCATGAGGTTGGAGAAAATGGAAAGCACCGTGGCTCCAAAGAGTGGTGGAGTTCCCAGAGCAGTAGCAACGGACAAGAAGGCTGTAAACATGGCACCGATGTGAGCAGCTCCACTTGCAAAGAAGTAGTGAGAGTAGAAATAGAGAAGAACTAGAATGCCAAAAGATAGCTGCCACGAAAGACCCAATCCGCCAACAAACTGCAAAAAAGTAAAAATTAGTAAGTACTTCCATAATATATTTATTTGATTTTTTAATAATATCCAACATCGAAATTCAGAAACAAGGCCATATCAGCAACATGGATTTTCACAAATAGATATGTGTCACAATTAGGAGACAATTTTTTACACCATCCATGAAGACCGATAAATCTTCCAGGATCTAATGGCTCAAGAGTCCGCACTTTTGGAGACCAATGTTTGTGCATCTATACTTGCATATAAGACACTCATTTCACAAAAATGGAAGGGAATTGATTAAGTGCAGCTTCTTACATCTAATAATGTGTGTTTGTGTGTGTGAGTGCGTGCGCATGTGAGAGATAGAGAGAGAAGACATGGGTCATTAAAGCTGAAGCAAAATAACTGTACAAATGACATATGTACAATAGTGCATGGTCCAGCACTGAAAGGACGAAGTTGGAGATTGTCTATGCCCAACACCAGCATTTTGGATACTTTTGGACCATCTATATTAACATATTAAGATCATATGACGAAATATTAGTTGACGATCAAATTAAACTCAATATCATATAAATTAATTGGGAAGGTCCCATATGTTATCAGATCTAGATCTTCTACAAACAAGCCATTTGTAGAGGTTCAGGTAATATTAAAGATTTCTTTCTTAAGTTCTGTAATCCAAAAATAAGACTCTTTTTGCCACACTGAGGAGTGTATATGAGGGGCAAAAACAGCATACACAATTCAATGGGAATGGAAGAGCTCCTGTAATAAAGATATATATTCCAGTGTTGTTAAACTGGTGAAAAAGAAAACAATAAATTGAGGTGAAATAAGTTTTGAGATCCATGCCTCAAAATTCAACTGAATTCATGGTTTTAAAATGCTTGAAGGTGGGGAAAAAAATATGCTTCATCTAAGCAACTACTGAAAATCTTGTTTTCCATCCCAGACACCATAAAGATGGCAGCAAAACACAGGCTTTGAACAAAATGCAAGAGGGTAAGGTATTCAGCTAAGTTAATGGAGAACAGCATTTAACTAAAGGAAAGAGCAGAGTCAGAGAAATAAATAAATATGTCCTTAAGAAACCAAAAACAGATGATAATGGTACAAAGCTATATTTTCCCGTAAGGAGAATAGTACAATAATCATTAAAACAATTTTCACCCTGAAAATTGGAAGCAATTATCCAACTTACCAAATTATAAAATACAAAGCAGTAAAGATGACATAACTAAGAAAAGGCATGTAAAGTCAGATATCAGTAAAAGAAAAAGATGACAAACCTTAACCACAGTTTGGCTGAACCAGGAGATGAGACCATATTTGTTGAGATAGCCTGCCATTGCAATGAGTGCAGCAAACCATGTTAGGGTGTCCCAAGCAACTGATTCAGCCAAGCATTCCTTCCATGTCACAACCCCAGTAATAAGGAGGACAGATAATCCAAGAATGGCAGCAGTAACAGCATCCACATTCAGCATGCCTCCAAAAATCCAAAGCCCCACCTGATACAATAACAGAGGGCAAAAAGGAAACTAATTACTATAGAAAACATGCACACACATTTCATAATCATCTATGAAACTGCATATGTATTAAAGCCAGTATAAGCCCATGCACTCTTTGCAAAAAATGTATTAAAAGGACCTTAAGGAAACATGATTCATACATGAGAATGAAGTAGGTAACACAATCAATAAGTACCACAACCTACAGTCTTTACAAGTTAGAGTGAATAACAATGGATGAAAATGTGATTATACCAACTATCAGTTACTGAAGTCTGCCTGTGGAACACCAACATACTTGGGCTTAAAATACTTCACCAACGACGTTTAGGTAATTGACCCATTCTGAAAGCAGGTTATATAGCACACGAGTTCAGTTAGAGGGCACACATATATGTCAGTGTTGAACTAAAACATCTTGGATATCAGCGCTTAGGCTTTTATACGGACACATAATTCATAAAGCATAACAGTATAGTTTGCCAAAAAGAGGCTAGTTGTAGATATATTCCATTATTTGGAGATAATCTAGAAAATCAAACAGTAGAACAAAGAAATTATATACTTAAAACTTGACAATATAGAAGTCCCTGGCTCAGAATGCAGTGATCTATTTAATCATATAATGAAAATTTGATTATTTAGTTATTTACGTTTTTGAATGACCTCAATGTAGTGAGTGTCAGTTGTGGATAACAAGTTCTAAAAGCATAGGCAGAGACTTAAAGTGGAGGAGACATGAAAACATCTCAAAGAACATGGTTAATTCAGATTAACATAATACATATATACACAAATTATATAATATTATCCATCATCCCTTGTTGCATGGACATAAACATGGGTAGCAGAATTTAACAAACATAGGAATTTAATAGAGCAAGATGTAGACGCAGGAATTTGAGAATATATATTATCCAGCAGGAATTTGAAGCTATGTGAAACTTATTTTTGTCTTACTACATGTTTTTAGGATATTAGGAAAGGCCATTGAATTGTAAAACTCGTCCTTCAGAAAAACAGGCCCAGATTTGGAATTGCAAGTAAGCCCCACAATAAACACAAGTAGACATGATCTTAAATTCTTTTTTTTTTTTTGTCAACAGATCTTAAATTCTACAGTGACGTCCTAGTTAACTCTTATCCTCTGTATATCTTTTTTGCACAATGACCCGAAACATTCTTTAAAGATTATCATGACTATTAAATCCATTAACAGGTTTAACATCTATATATACAGAGTAGTACAATTGAGTCCTGACATAAATAATTTCCTATTCACATAGTGAAAGGTTTAAGGTTTCATGGACTTCAGGTGTCCTAAACCCTTTAAGGTTTCATGGAGTCCATTCAAAACTTTTGAGAAGTTGATAAGGAATGCTTTTATTTCAAAGCACCTAATGATTCAATACAAGAAACCAATACCATAACACTTTGCTGCTGTGTTAGCTAATTAACCGATCTCCTTTGAGATACGCAGGAAATCATTTTTTAAAAAGCACATGAGCAAAATTAGCACATTGCATACACCAACATAATAATTCAATTCCCAATAGCATACTTCAAAGTATTCCAATAATTCAGACAAAGATGCTCTTTCATTCAGTCAAATCAACACATAAATAGACAATAAGCTATGATACCACAACATAATAAGGGCCAGTTCGACTGTCCACTAGAGATTAAACAGCTTCATTCTGTTATGCATAAATCTTGTGAACAAAACCATCATGGTGAAAGTGGCAATTCAAGAGAATGACCTCTATCATAACAAAAGAAAGTAAGAAATATAAAATTAAAGCACCTGATGAATTCCTAATCTATATAGCATCAATAATGGTTAAAGCTCCATCTTTTCTTAATGGTCCGTTCAATATGATGGACTTCTACCTCCAATCATATGTAAAATGTGAATGGATCCATTCAATTTCATGGGATAACCAAACAGTACCTAACTCAGTCCCCAATGCCATCCTCAACTCAAAACAGTTTACCCAATCATTCAGATAAATTCGATTGCTCTCGCATTCAATCAAAGCAAAGCACATACATAAATAATAAGCTATTTACAAAAAAAAACAAAGACAAAAACTAGGTTTTATGCACACATCTGAGGCAACAGAGTAAATAAATGAAGCCGCAGTAAATAAAAGAGGGCAAAATTTGAGTGTAAAAATGTCATACCGTGAGAAGCAGTGTTCCTGCCATTACAATCTCATTCTTACTCATTGGACCCATCTTCTCCAACCTCTCCTTCGCAAGCTTCGGCGCATCGGGACTGCTCTTCACCGTCGGAGGGTAAATCACATACAAAAGCAATTGGAACGACAATCAACGACACCAAACCAGGTACAATTGCGGCCTTCGCCCAATCGGTCCACCCAATCGTCTGCTTTATCGTATTTAATGTCAAATTCGCACTCAGAGGATTGGCCGCCATTGCCGTCAAGAACATAGCTGATGAAATCACCGACGTTTGAAAGCAAGTAAGCATTAACCAAGACCCCAACTTTTTTTCCGTCCCATCGCCGACATTACTCCCACACGCCACACAAAGCGACTTCACCAACGGTAAGAAAATCCCTCCCGCCCTAGCCGACACCGATGGAATCGCCGGCGCCAACAACGCCTCGCTGAAGACCAAACTATACCCTAACCCCAACGACGAGCTCCCAAACAACGACACAAACTGATACGCAATCCGATTCCCAAGCCCCGTCTTAATAAACCCTCTGGCGAAGAAGAAAGCGAGGGCAATTAGCCACGGGATCGGATCGCCGAAAGCCGAAAACGCCGCGGCGAAAGTTAGTGTTTTGGTGAGCACCGAAGCGCCCAACCCCATCAACGCCACCGCGCCGAGGGGCAACGGCTGAGTGATGATCCCAACAATGGTAGCCAAAAATATCGCCAACAATTGCCACGCGTTTCTGGAAACTCCGGCGGGTACCGGCACAAACCAGAGAATAACGCCGGTGGCAATCGACGCCATCAGTGGTTTCATTGCCGCCCCTTGCCATGGCTGAGACGGAGGAGCTACAGGAGCTGCAGCGGCGGAGGCATTAACACTGAAAGTCCTCGGCGGCTTCTTCGAGATCAAAGGACTAGCAAGGGATGATGTACCACCAAAACAAGACGTCGATGAAATGGTACCGCTACTTGCAAGATTTTTCTGGGTGGTGGTGCTGAGTAGTAAGTTTGGAGTGAAAGAGAGAGATGTGGGCTTGTTGAGTGTGCATCTTGATCGGGGGGTTAGGGTTTTGGGTTTAGATCTCAAAGACGAACGATGGTGGAGACCCAAGTGGCAGGACGAGCTGAGAGCGAGAGAGGACGCCATTAAGTGGCGTTGTGGCGAGTTGAGAAATGGAGAGACGGGTCAGTGGTGGGGTTTATATATGGAAATGAAGGAATGGATCTGGAACGTTGGATGTTGATCGGACGGTGGATTTGACGCTTGGAATACACTTTTCTGTGGGTTGGACTGGTGTGCTTCGTGAATTCCGTCCCAGTTTGCTATGTCCGTCACCGCGGTCGTCGTCACCGGCCCGGCTTTTGGAGTCACGCGGGGAGGGGGATTGAGCTAACGTGCGCCAAATAACACGTGGCGGGGTGTGAGTGGAGGATGGCTGTTTTTGGTTGTGTGGTTGGTGACCAGAAAGTCCAATAAGTCCAAAAGCGCATCTGATGAGGGGATGGCCCGAAAAGGTCGGAGTGAACGAAAGGGCGATGTGGTGTAGGGTAGGGGGAGTGGTGAAATGACGGAAGTGACCTTTGGAAATGAAGTTGTAGTCACCACAGAAATGCACGTGCACTGTAATTGTGCAAAGGGAAACTTGGATTTGCTGCAGCGAAAAGTGTGGGGACGAGGTGCGTACAGCGAAGCTGAGGGTGGAGAAATGAGAAGTGGAGAAGTGAGAACAGAGAAGTGATAGAGGCAGAGGGGATGACCAATTGTGGGCCACACACTGTCCTTAAGCCTCTTTGTCAGGGCCACTAACAGGGTCTGACTTAGATGGACCTACCATCTCAGCGGCCCATACTCTGGTTACTGTAAAGGGAGCGGCTATTGCAACCCCTCAAAGAGATAAGCCGCGCCCTCCTGATTTTCCCACCCCTCAATTTATATGCCCACCCCCCTCACGGACTAAAATACCCTTCCTTCTAACCCTAACCCTTCTCACCCACCCCACTCCCCCCACAGCGCCGATGGAATTCCAAGACCGGCGACGGCTCAGAAGGCTGAAGACCAGCGACGCCGAGGAAGGCCAAGACCGGCGACGCCGACGCTGGCGACGTCTTCTCTCTTCCTCTCCTATTCTTTCTTTCTTTATTTTTTTTTTTTCCCCCTCTGCTGGTCAGATCTATGGTTTTCCGGCGAGGGAGGTGTTTTTTTCAAAACCTCCATTTTTTCCGGTGAGGGAGGTCAGATCTGTGGGAGAGGGGTGCGGAAGAAGGGGTCGCCGACGATGACGGCCACGGTAGGTGACTTTTTTTTGTCTTTTTGCTCTGGTCAGATCTGTGTGTGAAAGGCAAGGGAGGTTTTTTTTCAAAACCTCTATTTTTTCCAGCGACGATGACGGCCTTTCTTTTTTTTTTTTTTTTTGGCTCTGCTGGTCAGATCTGGTCAGATCTGCTTCCAACGGGAGGGAAGACGAGAAGAAAAGAAAAGGAAAAAAAAAAAAGAAGAAGAAGAGAAGAAGAGGGAAGAGGAGGAAGGCCGACGGGAGGGAGGGGAGGGAGGGAGGGTTACCGACGAGAGAGGGGTGCGGTAGAGGGGTTCTGGGAAGGAAAGAAAAAAAAAGAAGAGAAGAAGAGGGAAGAGGAGGAAGGAAGAAGAAGGGAGTGGGAGAGAGTCGCCGGTGGGGTGGGTGCCGGAGAGAGCCGCCGGTGGGGTGAGTGCCGGGATAAGCCCTTTTTGGTAATTTTACATAATAAATTTTTTAATTAAAAAATGTGGGGGGTCAACTTATAGGATTGGGGGGTTGCAATAGCCGTTCCCTACTGTAAATGAGCTTTATATGATCCATTAGGCTTGATACAAAAATTATCTTTGGGGCAGTTATTGCCTCTCTTAATTTTATTTACATCCTTCCATTATATTACTTTTTTAGAAGAATATAAAGAAACTTCATGAAACAAACCAAATATTAGAATTTCCATGTAACTGTGATATGGTCAGATGGTATCACCAACCAATCACATTCAAATAGAATAGGAAAATCAGTGTATTTGTTGGTCTCACTTTCCCATTTTACTTGCATGTGATTGGCTAGTGATACCACCTGACCATATTACATATACATAGAAGTTTTTGCCCAAACCAAAGGGTTCTAAAATTTAATTATTAGATTAACTAGCAGAGGTGAATGAAAAAACACAAGTAGGAGGTTTAATTATTGATCCCAAAGACACAAGTATGATTGATTCTTTCCACATTTGTTCTTTTAATATGAGATTTCATCTTTATCAAATCCGGTCTGAAGGTAATTGAAAATTTCCAAAAATCAATGAATTTGTTCGTTAGAAACACACCAAAAGGTTTGAGAGTTTCATCTACTAGGATTTCAATAAGGGTTGCAAGAGTTATTTCACTGTAACATATAGTTTACTAGATCCAAAAGGTTCAGAAATTTAGTATTTGTGGAAAGTCTTTATGCTTATTTTTCATGGTGGAAGGAACCCATTTTATATTTGTGGAGCTTTGTTACGGTCCTGTTTGGCTAAGTTTTTAAATAGTTCAAAATCACTTTTGAAACTCAAAATCACTTTTGGTCCTATTTGGTAGTCTAAATCATAATCACTTTTAACGTTAAAAAGTTTTTATAAATAAACAGACCGCCCTTAGTTTTTAATCAGAAGTTGGTATTAGCTTTTGCGAAGGATTTTAGTAACTTTTTATATTTTCAAAACTATCTTTAATGCTTGAGTATGGAAACAATTTTTTTTTACTCATATCTTTTAACAAAACAATAATAGCCCCACCTTAAACTCAAGTGTTATCTTCTTCTGCTGCTATGCTCTTTTTTCCTGTCAGCATCAATGTCTTAGTAACTTTAATCAACTTGGACCCGTAGGATCCTAATTTAAACTTCAAAATTTTTTTTTCTCCCTTTATACATTCATTGATTTATACCTGTTGAAATTCTTTTAAGAATTGATTCCATAAAATTTAGATTTGTATTTTTCTTTTTAAAAAAATATATCAATACATGCTCTCTTTTTTTCCTTGTTTTAAGCAAGGAAAAAATAAAATAAAAATGTAAGCAAAATCCCTAGTAATACACCTTTTTGTGGGGTTGCTAGAGAAGTTAAGTTTTGTCTGTGTTTTCCGAAGGTTATCGTTTTGATGACTCGGCGTTCTTGTTATTTGTGTGGTTATGGAACGTCTCACCTAAGTTGTTAGGTAAATAATTTGAGCTCAAATTTCGATTAGCCTAGGGTACCCCTAGTCATTAATATTTTTTTTAAAAAAAATTCACTACTAATACCAAATACAGCCACAAAAAAAAAAAAAAAAAAGCCATTTATTATAAGGGATAGTTCAGTCAATTTAGAGTTATAACAACTACAACAAATGTTCTTCCTAAATAGATAAAAAATCACTTTCAGCTCTAATAGTACTTTTGAATACAGTTTCTAAACAGAGATCAATTCTCTTCTTACTACTCGTAACTTTTAATTCTCTTCTATTTTTTCTTTAAAGCAAAAGTTATAGTTTTCACAAAACAGGCCGTAGTCTCAATTTTCCTTCTTCTTTGGCAATTTTTAAAATAAAATGAACGTATATAGTGTACAAAATTATTGCCTATACCAACCAACCGTCGCTTTGGCCGAGTGGTTAAGGCGTGTGCCTGCTAAGTACATGGGGTTTCCCCGCGAGAGTTCGAATCTCTCAGGCGACGAATTTGAAAACGGACTTTTGTCGTTTTCCCCTTCCGCTTAAACTAAGTCCAAGACCAGGGACCTATGAGGCATTGATGCCTTCACGCTTACAACAAAGTCCAAGATCAGGGGCTGAATTGTCTTTTGATGTTGGGACCCAATCAGATTTATTTGCTGACCTACATTGCTTCTTCGTGGGTGACAAGGCCTCTAACAAAGTCACTGATGAGGGAATCAAAGATATATATATTTTTTTCAGCCAAGCAAAAAACTTATTCTTATCCTTAATTTTTTTAATATCAACAAATAAATATCAAACTATCGATACTTAATAAATTTAAACTTAAAATCATTCACTTAACAAATGAAACAATGTATTAAACTATTATGCCATCAGCGTGAGAGAATCAAATTGGACATGATTAAATTAATGATTCATTTGTATCTAAGATTCGATATGTGCCACTAAAGTTTGAGAAAATTCACCACAAAATTAAGAGTTTAATTCTTTGCATTTTGGAGATTAGAAGGACAGAATATAAAATTTAGTTGGACTTGTTCTGATGGTGCAAAAGTCATTTTAGGTCTAGCCAAATCTTGATTACACATTAATTTGAGTTGTACACGTGGAACAATTTAGACCACACTCTCCAGGTTATATTTGACCTAAATCCAAATCTTGAATTTAACATAGTTCAAGATTTAGTTCAAAACCAAATATGGTTAGAGGCAAAATTTAATTAGTTGAAGGAGTAGCTAATCAATAATCATTGGAGTAACATTTTTGCAGCAAAAGGCACAAAATTTAGGTTTGGATGGTGAAATGGCTCACCATTGGAGTTGCTATTATGAACAAAAAAATAATAAAAATAAATATAAGGTCCGATAAATAGCATGTAAGTTAGAAGGATGCCCTCATGCCCAATATCTGATGAAGTTAAAGCATTCACATGACCTTTAATTCTTAGGTAACTTATTAAAATGTAAGGAATATGCTTCCTCAAAAACCAAGAGGAATAGGAAGCTTATATATATATATATATATACTAGTTATTGCACACGTGCGTTGCACGTGGATTTTTTGTCAACAATAAAATGATTTAAAGATCATCAATTATTTTTCCTAAATAAACATATAAAAGAATAAACAATATAATTATATAATTATATAAAAGAGTAAACAATATAATTAGATGATTTACCACGTAAAATAAAGGGTTTAGCATTCAAATATAAAAGCATTTTAGCAAATTGCTTACTGAAACTCTACCAATCAAATCAAAAGTAAGTGAAAATACTTACAGCAAAAATAAAAATACAAAACCAAAAACTTGAATAAAAAAAACTATAGGAAAGATATATAGAATTTAAATAAAATATGACCTGCATAAAATTAATTTCTCAGATGAACAAAATTAAATAAAACCTAATGTGATTATTAGCATTCAAACCAAAACCCAACTCAACAAATTTCTAGTTGGTGCACATGTGGACCATTTGGAGTTTTTTTATATGTATACACATAAATTTTTCTTATAATCATTAATACTGTAATCAAATAAATTTAATCAGCAATCAAAATCTACAACAATACAATATAAGAGCAAAACATTTTAATAAAAAAAAACCCATTGAAATAGAATTATTGATTTAATGAGATGCACATATCATTACTAATAAATAATAATATTGTAAACTCAGTTGTATGACAAAATGAATCCTAATATTTATCCTATATATCATCAGTTGACAGCAAAAATAAAAATACAAAACCAAAAACTTGAATAAAAAAAAACCATAGGAAAGATAGATAGAATTTAAATGAAATATGATTGCATAAAATTATTTCTTAGATGAACAAAATTAAATAAAACCTAATGTGATTATTAGCATTCAAACCAAAACCCAACTCAATAAATTTCTAGTTGGTGCACATGTGGACCATTTGGAGTTTTTTTTTTTTATATGTATACACATAAATTTTTCTTATAATCATTAATACTATAATCAAATAAATTTAATCAGCAATCAAAATCTACAACAATACAATATAAGAGCAAAACATTTTAATAAAAAAAAACCCATTGAAATAGAATTATTGATTTAATGCGATGCACGTATCATTACTAATAAATAATAATATTGAAAACTCAGTTGTAGGACAAAATGAATCCTAATATTTATCCTATATATCACACAATATTATGCGATAAAATTTCAATGTCATTTATAAACATAGGTTAGATGATCCTAATTTCATAGTTAATGGAAAATTATAATTTTTTCTTATATATATTAAAGAGCGTCCACATATAGAAATATTTTCTATTTCTCTATGTTCTTGGTAATTAAACATGATGTAAAGGAAAACAAAAGAAACAAAAGCGAAATAGAATTTGAGGTGACAAGTAAAGATTTCTCAATTTTTAAGCAACATTATGTTGTGGTATATGGTATTCTAAAAGTGCCATCAATATAGAAGACCTTTTCCCTTTCTTTTTCTTCTTCTTCTTTTGTTCTAATTTCATCCTTAATAGATAATAATTTAAATAATTTTATATAAGTAGAAATATGAATTTTGAGGAAAAAAAATGAAAGACCATTGGAACCTGAGTACAAAATGGCAAGATATGAGAAGCAAGTTCTCCTTAATACACACAGTAGTCGTAATTCTAGTGCATTTTTTTATATATATTTCAAATAGTAAAACAAGTAGCAACACTTCTCAACATATTCTTCTTCTTTGCCAAATCATGAGAACTAAAGTAGTAATAACGAACTGCTTCATCTTTTGAAGGATTGAAGTCTTTTCGAAGTGTTGGAATAGAAGCATAAAATTCCGTTTGGTTTCTGAGAAAAAGTAGTAAAACAAAACCAAAAAAAAATTAAAATTCTATTGGTTTCATCATTTTGGAATCCATGACACAGAAAACTTCACTCCGTTGAGCCTACTACAACAATTTGGCCTAGTTATAATCAAATAGCGCATGATGACCTAGAACAAACCATGGAAAGGTAGAAAAGTAAAATACAACCAATTAAAATAATTTGATAGAGATTGAGCATATAAAAATGTAGAAAACACAAAGTAAAGCAAACTGAAAGAGCACCTTTTATGATGAGACTTTAAATATTGAAGATGATGATGGAATAAAAGAGAAGTTGAGTGTGCAAATCCTTGGGCAGAGAAAGTGACTTAAAAAGAGAAGAAGAGGAGGGAGACGGATGGAGATGGATGAGGGCAACGTTTTAGGGTTTTAGGATTCTAATAATCTTTACTTCAATTACTTTAATTGAAGCCTTGAAGGGGGTTTGGTTTTATTTAATTATTATACAAATTATAGTTTCTTTAAAATTCTTATTAAGATATGTGTTTTGTATTGCTATATTTCCTATATATGCAGAAGAGTAGTTGTATAGTTTATTTAGAATTCTTATTAAGGTATGTGTTTTATATTGCTCTATTTCCTATATATGCAAAAGGGTAATTATGTATTTAAAAATTAAAATAAGGGTATATTAGTCAATCAAAAGTTTTTCTCACATTCATCTTTTTACAGGTAGTATAGATATATAATTAAAGGCCTCACCAATGGGAAGAAAGTCATGTAAAATTTTCATAAAAATACCACCATATTTTTAAAAAAAAAAGGAATAGGAAGCTTCCACAATGTCAAAACTATTAGTTTCATTCACCCACTTTACTTCTCATTCTACTTCTAGGTCGGTGTATGTCTAACAAAGTAGCAAGCCTATAATTAACTACAAAGGTACGTCATTTGTTTATCTATTATATATTATATATAACGGAGAAATGGTCATCCTGTAGTTGCCACGCATCGTGTGTGTGTGTGTGTTTTTTTTTTTTTTTTCCAAAATCACATGTTCAACAGTGAACTTTTTTCGAAAAATTACCTTTGGTGATCCATTTATAACTTAATACCAATAAAGGACGTAAGTTGTCAACTCGCTACAACTTAACTATATACATGTGTGAAATGACTACTAATTTACTTTTTTTTTTTTCATATTACATTGAAAGTTGATCACTAAAACATAATTTTTCCAAAAAGTTACTCTTAGTGACTTTTGAGGAAATTGTTTTTTCAGTGACCACTTTCCATTTTAATACCAAACAAAAGTCATTCTTTGTCAATTTGTTACAAATTGACTGTATATGTGTTTAAAGATGAATACCACCTTACTTTGTCTGGTAGTAAGTTAAGAAGTGTTCATCAAAAAGTAATTTCCCCAACTTTTTTTTGGTGTTCACTGCTCTTTGTCATGCAAGTAAATTGTCGTTTGGTATTCACCACATATCTCTTTGTTTTCATGTGAGAGAATCGAAAAACCCACACTATATAATGTTCATCCCAAACTTTATAAGCTACCATATTTATTATTGCAATTAAGGAGAGAATCATTATATGGAAACGATAAAAATGCATAGAAAATGGTACAAATTACTTACAAAACTATAAAAATGTTTAAAAAATCGTGCAAATACATTTTTACCAAACAAGGGGTATCTCAAACCGTTAGGCCCAAACTAATCCCTCATGATGCACAAACTATTCGCAAGTTTATGGCATCCAATAATGAAGGAGCGAAGACACAAACCCGAGACTTGATTCCTGAGCTGTGGTTCTTTATCATCTAAGTTACCATTGCGAGTGTGTATTATATATATATATATATGATGATCGGGGTAAGCATGTGCTGATATAAATCATATCAACACCCGTATTGGAGGTTGTACCTCATGCATCAATGGGTTAAGGGATACATTGCGTTAATGTAACGGGTATAACTCCCAATACATGATACTGATATAACTTATATCAACACGTATTGACCTGATCAATGCTATATATATATATATATATATAATTTTTATTTTTCACAATATTTATTTTTTACAAACTTCACCCGTGCAACGCACGGGTTATAAACTAGTTTTTTTTTAAAAAGTAGATACCACATCAGCCGATGGATAAATCTGGTGGATTCATTTGGTGAATTTACATTAACATAAAACGGCATAGATATTAAGGATGGATTGTATTATACTATAATGTATGGAAGTGACATTTTTTAATCCCTCTGACCAAACACAACCTTTGAATAATGGGTCACAATGGTATAGGCCAAGTATAGGAACGGCTATTGCAACCCCACTAAAGGTTAAGTTGCCCCCCCCAAATTTTTTAATGAGAAGAATGATGCTGCAAAATGACCAAAAAGGGCTTTATGCAACCCACCCCTCCCGTTCCACTCTCTGGCACCCCTCTCCGGCAACATTCTTCGGCACCCACCCCACCGGCAACATTCTCTGGCGAGCACCCACCCCTCTCCCGCACCTTCCTCCTCTTCCCTCTTCTTTTCTTCTTCTCTTCTTTTTTTTTTTTTTTTTTCTTTTCCTTCCCAGAACCCCTCTTCTGCACCCCTCCTCGTCGGCAGCCCACCCCTCTCTCGTACCTTCCTCCTCTTCCCTCTTTCCTCTTCTTCTCTTCTTCTCTTCTTTTTTTTTTTTTTCTTTTCCTTCCCAGAACCCCTCTCCCGCACCCCCCCTCGTTGGCAGCCCTCCCTCCCCGTCGCCGTAAAAAATGGAGGAATACACAGATCTGACCACATAGGGAAAAAAAAAAAAAAAAAAAAAGGAGAAGAAGAGAGAAGAGGAAGAACCTCCCGTCGCCGACACCCCACCCCACCGGAAAAAATAGAGGTTTTGAAAAAAAACCTCCCTTGCCGGAAACACACGGATCTGACCAGCAGCAAAGGGAAAAAGAAAGAAAGAAAGAAGAGGAGAAGAAGAGAGAAGAAGAAGAATCTCTTGTCGTTGGCACCCCACCCCACCGGAAAAAATGGAAGTTTTGAAAAAAAAACCTCCCCCCACAGATCTGACTAGCAGAGGAAGGAAAGAAAAAAGAAGAAGAAGAAGAAGAAGAAGAAAGAAGAGAAGAAAGAGAGAGAAGGGGAAGAACCTCCGTCACTATTCTCCTGTTGCCGTCTCGTGTGGGGGGGGGAGTGGGGTGGGTAAAGGGGTGGGTGAGGGTTAGGGTTATTTAGAAGAGGAGTGTTTTAGTCTTTTAAAGGGGTGGGTATATATATTTGGGGGGTGGGGATATCAGGTGGGGGCAACTTAACCCTTTGGGGGGTTGCAATAGCCGTTCTCGCCAAGTATTTAACCACGGGCCGCGTTCAGCGCCACTCGCCCACTAAGAGAAATGAGCCACTTACCTGAGCTAGCTAGCATTCACGAAGGTTGGCAGCTTGTTTTGTCCTTCAAAATTCGTTCTCATCATTTCACAATCGTTGCCAAAGCAGCCCAATTTGTATGATGCGAACCTTCATGAATGCTTACCAAAAATAAACTACATGAATTTATCTTCTTTTTATTTTTTTTTTCACTTTTTATTTTTTAAAACATGAAGACAAGCATGAATCACTAAATGAGTCCAACATGAGTCACTAAATGAGTCCATCCAAGGATTAGGAAAGGCTTGGACTTTGTAGTCCTAGGGTCTCTTGCCAAGTAAGGGATTTTGGGTTCAATTCTTACCACTCTCTTTCAAAACCATCTCTATGGACTTTGTCTTATAATTACCCTGAGTGTGGGACAGTGGGATTACATGTGTTTAGGGATTAGTTAAGTGCAAAATATATGAAAACTCCTAAAAAAAAAGAAAAAAAAAAGGGAAAGGCATATGGAGTGAGGGGAGGATTGGGCCCACTGGATTAAGGTTTTTACAAAATTTCTCAAATGGAAGAATAGTGCACTAGGGATTTGGATTTGGGGCAATCCATGCCTTTAACTGCATAGTGCAGTAGGCGTTGGATGGCGGCCATGTGGCAAAGCAGGAAATGAATGGTGGATTTCGCGCTTGGGTTAAAGGCTTCCTCCCCTTAACGTCGTTTGCCGTTAATCTGTAAAACAATGAAGAAATGCTGCGTTTTGTGCTTCCATTTCGGGGGCAAAACCAGTAATCCCATTTCAATTTTATTTCTTTCCCTCTCTCTCCTCTCTCCCCTCCCACCGTTCCACTCTCTCTCCTTTCTCCCATCCCTTCGTTCCACTCTCTCTCACCTTTCTCATCCCAAATTTGGGTTTCGTGCACACCGGCAGTTCCCCACCACTGGCGCAGGCGCAGAGGTGCCAGATCCACCGCCGTTGCCGCTGCTGCTCCACCTTAGCTTCCCCCAAAAGGCCCTGCTGCCGTTGCTCCTCCTTCCTTGGCGGGAACCTAGGTACTGGTTTTATTATATATATATGTATATATATAATTTTTTTTTTTTTGGTTTGTTTGTAACCTGTCTAAATAGGTTTTTTTGTTGAGAAATTTCAAGTTTTTTTTTTTTTTTTTTTTTTTTTTTGTTTTTTTGTTTGTAACCTGTGTAACCCAGGTGCTGCTCCTCTTTCTATCGACAGCATGCAATGACAATACGGTGGGTCTCCTTACGGCACCCACTGTCGTTGCCCCTGTTTGATCTCTCTTTCTCTCTCTGTCCCAATCTCTTTTATCCACTCACCGGTGTCAACAGCACCCCCTTCGTCGTCGACACCTCCCATTGCTCGCTCCTGCTCGTCACCTGCTGTCGGCACCTTCCGCCGTTGCCTGTCGTCGTGTGCACCCCCCTAAACCCAAGTATGTTCAATTTTTTTTTCTTTTTGTAACCCTTAACCGCAAATTATGTGATGGAATCAAACCCTTAACAGCTTAAATTTTTTTGTTCTGCAATTGCATAAGGAAATGCTTATCTGGGAATTTCAAATCCATGCATTTGATGTGTTTTAGTCTTTTAGACCAGGATGATTCTTATCATTTGGAGGGGAATTTCCAAAAATTGGGAATTTAGATTTGTTTAGGAAGCTTATCTGGGAATGTGATTTAGATTTGTTTACGAAGCTTGATTTACCTGGGATGTGAATATTACAAGCTTGATGTTAGGGATTTTTTTTTTTTTGTTTTTGTTTTTTGTGCTACTATAGTTGGGTTAGTTTAGGGGTTAGGAAAAATAAGCAAGAAATCAAAGAGAGAAAGAGGGGAAGGGGGGGGGGAACGGTGAGCACAGTTCAAAACTTAAGTAAATTAGTTTAGCTTGAGTGCATTTTGAACAACTATTCCTACCATGTAATGGTTTTCACTCGGGAGAAAAGAACCTATTTTACCAAATAAGTGTTTACATTTGTGTCCTTTTTCTTTAATATTTGGCCATCATTTTGGGTTCTGCAACCCTTCCCACATTAATTTCTTTTAGTATACTTCTTTCCTACCTCTCTCTGATGAGATTGTTTTCTGCTTTCATTTGAATTGATGATTTACACTTGCAGGTGGAAGACTTCATCAAAGCCATATTTACAGAAACACCTTTCAAAAAAGAATGCTTGTGGAGGATAGAAAATACGTATTTTTAGAAGTTCCTAGTTTACTAGGAATGACAGTCTTATAGCACAGCAGGTGTTCATCCCTTTGGGTCATCAGCGCTCTCCCAATCCAATCAATATAAAGCAAAAAGATGCAGTTTTGTCAAAGCTTGTGTAAAATTTTCTTATCTAATTATAAGTAAGATGCCTATAAAGGTATCTCTTTGTAAAAATTGTTATAAGTAAGATGCCTATAAAGGTATCTCTTTGTAAAGATTGTGCTCGTAAACCTTTTTTTTTTTTTTGGGGGAAAAAAATGGTGAGCTGCAAAAGGCGTTAAGGTTGAATGAGAGACTACAAATTATCTGAAAATTACAGAAATCTTGTGAAAGATGGATGCCAGCAATATTTGCAAGAAATAATAGGAAGTGGATTGTGAAAATGATGTGTTTATGCATGCAAAATAGGTTGTGAAAATGGCATGTTTATACATGCAAACTCAGTTGGGGGGGGGGAGGCGAAATCCGCTGTTCATTTCCTGCTCCGCCACGTGGCCGCCATCCAACGCCTAGTGCAACATGCGGGTAAAGGCATGGACTGCACCAAATCCAAATCCCCTTTAACCGCCAAAACTTAAGCTCCCTAGTCCCGTACTGATCTCTATAAAACAGCACGTCGCATCTCTTCTTTCTCTCTGATCTCTCTCTGTCTCTCTCGCTCTCTCTCTCTCTCTCTCTCTCTCTACCATTCTTTTCTCTCATTCTTTCTCTTTGATCTCTCTCTTTCTCTCGCTCTCTCTCTCTCACTCTCTCTACCATTCTTTCTCATATACTCACACCAGAATCAAGAATGATGGACACAAGAGAAAGTTCAAAAACTCTGGTTTCCGCGGCAAAACTCGTCGGCGGTGTGCCGGAGAAGAAAAAGGCGACCGTAGGCGTGGGAAACTTCTTGGAGGAGGAATCTCTTCAAGATCGGAAATTGGAGAAACAAGAATTCAAGAAGAAACCTCTGGTTGCGGCGGTACTCATTCAGCAGAAGAAAACGACTACTGAATTAGAAATAATGCATTCTGATGAGGTATGTGTGTTAATAAATTTAAAGAAATTTAAATATTTGATTCTTTATGTTACTTGTGTAATTGTGTAATTCACACGTATGCATGAATGCATAGTCACACAGACATCATCTTATTTTGAACAATTAGTTATTTTAAGAGTTGAGTCTTAATGGGAATTTGAAAACTGCAGTAGCCAATTTTGATTACATTTTGGATCCAGGTTACAATGGCATGTCCTTGATAAAATGCTCCTATTGTCTTGTGTAGAAGGGTAGAGTTCAGATGTCAGAGAGGCCGGCAACATGTGAGGTGTAGCATATGCTCTCTTGCTCATCATAACCAGAGGGTTAGGGAGAGTTGTGGCTAGTACGTAGTGGAAGAGAGGAAATAAGAGGGAGAGAGAGTGGTCTCTTTGTGGCGTCTCCCCATCTTTGAGAGGGAAACCCCTTTCCTCATGAAAGTAGGGGGTATTTATAAGCAAATACCACATGTGTGGTATAAGTCAACCATAGAGATGGTGACACGTGTCTAATGTATGATGATCTCTACTAGTGACACGTGTCCAATAATCTTATCCACCCTCTCTCCCTTCATAATTTAATCTTGTCTGGCCAGAGACTCAGTCTGAAATAAATAATGTTCGTGCCATATGTATGTTTGAGCATCAATGTAAATAATATGTTCTCGACTTCGGTCCCCAGCCAGCATTTCCTCATTGACCCATCAAACCACAACCTCTTTAGAACCCCTGGTATGATAGAAACATAGTATTTTGTGGGACTAATATGCCCATATGATGTGTTCATGACCTGCACGTGACCCATATGCGATGGTTTGGACCATGTGTCAAGCTCAGATGCAGTGACGACCCCTTGACCGCTGACTAAGTCAACAATTGACTTCTAACCACTTGTCAAGGTAAGATTGGTGTACATATCATTTTTCAGGGGGATATACATAGGAAAATCCATGTGCCTACATCTTGGAAATGATATAATCGGCCTTGGTGTGAATTGTCATTAATGATTGGTTCAATGTCTGACTTAGATTGATTATTATTATTATTATTTAAAAATGACTTAGATGCAATTAGATGGAGCTTATCGCACCCCAATTTATCATGGGACTTGACTGTGCTTGGTAATTTATTAAATGTGTTTTTACTAGAATAAATTGTATATTAGAAGCCAATGAATAATATCACGTAGCAACACTGTTCATTTATTCCATTGATAAGTTTATAGGGAAATTTAAATTTTTAAGTTTTTTAAAGACCCTCTTTTCCTCTTTGGGTCAGGAGATAAGAAACCTAGTCTGTGGTGCAACCCTGGATCCCCAACGGACTTTACTTATTTTGGATTTATTACGTTAGACTTGTTGCTATAAGATCTTCAAAATGACCTTGAAACCCTTTTTTTTCTAAAACAGGAAGGTGAGTATGAGAATCTCAATCGGAAAGAGGGTTTCAGAGGGCCAGGTAAGGTCAAACGGCCTCGTGGAAGGCGCAGCATGGACCCGAACAATAAGAAGGACACCCTTTCGAGACTGGCAGAGAGGGAAGAAAAACGACGGCACCAGCAGTTTTGAGAATACGCATTTTGGAGTGAGTGCTATGGTGGCTGAGATTTGCTGACGCCCGGTTTCAGAGGCCTTTTGTCTTGAGTTTTATCATTATATTTTGATGATCTCTTGTAACATGAAACAATTTCAGATTGGAAAACACTGTTCTAGTATTAGTATATTCATTTCAACATCAACATGGACTGCAATCTGCTAATTTGAAATGTGAACGTTCTTTGATTACTTTTTTTCCCTCTCTAGGTATATAATTGCATTTCTAGATGTGCTTTGGTTTTACGTGGGAAAGGAGAAACATTTGTCTCTTTTATGGTGGGTGCCTGATCACCTGAATTCTGCGAAACTATACTTTGTCAACAATGGAGAACTTATCACAACTGGAAGCGTTGTGCGAAAGGCTTTATAATTCACAGGACTCTGTTGAACGAGCTCATGCGGAGAGCACTCTGAAATGTTTTTCTCTGGACACCGACTACATATCACAGTGTCAATACATTCTGGACAATGCGTCGACTCCTTATGCATTGATGTTGGCTAGTTCAAGCTTACTGAAGCAAGTTACAGAGCACAGTCTCCCTTTGCAGCTCCGGTTTGACATTCGTAATTTTCTTGTCTGCTTGCAGATAATTATGCCTATAAATATTATAGGAGGAAATTTGTGATTGGATTCCATCCCATCTGTAGCCTGATATTTGTCTGCTTCCTCTCTTGAATGTATGCAGTTCAATGTCACTGTCATTCGATGCGCAGCTCACCTACTGTCTTATGCTTGTCTTTGGTCTATCACTGTGTTGACCATCTTATTTTCTCTTTTGTGGTTAACCAAATGAAGAAGGTTTTATTTTATTTTTAGGAGTACTCGATCACCCTAAGTGATCAGGATTAATGTTTTGCTGAGTTGAGTTGAGTTGAGTTTTTTTAACGATGGGCAGGTGTTGAGGATCTTGTTTTGTTTGATATTTCTCTAGGATAGACAACTTTTCAGATTTCTTGTACAGTTACATTTCCGATACTGTTGTTTCCTTTTCCATATTTTCTTTAATTCCTTCCAAAGTTGACCTATTGTACTTTGTCTGAAGGAAACTATCTTATAAACTATCTGGCAACCAGAGGACCTGATTTGGAGCCTTTTGTAATTGGATCTGTAATTCAGCTCTTTTGTCGAGTTACAAAGTTTGGATGGTTTGATGATGACAGATTCAGAGAGGTGGTTAAAGAGTTGATGAACTTTTTGAGTCAGGTGACATGACTTCTCGCTTCTGCATATTGTGTTATAATGTACGATTTACTTAGAATGCTTTGTTTAAATCCCTTACATTCTATCTGTTTTTTCAGCACATATGGTTTATGGTTTTAAATGTTTGAATTTATTAGGTTCAATATTTGCTAACATGCTTAATCTTTCAGTTTGTTTATAATTATTTTTATAAATATTATTGTTTGTATATTATAAACTATTATTATTACAGGAATCTAGTGCTCGATCTTCCCAAATAATCAATAAATGGATTTGGGGAAACAGAATGAATTCAAAAGAAAAACAGGTAGCAGGTAATGCAGAGATTCAATCTTACATCTGTGAATTTACTACATTTACGATTTGAAACGGAGCTTTCATCAACTCTGCAAGTTGTATTGATCGACAAGCTAGCTTCTGCCATATCTCGAATCTCCTTCATGCACTTCTCATCCGATATGCCTCCAAGCTGCTCTAGCCGTCTCTGAAGAAGTGATGCTTGTTTATCAAAATTTCTACAGCTCCGAACCTCAAAATCCCTTACTCCAGAGCTCCTCTGCAACTCTTCTAGTTTCTCTGCTAAGTCTTCAATCTCCTTGTCCAATACCGCTCTCGCGCTATTTCCATCACAAATCTTCTTCCTCCCATACAAACCCAATCACCAAATCAAGCACTACTAACATATTTTCATCTAGAATGAATTTATCTTCCTTAAAATGAAATCAAAGATAAAAAATAAAGTATTTCAAGCAACTCAAATTTGACTAGCCCTCTGTTTAAGCTACTTAGAAAATGAAGGATAAGAAAAGAAATTATCAACTACCAAATAAGAACTATCAAAAGAAAGGTTAATATAATCATGTCCGTGAGAAATTGAATTGTGTTAAAAATGGAAAATTCATCTAAAAGGAAATTAAATAAGCTGAATGGTTGAATCTGAGAATGTACACTCTTTTTGGTTGCTGAGAAAATGGAAGAAAAGAAAATAAGAGGACAAGATACTGAGTCTTACTTTCGCGGTTGTTTATGGTTTAAAAAAAAATTACACTCGGTTGAGTGAAATCAAAAATCTGATTTATTCTCTTTTGCTATATTCTCTGAGTAATCAAACAGAAGGGAAATCAATTAAATCATAATTGAATTCCAACCATAAAGAATACGTTCATATAATCATATCCTCCATATGGTTGCTGAGAAAACAGAGGAAGAGAAATGAAACTTCTTAATGTTACTTTCGTAAAGGTCCAAGTGTTCTCTAAATCCAAAAAGGACAAAACCCAATATTCAAAATCCTAATTTCTTTTACTTTCCCATATTTTCTCAGCAACCAAAGAGATACGAAATAGGAAAATAAACGATTTATTCAGATAATCTAACCCTCAGTTCGGTTTCTGAAAAAAATGGAGGACTCAACTCAAATAAGCCAAATGGCTCAACTAGGCTCACTAAAGACTCGAATATGAGAAACCCATGATTCTATATCTCAATTTCTTTTATTTCCTCACATTTTCTCGGTAACCAAACAGAGTCTAAAATGAAACACTAATAGAAACCAGAGTCAGAACTAATTTCGACTAAAGACAAAATCTTAAAGATTCAAAATTCCGTTTGCTTTCATTTCCCTCGCTTTCTCGGAAACTAAAACAGAGTGTCTTGGAAATGGGATCGATATACTAACAGAAACCAGAGTCTGAACAGCAGAGCGAAGAGTCCTCTCCATCTGAACCCTATTCCTCTCCAACTTCTTCAACGCCACCTCTCTCTCCATCCTCAGAAACTTACACTCAGCTCTCAAAATCTCCACCTCAACCGTCCTCTCTCTCCCCTCCACAACACCCCTTTCTCTCTCTTGAACCTCCTCACAATCTTCTTCAACGACTCTCTCTCTCTCCTCACACATTCGCCCCCAGCATTCAACAGAACAATGGGAACATCTTTCGAAAAGCTCCTCTCTTCGTCGAACAAAGCCTCGAGCTTTTTCCCTCTTTGGTGTCGCCGGAGCTCATGGAAGATGGGTTTGACGGTGGCCGTGGTTTTGGACATTTTCCGGCGAGGACGCCGGGGGAAGTGGAGGATTCGTTGGGTTGGTGGAGGTGGTGGGTGCCACCTTAGTTGTTGTTGCTGTCTTCTAGTCGCCGTTGTTCCTGTTGTTGTGGACATGGTGTTGATGTGACTACTGGCTGTGTGATGGTAACGGGTTAACGGCTCTTTTTGAGAATTTGAAAAAGGGGGAAGAGGGGTTTATGAAAGGTGCCGCCGGGGGGGGGGGGGGGTGTGGGGGGCGCTATTTGATAAGTTTTTGAATAATTAGTGGTTTTCATGCAACGTATAGAGAGAGAGAGAATTTAGAGATAGATGTCTAGAGAGAGAAAGCTCAAGTGAATGGGGTGGTAATCTTGCTAAGGCCGAGAAAGGTGTTCTAGAGAGAGAGCCGGGAGGAGTGAATGGCTAGAGATTGATGTCTTTAGAATTTAGGAGTGAAGTGGGTGAGAGAGAGAGAGAGAGAGGGAGAGGGAGAGGTACTGGAAATTTAGACAGAGGGGGGGGGGGGGGGGAGAGAGGATAGGCGTGCAACCTCCTTTTGTGTGAGGAACAGAGAGAGGAACAGAGATTTCAAATGAAAGTTTTTTCCTTTTAAGGTAATGTATTTTGTTTATTTATAACCTTGAACCTTGGTGTCTTATGGAAATACGAGAAGGAAGATAGTTAATGTTTGCTGCACTGTTTTCACGAAGTTGTCCTTGCCTTATTTATGTAGCTTTTTTTTTCTTTTTTCTTTTTTGGGGTGCTTTTCATGATTTCATCTCTATTTTTGCTTTCAAATTGATGATATGCTACTAGTCCACTACTAATGCTAGTAGCAGTGTAGCAATTGATTTATTTTGTGTTTTTTAAATTCACACCACCATAATAGCCACATCATTAAAATAAAAAATTAAGAAAAAAAATTAAAAATTAATACAAAGTAGCAATTTCTATAAAAATGTAGTTTTTTAATTTATTATTTTGTGTGTGTGATATTCAATTTAGTCGATGATAATTCAGATTATCAAAATTGTCACTGTAGTAAGAGCCACAATCCTAAGGGGTTAGTTTAGTTACAAGCTAACACTTGATAAGGGCCTTATAAAATGAAATTCAAGTGTTCAAAACTTCATTAAAAAACGTTGATCTCCTTTTAAGTTTACCTCCAATACTTGAAAGGTCTAATAATTATTCAATGCATGTGGGATGAGGAAAATGAACATGCCCAAACGAACAATCAAACGAAAATAATAATAATAATAATAATCTATGCAAAGCACCTACCTGTTGGTAATAGTCATGAACACAAAAACCAAAACAAAACAAACAAAAAAACTAAAAATTAAAAATTAAAAATCACACACACATATATATTTATATACACACACATTAAATTTGGAGGCTTAGACCTCTTGTTACTCTCAAATTGTAAACATTTAAAGATATATTTCATGAAAATGCCAATTGTTATGTGGCCTAGCGGCACTTCTTTGATCCTCTTATGTAGCAAGAGATTATGTAATGGGATATTATAGGTTTAAGTCTAAGATTATTATAAATTAATGTAATGAATTTTTTATCTATGTTACTAAAATAAAAAAATAAAAAAAAGAAAGGAGATATTTCATGAAAATGGATCATTATATCACACTGACAACGCAAAATTAGAAGGATAACAACACTTAAAAAATAGGAATTTTACTCTCGAGGAGAGCCAAGTCTAATAAAAAGACTCACATAATAGGAGGTGGATGTCTCTCACACACAAATAAGACAGCATACAAAAGTGTTGCAATACTCTACTTCTTTTCTTTCTTTTTACGCAGAGAATGACTGTCAAGAGGAGCCAAGTCTGATAAAGGGACTCACATAGAACGAGGTGGGTGTCTCAGAGTCTCTTTTAATTCGACCTTATTATGGGTGTTAGGTAGGAATAAATTATGAGGCAAGTGATCCGTGCCGTTGAAGGTGTCTGGTTCCTCAGAGAGTTTTAATACTATAATCTGTGTCTGCCTCTCTGGTGGTTTCTCATTTATTTTCGACGCTGACAATCTTATTCCTCAGCCCTTGCATGCCATTTCTCGGCTCTTTTCTTTACTCACCGACTATCACTGTGATTCTCTCGATTCTGTTGTACCTTTTGTGGGTTTATAATCCTCGAAAACCAGCTATATTTGTTACGAGAGAATGAGTGAGGAAATGGAATGGTGATTCCATTATAAAAAAAAAAAAAAGGTAAATGTTTGGCTGCACAAGAGAATGGATGGTAATTCATTTGTGTAGGTCTATTCCCTCCAATGAAGAAATAACTATTCATTCCCAAATCAAATGGAATAGCTTTTCCCAACTTTCAATAAGTAAAAATCATTAAAAATGGATCCCACCAATGTTTTTTCATTCCATCCCATCCCTTACCAAACATTAGGATGGAATGTTCATTCCCATTCCAATCCATTCCATTCCCTTGAACCAAACGTAGCCTAAGTTCCTTAACCACATATTTGAAATTTATAATGCTTTACCCCATGTTTTGAAATTTATTTTGATATTTGGTGGACCCCCTTTACCCAATATAGAAGTGTTTGGTGGCAAACATCAAATTCAATCCCATGGCCTATTTATCAATGACATTATCTTAATATGTGGTTATCGCTCCTCTAATTATCTTCTATCAATTAATATATCCGTTGTTCAAAATAAAACAAATCAATAGAAGTCTTTATAAGTGATTCCAGTGTGAGAAGTTGAAATTTAAACTTCCATGTGCTACATTGGGATAAGGTTAACGGTAGAATTGTGAGTCTTGTAACATGAGGGTGTTTTATTTCAAACTACAATTCTCTACTTGTAGCATAATCGTTCTTTGCCAAACAATTTTTTTTTCTCAGTTTGATTTTTCATTAGGTTTTTGGCTTGATCACATGGTTTAATTTTATAATTGAGTTCATCAGTGAAGGGGAAGCCCTCATCCCTCTTGTTATGCTTTCCCCTTTTTTTTTTAATGTTTCTCATGCTAATCATTAGCCGAAAATATAACCAAATGAACAGGTCAAATACTCGAATTTATTTCCTATCCAAAATAAAAAATAAAAAAATTACTCAAATTTAATTAAAAAAATCCGGTCAATTGCTATTGAATGAGAACAAACATCAAACTTTAATTTATGCATGTCATTAAAATATGTGACATTGTATACTAGAAAGTTCATGCTCATCCTTGTGAGGCTCTCTGTACAACATAGAGCACCTCTTAGAATTCACACAACCCTCAAATAAGGGAGAACTCATTAATACACCAATAGAAGTGCCCTCTGCATGGCTTCTCTTATATAAAATAAAATTGTTTTGGTTGCAAAGATGGACCTTTCTTATTCCATAATCTAACTAATTATCAATGATGTACACCATCTTAACATGATTGTAGCTCCCCTAATTACCCTCAATTAAGATATCGATCAAAATAAAATTTTAATAAAACCCTGGTAAATCATGTCAACTTCTTGTAAAATTAGTCTCACGGTTTCATAATTTTACCGCTGTGGGACCCTCTTGGTTACTTGAATTTTGAAACCAATGTGTCTTTATTGATGAAGGCATATCAAGTTGTAAGGTTTTGTTAATTTAAATTTAAACTAACTAATGATTCCCATAATCGTTTTTTCCAATACATTATTCGTATATATACCTTGGAATAAAACTACTAATTTTCAAGGTACGTGACTATATAGTATATACTCTGCCGGCAGTAGCGGCTTTCGAGGGAAGCTAGGGCGGAGCAGCAACGGCAGCGGCGGTGGATCTGGCACCTCTGCGCCTGTGCTGGTGGTGGGGGAACTGTTGGTGTGCACAAAACCCAGATCTGGGACGAGGAAGGCGAGAGAGAGTGAAACAAAGGGAGGGAAGAGAGGAGAGAGAATGGAACGGCGGGAGGGGAGAGAGGAGAGAGAAGAGAGAGAGAGATGGAGGAGAGAGGGAACGAAATGAAATTGAAATGGGATTACTGGTTTTGCCCCCAAAATGGAAGTACAAAACGCAACGTTTCTTCATTGTTTTGCAGATTAACGGCAAACAGCATTAGGGGGAGGAAGCCTTTAACCCAAGCGCGAAATCCACCGTTCATTTCCTACTCCGCCACGTGGCTGCCATCTAACGCCTACTGCACCATGCAGTTAAAGGCATGGATTGCACCAAATCCAAATCCGTGCACTAGTGCTAAGTTTATCATGATTTATGACTCAATAACGAAGATAGCAAACCACTGTGTATATGACACATGTCATGTTCCTTGAAGGATAGCAATGAGTGCATGAGGTTAGGTAATGGGCTTAAGCCCTCAGGCAATCCTAACCCATGAACCAAGGATGGCCCAACTCCTTTATTTGCCATAGGGAACGACTATTGCAATCCCACGTTTTTATCAAATCATCCATTTTGTTTTGGTTTTTAAGATTTTATGTAAAATATAAAAGGTTTTTACAAAAACCAGCTATATTGTCCACTAGAAAACATCATTTTGAAAAATCTTGCAGAAAAAAGTTTTTCCAAAATCTATCGTTTGACTAGACATTTTGGCAAAAAATAAAATAAAGACTATAAATGATAAAAAGTCTATTTAAACGATAGATTTTTGAAAAACTTTATTCTACAAAGTTATTCAAAATGATGTTTTTTAGTGGCTACCGCATTCGGTTTTTGAAAACTTTTTATATTTTGTATAAAACCTTAAAAACCTAAAAAATAAAAGGGTATGATAAAAAAGTGGAGTTGCAATAGCTGTTCCATTTCCCAAAAGGGGTAAAGCCTTTCAAGCCAGCCGTCCTCTTGGCTCTTTAATATGACATTTTGATGGGAGTTTCTAAAGGTTAATGATAGCACCTAGCCACCTACCAAAACATATAAGACACTCTTGATTCGACTAAAACCACGATAGGGTCGATGGATGCCTGATTTCCAGCAGCTGTAGGGACTATAAGGAAGTTGAAATGACTTAAATTGTATTCGAAAATAATTAAATGTATTAATTAAAAGTAATGCTGCAATTGAAAAGCATATCCTTTAATTGGTTCCAAATGTCATGGGCATAGCAGTCTAATGGCACTTGCCTCACTTGTTAAGTAATCAATGATCTTGGGTTCAAAATCATGGAGTAGTATTAAAAACCATTTGTTGATATTAGAAGGGGTTGGGGGTTAGAGTTAGGGTTAGAGGGTACCTATTCCAAAGATGCTTCTTTTCTTTATTTATTTTCCAGCTGGCATGGTTTGAATAGAATTTAATTGTTTTTGTACATGCTCACAATAATTAATTGGGTACCTTAATGTTTGGTACTTTTTGAGGGGAGGAGAGAGAATTATTTTTGGCGGATGGGTGCCCCAAATAAGGTTGAAGATTAAATGATTATGACAAGATGATCATTATGAAAACTAGGACCAAAGTTTCACTAACTGTACTGTAGCTTTCCACCTAAGAAAAATATATCAAATTTCATTAGACTTGACACTCCTCGACCATTCCATTTAATCACGCTCAAAGAAAATTTGACTCGAAGTAAAGGATTCAATTGTAAATAAGACAAGCTTGACAAAGCCGTCATAGCATAGTAATGTAAGCATGACATATGAAGGGTGGTGTGACATACGTGAGCTGAATTTTCTTATTGGATGCAGAGGCTGGCTCAAGTCTAAGATCTTTAATACAGCGTCGAGTTAAAGAGTTGGTAGTGCGCTTTCGATTAGATTAGTACATAATTTTCATCACAGCAGCCTTGCTTTCACCACGCTGCAGACAATGAAGGGAAAATATTTCTATTTTATTTTCTTGCAAATAAATCTATTTGGTTGTTTAGAAATGTTTGAAAAGGAAAGAAACCAAAATTTTGAATATGACCCAAAAAATAATTAAAGAAAAACCTTGGTCAATTGAATCTAATACAATTATTTTATCCTAGAGTTGTTAATTACCAACCAAAGGGTATTAAAAAAAAAATGCCATAAACAAACAAAAAAAAAACAAAAACAAAAAACAAATGAAACAAAACAAAAGTCAAGTTAAAAATGGTAACACATTGAAGTTACCACTACTGGCTAGGTGAGGCCATTTCTTTAGGTTCACAAATAATTTTCCAAGGTTTCGGCCCCAGTTACATGAAAATTCCACATAATCGTCGGTCACCATATCGTTGTCAGTGAGAATAATATTCCAAATCAGTACCTCATGTTAGTTATGGCATGTTAAAAATCTAAAGGGGAAATGATTTAAAGCAGCACCCACTTTCATTTGTCATTCAGCATGAAAAAATCGGTCATCTTATCCCCTCCATGTAACTAAAACCACATGAGGTCATTTTCTAAGCTTGCTTTATACTCACTTCTTGCATTAGTTCCTCATTATGATACCCATATATATTTCTATTGCCACTGATTATTTTTCCAATAAAATAAGCTACATGTTGCTGTCTTTAATTAGTTGGAGCTTTGAAAGGTAAAAAAGAAGTTATAATTACTCTTAGAAATTTCTCCTAGCCTTCTTGCTAACTAACAAATAATTTATATGCGAAAAATCCACATTTCAATGAGAGCAAACTGACTAAATTTCAATCAATGGTGATTTTTATTCCAAGTGGACCTCTCATTTTAGTGATTAAACCCCATTAGAAGAAACAATGATCTTTCACAATCTATGCATGTATATATGTTTCCTCTTCAAAGGGGAGAGAGAGAGAGAGACCCTCTCACTTAAGTGATTAAAACCCATTAGAAGAAACAATGATATGATCTTTCACAATCTATGATGATTCCTCTTCAAAGGAGAGAGAGAGAGAGAGAGAGAGAGAGAGTTCTATATATCCTTCAATGTGTGTAATACAACCTATTGATCTCCCACTACTAACAACTTCAAACCCCACATTGTTTTTGTACATGTGATATAGTAGTTACAATTTAACATACTAAGCGTAGTATCCCTCCTACTTTTATATGAGTATACACATATCTCTTCACAAAGCATGAGGATTATTACCGCATCAGCTGGACGATTGTGAAATGACCAAATTGCCCTCACTTATACCTCCATTACATACAAGAACTTCATGGTCCACCCAAATGCGTACCCATTTGTGTGTGACCTTTATTTCAGACCCTATCCGGCCACATCATCTAAAGCACTATAGTACAAAGGATTGAGTAAAAAAAAAAAAAAACTAGTCATACACCCAGCAAAACCAGAACCTTCAAGGGAGTATGGTATCTTTCAAAGCATTATTATTTTTTTCTTCCTAAGGAGTATGACCGAGTCTATATATGATTTGAGTTTCAGGGCCCTTTTTTTTTTTTTTTTTTTTTTTTGAAAATGAAAAGGAAGGGGTAAACTAATTATTGAAGTTGGAAATCAAGAAGAGGAAAGGAGGAAACATCTCTCATCAGTTCTTCCAAGTCCCATTCCCCAATTCTTAGCTCTTCTCTTTCCCAGTAGTTTCCATCCCCACCCATGTTCTCTACTTTGCTACTGTTGTTATAATTGTTAAAGGGGTTGTTGGCGTTAGTGTTCCTATCAAATGTATTTTCATTTTCAACACTTTCTTCTATTTTTATGCTCTCTAATGGAGGAACAAAAAACTCCCCATCTACCCCAATACTACCACCACTTCCAAAAATTGCATGATCTCCATAAAACCCATCACCACCCACTCCAACTTGTGTCACGCATGGAGGTGCATTGAAGTATCCACCGGCACCACCGGACATGTCTAGGGCACCCTGCTCGAGCATAGGAAAAGGGTGGTTCATGTGGTTTAAGGCCATAGCTTGCATGGATGACGATGATGATGACGATAAATCCACGTACGTTGCCATGATGCCTGCTTGGTCTTGTATGGACATGAGCCCTCCCACGACATCTCTATTTCCCGTCGATGAATCACTTGTATTCGGTGAGGTAGTGGAGGATGATGATGAGTTCTTTAGCCTTTTCTTTACCGTTGAATTCCAAAAATTCTTTATTTCATTGTCGGTACGGCCTGGTAAGCGTGCCGCAATTTGAGACCACCTATAAAAAATAATACAACAAAAAAAAATCAGTAACAACATGAGAGTGAAAGAGGCAGCTAGCTTGTTGTAATTTTTTATTTATTTTATTTTATTTTTATATATGCTGCATGATTTGCATGGAAGCTTTTGGACAAAAATGACAGTTTATTCTACTCAAAGGCCAAATCATATAGACACCCACCAAAATACCCACGTCCGTATTTTTAGGTTTTCCTTCATATACAAGGAGTACCAATTAAATTCTTTGAAATAATCGAACTTGCCTTGTCCTCCAAATGAATGATATACCTTACTCTACGTATGTCTCATTGTCCTTACTATGTATGTATACACAATTATACATACATATATGTATATATATATATATACATATATATATATATATATATATATATACGTAACATCATATATAAGTATGTATAGAGGGATGTTCAAGTACAGGAGATTCCGAAGTATCACATATAATCACGGCCATCTGTGAATATATATATATATATATCTATGTATGTATGTATGTATGTATGTATAAAATTTACCTTTAGGCTTGATATTTGTATGATGAAAACATTAAGGATGTGACTTTTGATGAATTAATTAGTGGATTTTTCCACTAAGGCAACACAAACAATGATTACCAAACCACGACGTCAGGCATACTCAGCATGACTTATATGTGAATATGTATGTGTCTCTATTCACCTTTCGCCCTTTTGTGTAAGATGAATATGTGTCCCTGTGCCTCAGACATTTTTCACCATACTCTAAAGTAGGCACAATTTTTATCTCAACCTAAATTCAGTCCAATCTTGCCACGTCAGCCTTCATGCTTTCCTTTTCTGTCATGCCGTGCTCCTTTTTCAGTCTAAATTCTAGAAAGCTTAATTATATAATATGAGTTCTTGACCACATAGCATTGTATATGTGCATGTAGACGTACACTTGAAAACAGATACATGCATACATGTGTCATACTCTCTCGTCTTATAAAAGTAACCCATTTTTATTATTTTTTTAACTCAAAATGTTTGTCTATCTTAAAAAGTCAAATCATAATTTTTTTACGTTTCTCATGTTATTTTTTCTTATTTTAATAATTATTTTCAATACAAAACCCAATACAAAAAAAAAATATATATTTTTAGAAAAATAAAGTTCAATAAATGGCAAATACGTTAAAACAATGATAGTTTTTTTTTAAATTCCATGTTTTGTGAAACATAACCTATCTTTATAGGATGGAAGAAGTAATTAATTTTTAAAAACATGAATACGTGGAAACAGAATTAGACATGTGTCATAGTTAATTTTAAAAAATAAGGACACATAGATACAAACACATAGATATGTGCATACGGACATATCAAGATATGTACACGTGTGTATTCATAATCACATAAACGTGAGAATGGATGTACATGATCAATTTTTGTTAATTTTTTAGTCAGAGAATAGTGACAATAAGAGTTCCAAATCCACTGCAAACTTGTAAAGTAGCCAAGTATTATCCATACACGAATAACATAAACATGCGGTGTGTATATATTCGTGCGTGTTAATTTATACGTACAATTTATTTTGGCATTATAAGTAAGAAAGAGAAAGTAAGAAAGAACCTGTTGCCAAGAAGGGAGTGAAGATGGATGATGAGCTCTTCTTCTTGAGGTGAGAATGCGCCTCGTTTGAGATCAGGCCTCAAGTAATTAATCCAACGGAGCCGACAGCTCTTCCCACACCGCTGCAAACCGGCGTTTCTCGCTACATCACTCCAGCAGCCTTGCCCATTGCTCAGCATGTAGTTCATGAGCTTGTCATCCTCTTCCGGTGACCACAACCCCTTCCTCAGCTTACTAATATTGTTGCTATTGTTAGTATCCTTCACACAGGGATCTGTAGGCTTCCGCATTTTGAGAGAGTTAGCCTTAATTTGGATCCGATCCCTTGAAGGGTGTCTTTCTCGATCCCAAGTGGCTTGATGTAGATGAGTGAGGACTTTATAGAGGAGAGAGAGAGAAGGCTTGATGGAGTGGGAATGATGATGATGATGATGGTGATAGGTTGTGGGGTTTGCTTAGAATATGGAGAAAAGAGAGAGAGAGCGCGAGAGAGAGAGGGAGAGAGAGAGAAAGAGAGAGGGGTTGGTTGATGGGTCGAGTAGAAAACGGTTTGGAGGGGGACCTGAGAGAAAGAGAGAAAAATGTGAGAGAGATGGGTGGTCGTCTTGTCTTTGACTCCATATCTTGTCTTTTTCCTATTTTTATTTTTCTTCACTCACAAGGTAATCATCATATATATATATATATATATATATATATATATATTATTTAATTTATTTATATGGCTGTATGAATCTATAATGCTGAGCGTGAAACATATAGAAGTTTGTTTTATTACCAAGCCAAGATTGGATTTTTGCTTCCACTGCACATAATCTCTCTCTCTCTCTCTCTCTCTCATATTCACCCACACACGTGTGTTTGAAGTTATGGAGGGGGATATTTATATATATATTTTGTATAATAATTTGTATCATAAAAGAATAATAATAAAACGTGGCACATGCTGATTGATCCGGACCATCCAGTTTCTTGATTGGTGGGTAGAGCCACATGATTCACACGTTTAGGCTTCGATTCATATCAGATATGAAAAGTATAAAAGACTCCAATGGGTGTAAACCTTAAAAATATTCTCGTATGTGATAGAAGACAAAGGAATAAGGTATGGAACTCTCTCAACATCACACCGGCCTCCATGCCAAAAAATTAAAGTGGATGTTGCTAAAACAGTTGCCTTCCAATTATGAAAATACCATATTGTCATTCAACCAAAAATATCTATCTTTGTGAGTTAGATCATGGCATTATAAACCATTAAGACTAGACAGGTCTTTTTTTCATTTCATTATCTCGTTGTAATCTTTCTTTCATTTTTTTTTTCTTTCATTAATAACATTTGGAGCTGAGGGCAACTAATGGTGAGTTCTTAGGGTGCCAACCTAGTTGGGATTATTTGTTATTATTTGATGCCTTTAGTTATGTTTTTGGGAAAAAAAAAAAAACAAAAAAAGAAAAAAAACTCAGCCAAAAAAAAAAAAAAAAGTTTCATATTGTGTTCATGTGTTCTTGTGTTTATGTGATTAAGGAAATATTTCCACGTGTTTGTGCTTGTGTAGAACGTGAATATAAATGTATGTCCAAAGATTTGAGTCCACGTATTTATATATGTATCTATGCCCATGTGTCTATATATTTTTTAAAGTTAATATTAATATGAGTCGCAGTAAAACGGAGCCTAATTAACTCTCAGATGAAAGAGGTTTGTGAGTGATTTCGTATGTATTAGGGACTAGGTTAAGCCTAAATCTCGACAAAAGTAAGTTTAGGATATCCCATATTGTTCAAAATAAGAAAAAAAATAAAAAAGAGGAGCTTCTCTTCCACTATAAGGAACTACATATTTTTCTTCTCAAAGATGCAACCAAAT
Organism: Liquidambar formosana; assembly: GCA_039720395.1. NCBI lineage: Eukaryota > Viridiplantae > Streptophyta > Magnoliopsida > Saxifragales > Altingiaceae > Liquidambar > Liquidambar formosana. The sequence goes on from CM077831.1 coordinate 32,953,599, forward strand.
TAGGCAGAGAAAAGTGTGAAGAAGAAAAAAGTAGCATTCAAAGGGTTAGGTATTAATAACGGGAAAACAGAGTAAGATGTGCATGGAAGTCATGCATGCAGATGTGTCATGTTGTTGATGTAAATTTGAATCAAGAGAGGGCTGACATTAGAGAGTAGAATGAATTCCAATTCAAGCAACTGTGATTCCCTTTTTTTCCTTAACTAAACAGTTTTCTATTGACATTTTTGGACTTGAAATTAAACAATGAATTAATCATGAGGTGAAGGAGAAAGAAATGTTGCAGCGGATCTATTGACTTCTTATAAAGCCTCTTTTAGAAGCAACCCTAAATATATATTATTTTTAGCCCTAGCTCTGTCCTTTTTCTTTTTTTCTCTTAAACCGTGCGTACTCGCTAGGACAATGTCATTAACTATCCTTTCATTTGTGAGAAATTGGAAGGCAAAAACATATATAGTATATGTGTGTTTGCATGCGGGTTTTCGCTATCCCAAACAGGGGTGAAAATGGAGGCATTTTTTTTGTTAATCCAGGACGAAGATTTAGGGCTGTTTGGCTACATCGAACAATTTCCGAAAATGTGTTTTTAGAGAGAGGTAAAATATCTCGAGAAATTGTCATTTTTGGGGTTTTATTTTTCATGAAGCAAAAAAAAAAAAAAAAAAGAAAAAAAAAAAGAAAGTTACGAAAGCGGAAACACAGAACGTCATTTGGAGATTTTCTAAAAACATAAAAATGGACTATTTGGAAGAAAAAATTTCAAAAAATAATTTTTTAGAAACCTTTGTTTGTTTTCTATATATTTATTTGTGACTCAAGAAACACAAAACTGCATGTTTAATTTTCTAAATAACACAGCCAAATAGGCTCTTAATTAATGGATCTTTTAAAATTTCGGAAACCAATTCTCCACTTAGATCATCAGTTATCATCTGCCAAACAGGTCCTTATGATTGTAATAGCTATGGATGCGTGATGGGATGGTCCCTCACATGTTGACAACTCTTGGCTAAAAACAAAAATCCCTATCACAATTGGTGTCCACTACTTTGAGTTGTCTGGACTCAGACACAGACCCATCAAGTGCTTTTTTAACACACCAATTTTCATCCATGATTTAAATTCTCTTCCAAAAAAAAAAAAACAAAAAAAAAAATGCCCATTGACATGAATTCATTCCCAAATAAATAGGGGCCCGAATGATCGAGTGAGGACTGGTGGCAGAAAACAAAACATTGTGACAGATGCCATATACACTCCTGTACTTTCTTCATCCACATAATCATTGTTCCTTATCCTTTTAATCTCAGCTCCTCTACATGCCAAAAAGTACGGAGGACCCAGGATACTCAAAGGGGCACCAAAAAAACATTCCTAGAATTGAAGGGAAGAAAAAAAAAAAGGGAAAAAAAAAAGGAGGGGGAGGGTGGGTTTGGCGGTTTGTTTGGATGCAAGAGAACGACAAAAACTTCTTATGATATTTACATCAAATTTTCATTCTAAGTTCATAGACAATATAATAACATAATGACTTTAATCAATTTGACTGTTACAGGCATCTCTTGAGAGGAAGCAAGAACAATCAGCTTTACAATTTTATTTTTAGTTATTGAAAATGACCACTATAGATCATTTTAAGAGTGATTAGAAATTTATACTCTTCATTAAATCTGCATCCAAACACACCCTTATGCAACCACAGATACTAGACACCCAAATATATATATATAGAAGGGGAAAAAGGTACAAGGAAACATTGAAGCTACTCCAAAGGGTTCTAACTTTTCAATGCTTCCTCTTTACTGTTGTCTAGCCAAAGCATTGTCACAGTACTGCCCATGTTGATTACCCCACTGCATTAAGCAAACGTGCCTTTAAGTTGATGAGGCCTGGCCCCCAACGGCGAAACGCCTTTTCATATTTTTGCCTAGGCAGAGAGTCCTAGTAATAGCAATGTGAAGCCATCACTAGGATAGGCCACCTTCAAATGCAGGACCAAATGAGAAAAAGAAAAAAGATTCCAACAATCTGAATCATGAATGCCATATAAAACCCAAAAATATGCAATCAAAAAAAAAAAGCATGAATGTTAGTAAGGTCTGTATCAAGTAAAGGCGAAAGCTGCGTTTGTCTGCCTTTTTAGCTTTTCTTTTGGGGTCTGGATTGATTTTTCCCTTCCAATATGAAAAAGAATGGGAGAGCATAGTAATAAAAAGAAAAATCTTTTTGAAGCATTAGTGGCAGTTTGGGGAGAAGTAACTGAGAAATAAAGGAAAGGAAAAAGAAAGGAGCTTATCGCCTTGGTTCAAATTCCTTTGGAGGTCCCCGCGTTGACAGTTCCTAAAGGAACCAATGGCAGAGTCAGGGGATCTTTAGGGGCACAAAGCACGTGCCCCCACTGGCCTCAAACTCATTTAGAGCTTTTCAGTTCTCACTTATTGTTTGGTATAAATTTCTTTAAAGTTTTCAATTTCTACTTCCCAGAATCATAGCACAGTATCTCTTATTGGAGATAACTCTTGACTCACCCTTGAAAAGAACCTGACCAAGTCACTTTCTACAGGCCCTGCTGCCCAAATTTCAAAACACTAAGAATTGTAATATCAATCTCACATTAAAGTAGAATCAAGAATGGAGAATGGATTATGGATTCACTGCCATAGAAAAATCTAGAGAACAAATTAATTGACTAGAGCATAAACCTTGGTTTATTGCAGAATTGAGATTGATGGTTAAAATGGGTTCACAGAATCACACGCAGGACATATCATTCCTGGTGGCAGGATATTTGGATGAAAGAAAAATAAAATTGATAATCAGAGAGAGCACAAAAGATTCGGACTGTCGCAGATTAATGATGGCAGCTTGACATTTCGCACTATTTTGTGGGGTATTGGACCACAACGGTCTTGGCATGGCACTGGGAAAAATCTCAATGAGAAGTAGAGGGTAAAATTTATAAACAGGAACATATTTGGATTACCGAATAAATGTTTGAGCTGTCGGCAATTGTAGAGTTTCTTTCAAGCTATAGGCCACCCCTCATTTATGAATCTGACTACTTTTTGTGATTGAAAATATACTTGATAGCATAATTTGGATTACAGAATAAACGTTTCAGCTGTCTGCAATTGTCAATTTTCTTTCAAGCTATACGACACCCTTTGTAAGTACCAATGAAATTGGCTAATTCCAGTAACCCTTCAGACCTTTATTATAAAGTGAAATCATTATTGATGCTTTCCTTTTCGACATCAATAATAGAAAAAAAGGTTTTGGCAACCTCCTTTGTCATTACTGAGAACAAACAACCCAGAAATGCAGCTAATGCATTTGCATGGTAGAATTTACCTGCCCTTCAAAGCAGAGTACATGCAGTAGTCAGGGGCGGAACTACATGTGTTTTTTTTTTTGTTTTTGGGGGGGGGGGGGTGCATGGCCCCTACAAAATTTTGAAAAAAAAAAATTAACACCTAGTGCTAAGTTTAGTGATGGTGATGGAACATATGCCGTGACCGATGGAGAAGGTATTGAGGAAGAGGTTGCCGTGAGTGTTAGGTAAAAGAGTGGAGGAGAATTAGCTTAATTTGAGCCTAGATACGTAAGATAGGATCATTGATTTGAAAAAGCTCGCGAGTGTGGATTGAGACTCTGCTTCACGGCGAGCCTTCATCTTGATTTGAGTTCAGATACAACCTTCGTGGTCGGTGGTTTCTGACGGTGACTATAATGGGTTTTGCTGTATGGCTCGGTTATCCATTTCTCACTCATTGTATCATTGTCTTGATAAAAGATGTTAGAACCCTTGTCCAATATTTAAAAGAAATAGCTATAGATGGGCAAGTGTTTTCTGTCTGTTTATCTTATCTTCATTTTTATGCTATTGGATACGTGATACCTTTACATGTCATTTAAGTTAAAGAAAAAACTATGAACCTGTGTTTAATTAAAAATCATCATAACAATTAAAAATTAAAGATTAAAAAAAATTTTAAAATCATCATAATAATTTATAAAATGAAATCTACCAATTTTTTCACAGGTTATTTTACTTGGGAATTGGGATCCAAATTCCAAACAATAAAAAATGAAGTAAATTTATCAATTTTTAATTTATAGTAAAACTTGTATTGTGAAGTTAAAAATTATTATTGTTTAAAATATTTTTAACTTGGCCCCTGCATTTGAAGATTCTTGGTTCCACCCCTCTGCAGTACTATTGGCTTATCGGGGAACTACAAGGCGAAATTCCATCCCCATCATTTTCAACTAGCACAAACTCAAACACAAAACCATGCATATGCTTTAGCCATTTTTTTGAGATTGGTCAGTAAGCTCGACGAGGGCTATATATACCAAGACCCCAAAACAGAGTGCAAGGACCAATTTACTAGTTCTGCAACCATGTGTTACGAAAAGACAAGGCCCTTTTCAATGCGTGATTAAGAGGAACTTACATTAATGACAATAGTCACAAATGTAAGTCCTTCATGGAATACCAATTTCAATTGTTAGTGATTGTGATTCAAGCTTTATTAGCCGATTTTGGGAAGAATTATGGAGATTATGAGGAACCCAGTTGCCCATTAATTCAGCCCACACCCTGAAACCAATGCACAAACAAAAGTTTAAGAATAGATGCCCTGAAACCTTTCTGGGAAATCTTTTACGTCTAAACAAATGAAGCCTAATTATAAGTTACAACCCCTCCCCACCCCCTCCTTAAAAAAAAATTGAAAAAATAAAAAAAAATCTTCTATATTATTATTAATTTCTAATTTGTCATTATCGTCAATCTACACCATCCTCAAATATCTTAAATGTTTAACATTTTGTTTCCACACTGATTAGTAATCAACGCCCTTCAAAGATTGTAAGATGTGGGCATTGTTCAAGTTGTACATATCTGACATGTTTATTGTGGCTGTATACTCAAAGAAGCATTATTTTTATGGGAAAAAAATTCTTATATATCCCCTATGATTGATATTTTCACACTCAAAAAGTCTCGACATAGCATGCCACTGAAGTCTCTTATTCCCACCCTTACCCCAAAGCAACTAACCCAAATCCATGCCCACATTCTTACAACCCCTAAGCCACATACCTTAAACTCATTGCTAAAATCCCTCACACATTCACCCACCCCACAAAATGCGCTTCCCCTCTACAACCAAATGCTTCACCACGCAACTTCCCATAACCATTTCACATTCACCTATGCTCTCAAGGCATGCTCCACACTGCATGCACTCCAAAAGGGTCTTGAAATCCATGCACACGTCGAAAAGTCCGGTCATTGTTCCGATGTTTTCATACAAAACTCCTTGCTATATTTTTATGTAATGGAACATGACATTGCTTCTGCTAACCGGGTTTTTGATTTGATTAGCTACCCAGATGTCGTTTCGTGGACTTCGATTGTTTCAGGGCTTTCAAAGTGCGGCTTGGAAGAGCAAGCCATCATTAAGTTTTCGTCGATGGATGTCAGGCCTAATTGTACTACTATTGTTAGTGTTTTATCTGCATGTTGTTATTTGAGAGCTCTTAAGTTTGGTAAAGCTATTCATGGCTATAGTTTGAGGAATTTGAATGAAGATAACATCATTTTGGACAATGCAATATTGGAATTCTACATGAAATGTGGGTCTTTAGTGCACGCACGATACCTGTTTGCGAATATGCGTAATAGAGATGTGGTTTCTTGGACCACAATGGTGGGCGGCTTTGTGCAAAGAGGGTTTTGTGAAGAGGCGGTTGGGCTTTTTCAAGAAATGGTGAAAAGGGGGGAGGCTGAGCCTAATGAGGCCACTATAGTCAATGTGTTGTCAGCATGTTCAGTGCTTGGTACCTTGAGTTTGGGTCAATGGGTACACTCTTACATGAGTGAGCGGCACGATCTTATAGTGGATGGTCATTTGGGGAATGCTTTAATCAACATGTATGTTAAGTGTGGCCACATGGGTATGGCCATTTGGGTTTTCAACATGCTCACAGTCAAGGATATAGTATCATGGAGTACCATCATTAGTGGCATGGCCATGAATGGCCATGGCAAGCAAGCTTTGCAGCTCTTCTCGCTTATGTTAGTTCATGGGGTTCCTTCCGATGGTGTAACCTTCATTGGTTTGTTATCCGCATGTAGCCATGCCGGGTTGGTCAATCAAGGGTTGTCGTTCTTTAAAGCCATGAACGATGTTTATGGAATAATGCCCCAAATGCAGCATTATGCTTGTGTGGTTGATATGTATGGACGGGCTGGATTCTTGGAGGAAGCAGAGGCTTTCATTAGGGGAATGCCTGTGGAAGCTGATGGACCAATTTTGGGGGCATTACTCAGTGCTTGCAAAATTCATGGTAATGAGAGAATATTTGAGCAGATCAGCCGGTGCCTTATTAATACTAGAGGTGTGAGCATTGGTACTCTTGCTTTACTACCAAACAGTAATAAAATTCGTGATGTGTTGAGATGCATGGGGCTGAAAAAGATGCCAGGATGCAGCTGGATTGAAGTTGATGCATCGATCCACAAACATGTTGAGTTGGAAAAATGTCATGCATCTGCAGGAAAATAGTTCAGCCAATTTTCTTCATGTTGGTTAAAGTGTAACATTTCCAAATGTAAGTAGCATGACATTCTGTAAAAAGATATAAAACTGAAATGTTGTGATGATTGAGATTGTGGTCAACTGGGAACGTGTAAATTAGAAGCAAAATGTTTTTAGATTGATTCTTTTGTATATTTAGTCAATTATATCAATAATATTTTTTGTTTGTATATTGTGCCCATTTCTTTTGCCATGCAGTGTTGTGAAAAATCTATGCAATGGTTGGGCATTCCATTATTTTGCTGTTATTTGACTCTTGCAGCATATTTATACAACTTGTTATGAGGCATGGGGTCATTTCTGCACTATCACACACGGAGTAAATGAGATCCGTGAAACAGAGGAAAAAACAAAAATGTTATTTGAATTGGAGTCCATGTGTTTCATGGAGGATCTTGAAACTCCTGAGAGCAATTTGAGTCAAGTTTTATACCAAGAGATGTCTTTTTATCTTAATAGCATTTTCAGCCAAATTTGAACCCAAGTTGATTCGAGGTGCTTGTGCAAATCTAAATTCACCAGCCAACTGGCCTACTAGTGGCATAATTTTAAAAAAAACCAATGATTTGTTCTCTGCATAATTCTGTTCTATAACTGATTATCATGCCGTGTGGCCTATGGGATCCCAATATCACAAAGCAAACAGAGTGGCTAGCAAGCTCTCAGCCATAGGCCATGCACCTCATGGGAAACAAGTGTCCCTCCAAAATTTCCCTACAGAAATTAAGAGAAGACTATATAGGAATATGGGTGATGTTGTGCTCCTTAATTCCCCCAACCACCCCCCCCCCCCCCAACCCAAAAAAAAAAAAAAAAAAAGAAAAAAAGAAGAAAAAGAAAAAGAGTCCCCCGCCAAACATCTTAGCAGGGGATATATACATCAGATACCAGTCGCTTTTAGTTATAAACCAGAACCCTCATGTGGAAATTAAACTAAAAAGCTTCAGCAGGGAACTGTGTCTGGATTAGCCAAGGGATACCACTCTTTGCCTTCACTAGCAATTTTGGAGAATATTCAATTAGCAAAGCATTGAGCAATGGTCTCAAGGCAATAATTTAGATTACAACCAGCGCCCCACCGGGATGGCATCATGACTAGCTCCGTAAGGCTTCAAGTACTGATCCTTCATCTACTTGGAGGGAGTACAACCATACAAGGTTTGACATGTCTTTGTAAACTTTGTTCAAAGAGATGCAATAGGAAAAACAATTTAAAGAGATGCAATAGGATAAAAAATTTAACAGAAGCCAAAGTGCGCTCATTGGCTTGCCAGATTAGACTCTGCACCAAAGGATAATGATGGTTCGCCATCCTGCTATGACAACGAGGCAAGGAAAAACAGAAACATAGAAGTTTTAAATAAGAGACGCCCTTTTTCTTTCTATCAATTTGTAATCGCATGCAAATCAAACAAAAACAATTTGACTCAACCAAATTCATCTTTGAACTTCCCAACCCACAAAACCTAAAAAACCACTCATAAAAATTTCTTATAAATCCGGGTTCAAAACCTAAAAGACAAAATTTGAACTTAAGATCATCTCAGTTTCAACGAAACATCAACAGCAAAATCAACATTAAAATAGCAAGGGGCTCATTCGCTGCCACTATCACAGAAATACCAATTCAACCTCTCAGCCAAAGGGATCGAAGTTCTTGATGCAAGTTCTCCACAGACAGTACAGAATGGAGTTCATCATACCTTATCTGCAAGACATATTTCAACCTTCCCTGCAAGTAAAAAAAAGATCGATTAGAAATACATTCCACAGATTTTAATCTTCCTTAACAAAAACTAGACTAAAAATTACTGATGTAACTTCTAAGCACCAAAGTTCTTTTATCTTCTAAACACCAAAGTTTGAAGTAACTTTAACCCTTTTTTTTTTTTTTTGGGTAATGACAAGAACAGAGCATTAACCATTCTATCAGAGCATAACAGTATTTTTTTCCCCCCTATTTGATGAGTATAGATAGTTGTATTTCAAAAAGGACAAAGCCCATGTATACAAGTCAGATGAAAGTGGAAGCCAAAATAGCCCTTAATTCCGGCTTAAGAGAATCCAAAAAATTACAAAAGGGGATCCCCTATCTTGAGCACTATTCCAAAGAGGAGCTTTTTCGACGACTTTAATTCTAGCAAAGGAACTTCAACATTGTAAAAAATTCAGCTATATCTTTTCTTTTAAATACACCAAAAGAAGGCATGCGGAACACTGTTCAAAACCCTTTCTTACCTCCTTACTTCCAGATTTAAACTACCAAACGCAAAGCATAACAATTTTTTGATAGGAAAGCATAAAAATCTAACCCTATTTTAACTCCAAGGTCTAACCAAACCTCTAACCCGGAGTCACTTCTGAAGCCTTTTGGATGCCATTAAGCTGCAACTAATTGTTAATTCATACTCTATACATCTTCAATATGATAATCCAGATTTTAGACCTGCAGCAATTCTGATAATTATTCATGAGCAAAATTTGCTGCATGGTTTATGGTTTTAATAGGAGAAGGATTATGCCCATTAAAGATGAATGATTTCAAGGATTGAAGAATCCCTTCTTATTGGCATCTACAAGAATGCCCTTATCAACTTTATCCACATTCACCAAATAGGTAAAAGAAGATGCAGATGGTCAACAACATTCTAAAGGAGAAGAAGAGAAACAAAAAAAAAAAAAAAAAAAAAAGAAGCATTTAATGACCACTGATAAGAATCTTCATACATCTAATGACCAACAAAATATTAAAAATTAAAAATAAACAACGTCAAATAAAGTACATATATTGCATATCAGATAAAAATAAAAAATGCATCCAATATTAAAAACATGCATACCTAAGCATTTTGAAAGAACAGAAAAAGGAGCAACAAGCAAAAACAAACTGCGAAAAGAAAAATTCACCTTAACTATATCAGCGTCTATCGGTTTTTCCACTGGAGCGCTTCCCAGAGAACAAGTGCTTTGGCTTCAGATTAGGAATAACTCTATCTGCCTCTCCACGACGAGCATCCTTGTTCCTCTTCTTGACTGACTTCTTAGCAATTTTTAGAGCCTTAACCTTCTGGGCAGAGTCCTTGAAACCCTCTCCAGGGACAACTTCACCCGGGGGCCTTGACCTCGACCTTGACCTTGACATTGACAGAGATCTAGACCTCATACGCAGCTTCTTGTTAGGTTGGTCAACATCCATATCCATAACATCGCCATCATTATCTCCCCTGTCACTTGATCTCTCCCTCTTGCGGCCCCTCGACCTGCTACGGGCTCGATTGATTGCGGAAGTGGGATCCAGACCCAAAGATGACAGATGCCTACCCATCCTCTCTGATGTGAACTTCCTGTCCTTATCAAATTTTCTAGGTACAGTAGACCGGCTCTCTGCAGTGCTTTTCTTGATTCTATGCTGTTGAATGAGCAAGCTTTTCTTTTTCCTGATCTCAGCTAATGCTTCTTGCTCTTCTGGGGTCAATTCCTTACCATCCATCTCGAAATCATCATCTTCCTCCTCCTGCCGAAGTCCTTCTTCTTGTTCTAACTCCTCAAGCTTTAGTAAGATATCAGGATCAATGAAGTCATAAACATTGTGCCCATCAAGAATTTCTGGCATTATATCTTCTTTCCATTCATCATTCGCTAAGATATAGTGCTTCTTCAAGCTAGCAGAGTATACACCTGCACCACCATTGTCATTCTCCAAATCCCTTTCAAGAGTCCTCTTCTCTTTCTCCGCTGCTTGCTTAGCTCTAGCTTCCAAAACTGCTGGAGGTATACAAGGTGGCCTTTCCTTCTGGTCACGTGGCTTCGGCATTGCAACATGAAAACGATTCAAGCAGTCATTTATCTTTTTAGACTTCATTTTCAATTCCACCCTCTGATTCAATAACCTCTCACAAGCTGCATTCTTCACAGCAATGACACCATCCTCAGTCAAAGTGCTCATAGTCAATAGCACCCCCTCATCATCCGAAGGCTCACCTTCCAGACCTAATACAGTCTTCATTGCTTCCGCTTTCATCTCCGCGACCAGCTTCTTTTCTTCCTCTGATATCCCATCCAGGGGCAGCAAATCAATCTTGTTGCAGACAATAATCAGCGGTTTGTTCATAAACAAAGACTTAATGCTGTGAAATAGAGCTGCCTGTTGGGCAATGCTATACCCACATGAACCTGAGATGTCCAAGAAGAACAACACGGCGGCTCGCAGATGCGCCAGAGCTGTAATACTACACATCTCAATAATGTTTCGATCCTCGAACGGACGATCTAAAATCCCTGGTGTATCAATCACTTGATATCTTAAATATTTATAGTCTGTATGGCCAACAAAGAGTGACTTCGTGGTGAATGCATAGGGCTGGACTTCCACATCAGCTCTAGTGATTTTGTTAATGAATGAGCTCTTTCCGACATTGGGGTACCCACAAATCAAAATTGTTCTGGTATTCGGATCAATTGAAGGCAGCCTTGCCATGTGTTGTCTGATCTGCTCTAGGTAAGCCAAACTGGGGCCAATCCTCTTAATCACAGTACACATGCGACCAAGAGCGGCAACCTTTAAAGACTTGCACCGATACAAAGAGTCACCATACTTCAACATTCTCACATAATCTTTTGCAATCTTGCTAATAAGATTCCTTGCAGTGTTGATTTGGCCAAGAGCAAGTTTGTAGTGGTCTTTGTTGTAAGAGACATGAAGAAGGTCTCCGTAAAACGGATGGATATCATCTAAACGAGGGAACTCCTCAATGATCGTGGACAGCTTCTCATGAAAGTTCTGTTGCGTGTACTTCACTTTTCGCATGTAGAACTGACGGAGGCGGGAAATGGCATAACCCTTGTGAACAACAGTCGGTGTTTGCCGTTGCGTTCGAGACAAAATGATGTCAATGAAATCCTTCCCATTGGGAACCACAGTAATCTTCTTGAAGTTATATTGCACCATGTTTTAACGATTCTGTTTAGTACCTATAACGATCAAAAGCAAATAAAAAATTATTTTAAAAAAAATAATAATAAATCCAATACAAAACTCTGATGAACAGTGAACATGAACAAATTTATATCAATTGAAGCATAAACCACAAATAATCTTCGCATCAAACCATTTATTTGAACCAAAATTCAAATCAAAATTAGCAAAACCCACCGCTACAAACACAATCACAGAGTATTCAAATGTTGTAAAACAAAAGAAACCCAATTCAAAAACAACAACAACCATTCCCCAGTTCCTCTAAACAAGCACCAAACAGAAGAAACCCAATTCAAAAACACCAAACAAACATTTCCCAACTCCTCAAAACAAGCACAAGATCATTTATTTAAAATAAAATAAAATTTCGTTTTTTGAGCCCACAAATTCATACTTAAAACAATCCAGATATCGAAAAAAGATGAAAACGAGTCCAAAACATTAACCACCCATTTCACAGCTCCTCGCAATCGTTGAAAACTTAATGCTTTTAAGACAAAATCTCAGTTCTACTGAAAAATTATGCATTGCCCATCGTACCTACTTCCAAATCTAATGATTAAAACCTTCAAAGCATCGTAGTGTAGAGAGAGAACTTACTTATAGATGAAAAAAGCCCCAGAAATTTGGAGCTCTGGTGATGAAGTGAAGCCGACAATGGAAGTCGCAGAGAAGCCCTATGATTTCAGAGAGAGGGCGGCTGTTTGAGCCAAACCCTACGTTTTTAACTTCGCTCTATACGCCCACCCGACGGGTCCATACAGCGACCCGATAAACCGACTGCTTTTGGTCGGGTTTTTTTGGCGGAACCCGAAACTAACCCGATTAGTAGAATGTAATGACCCAACGGCCCAACCTGATCATTTTGGACTGTTCCTCTGGGATCGGCTCAGAATTGCAAACACATGTGGCTTACCTAGCACAGTGTGCTTCATGTGTCTATGAAGGTTTATCAGTTGGTTAATTTAAGAGTTGATCTTAAAGATAAATTAAACGGATTTCACTACATTAGCAAAAAATATATATAATACACCGTGACATAATAAATCTATTAATAAGCTTTTTGCAAAAATTAGACTTATACTTATCAAATTGTACACTCACCAAATTAAGAGGATAAGTCAGTAGTTCAACCATTGGTGACCCGACATCTCAACTAGATTAGCGTATGGTTCAATCTAATAACTATGACAGCAATGCTCTTCAACTCAATATACAAGATTACAAAACCAAAAAAGCCATGAAAGCATGAGACTCGTTTATCGAATGCAATGCAAATCGTAGCCATTGATTATATAAGTATACCCTCATAATCAACAAATGCAAGGTGCATTGTTTGTTTTGGTTTTTTTTTTTTTTTTTTTTAATGTATATAAATATTTATACGATGTTATGCGTAGGATTGTGTGCGGATTAGTTTGGAACTATTTAGGGGGAAAACTACTAACAAAATAACATATGACATGTTCCAAATTTTTCAACTCATTGCCAACCTGTACGTGCTAAAAAAAATTGATGGGTTTGTTAATTTTTTGGACAGTTTATTACTAACGATTTTGGTGGGTTCTATCATATCATTTCTAATCAAGGCTTTTTAAATATAGTGGGCATTAACTAATAGTTGTAAATGAATCTAAAATTTTTTATTACTAAAAGGTGGTTATGTTTTTTATATCAAAAAGTTTCAGATGCTTTACACCTGAAGGTAATTATGTAAAGCATTATATACTTAGTTACTTACAAACTATATAAATTATGATTTTATGAAAATAAATATCTAATCAATATTAATGAAAATTAAAAATAGTTAATGTTAAATTAATTTTGAATAGCATCTAAAGTTTTGCGTTTTGCTCTCATTTGATCATTTCAATTAAATACACACCTCTCTCTCACATCCCTATGAACAATGCAGTGCGCGAGAGTGATGTCTTCTCTACCTCAACTCTTCCCACTCCCACGCTCTCTCCAAAACCCTATCCTCAAACCCCTCCTCCTCTCTTTCGTCCCTTCCGAACGTCTCTTCCCAAACCCTAGACCCTTCCTCAGACCCCTCTCTGCTTCTTCTTCCACCCTGCCCCAAATTTCACATTCTTCGAAGACCTCCTTCAATGGCGACCTCGAGCCCTACTTGCGTTGTTCGATGCCCGATAGAAGACTCCGAGTGGCAGTTCTTCTCAGCGGAGGCGTCGACAGCAGCGTCGCTCTCCGGCTTCTCCATGCCGCCGGCCACTCCTGCACTGCTTTCTACCTCAAAATTTGGTTCCAGGTAATTTTCCAATACTTCATTATTATTATTTTTTTGCCATATTTGATGTTCTGCTATTCAGTACAAGCATGTGAAATTATATTCTGAACTGAAATGCTAGGTGCACACGCACACACATGTATGTATGTATTAGATCGTACTATTTAGTCTGAACTGGGATATTTCTTGACGGGAAAATGGTGGGCGTTTGTTTGGAAATTTTTGCACATGAAGGGAAAATTTGTGTCTGGAATGCCAAAAATCTTCCGTCTTGATTGTTTCTATTAAGTTGCTACTACATAAAGAATAAATTAAATTAATTACTACATAATGGCATCAGTGATGTTTTCCAATTCATTCTTCACACAAAATTGGCCCATCTGTTTATCTTGTTGAGTTTTATGAGGGCAGAGAAAATTCTTGGTGGGTTCTAACACTTGGTCTTGTGTAGGATGACTTTGAAAACTATTGGTCAGAATGCCCATGGGAAGAAGATTTGAAGTATGCAAAAGTCGTCTGTAGTCAGGTCACTTTCTTCTCTCATTTGCAAAATGTTTTTCATGAGTTATAATGATTAAGTTGCTTTAAAGATGATATAGTTTATCAGGAAATAGGACAAATATCTATCCTTTCCATTGTTTGAATGAAGTTTCAATCTGATGATCTACATGTAGTTAGTGTTCTACATTTTTTCCCCTTTAGGTAAAGGGTTTTATGGTTTTTCAGTTCATAGTCCTTTTGCTTTCTTGGCAATTGATACCGAGTGCTTGACGATCTTTTTTTTTTTTGGGGGGGGGGGGGTGGGGGTGGGGGTTTACATTTCTCTGTTTCCATTTGCATAGTCATCTATTTTCATTTATTCTCATAAATGGTTCCCAGATACATGATTTTTAATGAAAGGCTAATGTTCTTTTTGTTACAGGCAGAGTACTTTGCTTGATTTTCCTGATTTCCTTGTATAGGTTACACAGAAGAGAGATCTTTCAACTGAATTTGAATGACATTTGTTTTCAGGTTGATGTACCTTTAGAAGTTGTGCATTTGACAGATGAATATTGGGAAAATGTGGTATGTACTATGTATTGCCCTTTCTAGGGTAAGTTTTTTTTTTTTTTTTTTTTTTTTTTTGGTTTAGACTTATCTTGGTAGCTGGATGAAGTCAATAAAATTACTGGTTCATGTTTCAGGTGTCTTACATTATTGAGGAGTATCGATGTGGTCGCACTCCTAACCCAGATGTTCTTTGCAATACAAGAATAAAGTTTGGTATGTGGTTCAACTAGATTTTCCCTGTGACAACAAATATTATTGGGGGCATTTTTTGGCCATTCCACATTTATATTTATTTTCAATTTTCTGTTTTATATTGAGGTATCTTATTTTTATTTTTATTTTTCCCCTCTTTCAAGGTGCGTTCATGGATGCCATCAGCAGTATGAAATTTGACTATGTTGCTTCTGGACATTATGCAAATGTTATTCACTCATTCACAGATCAAGCAGACAAGCCTTCTGTTCTAGAATTATCGAAGGACATGGTACCTGTGTGACATATGCATGAGCAGAATTTTATTCTTCATAATTTCTTTTTGGTTTTATCCTTACTTTTATTCTTCATTATATATATTTACGTTCATTAATAAAAATAAATAAATAAAAAATTGTTATCCTTGTTCTTGTCAACCACACTATATCTTCTGCAACCACCATAGATAATGAGACCCCTTTTATGTACTGTTTGAATATTAGTTGACCGATTGTTATAAATTCCATTTCAGGTTTTAATTGAAAGATTTTACACCATGTTTATATCATTTTACTGTGGTATCTGACATGCGTTTGTAGACACTTTCAGAGAGTTTGTTTCTGCTTTTTGCCTGTTTTTGAGATCTATAGTTTTGACTGTGCAGGTCAAGGATCAAACCTACTTCCTTTCACATCTCTCGCAGGCCCAGCTTAAAAGACTTATTTTCCCACTTGGTTGTATCCCAAAGGTTAGCTTGACTAATTTTATTGTCATGCAAAACTCTTACCAGTATATATTATATTATATAAATTTTCAGCTGTAAGGTTAAGCAGTATTCTCTAAATATTTAATAGTTCTTGAACAAATTAATTGAGTACTGTACACTAGGCTTGCTTATTGATGCATAAGATTTCTCATTGTCAATGGGTGGAACTTTCATGGCTTCATCATCCTTGTAATTTTGTTGGAATTTAACTGTTAAAACATCTTGCAATAGAAGTGTGCAGTTTGTTTCTTCACCATATTCTTCAGAAGCAATTTACTCTTACGTAATAATAGTGAACTGTAACAGTTGTACTTGTTGTTAGGCAGAATTCTTATGTACATATTTCCATCCTGATTTCCTTTTCCCTTTCTCCAAATCATCTACAGGATGAAGTCCGCAGACTGGCTACGAATTTTGATCTGCCTAACAAAGATAGGAAGGATTCACAAGGAATATGCTTCCTTGGGAAGGTATGTCTTGTTGACAGCCATTTCAGTCACCACATTATCCTTTGAAGAAGGTTGTTTCAGTTATCTAATTCTATAGTTTTTTATTTGTTCGAAATTTCTTTCCCTTGAAGCCAACATGGTTGGGGGAATTGTGGGTTTATGGAAGTACTGTGGATTTAATTGAATGACAACATAAAAGTAGTATTTTGATTCCCTCATTTTATTTATTTATTTATTTATTATTTTGGTTTCTTTAGAGCGTATTCCAAGTACAAGGTCTTGACCTTTTACTGACTGCTTGGATCTTCAAACTGTTTTTTTGTGATAGATAAAGTTTAGTGAATTTGTTGCAAGACACATTGGGGAGATGGAAGGTGTCATATTGGAAGCTGAGACGGGAGATTTCCTTGGCAGACACCGGGGATTTTGGTTTTACACAATTGGTCAACGCCAAGGTCTGCGTCTCCCTGGAGGACCTTGGTATGTTCTCTAGTTATTTGTTACTGGCATTAGTCCTAAAATCCTAATATAGTCTGGTGTGCGTCCTTTTTTATCTATAGTTTGTCATAACATCAGTTTTGGTCAAAACAAAGGTGGTCTTAGTTGTTATTTACATTTATTATAGTTATAACTTATAACCTATTGAGCAATTGTTTATAGTATGGGATTTTTTAATGTTTGCCCTTAGGGCGCATGTTAAGATGCATTTAATGAAGCAGTAATTGCATGGGAAAATGCATTTGCATAATTTTCTATGCATGTTCATGTTTTTCCATGCAATTTGCACCATTTTCTATGCATTTTCACGTTTTCTCATGCAATTATTGCTTCATTAAATGCATCTTAACATTTACCCTTATTGTATTACTTATTGAAGGATCATGTTGAACAAAATCGATATGATGTATTGTGAGTGTTAGTAATAAAAATGCATAATAATGACTTTCAAATTTATTTACAATTAAAGCCAACTATTATTGTTCTAATGTAATGGTGCGAACGTGCTACCATTGATGGCAATTATAATAGCGTTAACAATGAACATTGTCAAAATTACGTTTAACTTTAATACCTTTATAAAATTCTCTTATAAAGAAGTTCATAATTTTGAACGTGCCATTGAATATCAATTCCAACCTTAGTTATTCCTTTCAAATTATGCTTCTCTTTGGCCATATTGCTTGAGAGTTTTCAGTACATGTGAAATGCATCTTATGCAGGTATGTCGTCGAGAAGGATGTTAAAAACAATGTAGTGTTCGTATCAAGAAACTATTTTTCATTTGATAAAAAAAGGCGCTTATTTCGTGTTGGATCATTAAAATGGCTTAGTGGGATGCCTCCAAACCAGACCAGTCAGCTCCAATGCAAGGTAAAAAAATTCAATTTCTATTTCCCGTCATTGTGTCTGCAGCAATCTAGTTGGGTTCTGCAAGGATTTTTAGGGGAAATAAGAGAATGTAAAAAAGAAAAAATTTCCAGGAATGGGGATCATATCAATTTTCCATGAGGCTGAGATAAGGACTTAGCACACAAAACACTCCTGCTAGTTCAGGTGCTCATTTCTCTAATTCAACGTTTCTAACACTTGGTTTTGATGTAATGGATAGACAACCGGTTATAACATAAATTTCCTGAACAAATTAGGTTGATCAGATGTGGACCGTTTAATTTTGCCCTAGTGTCTTTAGATTAAAAATGCCAGTGTTCATGGTCCAAATTTACTGGTCATAATGGTTTTTGAAATTGACAGTCTCCTAAGGAATGCCCATCTTTTGGTACTAGACTTGCTATATTTCCAATCATGGCACTTGAGAGCCCAATGCTTCAAGTCTGAGTTTCCAATGCAACCCTTCTCTAAGGTGTCTTATCAAAACTTTTCAGGTACGACATGGCCCTGGTTTTTACAAATGTAATTTGAAAATGGAACTGGGGAAAGATGGCTTTGAAGATGTTGCAGTTGTCCAATTATACGAAGATGATCAAGGCCTAGCAGCTGGGCAGTTTGCAGCTTTCTACTGGGGAAAAACCTGCATAGGCTCTGGTGTGATTTTGGAGTCTTGGGATGATCTGGGTTTCCTGGTTTGTGCAAAGGCTCTTGGGATTGCAAGAATGGAGGATAAATCAAAGCTTGGAAAACCTGTTAAGATAAAGGTAAAACCGGAGACTTCGCTGAAGGAATCTGATTACAAAGATGACAGTGAATTTGATAGAAAATTGGTCCATACCCAAATTACTGTCGCTGATAAAAAAGGACCAGCATCTCGAGAAGCAATCTCCAGATTCCCAGAGAATTGGCTGCAAAAGATTAGAGAGAAGTGGTTGCATATGTTCTAATTTTTGTCATCCCAGAATGATAGAGAATAGACAAGATGGTTGGGGAAATTTCATATATATCCAACAGAAATAGCCTTTCTGGTTGGTATTGCAATGATATGCAGTGCCACTTCCTATACAGATAGATTGATGCGATTAGATGGGCAGTAGACCCGTGTCATAATCCTCTGTTGGTCAGAAACAGTTTCAGCCTGGTGATTGTGGTTGTTTAGAAGCAGATGGTTCAGCAGGAGTGCTGCAGGACACAAGGACTCTCATTTTGTAAATTATCTAAAATCCTTGTAAGTGGGGGGTATAGTAAGCCCACATAGCTGCTAATTTTGCCTGTTGTATTAAAATTTATTTGGCCAACATCTGATTTTTGTATGAGACTGATATTTTATTAATGCGTCTTAATGAAGCAAGTTGTTTCTTCCACCTCGAGAGAAAAATGGAAAAGAATTCATAATAAGGTTTTGGATAAACTTTAAATAGAAATTTTAAATTACCAAAAAGTCTATATAAATGACAGATTTTTGATAAATTTTACTATGTTGTTTAAAATAATGTTTTCAAAGTATAGAATGAATAAGTTTTCATAAATTTTTTTTTTTTTATTTTTTTCATAAAACTTCAAAAAATTTAAAATAAGTGGGATTGCAAAGAAAATTGAGGGGTGACAATTGTTGCGGCTCAAATTTGGCATTAACATAATAACATCAGGTCTATTGTTGGAGGCTTGGAGCAAGTCGAAAAACAACCACCAGATTTGGCTTTGGCATTGATGATGATGATGATTGAAGGTTTGATCGTGTGTCCTCTCCCTGAGATTGTGTGTCATTCAAGGGTATAGAACTTACATTGAAAGAGTGTTTACAAAACACACTTTTTTGGCGAAGGTTTCCTTGTGACACAGAAGAAATGGGAAAAAAAGGCGTCGTGTTTGCAAACCGAGCTTTCACGCAAGACAAACGGCTAAACCCAGCATAATAAAACCTCCAAAACCTCCCTTATCTCCTAACTAGATAAACCTCTCACAATGTCATCTCTCTCTTTTCTCTCTCCCACTCCTAGGGTTTCTCTCGCTCCACCCATTCTCTGCAAAACCTCCTATTCCCATTTCCTCCGCTTCTCCTTCAAGAATTTTAATCTCAAATCTCGCCGGAATCTTTCTCCATACCGTCTCCGGTTAACCGCAGGCGAATTCTCCGACGAAATTGATACGGAAGAAGATGAAGTAATTTCAGATGAAGTAGAAGGAGTTGATGATGATTCTGATGGTGTTGATGATGAAACTTATTCGGTGAATGTCGAAGCACTCGAAGAAGAAGCGAAAATCGCAGTTAGAGAGTATTCTAAGGCTTTATCTCGCGAATTGAGCATCGGTGAGTTCCTTCGTTTGGCTTTATAAAAAAAAAAAAAAAAAGTATTTTTAGGAATTTCTATTGTTTTAAATTTTTATCTTTATTCGATATATGTGTTTGTATACATACTTATGTACGGAGTATTGCTTTTGTTTATACTGTAGCTTATATGAGAAGATTAAGCCACTGTGGCTAGCCTAGTGGTGAGGGAAGGTGGGGTATAGGGGAGGAGTAGGATAGGTTGGGGGTTCCCATTGTACCAAAAGAAAGCTTATATGAGGAGATTCTTAAGAATTAGAAGTTGATGATTCTGATGGCGTTGGTGATGAGAATTATTTCTTGGATGTCAAAGGGCTCGAATATATTTATTATAGGAATTAATACTGTTTCATTCTGTATCTTTACTAGATATTCATGTGTATATGTGTGTGTGAGATCGACATTATTTTTCTGATGGTGTCAATGATGAGAATTATTCAATAGTTGTAGAAGAAGGAAAAGATGCAGTTCGAGAGTACCTTGCATTTTATCCTGAGAATAAAGCATTGGTTCGTTTTAGTTTCAAATGTAAGGGGACTTAACAGTCGTATATATATATTCTCAATGCATATATGTATATATATTATCAAAATTGACATGGTGGGGTAGTTATTTTTCTTGTAAAATGCAAGTTGATCAGAAATTTGACATTCTACTTGAGGTTTTGACTTGGGTATGAAGTTCTTGTGGACTTGGTTGTCAAAGCTTGTTGATATATGATTTGACTAGATTTACATGACTGTATCTATTTTATCTGATGGTTTCAGAAAATGAAGTGAAGGATCAAAAGGAAACTGGTCGGAAGAAGAAGGGACATAAAAGTACTACTAGAAATGTTAGTGAGCATCTTTTCTTGGGTCAATTTTATCTCTTGGTTATAAGACTTTTAGGTTTCATATTCTTTTAGTAGATTTTATTTTATTTTTCTTTCTTGATGGGTAAGAGTAGTATATAAGAGGGAAAGTACGCATTAATGGGAGATTTCCTGGCAGATAGAAAAGTGGGTACAGGGGTATGCTAAATTAAGTGAACAACTGTAACAGCCGCATACCACATTTAATTTTTAATCCAATTGATATAAAAATCTTAAATTTTGTAGCTTTAAAATGCCTGATGCCACCCATAAAGTGTAATTTTGCATCTGCTGAAAACCAGTTCACTAAACACATTATCTCTTCAATGTTCTGCGCCTGAATAACAATCAACTTAATGCATTGAAATATAAAAGCAAATGGAAAAAGGAAGTGAAGAAAATAATGAAAAATAATAAGATGTTACAGAATTTCGATCTAAGTATCAGCTGCGTTTACCTCTTGTAATTAGAGTCTGATGCTCTTACACTCACTTAACTCTTATATTTTAGTAAATAGGTGTGAACTCTCATATTTTACCACATCATGGGAAAATCAAATCTTTCTTAATCATGAGTCTAAATTAGATTTTTGGAAAACTACGTTATACCATCAAAAGTGACCATATTGATTCCAACTAGAAGCATACAGTCTAATGCATGCATAAGGCTTGAAAGTTGAAACATGGGTTCACAGGATTCTGTTTGTCCTGAGTCTCGTGGTATACCTCATGCAAAATGTATTCAGCTGCCCCAAGATTTTTACAATAATTTACTTTATATAAGGCATGTTTTTCATCTATGAAAAATGATTGAGAAATTTTAAAGCACACCGAATTGCTAGATATCAGAAAACTGAACATTTATAATCGTTTGCAATAACTGTATTATGGTTGAGAAAAAATGAATCTGTCACTCTTTCTCTACAATTTCTTGTGCCTAATGTGTTTTGACAATATAAATATCTGAATTAGTTTTCTGTCATTCCCTTCATTGTTTCTTGTGCTTCTAGTGACATGGCTAGATGCAAGCCTGACTCCTCTTTAATGTTATCATGATCAAATGATCATACATGATATGAATATCTATAGGGACTATAATAATCTCAGTATTTATTGAGGTTTTCTCATATCATGCAAGATAATTTGGGAATTTCTTCTTTTAAATTCCATCTGCAGATCCCTGATAATCTTCTTCCGAAGGTTGCAATTGTTGGAAGGCCAAATGTCGGTAAATCAGCATTGTTTAATCGTCTTGTTGGGGTATCTAATATTAAATTCTGTCTTTTGAATTCGCTGTTTTAACTATTGATATTTATTTATTCACTTTCCAATACTCACGATACAGAATTTTTGGAACTTTCCATTTTACTTATCACTTATGTTTCCAAATTGAGAAAGTCAGACTTCTGTTTTTGCTTTATATCTATTTGTAGGGTAACAAGGCTATTGTGGTGGATGAACCTGGGGTTACTAGGGATCGCTTGTATGGTAGATCCTTCTGGGGAGACCACGAGTTCATGGTGGTGGATACTGGTGGTGTGCTCACAATTGCAAAATCACAGGCTACTGTTATGGAAGAATTGGCTATAACTACTACAATTGGTATGGATGGGATTCCACTAGCCACCAGGGAGGCAGCTGCTGCAAGGATGCCCTCAATGATTGAGAGACAAGCTGCTGCAGCTGTGGAAGAATCATCTGTCATTATATTCCTCGTTGATGGCCAGGTACGTCCTTATGGGGTTCAAGTCTGTTGATTTGAAGTTTGAACTTGACCCAACGCAAACCTTGTGGGATTTAGTAGATAAGGTGGGGCTTGGGTTATAAATTCTCAATCCAACCCTAATTCTGGTTGGTTTTGGGTTGAGGTGTTAGGCAACCCAACCTAACTCAACCCAGGATTAACTTGAGCTCATGATACTAAACCTAGGTTAGACACCTGGAGTAAGAGGCTGGGTTGGGTTGGGATGGGATATGGCAGAGGTTGTTAATCTTGGGGTTGAGCTTGACCAAACCTGCCTGAGTTGCAGTCCTATAGTAAATTCACATACACACATGTATAGATGCGTCCTTGCAATTTAAGGAGTTCCCATGTCAGATATGGTGACTGCCAGTGTGTATGTTGGAATGCGACCCCCTTGTCCATGTCCACAAAACATAGGTTATAAGTGATGATCTGGATGCTTTGATATTTTGAAGTGAACAAAATATACCAATATTTATTTGTCATTATTTTTTTTCAGGAAAATATTCTTTTGGAATTTGTTCTTTACTTTGCCTTTTTTTTTACGTGATTGGATGAGCATATCTCATTTCATGGTACAGAAACTGTAATATAAGAAATACTGAACAGGCAGGTCTAACAGCAGCTGATGTGGAGATAGCTGACTGGCTACGTAAGAACTACTCAAATAAGTGTCTCATTCTTGCTGTGAACAAATGTGAATCTCCACGCAAAGGAATCATGCAAGCGTCAGAATTTTGGTCATTGGGGTGAGGTGCTCTTTTTTTCATTTTTTTTATTCTCTCTTGTCTTTAGAATCCATTGTCCTTCAATCAAATTATGATTGTGTATTGGTTAAGTTTTTGAATATAATGTTGATTCATTAGATAAATTGCATACAAAATTATCAGGTAAAACTCATTCAACTTAGATAGGGTTTCATACTTTCATTTATATTGACTATTTTGGCTTGTGGGTAAATAAGTGTTTTGCTGATTTAGTAAATATGTACATGATCATTAATGATAATACATCATAAGATACTTTAAGGAGCGCACGTTTTGTCATGCTTCACACAATTTTATGGTCGATCAATCTCTCTTGAATATTAGTGTGGAATGAATGTTGTGTACGAAAATGTTTATTAAGAAAATGTATGATACAAAACATTGGAGTTCAATATTAATAAAATTATCATTTATGATTGCTTCATATGTAGGAAAGAATTAGAGTACAAGGATGTGGTTATTGCAGAATGTATTTCAGATAGTAACATGATCAGTATTCCATGTTGATGTTTAAAGGGTTTTTATTTTCAGCTGGCCAAATTTCAAGCAGTGTGCTGTATTAAAAATGTTGGTAGGTATTAATATATTATTTTGATAAGACTATTTAGAAACCTTAAATGCAATTGCAGATAGATAATGGGTCTAAAAATCTCCACTTCAGAGGATTTTAGGGACCACTTTTACCCTCCATGGGGTTTTGAATTTTTAATTGGCGTTGGTTGAGTGTGTCAAGTTTTGGTTATTTTTCATGGATTGGTCTTTGCGTATTTTTTTCTTCCCGAGGTTTTCAATTTTTTGTTGTTGGTGATTTGGCATGTTTAGTTTTGGTTGTTTTTGGTGGTAGTTTGTTTGGTCTTTGTCTATTTTTTTCCCTTTAAAGGATGCCCTGGCATTCTCTGGTTGTTATTTTGATTGGCTTCTCAATGGGGTTTAATTTTTTCTCCAGGGATAAAGAGAGGAAATTGCAGGTCTTTTAGAAAGGGTTCAGACTCAGGATTTAATTCATGTAACATTAAGTTTTGATTTAAATTGTCGGATTCAAGATGTTAAGTTGGGATTTTAACATATATGATACTACTCTGGGTGAGTGTATCAATTTCTAACCTAAGCTATTGAAAAAATAAAATAAAATCAAATGACCGAATAATTCATTATTGCTCTTATCGAGCTTATCAATTTAACCTTTCAAACTTGAGGCCCTGTTTGAATTGCTGGAATTTGGGGAGCAGAATTGCAATGTCATTCTTGATCCGTGCCTTTCCCTTCTTTGGTTGTGCATTTAATCCCAGGAATTAAGTCAGGCATCCTATTATGGCCGGTTTTTCTAAACCTGGGATTAAGTTGGGCTATTTTGGGGCGTTTCATTCCCACGACCCTTGTGGTATTCTCATTCTGGGAAAGGCTAGAAAAAAAAAAAAAAAAAAAAAAAAAAAACCCTCCCCCCCCCCCTCTCTCTCTCTCTCTTGCTTCTTCTGCCCTTTTGGTATCCCAAACCTGACCTTAATTTCTCGTAAGAATAGCCAGTTCATTTGATTTCTCTTCCTTTTCCCCCCTTCCAACATAGTACTGAATTAATGTGCGCTTGACTGTCCATGGTGGTTGTTCCTTTTTTTGTCTATGATTTGATTTGAGCTAATTGATTGTTTGGCAGTCTTTGTAAGTTTAAATCCTAGTCAAGCTGAGATTCTACAAATATGGGACATGTACATTCTCATTGAAATCCAACTGTCAAGAAACTCGAGTTGGTGCGCTTGATATGAAAATAATTCATTCAAATACTTGTACTCGTTTTTATAAAGAAAAATGGAAGAAAAAAAAAAATGCTGATGCTTGCTTAGAGTAGGTAATATCCAGAGTGCTGAATTGGGTTGGTTGTCCTCAATCTTTGAAATTGGGATGCTTTTTTGAACTGCTGAACTCTCATGATCATTAAAAATGGTTCCTATGGATCAGAGTTTGGGATTATATGTGGTGGATTTACAATTACATGTTTCTTTACATATATAATTTTGATAAACAGTGGTTGTACATTTTGGTTGAACTAGGTTTTCGCCGCTTCCTATATCTGCTGTATCAGGGACTGGAACCGGAGAGCTTCTTGATCTTGTTTGTTCAGGACTTAAAAATATTCAGGTAATAGATTATAAAAATTTGGTGTTTTTTATTCAGGAAGTTGCCTACACTTTTTGTGTTCCACTTCACACTATTACCTTGAGTGGGAGAACTATACCTTCTATGGATTGTAAACTTAATGTATCTTTAGTAATTGCATTTTATCATTTCTGTTTTTGGTTGAGCATCTTACTAGCTGTTGTCTCTACTATACCTTCTTGCATTCTAAACTGGCTCAGAATAACACCATCTACATCAATTAACTAAGGCTATTCTGTGATTAGTTCTTTTTATTTCAAAGATTCTTTTCTTTTATTGTCATGTCCCTCTGTTTTGATCTTTCTTGGGCATCCTTTTGAAGAAATTTAAACAGGTGATCTGTGAAATGTACTTGTCACTAAATTGAATTTGGGTACTTGATAAAGTTCAAACTTCAAAGTGTGAAACCATGAATTTGAGAAAAAGGTAAGGGGGTGACACTGCAAAGTGACTATGTGCAATGCTTTAAGAAAAAGAATACATGATATTGTTTGCAAATGTTATAGCATTACTATGTGAGAAGAATAGAAATTTAATTGGGAGCTATATATATATATATTTTACGAGCTATATCATTCAGAGGTTTACTATTGCTCACATGCCTCTTAAGGTTTCCTTCTTTTCCTTCAGCCCATTAAGTAAAATTTCTCCCTTATTTTACAAATTTTTGAATTGATTGGTGTATATATTTATCTTCGTAATTTTGAATTGGCCATTTGAATTCATTTTGATGACAGCCTGCAGATTTGATTTAGAAAAACAATTATGACAACCCATAGAAGAAAATAAGAATTTTGTTCAGCATAATTTATATGTTCCAATTTTTGGGATTTTCACATATGAATCCACCTTTAATTATGTTGACTGCATGAACGTTGTAAGATTGAATTTTTAGCACTCTCTATATATGTAACTTTACCTTTAAATGAGAAGTGCTTCACAGCCATGAAAAGTTTGCCTCATTCTAAATAAAACCCTGGGTTTATTGTTGATTAATTTATTGATGTTAATATATAGGATATGGAGAATCTTGCCGAAGAAGAAAGTTATGTTCCTGCAATTTCAATTGTTGGCCGACCAAATGTTGGTAAAAGTAGCATTTTGAATGCATTAGTTGGAGAGGAAAGAACAATTGTGAGCCCAATCAGTGGTACCACTCGTGATGCTATTGATACTGAATTTACTGGACCAGATGGCCAGGTTTGATTAGTTTTCGAACTTGATGTAAAACTATTCCAAATGTTTATTTACCATTAGTTTAACTCAATTGTATGCTGTTGCTAACTAATCAGCTTGCATTTCCGTGTGCTGCTGCTCTATATGTTTCCTTGATGTTGAATTAGACAGATGCTCACTGCTTTTCACCATTTTTAGGTCACTAGGTTTTTGCCTATAATTGTTCAATATCTGGATGTAGTTCATGATTGGTAAATGAATTTAATTTGAATTAGAATGGTTATTGATGTTTAGATGTCCTTCTCAGGCATATGTCTTTACGTTTCTGAATTGAGGTTTGAGTTATGTAAATCATATATGTCGATTCTGTACGAGGAATATCAAGAAACTATCAGCTAAAATAGAATATATAGAAGCCTGTTAATTAGTTTTTGATTTGTGATGGGACCACAACATCTGGCTGAGGTATTTAGTATCTTGTTTGTTTCAGTGTTTTCTAACTTGTCCACCATGTGTTTGGAGTAAGTTAAAGGTACTGATCATGATACTTTGTTCGATGATATACTCAGACCAATTTCCTTAAGACATTGGATCACTAGTGAAAAATGAGGATGTGCATTTTTTTATGCTCATGCTGTCTGTGCTTTTGCATTCCAAGTTCTCTCAGAAACTTTACAGCATAGTAATTCATTCTGCAGAAGTTCCAGCTAATTGATACTGCTGGGATCAGAAGAAGGGCAGCAATTGCTTCATCAGGTAGCACAACAGAGGCTTTATCAGTGAATCGAGCATTTCGTGCCATTTGTCGTTCTGATGTTGTGGCTCTTGTCATTGAGGCCATGGGCAGTGTCACAGAACAGGTACTCTGTACATTACTTTAGGAAGTCAAAATATCAAAAAAATGTTGCGGACAACATGCTTGGTCTGTGTGATTCTGACCAGATCAAGAACAATATTGCCAAGTGGTTTCAAGATACCCACTTTTAGGATATATTAGGAAGAGAAAATAGATAATATTTAGTACGGAGCAGAGTTACCAGATTCGCTTGCCCCCCCATAGTACCGCGATCCGGGTCGCACGAACCGGAACGCGAGTCATTCGCGCACCAGTTCTCCAAAAATGGCGTCCCATTTTTTCCTTGTAACACAGCAGCCATGGAAAGAAAATAGAGAGAAGGAAAGGGGTGGTTGAGAGAGAGAGAGAGAGAGATGTGCTGACTACAGAATACTAGAGATAAAGTGTCAGAGAGAGAAAGAGGTGTTATAGACTTGTAGGCTTACAGTAGGTCTGGTCTAATTTTTCTCCTGCAAAAGTTACTGCTGTACAGTTTTTCTTCTTGTTGATATCCATGATGCGCATGCACATGTTCTAGAGTCTAGAAAGAACATGGGGAGATTGAAGAAAGAGGAGTTACTGATGTACTGCTATTACCAACTTAATAAAAAAATTAAAAAAAGTTACTAGTGAGTTACTTTCTATCACTAGAGAGTTACCGCAATTAAATAAGAGTTAAAAGAAAAAATAGGAGTCGTTAACAAGAAGAAAAAAATTTACTGCTGTTACCCAAAACAAAGTTATTGCTATTACTACATATTAAAAGAAATTAGTCGTTAAAAAAATTGTTATGTTTTTGTTTGAAACTTTGAATCATTTTCATTTTAGGATGTTGATTGTTTAAGTTTTATTATTTCTAGTGTTTAGCACTCTAGCTTATTTTTAGTACTTTATCTCTCAATGGAATTAAATTTTTAGAAAATGTTAAGAGTTGGAATTTTCCATTTTATATATTTATATATATAGTGCTTCATTTCTTTATGGATATGATATTTAATTTTTTAGGGTTGGTTCTTTAATATATATATATATATATATATAACCACTTAAAGTACCACAGCGATCCTAATAAGAGTTCTATAGCGTACCACGACCCGAAATAACGAACCGACTAAGCCTACCCCCAGCGTATTGCATACCGGGTAAAGCATCGTACCATGTACCCGTACCCGTACCACGTCCCAGAGTGAACCATGCTCCAGGTAACATTGGTACGGAGTATAAATAAACTCTTAGATTCTGCAGTGGTTTAGATTTCTTATTTCATGTTTGATGTAAGCTACTGTACATTGGAGTAACTGAATTAAAGGTGAACCTTGTGAGGACATAAGCTACTAGCAATTTTCCTAAGAGGCAACTGCAAAATTATTATGTTTTTTTCTCAATTGTAGAATTTTTGTGTCTTGGTCTGTTTTCATATGAGCATCAGGTTCTTCCCTCCACCCCCTCCCCCCATTTTCTTTTTCATATTAAAAAATAAAATAAAATAAAAAAGAGCAATGGTCTTTTCTAATCTCCCCCTTTCTTTTTTGTGGTTTGGTCCGAATGCCCTAGGATTACAGGATTGCAGAAAGGATTGAAAGGGAAGGGAAGGGTTGCCTGATTGTTGTAAATAAATGGGACACTATACCAAATAAAAATCAGCAGACTGCAACATATTACGAGCAAGATGTTAGGGAGAAGCTTCGCATGCTTGATTGGGCTCCTATTGTTTATTCAACTGCAATAACTGGTGATAGCGTTGACAGGTCTGTTCTGATCTACATTCCTGTCGCATTGTTTACCAAGTTCATGGTCATCATGTAATCCATGTTCTTCATTGTGAGGTTAAAAAGATAACATTATCTGGACAAAATTTTTATTGTGTGTACACATGGGGTTCAAGAAAATGGAATATTGTGAAATTAGCTTGATTTAAAAAGCAACCTAGAATTGCAAGTCTCAATTGAAAGACCTTGATCTTCAACTTGTCCTTTCATATCGCACATTTTTTTACCCTATGCATTACCCTTAAGTGGCAGCATTATTATTTTGGGTTCAGGATCATTGTTGCTGCTAGTACGGTTGAAAAAGAGAGATCAAGAAGGCTAAGTACTTCCCTATTAAATCAAGTTCTACAGGAAGCATTAGCTTTTAAATCACCTCCAAGGACCCGAGGTGGCAAGAGAGGACGTGTTTATTACTGCACACAGGTATTTTTGTTATGCAGTGCTCTGGGTCTTTATGATTTTGATTGCAATAATCAATCATATTGTGAATTTGGCGATTAGCTTATTCTGTAAGTGGTATGCCTTGAGGGTTTAATGGGAACCAACTCAAGCTTCTGTCAACTTTTAATTTGCCTAAACTTATATATTTTTATCTGTAATCAATTTTCTTTGTTGTGTTTTAGCAGAAGTGTTATTTGAAGACACGGAACATATGGCATTAATTGTGCTTTTACTAAAGAATGCTACTATGCTTTACTCCTCTATAGTAGATAAACTCTTTAGGAATGATGCATTGTTATCAAGGATGGACTCTATTTACTCAATTGTGCATTTAACACAAAATATATAAAAGCACATTCTAATACACCATCTTCAGACACAAACTACAGTTTAATACTACTTTTACATGCCTATTTTGAGGCCTGAGGGTACACCTCCTTTTTTTTTTTTTTTTTTCCAATTATACACTTAATGTTTCAAAGTAATTCAATATATGACTTGTGGTAGCTCATACCCAACTTGATTTCCTTTTGCAGGCAGCTATCAGACCACCCACATTTGTTTTTTTTGTTAATGATGCAAAACTTTTCCCTGAAACTTACCGGCGTTATATGGAGAAGCACCTGCGTTCTGATGCTGGGTTTTCTGGTACACCAATTCGGCTCCTATGGCGAAGCCGAAGAAAAATGGAAAAAAATGAAGGTTGGTAAAGGGGGCTTTGTTTTGCTGAAAATTTTTTGATGCTCCTTTCATGGTCATGGGTTTTTATGCTTGCCAATAATTATATTGACTTTCAATGAACTCGTGGACAAGGAAAATTGGCCTGCGTGTCAGAATACCTGGACCTCACTTGTATGGTGCGCATGCATATGCACACACACACATGCTTGTACACATATACACAGAAAAAAAAGGGCTCACATGTCAGCAAATACAATAATTTCATTTAGTATGGCATTTGAAATGAGTTTATGCTATTTGCTAGCATTAGACACGAGTCTTCAATGAACTGAGACTTAGTGTCGGTTTCCCAAGTATATATGTGTATTCACATACAGGTTGGCATGTCCAATACGGAAAAAAAGGCAGAGAAAGAAGGGCTAAAGTCAAGTTATCCTTGTTTTACATGTTACATCTTTTTAAAGGAAAAAAATGACTATAAAGAATGACACTGTTATGACACCATTTGCTTATGTAATTATTCCATACTAGTAGAATTATTCTTTCCTCAAAAGGTGATGCAAAACAAAATGTAATAATTTCATTTTCATGTAGTGTCCAAATTCTGGCTCATCAATTTAACTGGTTTTACTGATCTTCCTTGATTTATTATCAGGCAGGGCCGCAACAGTTAAAACACAAGCAAATCTTGCACCACGTGATAAAAAATTGGCAGTAGCTACATGAAAATTATGTAATGCTTCATGTCTCAGAACTGGCTAGAATTTTGACTCCGTGGCAGAAGAGCTTCGTTTGTGGGAAATACCTCATAAGTCACCGAAATCAGTTTCAGTATGGAAGTTCTGATTGGAGTCTTGAAGGGAAAATGCGCAATGTGCTCCTTGCTGTAAAATCAGCTTCCCTCTCTGATTAGGAACCACAAAAGGGTATGGGGGAGAAAACGGTAAACTCTCTCTCCCCTTATTTGCTTATTGTAATTATGATTGGTGAGGGTCATGGTTCGGTGAACTTTTACTTTGTAAATTAGGCTTTTGAAGCTTTCATTATCTAACAAATCAGCAGACAAATAATATGAGTGTGTTTATGAAGAATATATATGTATATATATTAGGTTTGCATTCTTCTATATCTCTACACTATTAAATGATAGTCCCATCATTAGTTGGTTGTTCGGTCAGATTCACATTATGTTTTAGGTGGTTGGAATATTATTGCGAATTACGGACAGTGGCCCACCAAACATAATGTTCATGGATCATGTTCTTACACCCTTCAGCAAGCCATTATCTCAAATCATATCATATCATATATGAGAAGATGCACTGTGCAGATAACACCGCTTGTCCTCTTGGCCTGCATTTAATTTGATTATTTTTGTCCACGTGTGTTTTAATTAGTTAAAACACAAGCACAATTTTACCTTGCAAGTTATTCCTTTACTCGGCTATTCGCTAAAACAATTTTTTGTACTTCAGACATAAAATCACTTCCAATTTCTTATTTGTATTGGTTTTTTGGGCTCTTTGAAATCATAGCCAGTTCATTTATGAGTGGGACAACCTTCATTTAAATTCGGGTCTACCACACCTAATCCAAAATCCAGACCCTTCTTTTGAAATTGTCTTGATTCCAAGGCATGAATATGAAAATCAAGGACCGATGAAAATGGGGAACTGTAATGTAATATATATTGAAAATTTAAGGTTCTGGCTTGTTTGAGAAAGCCCTTTTCTTTGAAGAATTCCAATCAGAGGTTCTTTCATGTGTTTCAAATTCTTCCACATCTACTCTTTTGGGTTTGAATTAGTTATTTCCTCTAATCAGCCCATATACATAAGAAGTTGAACACCAAATAACACTTTCAGATTCCAATGATCATCATCTTCATCTTCTGTCAACAAAAAACTCACACGAATACATTTGAAAGTTGCTTCATAGTGATTACCCCAAAAATGACATTTAAAATGTACTGTAAAAAATTAAAAGACTTCAAAAAGATAAGGTTTTGGCGTAACCCGTTGGCATGATTCCCTAATGGCATTTACCTCACTTGACGAGTGATCTCGGGATCAAACTTATGGAAAAGTATTGATACCCATTTATTGATATTAAAGGGTTTTAAGGATATTAGTAGGTTTTATAACTTGTCAAAAAAAAACAAGAGAGAAGCTTTTGATATAGTCAATGTGATAATTTTAGAGTACCCACAAGATTTTTAGGATACCATACCCATTTATCATCCGAAATGGTTCACTTACTATTTGAAATGGTCCAAAATATCCTACTTACGATTTGAAGTGATCCAATTATTTAGTGATCACTTACTATTTAAAGTAATCAACTTACCATTTTAAATTGTCTACTTAATCTACGTGTAAATTACATCTAAACCCCCTGTATTTACTAACTAATACACTGCACCCCTCGTACTTTCTGAAATTATACTGACATCCCTTGTCAGCTTAAAAAATATAAGGGTAAAATACATTTACACCCCTTGTGTTTACTGACTATTACACTGACACCCCTTATACTTTCTGAAATTACACTGCCCTCCCCTACTTTGGAAAATAATCTACACTTAGACCCATCCGTCAACCCGCCGTTGAGAGCCGTTAGCATTGATTGCTGACGTCATGGAAATATGGGCTCAAAATACCCACTTTGACCTTAGTGAAGCCAAAACGCATCGTTTGGACTTGCCAAAACGACGCCGCTGCTGCTGCTTCTTCTCCGTTCTTCGTTTTTTTTATTTTTTATTTTTTTGTTCCCTCCTTCACCACATCGTCAGATTTCGATGAAGAGTGTGTGGGGTTTGGCTCAAAAGCTGCTGCTTCTTCTTCGCTCTTCGTTCTCCGTTCTTCGTTTTTTTTTTTTTTTTTTTTTTTTTTTTTTGTTCCCTCCTTCACCACATCGTCGAACCATAGGTTTCCGGCATAGGCAAAAAAAAAAAAAAGAAAAACAAGAAAAGAAGATGAAGAGCGTTGGTGCCATTATTTCTCTTCTTCTTCTCGATGGAAACCAGTAAACGGAAAGGCATGGAGACGGGTCGATGGAGGCGGAGATGGCGAAAACGGCGTCGGATCGGAGGAAAACGAAGGGAGCGAAACAGGGGAAAGTGACGAGCCTTCGTCGTCGGTGACCTGTCACCGCCGCACAAACCTCCACCGCCAGCAAGCCCCTCGCCGCAGCTCTCCACAAACCACGGTGCACTTGTAAGCCCAGCGAATGGCAGCCATCGCCGTCGCCTAGCCTCGCCTCGCCGCGCCTAGCCTCGCCTCGCCTCGCCGCGCCGTGCCGTCGCCGTCCCCTCCTACAAACGTGGCTGAGGCCATGGTTGAAACGAGATCTAAACGCCAGATCCGCCGGAGATCTGGTGGTGGGGGGAGGCACAAGGGTTTGGAGAGAGAAAAAAAAAAAGAAAAAAAATGGAAAACAGAGGGGAGAAGGCACAAGGGTTTGATGGGTTTGGAAAACAGTGGGTTTGATGGGTTCGTCGGTGATGGCAGTGGGGGGAGGCACGAGAGCTCGACGGAGGGAGGGGTTTGGTGTTCGAGGGTGGGTGGGGATGGGGGTTTCCGGTGGGACATCGTGGGTGGGGTTTGGTGTTCGAGGGTGGGTACCATCCATGGGTTGCCGGCAGCAGCCATGAGTGCTGCTGCTGCTTCTTCTCTTCTTCTTCTTCTTCTTCTTCGTGCCTTTTTTTTTTTTTTTTTTTTTTTTTTGCTTTGTTCAATCTGCTCCTTTGGGGTTTTTTTATTGGAAAAAAATGCTATGGCCAGAGCCCGTGACAGCCCGCCGGCGGTGGATGGGGTTTGGTGTTCGAGGATGGGTGGGGTTGGTCCACCGTATGAAAAATGGGGGTTTTCCGGCGGCAGCCATGAGTGCTGCTGCTGCTGCTGCTTCTTCTTCCTCGTGCATTTTTTTTTTTTTTTTTTTTGGCTTTCAATCTGCTCTTTGGGGTTTCTTTATTGAAAAAAAAGGTGGGGTTTGTTTACCGTACGAAAACAATGTGCAAAACGCTGTGTTTTATTAAAGGGTAAAATTGTCATTTCATGTTTCCGTTAACCCGTTAACTTTAGCCGTTCTGACAGGGGAAGACAGTGTAATTTCAGAAAGTATAAGGGGTGTCAGTATAATAGTCAGTAAACACAAGGGGTGTAAATGTATTTTACCCAAAATATAACGGGGTCAACTACAATTGTTAATTGACTTAAACACCCTTTTTACAAGACACATCGTTTTGGATTAATTTATGAATTCCACAAATTCTTATTTGTTTAATGCATTGCTTAAAGCAAAACGCATCGTTTGGTCCCATAAGATGACAAATGCACTGTTTGTGCATAATATCCCCTCCTTCACCTTTCTCTCTCTAAAACATGATAAAGCAAGAGGGCCTATCATGGAGAATTCTCCAAACGGACCCATCCACCGTGATCTTTTCCATCTTCCTAGCACATCCACCGACGACCCACGACCCACCAGCATCACCTTCTCCATCTTCCTCCCCCATCCACTGACGACCCACCACCCACCACCCAACTCTATCCTTTAATCCTCCAATGGTGACCCGTGATGCGTATGGAAATGAGCTTGAAGTAAAAATTAGGGGTGATTTGGACGTGTTTATGGGCCATTGGTCATGGAGAGAGAGAAGGAGAAGTATGATGTTGGGAGACAGGACAGGAGTCGCATAAAAATTTTAGTGTGGGGACGATTTTAGAGAGAGAGAGAGAGAAGCTTGATGTTGCTTTAACTAAGTTGGAGTTGTTCTACGTACATGTATGTGTACAGTTTATAGTGCATGTGGGATTTAATTGGGTATTGGGTGCATATGCAATTGAATTGACAAAGACAACATGAATATGCAGAGAATTTCATGCTCTGTTTTTCTTTCTTTTTTTTTTTTTTTTTTTTGCTCTCGCCATTTCCACTTTAGAGTAGAAATTTGGACGGTTAATGGTCCTATTCCTTGGGTAATCATTGTTTTATTTTGCATTCACCATCAATTGGGGGGGGGGGGGGGGGGGCTCATCTCATGGGTCCTATTGTGCCAAGACACCTATTATGCTCTGTTTTTATCTTCCTACTTTGTTTTTTCTCTACATAAGCTCCACTGAAGTGTTTTTTGGTCAGTAGCTCCGCTATAAGTTTGCTACCTGAGGTGCCATTGAAATGCATGTGACATGCTTTTTGGGACAAATTGTATTCACATGGTCAGCTCCCTAAAATCGTCCCCACGAATAGGCAGAGGATGTAACCATGCATTACAACGAACATATATTTTGCCAACAATCTCAAGTTTATGTATTGTGTGAAGTTAAGATAAAACCAACCTTGCTACAATGGCTTCCATAACCCATTGACAGGGCAATACCACCTTCACATGGTCTGAACAGGTTTCACAACTAGAGAATAGAGCAAAAAAAAAAAAGGTGGCAGGGAGAAGAATGACGGGTGAGGTGCTTTTGAAGATAAAACGCTACGTTTCAATTTTGGTAGGGTTAAAAGGGGTATTTTAAGCCAATTTTTGCATAATGTCAGCAAATCAAGTTAATGCCTCTAACGGTTACTTGGCGGATGAGTTTAATTATAGATTATTTTCAAAACTAAAAAAATATAGTGTGAATTCAGAAAAGATAGGAGTGATCAGTGTTTTTGTTAGTACACAGGAAATGTATACGTAATTTATCCTAAACCTACTCACCGTTTAAAATGACATTACCAGCATGGTACATAGGTTAGGTGTTTAAATACCAGACAAAATTGAATTTGGCAAGGACATGTCGACCAGACTACTATCTACTCTTGCTTTTACGTAGGTTAGGTGTGTCATTTAAATACCAGAGCGGTGCAGACAACAGAGGCATTTGAAAGGCGCGTGAGGGTGCAATCACCGTCGGGGAAAAAAATGGAAAAAATTAGAACTTTTGAACGAGACTGTCATTTTATGCCAAATTTGGACCCTACCCCGGGCAAGATTGGAGTTTTATTTTTTTTTTTATCCTTTTGGATGATAAGACAGAATCTCTTCATTAGAAGGAAGCCAAGAGAACACTGTACAAGTTGGTTATTTGTCGCTTTGTTGTGGTATTATCTGACTATATCAGAATTACATAGAAATTTTTGTCCCCGTGTTTGGTGTGACCAAGGAAAGGAATTTTCATTCCCCAATAACCTCAATTAAATTAATAATTTTCCTTATCTTGTATAATCATTATCATCATTATCCTGTACCTAATTGCCAGTAATACTAACCCAAAATTTTTCTTTGCCTTCCTTTTTTTTCTTTTTTTTTTTTTTTTAATCGTCTCACAGGAAAAAAAAACCTGTGATGTTTTTTTCTTCATCATCATCTCATACCTGTTTAACTACAATTTTAACCCAAAATGTTTTTTTTTTTTTTTTTTTCATTCTCTTGCACCATAATCATCTTGTAGAATGTGATACTCTAGAGGATGGTACGTGTAGATCTGGGAGGTGGCGCGAATGTTGTAGATTTCTGAGGTGGACATGAATCTTCGTGTCTTCGGCGAAGCCGTGGTGACTGATGCAAAACATGGGCTGTTTGCCTTGTAATGGAGGATGGGGATGAACACTGCGTACAGTGAGAAGAAAAAGAGAGAAAGAGAAGGGGTAGGGAGAGAAAAGGGCGGGGGGCAGAGTGATTAAATGAGTGTTAGATTAATATTTTTTATTTACTTTTTTTCATTTCTTGAGGATGAAAAAAAAAAAGGGTTGCCGACAACAATTAATCTGACGAAGAAGAGAGGTAAACAGTTAGACCTCGTTTTGGCAACCACTTTCCAATGTAATACCATAAAAATCACAATTGATAGTTATTTATTGTAAGTTGACAATCAATACGTAACAAGTTAGTGATCACAAAACTGTACTTTACTAGACAATTTTGTAGGAGTTGCGGGTGACTATGCCCCTGAGCCTAGCTGTAGTTTCATCTCTAGAGGCAATGTTCATTAATCTTAGTGGGGAGAGGAATACCTACTCCTTCGTACAAGGGAATGAGCCCTTATTGGGATTCACGATTCTATTCCTTTGATCTTACCAGACATTCTATTCTTCCTTTTTTTCTTTTTTTTTTTTTTTTTTTCTTTTAAGCTCTATTCCCACCTAACAAACACAGCATGAGGTCCTCTCATTCAAGCTAAAGCACGATTGCTATGGCTGCCAGTCTGTCGCGAACCACTAGCCATATTATCTCTGTCCAGTACTTGGGAAGGATTACATTGTGATTTGTGACCCAAGTCTAAGACATTATTATTACTACGGAGTATTTTATTTTTTTGGCTAAGAGCCCACTGCCAAGACTTGAACCTAGTGGTTAAGTGGATCGAGTTGACTTTTTTTGGTCTGAGCAAAAAAAACCAGAGGAAAGAAAGAGTAAACTAATTTTGATCCACCGAGTAATGGTTTAGTCGCACTTAGCTTACACTCAAGTGGTTTGATGGGTGCTATGTTGTAGTATAAAACCCAAAACGGTTAGCATCTAACTCATTCTCATTAATATTATTGCTCATTTAAAAATAAAAAAATAAAAAAATTGTGACCCAGCTCGACTCATGGGTCTGTTCCAAAACGTGTCACCCCTTCCTTAGGCTATGTATGGATTGAGAGAAGAGAAGAGAAGAGAAAAGAAAAAAAGGGAAGAAAAGATAAAATAAAGTAACTTTCTTTCCACCTTGTTTGGTTAGTTATATCTCATTAAAGAAGAGAAGATAAGAGAACGTTGTCACAATTTCATTATTACCCTTTTTTATATGTTAAACAAAAGTTACATAGGGATATATTTGTTATTTCATCACTCACTCATTTATTTTCTCTCCATTTCTCTCCAAATCTCTCTAATTTGGGGAGAAAGGTAAAAGGCTCCATTTTCTCCCCATTTCCTTTCTCTTCCTTCCCAACTTAACAATCCAAACGAGAAAAATGAGGAAAAAATCATTTTCTCATCTCTTCTCTTCTCTTCTCTTCTCTCCATTTCTCTCAACCCATAAATAACCTTAGTGTCAGACAATATGACCATTTGGTTCCAAACAAATGAAAAAGAGGTAGAATGTAGGGACGGGGGAGAAATCTTTTTGGCCAAGAAAACCATGGGTATTGATTACGTAATTACTATTGGAAAAGAAATACAACTATTTTTCTCAACTAAAAGTTGTAATGGGTATCCACCTAAAGTAAAAACTTCATTAAGCTGAGCTATGGTGAAAGGCCTGGGCTTGGTGAGCAGCTTTTATGAGGACCAGCTGGCCAATAAATATGGTTCGGTGAATGAGACAAAGGAGAGAACATTATTAAAAGGGAAAGAGACTAAAGGAAGAATGGAAATCAATCATTAAGCCATGGAGATAGTGAGAGGAAATCTGGAAACAGATGTAGAAGAGTTGAGGGAGTATTATAGGAGTGGGAAGACTAAGGAAGCATCATGGAGGAAGTCACAGCTGCAAGGGTTGCTCTATTTTCTTAAGGAAAAAGAAGAAGAAATCTTCAGGGCTCTTAACCAAGATTTAGGAAAACATCATGTTGAGGCTTATAGAGATGAGGTACGTTACATATATATATATATATATATATATATATATATACACACAGATTCAGTCTCATCAACACGTATTGATTTTCCTATATCAGTACCATGTGGGATTATATCCAGTACAAAGGTCTTTATATGACTGGATTAAATATATATAAATTGTTTATATATTGAACAAAATTGAATATAAATCTCTCAACCGTTTGGGTATTTAAATGGAAATTAAATAATTCTAGTGTATTTTTCATATTATTGATGGCATAAATCCATTAAGACTATCAACAATGAAATATTCAAGAGAATAATGGATATCATCGCAAATAAGAGTGAAAATTCATACATAAAGTATGTACCAAGTTTAATAAGTAATGTGCCTCAATAAAATGCCTACTTTTTTTTTTTTTTGGGCAACTGAGGGATATCTCAAGCTATTAATGAATCTAAACTAATCCCCGTGATGCACAAACTATCCGTAAGCTCATTCATTCGATAATGAAAAAGTTGAGACTCGAACTCGAGACCTACAACTCCTAAACCGGGATCCTTTGCCATCTGTGTTTACCATCATGGGTTAAATAAAATGCCTAATTGCCTACCGTACTTCGTAACTCTGGTAAAAAAAAGGAGTGTGGGATTGCAGCGGGGCCTCAAGAGACTGGTTCATTATTGACCCATTTTATTACGTTCTTTACCATTTATCTTTCCATCATATCATATCATATCATTATCTGTCATTATTCGTAATTTCCTTATTCTATATATATTGTCTATTTTCGCAGATTGGGACCTTGATCAAATCTGTGAATTTTGCTTTGAAACATGTCAAAGAATGGATGTCAAGCAAAAAGGTTCTCTCTCTCTTAGCATTTTTAGCTATAATAATAATAATAATAATAATAGTAAGCCAGCTCCAAGCATAGCATCTAGTATGATGTGATAAAGGTTGTGGCAGCCCATGATGGCCCAGGGGTGGGGTTGGGTTGGTCTAGGATTTAAATCCATCTTATATATAAACAAAGATGAATATAATTACCATAAAGAATTTAAAAAAAACAAAAATTATAACATGATCTTAAAATGGGTAAATTTCACTTTAGGATCCAAACTTTAAATTGCATCCATTTAACATTCAAAAAGTCGCAATTTGGGATATACCATCAAAATTTTATGACTTATCCTACTTTGCTTATTCTATAAGTTTGAAAACCTTATTTTATCCCTATCAACATCTAATAAATCTTTATATTTTGATCAGATCTAAATCACAAATAAAATGATTTAATAAATGATTTCTAACAACTAA
The DNA here is from genome assembly GCA_039720395.1 of Liquidambar formosana. Lineage (NCBI taxonomy): Eukaryota > Viridiplantae > Streptophyta > Magnoliopsida > Saxifragales > Altingiaceae > Liquidambar > Liquidambar formosana. The sequence continues at coordinate 32,993,890 of CM077831.1, forward strand.
GGATCCTATTGGGGCGAGATTAATTACCACCTACCTTCATTTTTTTTTTTTTTTTTGTTTTTGTTTTTTTTTTTCTGAGTTCAGGCTAAACTGCCACGAATTGCATTCCCTAGCACAGCAGAACTGGTTCCTGAGCCTCTGGGCCTCATCCTCATTATCTCATCTTGGAATTTTCCCTTTGGTAAGTGAATCCTCATTGCACTACTTAACAAAAAAGAAAAAAAAAAATCCCCATTGTTTTCTTCTATTTGAATCATATTTTCTTCATTCATTTAATTTTTTTTCTCTAAATGTCACCTTCTTATAAAAATATATGTATAGGACTGTCCTTGGAACCATTGATAGGAGCATTAGCAGCAGGAAACACAGTGGTCCTAAAACCTTCAGAACTGTCTCCTAAATGTTCATCTCTTCTGGCAAATGCCCTCCCAACTTACCTAGACATCAAGGCTGTCAAGGTTATTCAAGGCGGCGCCGATGTAGGCGAAAAACTCCTGCACCTCAAATGGGACAAGATCTTATTTACTGGTACAAATTTCATTACTGTATATATATATATATATATGTTTTTTTTTTTACAACCTATGTCCAATGACTCCAATATACTTATTTTGTGTTACATTCTTTTTTTTTTTTTTTTTTTTTTTTAATTGCCCAAAACTGACCCCAGGAAGTGCACGAGTTGGACGTATGGTTATGTCTGCAGCTGCAAAGCACCTAACGCCAGTTACTATGGAGTTGGGAGGAAAATGCCCAGCCATCATTGATTCCCTCTCTTGGTCTTGGGATAGAGAAGTATATACTACATATGTCAATACTATGATTGGTTATCATTTATTAAAAAATCAGACCAAAGCATTTTGTTTTTGCTTGATTGGCCTTTGGAATTTTCAGGTCTAGCACGTACTGATCTTACCAGCATTAGAACCATGCATTAGGGGGTTTTACCCCATTTATGTGTGAATTTTATCTATGTGGGTTTTAGTCACATGTATGAGGTATAATCGCCTAATGCATGGTGCTGATATAAGAAAATCAACACATACTGACTTGAATTTTTCTTTCAATGTATCTACTATTTAGTTCCTCATTGGATTTTTTGTGTGTTATTTGATTACAAGGTGGCTATTAAAAGAATTCTTGTTGGGAAGTTTGGAACCTGTGGGGGTCAAGCATGCATAGCAATCGATTATATCCTTGTGGAAGAGAAATTCGCATCCACCTTGGTATAAAAAATATATTAAGATTTTTTTTTTGGGCAAGTGAGAACTCAAGTTATTTACTTCATAATGTTCACAAGTTACCATCAGACTAAAATTATGTTCACTAATTGTTCAGGTGGAGTTATTGAAGATTACGGCGAATGGAATGTTTGGGGGAAAACGCAAAAGAGTCTAACAGCGTTACGAGGATAATTAACAAACAACATTTTTTAAGATTGAAGAATCTTCTAGATGACCCTATGGTCAAAGCTTCCATTGTCTATGGTGGTTCCATGGATGAAGACAACTTGTAAATGTTTCTTCTCCTTGCATATTGTTCTTAAACCTCATTTCCCTTCGAAAATGACTGCAAAAGCATTAGATATTAATAATTGCACCAAATTTTTGATCCATTTTTCTCTATAGATTTTGGTGGGTGTATTTATTAAAAGTTTTGGCAACCATAATTAATAATTGAATGATACAATTATGTTTGAGCATTAGTGTTTTTTTCACCTAATTTCTATTCGATTTTGCACCTCTGAAACCAATTAAGGGGAATATTGCATCAATTTTTTCTTGAAGAGATTATATGAAATAAAGCTAAATATTATATTAGAGGGGTTTCTTATAGCCTATTTTACTTTATTTTATTGCGAGAATTGAGGTGGACTATATATATATATATATATCCTCACGATCTAGTATATATGTTTGTCAGTAATTCAATTCTGCATGTTATTAATAATTATTACATTCAATGCAGGTTCATTGAGCCAACAATATTGTTGGATCCCCCGCACAAATCTGCCATCATGACGGAGGAAATCTTTGGCCCATTGCTTCCAATAATCACTGTGAGATATACATTTATACTTACTATTTTATATATTTAATTTGTATCTTCTTTTTCCCTTGCGGGGTTGATTGAATGATTAGGTTTGATGTGTGCTTCTCAGAATTTATCGTATCAATTTTTTGTAGTTTTTATTTATTTATTTGTTTTTATTTAAAGGTGCTAGTTGCAGTTTTAGAATGATTTCATTCTTGCTTTGACAGTTGACGAAGATCGAAGACAGTATTGAATTCATAAACTCAAAGCCAAAAGCACTTGCTCTTTACGTCTTCACCAAAAATAAAAATCTCACGAAGAGGATAGTATCTGAGACATCATCAGGAAGCATCACATTTAACGACGCCATTATACAAGTATTTCATCAGTAACTTGACTATTCTTATTTTAAAACTTATTCAATTAATATTATCCAGAAAAATTGACAGTTGTTTTATTTATTTATAATATTAATCTTTAATTTGAGTGCAGTATGCAGCCGATAGCCTCCCATTTGGAGGGGTTGGTGAGAGTGGATTCGGAAGGTACCATGGGAAGTTCTCCTTCGACACATTCAGCCACGAGAAGGCAGTCCTAAGAAGAAGCTTCCTCACTGATTTTTGGTTTAGGTTTCCTCCATGGAATGATTACAAGTTGCTGCTCTTTGAGTCTACTTACAGTTTTGATTATATTGGAATGCTCCTTGTCATTTTAGGCTTGAAAAGGTCCAGACAGCGCTACCTCACAAAACAAAACTAGTCATTTTAACTATGTAATAATATATGGACACGCACGATCGTGTCTCTCAGTGTTCACGTGAACATGAATGCCTATTTATATATCTGGGTTTATGTATCGATATGTTCATATGTCCACTTCCATATATATATATATATATATATATATATATATATTCAAATTAACCATGGCACCTTTGCAAAATATGCATGAATGGTGTAAAGATGAGTCCCTCCACCACACTGTGAGGAGTAAAGTATTTTGGAGCTTGGTGTGCTCAAAGGAGGCAACTTGAAGTGAGGTAACTATATATATATATATATATACACATACACATATATATAACTACTTAGTCCAAAGTTTAGAGTTGATCATCAAACAATGTCCTTCCAAAAACCAATCACTATTTCAGTTTTGATCCCTACCTCTATTCTCTTCTTTTGTTGATAGAGAATTTCTATTGTTGAAAATGCAATCCAAATTTGAATTTGGTGATTTTAATGATCTTATTGTTTACACCACAAATTAACCATCAAAAGATCAACGGGTGAAATCAACCATCGGAGTTCGGCCACATCAGCATGCAACGACATTTTGTCCTTAAAATCCATATATACGTACAAACAAATAAATGTTAACGTTTAAAATAAAATGTACAGGGCATGTTATCACCTAGGCAGAAATCAAGTAAAGATCCTCTCTATTAACTTGATGGTAGATTTAAAATTGAACTATTCATATTTGATAGGTTCTACATAATTGATGAACTCCACCTATTGTGATTTGTGAATCATCTAGATTTCATTGGATTATCCACTAAATGGAGAGGCGGGAGTGTCGCCCATAAATGTCACTGTAAGTAGAGACAACAACGAAGCGGATTTAGGACTGGACACCCTTATCCCAACTCCAGCCACAAAACTAAAACCTTGTCCCAACCCCGACACAACCCTACATTGGGGCCAGACATGATTGCAACAAGAGGCAAGGTGTCTTATGAGTATCTTATGGGGAAAAATCTTTGAATGTGTATTTGTAAAACAAAATACATGGCTAAACATATTTGGTATGCGTGCTTGTGCAAACATTTTTTCACCCATTTATAGTGGTGAACAACATTTGTTTGTTTTATTTATTTATTTTGAGTGAGACTATTGCCACCACATAAAGTACTCAAAGCCCCCCATTAGTTTACACTTTTTGAGGTTTTATGAAAAATATAAAAGATTTTTATAAAAACTAATAGCATTGTTCACTAGAAAACATCATTCTGAACAACTTTGTAAAAGAAATTTTTTCCAAAATCTATCATTTGAGCAGACTTTTTGGTCATTTACAATCTCTATTTCATTTTCTATGAAAAATTGCCAAAAAATCTACTTAAATGACAGATTTGGGAAAAACTTTTTTCTACAAAATTGTCCGGAACGATGTTTTCTAGTAGACTATATGATTAGTTTTCATAAATTTTTTTATATTTTTCATAAAACTTTAAAAATGTAAATTAAATGGGGGGGTTTAGAGTATTTTATGTGGTGGCAATAACCTGACCCTTTATTTTTTTGGGGGGGGGGGGGGGGGGGGGGAGGGGATTGACACATAACATTATGTTAGGAAAGAAGCCAATCATACCATAAAGACATAAAAGCATTCCCAACACCATCCATATATATTGGAAAATAGGTAAGTAGCACCTTGTGCGGTGCGCGTATCTTTCTTGAATGGCTATTACTTCGTAAGATAAAAATAAAAATCATTCTTGAATGGGTATTAATTCTAGGTGGGTATGAATATGCATATATGATAAAGAAAAGAAATATAACAACAGTTACAAGGTTTGTTTTCAAAAATCAGATACATAATTCACAACAACATCCAAACCAAAAAAACAAGTTATTGATATCTTCAAATGAGGTATTGTCCGCCAAGTTTTTCTTATTAGAATTTTGAAATAAATGCACAGTGCAGCAACTGAACAAGCTAAAGCGGACAGCAAATTCAAAAAATAGAACTCCAAAAAAATATATGAAAAAAAAAAAAAATTGGAGAGGATGGAGGACATGTAGACTTGTCTTTTTGTCTTTATATTCTAAAATGAACAAATAACTCACCCATTTTTGGGGCCTCATTCGCAGGAAATTTAGGTTCCATTGCCTATGCAACATCTGTTCGCTTTGGTTTTTCCTTCAACTCCGCATAGAAGCTCTTCCAAAACAACGTAATGGGCTAATGGCCTAAAAAATGCACCTTCTTGTAGAAACTGATTCCACCAAATCTTTGCGAAAACCATTTTCAAAACATAATACAAACACCAAAGCTCGGCTTGTCTATCATGACAAAAACCCATCTTCACTTTCCCACCATAATACAAACACAATTCATCTTACATCATATTACCATCCCAAACCCTCGATTCCAGATATGTGGAAATAGAAAATACTAAACATAACAGAAAAAAAAAAAAAAGGGTTTCTATCGTCCAAGCTTACAAGCCTAAGAGAGAGACGATGGAGGACAGCAACGGCCGTGGTGGATACCGGCGAATCGACGAGTGCCGAGGACGACGTGTGAGAACCCTAATCGCAGGAGAGGCAGCAGTTGGTGTGAAGTGAATGCTACGAATTTAAAAATACTTACAATAAAATTGGCGTTTTTAACGCGGTAACGCCGCTTTCAATAAAATAAAAGTAGCGTTAGTAACACCACTTTCAATATAACTAAAAGCGGCGTTATTAACACTGCTTTCATAAGAAAAAAAATTTTTAGTTTTAATTTTTTTAAAATCCAATTCTTGTGACCCGTCTTTCCGTATTTTGCATCATCTGTGTCAAAAGAAAACATATTCTTAAACCCCAAGAGGTGGCTCAATTAACAACAGATCTCGATACTTAGCTTGTCCCCCCTCTTCCAAGTCAATCACAAGGGAAACAAAAACCAACATTTGTTTTATCCGATATCAAACGAAAGTTACAAGCAAATAGAACATCTTTCAAGAATATCAATATCATCACAAAGTTTTATAATTCTCATGAGTCTTACACTTATCTAGTCCATATAAGTCGTGAAGATGGTCTCGGGGTTTACCCGAAAGCTCCCTTGTTATAAATATATAAAAAAATGTGTATTCTTAAAAACATCTCAATTTCATATATAAATAAATAAATAAAAGAGGTGAAGACGGATGATACATAAGGTAATTTTGCAGAAAGATTTGATGTTACTCCCATTAGAAGCTATCGGAGCTTTAAAGAACGGCCTGAGAGTGTCCTTTTTCCATTCTCGAAGTGGTTCTTGGGAGTGATTTCTTCTCAAGCAATGCATATGCCGATGAAAGAGGAGGATGTGATGGGTTTAAAAGAGGTGAAGACGGGAACACGAAGGGGTTCATCAGAGGTATACGAGTTACAGACTGCCAAAAATGTTGCCAGATGATACATGTGGGTACGGAAAAAACGGTTCAGAAGAGCAGCTGGTTCCAATGAAGTTAGTTGATGTTGAGCCTCTTTTGGCGGTGGATTTTCCAGCGATGTCGTCAGTGATGGAAGGATGAGGATTTTCGCCGGCGGTGGAACTATACACGAGAATCGAGGAATCTCTGCTACCCCACATGCATGAGGGGAATGTTGGTTGTGTCTATTTTTTTTTTTGGTATTTGACCAAATGTATCCCAAAATTGATAATCAAGAGACTAATTACTGTCGCGACAGGTAAACAATGATAAATCGTTAAGATAGATATTTTTTCCAATTTAAACACGGTGATCGGATCCTCCCGAGCAGTTTTGTGCTGATTACTCAAACTTATTAGGCCGACATCATGGGCTCTCCACAGTGGATCAGGGAGTGGGAGTTGGCTGCAGTCTAGGAGTTTTGGGCCTAAGGCCTACTCGAGTCAACGTCTGGGTCCACCCTCAAATCAGTACAATAAAAACTTCAAGCAATTGGTACGGATGTCAGTTTGCCAAACGCTGTAACTAATGCAAACTCATCTCTCAGGGTTATGGTCCCAAGTCATCAAAACCATGGAAAAAAATCAAAATCATTACTCCCGTATACCTTGACCCACTGCCATGCACAACCTGGCTGCATTAGAAGCCCACTTGCCCAAATGCGTGGATCTCTTGTCTGTTGTCACCTTCAAATTAAATGTTGTTTAATTTAATCTAATTTAATTTTCTATTAAATGACTTCCCAATGTAATGCGGAGTACTAAATGAAAGATTTTATTTATCCAATAAACAAAAAATTTACATGTCAACTTGCAACAAATCAACTGTTAATGTAATACAAATTGACTACTAACTTTCTTTTATTTGGTATTACAAAGAAAGGTGTTTACTAAAAAGGTCATTTCCCCGATAGTGGGAGAGTGGCGGTGCTCTGTCCCAACCACCGGCCTGCAGACATCAATGTCAACATCTCTGTCCTTTTTTTTTTTTTCCCCCTTAAATTGTTTAAGACGTATCACCCCTATATTTATGGCATTTAATTAAAAATATTAAGATAGGCCCACACACGTTGACAGGAGTAGACCCAGAATTTTGATTACACTGTTTAACAAGAAAAACAAATTTCAAATTTATGAGTGATCAAGCCATATGAAATTTTTTAATCGGATTTCGTAAGTGAAATCCCTTAGTGATTATTTATATGACAATATGGCGTCTGTCATGAACTTTACACAATGTTGGCTAAAATAAAAAAGAATTCTACCAATAAACTCATGAGTCTCCTCATAGTTGATTTTCTTTCATTCTCATATGCACAAGTTATTTGTTAGTATAGTATTTCGAAGATGCTTTCTTGACAATCTTACATAATTGATTTGCAACAATGTAAATACCGACATGCGTTGGTAAAAACACGCAAGGGTAAGACCGGCTTACCACTCACAAGTCATGATATGAATAAGAGTGTTTGTTTGTTTCTAACTTGTTAAAAAAATGACAGATCGTCATGTTAACCAAATTATTGTTTTTTTATTTGAAAAAAAAAAAAAAAAAAAAAAAAACTCAACAATAATTATTGCTTGTAAAACATGTTGATTAATTTGATACTAACTCAATTATTGAAATGTAGACTATTCATTTTAATTATATGGGTCCTACCCACTTGTGTTTAGTAAGTGACATGATATGAACATAGAATATCTCCCCTGAAAATAAGTACCTAAATTTTGTTCACTAGGAAGTTCGAAGGGGACTAAAGGGATCAGTCCCCTTCAATACAGCATCGTGAAAGGGCTTGGTGAGAAGCATTTATGAAGGCCAGCCAGTCAATGAGCCAGAACGATTAGTTGCATGAGAAGAATAAATACTGAACAAAATGGATGGCCAGGTGGTACAGTGAGCTATTATTGAGCCATATATGGAGATGGAGATGGAGATTGTGAGAGACTTGGAAACAAAAATGGAAGAATTGAGGGAGTATTATAGAAGTGGAAAGACCAAGGAAGCGTCATGGAGGAAGTCGCAGCTAAAGGGGGTGCTCACTTTTCTCAAGGAAAGAGAAGAAATTTTCAAGGCTCTTAAACAAGATATAGGGAAACATCATGTTGAGGCATTTTTTTTTTCTAACATGTTAATATATATAGAGATGAGGTATGGCATTTTTTTTATCTAACATGTTAATATATATATATATATATATTAATTGGTATACGCAATATTTCAAGTTTTTAAATAATTTTTCAGCATAGATGAATTTTGAGCCTAAGGCCTACTCGGGTCAACGTCTGGGTCCACCCTCAAATTAATTTTCAATTGAAAGACTTCAACCAACTGGTAAGGCTGTCAGTTTCCCAAATATAACCAATGCAACCCATCTCTCAGAATTATGGTCCCAAGTCATCAAAACCATGAGAAAAATCAAAATCATTACTCCCGTAAGGTGTTTACTAAAAAGGTCATTTCCCCGATAGGGGGAGAGGGGTGACCAACCACCGGCCTGCAGACATCAATGTCATCATCTCTGTCCTTTTCTTCCCTCTCCCCCCCCCCCCTCCCCGGTAGATTGTTTAAGACGAGAAACACTTCCATATAACTGTGGTAGGATCCGGTGGTATCACAAGTTAATAGGGAACTTGTAAAGTGAGATAGTGGGATCAAAAAATACACTGATAATTCTACTTTGCAAATCTCCTATTGGCTTGTGATACCACCTGACCCTATCACAATTACATTGAAGTTTTTCTCGTTTAAGACGTATCACCCCTATATTTATGGCATTTAATTAAAAATATTAAGATAGGCCCACACACGTTGATAAGAGTAGACCCAGTATTTTGATTATTCTGTTTAACAAGAAAAAAAAAAATTCAAATTTACGAGTGATTAAACCATATGAAATTTTTTAATCGGATTTTGTACGTGAAATCCCCAAACTATTATTTATATGATAATATGGCGTTTGTCATGAACTTTATACAATATTGGCTAAAATAAAAAAGAATTCTACCAGTACACTCGTGAGTCTCCTCACAGTTGATTTTCTTTCATTCTCATATGCACAGGTTATTTGGTTAGTATAATATTTTGAAGATGCTTTCTTGACAATCTTACATAATTGCTTTGCAACAATGTAAACACCGACATGCATTAGTAAAAACACGTGTGGGTAAGCGGCTCACCACTCACACATCATGATATGGATAAGAGTGTTTACGTGTCTCTAACTTGTTAAAAAATGACAGATCATCATGTTAACGAAATTATTGTTTTTTTATTTGAAAAAAAAAAAAGCTTCAACAATAGTTATTGCTTATAAATCTTGTTGATTAATTTGACACCAACTCAACTATTGAAATGTAGACCGTTCATATTAATTATATGGGTCCTACCCACTTGTGTTTGGTGAGTGACATATGATATGAGCATAGAATATCTTCCCTAAAAGTAAGTACCTAAATTTTGTTCACTAGGGAGTTCAAAGGGAGTCCGGCCCCTTCAATACAGCATCATAAAAGGGCTTGGTGAGAAGCATTTATGAAGGCCAACCAGTCAATGAGCCAGAACGATTAGTTGCATGAGAAGAATAAATACTGAACAAAATGGATGGCCAAGTGGTATAGTGAGCTACTATTGAGCCATATATGGAGATGGAGATGGAGATGGAGATGGAGATGGAGATTGTGAGAGATTTGGAAACAAAAATGGAAGAATTGAGGGAGTATTATAGAAGTGGAAAGACCAAGGAAGCGTCATGGAGGAAGTCGCAGCTAAAAGGGGTGCTCACTTTTCTCAAGGAAAGAGAAGAAGAAATTTTCAAGGCTCTTAAACAAGATATAGGGAAACATCATGTTGAGGCTTATAGAGATGAGGTATGGCATTTTTTTTTTTTTCTAACATGTTAATATACATATATATACTAGTTGGTGCACACGTGCATTGCACGTGAATATTTCAAGTTTTCAAATAATTTTTCAGCACGAACAAATTTTGAATCTCTTGTATGGGTTCTAAAAACATGTTATGTAATTGAAGACACCAATCAAACTTGCTTTTTTGGATACACCCTTCTTAGATTAGCCTCGGTGAGTCAAAATAAAAAAATCGTACAAAAAGTTTAGTTATTTTGTTTTCTTTGATATTTTATAAAGTACAAAGATATAATTAATCGAGCTGGACCATGTCTATCAAAGAGAACTACCTGTTGAATTGTATGAAGTAGGTAAATTTATATGAATAAATATTTTTTTCCATGCTTAAGGTATAGATGCTGTTCCTTTCGTGATGTTATCCTAATTTTAATGCACAATTTCACATGCCCAAATAAATGTCAAACATGTCAAATGTAATATTTCTTTTCTTTCATGTTGAATTTCATTCAAGGCAACAGTAGTTTGATGCACATACACGTACCAAATCATTCGATAGAAAGAATATATACATACAAAACAAATTTCAAATAATTATAAAATGGTCTGATTTCTTATTTCATATATAGGTTTAAAAATTTAAAAAAAAAAAAAAAAAAAGCAATCAAAACTATTACGTTTGACACCATTCACTTCACTGAGACCATAATCCCAAAAAGTAGAACTAAACTCTAAGATCAAATCTTCGAGAAATGAAATAGGAACTATAATACTTGCTAAGAAATATGAAATGAAGTATTCTACTTGCATATCATGATAAAATAGCCAAAAGTAAAAATTAAAATATTAAGACATTTTTTTAATCACCAATTCTTCTAAGCATATCTCAACAGTTCAACACTCTAAAAACACTATAAAATTTATTATTATTATTATTTTTAAAAGGACTAAAGTGATAAAACTCATAAAAATATCATGCCATTTCTAAGAGCTAACGTCACCCTTATAGTAGCTAAAGAATTATTGCTCATCCACATACAATGCGCGGCAACAATGGGTCTACCTCACTTGATTTATGATTTCTTTTGTCTAAACCATTAAAATTAAGTTTTAACCCATCTGACAAAGAGAGAAAATCTCGATTTGATGGATTTGGGGTTTTCAAGCACTTGTCCATAAAACTTTAGGAAACAAAGTATCCAGCAAATGGTCTTAAAACATTCTAGTACCCCTTTTCTACAATACAACATGGCTAAACCGGGCATGCCTAAACATTAAATCGATCATTCTTAATTCGTTTCCCAAAGACTAAATTTTCACAAAATTAAAATTTCTTTTTGACCAAATCCTTCTTGCATTTACTATATGTTTCATATCTAATACAAAATAATAAGTATGAATTTTTTTAAATCTTTCTAGACATGAAGACAGCAAAAAGGTGTCCGTAATACAACCCCCACCAAAAACTTCCAATACCAGAATTACTACTGTCTCAAATAACAATTGTTTATCACAACTCATATCACATCAATGAACATATATTTACTTTTAGGAAGTAGCAACTACAAATAGATTTATTTGATAGGATTCAACATGTAATTGAACAACCTTTTTGTTGTTGGTTGTCATATGAGGCAATATTTCCCATAGTAGAGAAGAATTCAACTCACTGATATTGCTTCAGTGCATAAGCAATTCAAGTCCACATCAAAACCTTTTAAATCTAGAATATTAATTGTGTAACACACATGGGCGGAGGCCATCAGGAAATAAATTGGAAAACTTTATAATTGCTAAAAACAAAGACAAAAACAAAATATAACAATGAAAATTAACGAAAATTACACTTTCTTACAAAGGATTTTTAATCTCCAAGAGAACATTAAAGAGAGATTAAGCAAATAAAAACGAACAATATATAGAAAAGAAAGAAAATCGATACCATGGCTTTTGAATCTCCAAGAGAGAACAAAAAAAGATTAAGACTTGAGAGAAACGTATGGGTAGATAAACACATAGGGCTGTAAATTACTATTAGGTTTCCCAATATACATGGTAATGTGTTTTCAAGAAGAGTTGGCTTTTTGAATCTCCAAGAGAGAACAAGAGAAAGACTGAGGCCTAAGGAGAAATGTATGGGTAGAAGAAGACATAGGGCTATGAATTTCTATTAGGTTTCCAATATACATGGTAACGTGTTGTCCTTTCAAGAAGAAGAGTTGCACATAAACATATTATTTTAATAAATTAAATAAGAGTAATAATGTCTTTATAATTAAATAAGAATAATAATGTCTTTATAAGTAGTATAGATATATGAATTATAGTTTCCGTTTCCTTAGAATTTCTATCTGGGTTTGGTTTTATTTAATTATTATACGAATTATAGTTTCCTTATAATTCTTATTAAGGTATGTGTTTTATATTACTATATTTCCTATATATGCAGAAGAGTAGTTGTATAGTTTCCTTAAAATTATTATTAAGGTATGTGTTTTATATTACTATATTTCCTATATATGCAGAAGGGTAGTTGTGTATTTAAAAATTAAAATAAGGGTATATTAGTCAATCAAAAGTTTTTCTCACATTCATCTTTTTATAGGTAGTATATATATATATATATATATATATACTTTGTTCATTCTAAATTGTGCATTTTTGCAGATAGGAATCTTGATAAAATCTGTGCATTTTGCCTTGAAACATCTAAAAAAGTGGATGTCAATTAGAAAGGTGAGCTCTCTCTTTGTCTCTCTCTCTCTCACACACACACACACACATTTAAGGCTTTTTACATGCATTTAAGGCCTTTTTTGCCCCATTTTTATGACATTTTTAAAGGAGTTAATTGTCCATCCCTGAAAATAAATGAAAAATTTATCTGAACTCCGACGTGCAATGGCATCCTGACTTTTAAGATTTCCGATCCTAGAATTCCCTTCATCTTAAAGGTAAGGTTGCAACTTGGTGGATTGGTTTGGGTTGAAGCCCAACCCAAGCCCAACCCTTGGGATTAATTAAGAAGGCCAGCAACCAAAGATAATGTCTAACTTGAGGTTATTCCTGTCAATGAATCGGATTTTGATTAAATGGTTCAATTTTGCTAATAATGGCTTGATCTATTACCCACTTACCCCCATTGCAATCTAAATATAAATGACCTAGTAATTAATAGATCAGATAATACTATAATGGGGTAATCCAATATGATAATAATTTGATCTAACAAAAAGTATATTATATTACTTAGAACCCCCAAAAAAAAAAAGTATTACATGTACGTATAATACTCACCGAACGGGTAGCCCAATTGGTATGGGGTTTGCTTGGGATGAACCATAAATTTGGACATCCTGGGTTTGACTCCTCTTGGTGTAATTGTTTGGGCTTAATTGATAACTATGGTTACAAAAGATCAACGTGGTGTGGTAGGGGGTTCCACATCATCAAAAATAAAATAAAATAATAAAACTCCATAATTATACAAATATATTAAATTATATTGTTATTTTAGCTGTAATTACTAATTAGTGCTAATATTTTGGATTAGACATTCACGTGTATCCCATTGTCAATCAACACAAATTTGGGTTTGTATATCTTTTTTGACACCTGTCAATGGATGGGATTTTGATCTAAATCTATTCTAATAATTCAGATATGGTATGGCATTGTGATCCATCAATATATTAGCGACTTGAATTTGTGAATTAACCAATCAAACATGATTATGTCCAAAATTTATTCACTGATTGTTTAGTCTAGAATCTAGATCAATGGTGGACTAAAATTGCCCAAGACCTCAACCGAAGCCTAGTCTAGCCCAAGAGGCCGAGATTTTCCAAAACCCAGTGTAACCCAAGTCTAAAGAGTAAAGTCCAAGCTTAGGGAACGGCTACTCCAACCCTCCAAACTGATAAGTTGTCTCCCATACTTTTTAATTAGAAAAATTATTATACAAGATTACCAAAATGGGCTTAAGTACCCCCCACCCATCTCCTCTCCCACAAGTCTAGCAACTCTCTCCGGCACCCCACCCCACCGGCGACGGCAAGGCAACAACGACGACAGCCCTCCCTCCCATCGGCAGCCCTCTTCTTCTCTTTTTCTTTTTTTTCTTTCCTTTTCTTTCTCTTCCCTCCCGTCGTCGGAAAAAATGGAGGTTTTGAAAAAAAAATCTCCCTTGCCGGAAAACAAACAGATCTGACCAGCAGCGAAAAAAAAAAAAAAAAAAAAAAAAAAGAATAGAGAAGAGGAAGAACCTCCCTTGCCGAAAAAAATGGATGAGGATTTCCCTTCGCCCCCCCCCCCCCCCCACCCATCCCCTCTCCCACAACTCCGGCAATCCATTTTTTTCAAAACACACAGATATGACTACTAGGAAAAAAAAAAAAAAAAAAAAAAAAAAAAAAGGAAGAAGAAGAAGAAGAAGAAAGAAAGAAAGAAAGAAAGAAAGAAGAGAAGGCATGTGAAGAGTTCTTACCGGTCACCCTTCCTCGCCGTCGTAACCATCACCGTCGCCCTTTCTCGCCGATGGGTTCTTCCAGATCCTTGTGTGGGGGAGTGGGGTGAGAAAGGTTAAAAGTTATTAGGAAGGAGGGGTATTTTAGTCTTTTCGTGGGGAGGGTATGTAAATTTTTGGGGTTGCAAAAGCGGCTCCCCCAAGCTTACCTAGTGGCCAGATGGGTCTGATCCAACCCTTCCCATGCTGCAAGTTGCAACCCAACTAGCAAGGTGAAGCAAATTGTCCCATATTTGTTTCTAAAAATATTAATAACAATAATTTTCCTATCTAGAATTAGACCATTTCATTTTAGGACTTAAACTAAAGGTAAGCTCACTTGGGGTAGGATTTACAAACCACATTTATAATATGTTATTGGTTGACAGGCGGAGTTGCCCTGGGTGGCATACCCCACAACAGCAGAAGTGGTTCCTGAGCCTCTTGGCCTTGTCCTTATCATCTCATCTTGGAATCTTCCCTTCGGTAAGTAAATTAATTATTACACTACTTAGCTGGGGGGAAAGGGGAAAAAAAAAAACATATTCCTCTAATTTCAATTGTAATTGTAATTAAAGAAAAGGTGGATATATGAGCATTATATTTGGAAAAAACATGTAGGACTGTCCTTGGAACCACTGATAGGAGCATTAGCAGCAGGAAACACAGTGGTTCTAAAGCCTTCAGAGCTGTCCCCTACATGCTCTTCTCTTCTAGCAAATGCCCTCCCAAATTATCTAGACAATAATGCTGTCAAGGTTATCCAAGGCGGCGCTGCTGTTGGCGAGCAACTCCTTGAGCAGAAATGGGACAAGATCTTGTTTACTGGTGTGTATAAATTTTATCAGTGTGTCCACAAATATCTCTTCTCTAGCTTTAATTTCTTTTGTTTTGTGACTTTGCATGTCAATGTCCAATTCTTTTTCCACCGGCCTCCAAACAAATCTCAGGAAGTGCACGAGTGGGACGAATTGTTATGACTGCAGCCGCCAAGCATCTAACGCCTGTGAATTTGGAGTTGGGAGGAAAATGCCCTGCCATTCTTGATTCCTTCTCTTCTTCTTGGGATAGAGAGGTATATATATATATACAAATATACTAGTTGATGCACACGTGTAATTTGCACGTGAATTTTTTTTAGTTAAATTATTTTTTTCAATAATGATAATAATTTTTTTTAATTTAATAATTTTATCGTGCCTTTGCATAAGATGAAAACACTTTAATCACTCAATCTTTTACTTCTTTTGATATGATAATTTTTTTTTTTTTCATTATCTTTCCCAAATTATAATGCTTAAAATTATCTTTGAAACTTCATTATACATAGGTTCTTTGAAGGTTTTGTAAAACTTTCAATGTTGAAACAAAAGGTTCTCTCTTTCACTCTTTGTCTCTTTCTTCAATTAAAACATATTTACGCCATAGTTGAAAGATTTAATAGCAAATTATTAGTATATTAGTATTACAAAAATCAAAACCAAGATTTGCACGGCTTTGCAAACCCTACGAACATGGTATATTTTTCTCGAATTACCATTATTTAAAATAAAATTAAAAAAACTATGATTTGATTTTGAGATATATATATATATATTTTTTTCGTCGATGTGTGGTGGATCACTGTTTGTGATTTTATTTTTTTGGGCCTGTAAATTTTTTTTTTTTGGTTAAATGATTTTGAACTTTTTTTTTTTTTTTTTTGGGTTGTGATCTAAGTTATTTTCTTTTCTTTTTATTCTTTTTGGTTTTGTTTTGTTTAGTTTGGTATTTTGGGTTTGCAAATAGATATTGTAAAGTTTCATGAACCTCACAATTTGATAGGGACTTTTTTTGGTGGTTCATTAGACCTTCCCTTTTTATTTTCATTTTTTCTTGTGCATTCGTTATTTTTTTTTTTATTTTTTTGGGTGGAGGGGGGGGAGGTGGGTTTGTTTTGTTTTTGTTCAAGCTTGCTTCTTTTTTAATTTTCCTTCAATTGAATCATCTTTGATTATCTTTTTTTTCTTGGTAATTTGACTTGATGATTTTTAAAAATCAGAGATCATATATGAATTCTCAACAAAATATAAAAATTATGCAACAACAACAATTTAAAGGTTCAATAATGCAATTCAAGTTTTTTCTGATATGCAAATCCTTAGAAAATAATCAAAGATTATATGTGCTATTCAAAACTATACTTATGCAATTCAAGGGGGCTTTTTTTTTTTTTTTTTTTTGCCTCTTAATCTGGAGTTTCATTTGTTTTTGTTCAAGCATGCGTCTTTTTATTTTCATTCAACTAATTCGTCTTTGATTCTCTTCTTTTTTCTTGCTAATTTTGCAATTCAAATAAATATTTAAAAGTCCAATCATGCAATACAGGCAGAAATTTAAATGTTTATGTAGGCAGAGATTTAAATGTTTAAACATAATTTGTATATATGAGTCAAGTTTATTGAAAACTACGTACCAGACAAAGCACCAGAAGAAATGAGACACAATAAAGGCATATAGAAAACACAGAAGAAGGAAATAGTAGTTGTTCTTTCTTGTGTTAGGGTTTATGATTTTTATAATATGTTTCTATTTGTATTTATATATTAACATTGTTACGATTTTACGAATTAAAAATTTAAATAAGGATATATTAATCAATTAAAAGTTTTTCTCACATTTATCTTTTTATAGGTAGTATATATATATATATATATATATATATATCATAGAGAGGAGAATGCACAACCCCCACACCCCCCCCCCCCCACACCAACAAAACCCCCTTCCTTAAAAATAAAAATTGAACCCCCCTTTTTATCCAATATTAATTGAATTGCTATTGAAATGACATGCTACATGACATTGACATTGACGCGGCATATCATGTTACAATTAGTCAATTAAAATTTGCTTAAATTTTAAGTTTCAAATTTTGAATTTCAAATTCCACATCATCATCAAAACGAGGTGTGTCATTATGAGTCCTGATAGAATATGCTACATCTGTAATGAATTATTGTAACATTTTTTTTTTGTTGTAGTATGGAATATTTTCCGAGTTATGTATACCAGGCGTCTATATATAGCAAGTAGCTCATTGGAATTTTTTTTCTAATTTTAAAATTATTAATTTTTTTGTATGAAGCATGCAATGAAACGTATTCTTAGTGGGAAATATGGAACCTGCGCTGGTCAAGCATGCATAGGTATTGATTATGTCCTCGTGGAAAAGAAGCTCGCATCCTCTTTGGTAAGAAACGCAATTTTTTTTTTTTTTTCTCTTTCTTTAAATTTTAAATGACAACAAAATAATTAGTTATGAATGCGATGTGTACTAATTGTTCAGGTAGAGTCATTGAAGATGTTGGTCAAGAAAATGTATGGAGAAAACCCAAAGGAATCCAACAGTATAGCGAGGATAATCAACAAACAACATTTCTTGAGATTGAAGAGTCTTTTAGATGATCCAGAGGTCAAAGCTTCCGTTGTCTATGGCGGTTCCTTGGACGAAGACAGCTTGTAAATATTTTTCTCCTCACATAAATATTGTTCTTGGACCCCCCCCCCCCCCCCCCAACAACCACCTTTTTTTTTCTCAAATGATTGCATAAGCATTAGGTGCACGTGTTAATAATTTTAGAAAATTTTTTTTAACCATTTTTCTTTAAATAATTTTACGGGTATAGTTGTTTGGGGGAATTTTAGATTGGTCGGCCAATTAACAAGAAAATAAGTCATTTACTAGGAAGTTAGTAAGGTTTTGCACTGAACTATAATTATTTTCCCGTCGTTGTTTTGAAGTGTTTGGACCAACTACCATAATTGAATGATACAATTATGTTTTACAAATTATCGAAACGAGTCAATTGTGTTACGAAATAAAGGCATTAATTATTTCAAGATTCCAAAAAATGACTTCATTTTATGGTGGACTATTTTTTTTTTTTTTTTTGTCAATCACAAACTAGCATATATGTTTGTTGTTAGTGGTAATTTCATTATGCATTTAATACATATATTAATTCCACGCAGGTTTATTGAGCCAACGATCTTGTTGGATCCCCCGCTCGATGCTGCCATCATGACAGACGAAGTCTTTGGCCCATTGCTTCCAATAATCACAGTGAGATATACCTCTACTTCTCCATTTGCACTACCTATTTTATGTAGATGTGTTTTCTACTAAATTCTCTTAACCAACAGCTCAAGATACCCAAGTTGCTAGTGGTAGCACACTTAATTTTTTTTTTTATTTTTTTTATTTCCCTTTTTTCAAGTTACAATGATTCCAACCTTGCTTTAACAGTTGAAGAAGATCGAAGACAGTATCGAATTCGTAAACTCGAAGCCTAAAGCACTTGCTCTTTACGTCTTCACCAAAAATGAAAAACTCAAGAAAAGGATAATATCTGAGACATCATCAGGAAGTGTGACATTTAATGACGCAATTGTTCAAGTATTTCCTTCTAAACTTCAATATTTTCATTACTTTCGATTTCTTAAAATTTTAAGGAAAAATGACCCAATTATTTCTCCATCAATAAAAATCGACCAATCGATAATTGAACAACGTACCCTTTCACCCTTTGTTACATAGATATTTTCAAAACAAATGAACCACCAGTATTATTTATTTTTTGAATTTGAACTACCGATATTGTACATTAAATGGCAAGCTTATTTTATTTTATTTTATCCTTTGTTTTGCATGTAGTATGCAGCTGATACCCTTCCTTTTGGAGGGGTTGGTGAAAGTGGATTCGGCAAGTACCATGGGAAATTCTCCTTCGACATGTTCAGCCACGAGAAGGCAGTGTTGAGAAGAAACTTCCTTATTGATTTTTGGTTTAGATTTCCTCCATGGAATGATTACAAGTTGCAGCTCTTTGAGTCTTTCTACTTATTCGATTATCTTGCAATAGTCCTCCTCGTATTAGGCTTGAAGAAGCCTAGACGGTGCCCTTAAAACATGGTCTAGCATTTTGTTCAAACAAGCAATGCCATCCTCATCATGATCTATATGTCAAGTTATGCATAATAGATTGGAGTGAAAAAGCTGATGATTGATGACTAGGGAAGTGTTGGGTATCTGTAATTGTCCTTGCTATACGATGTTGTGAAATGTGAGGGCTCTATGTTTCATTTTGAGCAAGTATTGTTATGTAATCGTAAATGTTTTTTAAAAACACTTTTGAGAAGTAAGGGAAAAAGTACTTTTATATAATTAGGAAAACCAACCTATTAGTGATGTACTTTTTACCTACATTTGGGGTTTGATTGGATTGTAGATGTGGAAATCGTTTTGACTTGGATATTTAAATTAGCGTGGTGCTCTCTGTAATCTGTATATTTGGACATTCTCGATCTCATAGACCGTGGTGATTTTGATGCGTTAATATCTCTTTGAGAATTTGAAATTCGACTAAATAGGGGGAAATTTTTATTTATTTATTAAGGATGCCAAATTAAAGAAAAAAATCATTATTATTATTATTATTTTTTTTTAAGTGCGGAATAATTATTTCCAAAACTTGGATGCTGTATTTGGTAGGGAAGATGGAAAGGAAGAAGGAGGGAAAAATATAAGGAATGGATTTTCCATTCTTAGGGGAAGGAAACCATTTTTCCTTTTTATGTGTTTGGTTTGATGGATGGAATATGGGAAAAAAAAGATAATTTTATTTCTTCCTACGTATTTGGTATAGAAGAAGGGATGAAAAGAATAGATATTAATTTTACTATTTTGCCTTTAAATATGTAATAGTAATAATAAATTAATGAAATTTCGCCACAAACTTTATTTTTTATTTTTTATTTTTTAAAAGCTGTCGAAGTCGGATCCTTTTCTACCCGAATCATCTTCAATGTAACCCATGGACCTTCGAGACACTCTAGTGACAGCGTCTTTCAGAAGCCCAACGGTCCAACGTTCAAAAGCCTCAATACAGGAGGGAACATTTCCCGCCAATTTTCTCTCTCTAGAATCTCCCCAATCTCCCTCCTTTCTCTTTCTCTCTCTCTTTCCCCAAACCCTACCATATCGTCTGCACTCTCCGCGCATCCATGGCTTCAACGCCAAAGAAACCCCACCACCAATCCCCAATCAAACCCATCACCACTCCCATCCCTCCAACCCCCCAAACCCTATCCTCTCGCCGTTCCTCTCGCCACATTTCTTCCCCGGAAACCCTAGCTCCTCGCCGATCCTCCCGCCGATCGTCACTCGGGTTCGATCCCAATACCCCGCAAAGACCACCCAATCATGTTGAAAATCCAAGCAAAGACTGTACAAAAACCCCAAAATGTACTAAAAATGTTGAAAGATCGAAGCGGGTTTCATTCTCTCCGGTATCACCGGAGCAATTTGAATCGAAAAGGAGGAAAAGGGTCGATGAAGGAAGGTTCAACAATGTGAGAATTGAGAAGAAGAAGAAGAAGAAGAGGGGTGAGGTGGCGAAGCCACGGAGAGTGTATTATAGGAGAGTGGTGTATGATGGAGGCGAATTTGCGACGGGGGATGACGTGTATGTGAAGAGAAGAGAGGATGCCAGCTCGGACGACGAGGACCCGGAGGTGGAGGAGTGTAGGGTGTGTTTTAAGAGTGGGAAAGCTGTGATGATTGAGTGTGATGATTGCTTGGGTGGGTTTCACTTGAAATGTTTGAAGCCGCCATTGAAAGAGGTTCCGGAAGGGGATTGGGTATGTGGGTTTTGCGAGGCTCGGAAAATGGGCAAGCAGGTTGTGATGCCGGTGCCTCCCGAGGGGAAGAAGCGGAGGAGAACAGCGAGGGACAAGCTTCTTTCGAGTGATTTATGGGCAGCCCACATTGAAAGGTCCTTCATTTATACAAAATACATATTTGTTTTGTAAATGTACTGCATCCAAACGCATCAATTCTTATTGTTATTTTTTGGATAAATCAATTCTTATTGTTAGTTTAGTAGAAATGTGCTAAGATTAGGAAGTTTGTTTGTTGCAAATGTGCAGTTTGTGGAAGGAAGTGAATGGTAGCTTTTGGTTTCGGGCGCGTTGGTATATAATCCCTGAAGAAACTGCAGCTGGTAGACAGCCACATAATCTGAGGAGGGAGGTTTATCGGACGAATGATTTTGCTGACGTTGAGGTGATATATATTATTTCATAGTGAACTTTTGGTTCTTGATATAGTAAATGCTAATATAGTGGTGATTTTGCTGACGTTGAGGTGATATATATTATTTTATAAGATAAAGAATTATGTAAACTCTTATGTTTTACTCCAAATGTTTATGATTCTTTCTCTGCTTATTCTATCTTAGTCTCACTCCAATATCATGTTTAAGTGAGGTTGAACTTCTCATGCTTAAGTCTTTAACCTTCCCAATTGTTGTCCTTGCAGATGGAATCTGTCCTTAGGCATTGCTATGTCATGAACCCTAAAGAATTTTCCAAGGCAAACAATGAAGGAGATGATGTTTTTCTATGTGAATATGAATATGACATACACTGGCACAGTTTCAAGCGTCTTGCTGAGATTGATGATGGTGAAGAGGTAAGCATTTCAGATAAGAAGTAGAATTATTTTGTTTTGGGTGGGATGGGGGCCTTTTTTTTTTTTTGGGGGGGGGGGGGGGGGGGGGGATGGGGATCCTTTGATTTAAAAGTGGAGCTACTTTGCTCTTGTAATTTATGGGTTCACTCTCCCTTTTGGTAGGACGGTGAAGAAGCTGACAGTGATGAAGATTGGAATTCTTGCAAGGATTCGGACTCTGATTCAGAAGAAGACATGGAATATGAGGAGAAGAATGTGACGAATTCACTCACTGGACCGTCTCCAACTAATGAGTTGGCTGCAGTAGGGGCACTATTCTTTATTGCATATTTGTGGCTGTTAGCTTGGTGGTTGTCTGAAAACTAAAAATAATCAATTATGTTACTAATACAGAACTCACGGAAGGGGCGGATCTTTGGACTTCAGAAAATAGGGACAAAGAAAATCCCAGAGCATGTGAGGTGCCACAAGCGGACTGAACTTGAAAGAGCAAAAGCGACACTTCTGTTGGCAACTTTGCCTAAGTCTCCACCTTGCAGGAATAAGTATGTGACACTTGAAATTGCATGGATCCTTTTGTGATTGCATTAGTTTCTCATGGAGGACACATCCTTTTATGTAGAGAGATGGAGGAGACAACTGCATTTTTAAAGGGTGCCATCTGCGATGATCAATGTCTGGGACGTTGCCTGTACATTCATGGTGTTCCTGGAACTGGCAAGGTAGATTCTGTTGGGCTTTACGCAGCTAATATTATTGTGATATTTCAACAGGCCATAGGTTTTACCTTGGTTTCTTTGCCGCTTAAATGAGTTTTACTTATTTGTTCTTTTTGTTTGCACCAAACTGCACCTGCAGACAATGAGTGTACTTGCAGTGATGAGGAATCTAAGGTCTGAAGTTGATGCAGGAAGTGTAAAACCCTACTGCTTTGTGGAGGTTAATGGTCTAAAATTAGCATCGCCAGAAAATATTTACAGGGTAAAGATTTCCATGAAGATATGATACTTAATGTCCTCTTATCTCTTGTTGCCCTGTAATATCTTTTCCCTAACTTCTTTCAGGTTATATATGAAGCTTTAAGTGGACATAGGGTTAGTTGGAAAAAGGCTCTTCAATTGCTGAATGAGCGATTTTCAGATGGAAACAAAATTGGCAAAGAGGACAACAAACCATGTATTTTACTCATCGATGAACTAGATCTGCTTGTAACCAGAAATCAGTCGGTAAGCATTTTATGATGTAAAACTTTACAGGTAACTGTCTTACAGTAATCCATAAGGTATAGAAACTTATTTATTCATAACCCTTTCTTCTTATCACAGGTTCTATACAACATTCTTGATTGGCCTACTAAGCCACATTCCAAATTGGTTGTGATAGGTAGGATTTTCTTTTTGAAAAGGCTTCTTACCAGCCCAGTGATCTCTTATTTCAATATTAGCAAAATTATGTTGCTTTATTTGTTTGGATAAGGTATTGAGGATAATGATGATGACGATATTTTCTTTGCTATAATTATAAATGTAGGAATAGCAAATACCATGGATCTTCCAGAGAAGTTGCTTCCGCGTATTTCAAGCCGAATGGGTATTCAAAGGCTTTGCTTTAGCCCCTACAATTATCAGCAGCTTCAAGAAATCATTTCAACTCGCCTTAAAGGAATTGATGCATTTGAAAATCAAGCTATAGAATTTGCTTCAAGAAAGGTTAGTCCATGTGCTTAGTTTAATCATGAAATTTTTTATTTTGGGCTCTTCACTTTTTCATCTTCTAAATAGATGCACAAATGGACACTCATTTCCAGATATGAATCATTAAGTCTCCACGAATTTCACTTTTGCAATGTTGTACATATATTCAGGTAGCAGCTATTTCAGGAGATGCACGTCGTGCACTAGAGATTTGCAGGCGTGCAGCAGAACTTGCAGATTATCGCATTAAGAAACTAAAATCACTTGGTGATTCTGCTTCTTCAGGTAGATAAACAATTTGATTCACTAGGTTTTGGTCTTCCCATGTTGAAATAAGAAAGAATACAATATGGAACTGGTCCCTCTGAAGTTGGAAATTTGGTTTAAACTTTCAGTTGCCAGTTTGTGTACTATGCCCCCTTGCACGTGCAGAATTTAGGACACAGAAAAAGTATCATCACTTAATTATGTCTTGTTCATGTTCAAGATACTCTGAGTTAGCATAATTTTAGAAAAGAGTGGCCCTTGAATACATTCAATTATACCTTGATGACTGCACGCCTCTTTTTCAACCCAAACTGATAACTTTATTTTGGTTTTTATATTCTCTTGTGATCTATAGGGTGATATGTGATTGTTTCCCTTGCCATATCCTATGTATTGCTTGACAGTGAAGTAGTTAAACATTATAAATTTCTAAATTGTTCTTGATATACTGCCTTTCAATTAATTAAACAAACATAATAAATAACGGTTAGATGCTTGACAAATTTGCATTGTAATTGGGGCAAATTGTGGAATAAATAGTGACTGTTTCCAATTATATAATATCTACCAATATTCATTGTTAGTGGCAAAAATAATATTTTTGTTAGAACTGAACTGATCAAATGGAATACTTCCATCACTCTTAGCTTCCAAAATAAGCATTTCCTTTGATGAGAAGTATTGTTTGCTTGTTTCTAAAGCAGTCACTGTTCATTAAATGGATCTGCATTTCGCTGCGTCCCAGGAAAA
This sequence comes from Liquidambar formosana, assembly GCA_039720395.1. Classification (NCBI taxonomy): domain Eukaryota; kingdom Viridiplantae; phylum Streptophyta; class Magnoliopsida; order Saxifragales; family Altingiaceae; genus Liquidambar; species Liquidambar formosana. Next base: position 33,018,704 of record CM077831.1, read on the forward strand.
GCCCTTGTTGGTATAGCAGAGGTTGAAGCAGCCATACAGGAAATGTTCCAAGCACCTCATATTCAAGTGAGTTAAAGCTAATTTTATTTATTGTTGACTATATATTCTGGTTTTATATATCGTTTGAACCAAAAATAAATCTTGGAGAAAGGAGGGTATCAATGCCATTGTATGTGGCATGTATATAATGTGATTGTATTTCTGTATACTATGTTGTTAAAGTTTCTTTACAAAATGAGATGAATGAGGGGTAGCAGCCTGCCTGTTTCCTGAAAGTAGGCTCCCGAAAGAAGAGGAACCCACTTCCCTTATTATGGAGGTCACTCATTTCTGTCATGAACATGATGGCAGTCTGAGTTTTCTAGAACCCTTACCTGGGTATGATTTCCAAATATCAAATGGATACTCATGTCATGATGCGTCCTTGAAAACTTGAACTAACAGTGACAGGATTAAAAATGCCACCATTAATTCTAAAATTTAAAAAACAACAAAAATTTCATCCATGATAAAAGAACTGTATAATGACATAGCAGTAACTCCAACAAGGACCGAACCTACCGTGGAGCACAGAAATTGAGAACCACTGACAGGATTTGAAACTCATAAATACTAATTGCTAGCTGCATTCATTTCCAGTTGGAGGGGGAAAAGTGGATTCTTGTTCTCACATTTTACGTCTTGTCAGATTATGTACTCACATTTTTTATCTTGTCAGAATCAAAACAATGCTTCAACCTGACTGCTTGGGAACTACTAAAAAGGCATATTCTTTTTTTTTCCCCACAGGTAATGAAAAGTTGTTCCAGACTGAGTAAAATCTTCTTGACAGCTATGGTGTATGAGCTCTACAAAACAGGAATGGGTGAAGCCACCTTTGAAAAGGTCAATTTTTCAAGCTTCTCCTAGATTTTCTGTGATCTTGCTAGTTGGTCTGGTGAAATTTAGTCCTTTTTTTTTTTCAAATCAGATTTGACATTTGAAACTCAAAGTGTCTATCAAGTTAGAATCTTTTTCAATACATCACCATCCAACCAAGATCCCAACTCGTGTACACACAGCATTCTCCTTCTTCTTTCCTTTTTGTTCTCCTGTCAGTTGGAAAGGTGGCATTCACACACTTGGAAGTCTTCTTGATGGGAGGTGTCTAGGTTGAACTTAGAACCTTATCCCTAAAGCACAGGAAAGATACCATCTGGGCAAGAAGCCACTGGTAAATACTTGGAGTTTTAATACTTTAAACTTTGCTTGTCCCTTGCACGGGGTATTAGTTGGGAGACTTTGGATATTAGATTATAGGTTATTATTTCTTTTTAAACATCATTGGGAGTCACTTGAAAATTGAATCATCATTGCTTTATCACTTCTTATGCAGGATGATTACTTAATCACATCTCATGCAGAAACTAAGTCAGCCTATCTTCAGTTGCTACTTTCCTTTTATTTGATGCCTTTACTCTACCAAGGGTTATCTTTTGTAGTGACCCAAGCAAGTGTGCTGGAAATTTAAGGTCAAGAATTTGTGTGTGGGTGTTTCTCTTAAGAACTTATCTGTATTGCAGTTGGCAATGACTGTTTCATGTCTCTGTACGAGCAATGGAGAAGCATTTCCTGGATGGGACACACTCTTGAAAGTTGGGTGAGCCAAATCAAACTATGTGTTCTTGCTTTTACATCATCTGAAATATGGGCTGGCAATCGTCCCATGTTATCAATCTTCTTACATTTACTTAAGGGGGTGTTTGGCAGGGGCATAAAATCAGGTTGTCAATGGCCCTTTCTTTCAATTGTATAGGATTGGGATGTGTGCTGGTCTTATTCAAATATCCAATAAATTTCAAGCCCGGCCCAGTCCATTTGTGGCCCTAATGTTTGGAAACCACAAAGAAATTATCACTTCCCTTGGGTTTAAAATTCTTCCTCTCTTCATTTTTTTTTTTTTTTTCTTAATTTTTCTTTGGCAGCTGCAAGCTTGGTGAATGCAGAATCATTCTATGTGAAGATGGAGCGAAGCACAGGTTGCAGAAGTTGCAGCTTAATTTTCCAAGGTTAGCTCCATCGAGATCTCAGCCATAAGTCCATAACTGAGTAGACCCCTTGGACCTGGGGTGGGTTCTGATGGGATAATTATTTATTTAACCTAATCCTTTAATTTGCAAAGAGGAGTTTGTTGCTTTTGAACCTATCACATGAAGCATGGGTTACTCGACATATGGAATATGTCCGATGCTGCATGCGCCACCAGCAAGTAGGCCTCAGTTAAGGAACTGTCAATTCCTCCCCCCCCCCCCACACCCAAAAAAAAAAAAGGAAAAACATATATGATTGTATTAATATATATATAACATAAAGAACCATAACACTTGTAAGTTAAAAACAGTTCTTAAACCATTGGTGAAGAAGAGAACTAGCCTTGTGGATTGATCACCCACTACCCAAATTGTTTGCATCAGAAAACTTTAGCAGCACTGTGATCTCACCTATTTTTATGTTGTTTTGTGGCAGTGATGATGTGGCATTTGCTCTGAAAGACAGCAAGGAGCTACCATGGCTGGCTAAGTATCTATGATTCACGATGCAGAAACAATTACATTCTTGATAAGCATTCATAGGAGGAATAGTTGATATGGTCTCAATTCTACACCCCTATCGATTTAGGAAGACTTTCTTGATTGGAAATCACTACCTTTATTTATTTTATTTTTTATTAATGTTTTCACTTTGAAATGTCAATCCAGAGAAACACCAACTGTAATTTTTGAGGCACTTTGTTTTTTTCCTACATGGAGAACCGTCAATGGAAAATTTTGAACTGAGTATGACCTTTGGAGGCAAGCTATAATGTTATATTCTTCCTCTTATTCCTTCTCACCCTATTGGAAAAGTTTTGCCACACCGGCCATCTTGTTCCATCTCTTATGCATCATATTAGAAATGCATTCAGCTAGTAAAGGAGTACGCCGCATACAAAAACTGTACTAACACTTCTGCTTTAATTAGGTTCAGGAGTAAAAAAACTTTAAAAACAGGGTAGCAAAAGAATAAGGCTTGGTTTTATCTATATTTAAACCCAACTAGTAATGGGATTTTCTCCTTATAATGTTTCAAGTTTAATCAGTCAATTTATAATATGTTTTAAATGCTGCTATCATAATAGCCAAATAATTGCCAAATGAACATTTACCATGTAAATGATAGACTAATCACTGAACTAACAAACAATTATACTTTTCCCAATTGTTTGTAGACTTCTCAAATTATTACAGAAGAAAATAACCATATATTAAAATTGCCCAAATTTTCTTTGTAAGCTTCCCATAATTTTGAAGAGGGTTGCATTCCCAAAGCCAACCAAATTATTTTCAACCAAAATTTTGTCTGTTTTGATGCAGAACACTATTTAATTTGCAGACTCATGCATTAACTTTTCCTACAAAAGAAAGGCATGCAACAGATGTTTAAGATAGGGGTGTTAATGGTTCGGTTTGGTTCGGTTTTAGGGGAGATTTCAAACCAAACCATTATATTTCGGTTTTGTTTCTCTCAAACCAAAACCAAACCATACTTTAAAAAAACCAAACCAAACCAAACCATTATATTTCGGTTTGGTTCGGTTCCGTTTCGGTTTTAACCTATCAAGTAACAACAAATAATTGAAAATGAAAAAAATGACACGCCAAACTCCAAATAAAACATTTTTAATAAAAGCATTACATTAGCAACTAAAAAAAACAAACATTGTATCAAAATAAAAACATATTGACATATATCAATATGTCAATATCACACACAACATTAATACACACAACATTAATAGCTAGTTTAATCCATGCCAATTCTAAAAAGGGAAAACAATAAGAAACTTAAAATCAACAAAAACAAGCCCATTACCTATTTTACCCTTACTAGAATTAGGAATTTACAAACTTTAAGTTTATATATATATATATATATATATATATATATATATATATATATATATATTTTTTTTTTTTTCGGTTTTTTCGGTTTTTCGGTTTGGTTTGGTTTTTTAAAACTAAAAACCAAAACCAAACCAATTGAGTTCGGTTTTCTAAAATTAAAACCATAACCAAGCCTAATGACAAAAAAACCAAACCAAACCGCCCGGTTCGGTTTGGTTCTCGGTTTTAACCAAAACCATTAACACCCCTAGTTTAAGATGCAGGAAACAATTCAAAATGAGAAAAAATTTATATAATTAATAAACCTCAAACAGCCTGTTTTTAAGATCAATCTTCTTGAAAAGCAGCAGTTTACTCCTCTCCTAGATATCTATACACCCAACAAAGTGCAATTAGTGAACATAAAAACACAACCAGGAACTGATACAAAATATTTCTGTAATATTACATAACCCTGGACAGGCCGAAGTGTTGAATGTAATAGAATGGATCTAGTCTTCCACTATTGATGGCCATGCCCTTTTCTCAAATCCCCCAGAGAACACTGCAGTTTATGTTTGTTTCTCCGCCAGCCTGCAGTTTGTTGTGTTTAAATTGTGAGCATTCTTAAAATTAAAGCATGAGTAGTGCCATAAGCCTAAGCTTGCTGTGAGAATGACGATGTTTTTAGCCATAAGGGCCGGCCCACAATAGCACTTCCATGAACAGCAAGGTAAGCAGCATTTAACCTGGTGATCAAAATCAAACATCCATAACAAAGAGATAAGAATTATGGTTCTTAAACTAATGAAGAGGTAGAGAATTTAAACTAATGAAGGAGGGAATTTACTTGTCAACGTCAGGTGTAGCCAAGGGATCATATAGTTCCTCCCTTTGTTCCATGGCCGGGACAGCGCCTGCCATAGCTGCCATTTCTTGAACGCCCTCAGCCTAAATATGAACCATACAGGCATATATTCAAAACAAATTCTAGTGACTTGTGGTTTTATCAAACCACCACACTCTTCACTTTCTTAAACATAGACAAGAATGATATAACAGGGCATTCGTATATAAAAATTGCTCCTTGACAATACACATTTAGAAGATCCCAAAATGAAGTAAAGTAAATAGGAGTCCATCTTCTCCTTCACAAGTGTCAAAAGTTAGGACAATAATGACCAGAAACCAATGGGGTTCAAGCAACTAAGAAAGCCAGAGAAAAACAGTTGCGAAGTACTTCCTCCCTCCACTTCCTTACCAAGAGAATACAAAAAAAAAAAGAATCCCCCTCCACCAACATATATCCTAACTCAACTTTTGGAGTGTCTTTAGCCAATGAAAAGATCATGAATCTCCACGTTAATGGCAAAATTGTCACAATTGGGGATAGAGAAAGAGAGCATATAGCATTGCCCTCATGATTTCTAAAAATACCTCAAACTCCAATGAAACCCAGATAAAAATCTTTTTCAAATTACTCAAAAAATTTAAGCAAAAATCTTTATTAGAATAGAATAGTTATTTTATGCCCTTAGGTTATGTGGATCATCTCTGAATCGCAAAAGAGTAGAAAAACTACTTAAACCAAATTTCATAGATTAACTAATACCGAATTGTTTCCTTAACAATACAAACAACTCCACAAACATTTACTTAAATTCTCCAAAGTGCAACAAAGAATACAGGTTACAAAACCAGTGATAAAAATATATTACCTGTTGAGGGTACTGTGCATAACCAGCGTATGCACCATATGCATATAATGATGGATCCTGAGTAGCCCCATATGCATACGCATCGTAGCCTTGTCCATAACCATAATAGGCACTGCCCCATTGACTCGGATCTACTTGCTGGCCCCAGGTACTAGGTATGTCCTACAATAAGTCAGTACCAAATTGTGTCAAGGCTAGCTTCTTCAACAACATTAGCATTACAAGCACATAACTATGTACAAAAACTGAACAGAGACAATCTTTTCAACTATATTTATCAACTGTTCCTACCAAGTAATATGCATGTGAAAATTGCAGACGATGGAGACATAAATCAATTATGTTTCTGAAAGACAGTACGCCTTAATGCACTCTTAGTCACAAACCTTAAATCTCACTCTCCAGTTTCTTCCTACAGCTAAGATGTTGATAGCTAAATTGATACCATTCCACCTCATTTTTGTGATTATGAGGACTAAATTTGTCCCTTCAGGTTTTCCTGGATTTTAAATGAAGGGTTACATCAAAAGACACTTAAGAACCAAAAAGGGAAAAAATCCGTTTAAAGAAAACCAAAAGAAAAAAAAAAAGCGAGAAAGATTTTGATCGACATTCTCATCGGGAACTGGATAATATCAAAGTAAGCATTTGATAAACATGAGCTCTCTAGAAGGAAATTCACCTGTTTGGCTGTTGGACTCCTACCCCAAGAAACACGTACTACTTGTTGACCAATCATAGTTCCCTGCATCCTTTGGATTGCTTCTTCAGCAGATGTTCTATACAGAAAAAATAAAGTTACAGAAGCAGACAGAAAGTAGCAGACAACAGAAGAGAACATGGGGCTTGACAAAGGTATACAATAAAAAATAAAAGATCAAGTGTGAGATAAATAAATCGTCTAAGTCAACATTCTAGCTCAACTACCAAATACCAAATAAACAGCCATCAGTACATCCACGAAATATTACTACACTCACACTGCCATCCATGGGCGCGTGCGAGAGAGAGAGAGCAAGAGAATGGAACAACACATTGCATCTCTTTTAACATTTTTACCTGTCAATTTAAATTATTAGGGCAATCAAGTCTAGGTATCACTTGACAAACATACCTAATTCCAAACTGAACAAAACCGCATCCTCTGCCAGTGGGAATCTTGACATAGACAATCTCCCCAAACTGCAAAAAGATTTGCCTCAATTCCTCTTCAGTGACATTAGGGTCCAAGTTACCGATAAAAATCTGCAATAGAAAATAAAAATAGTAAGAGAAAAGAAGAGGGCATTTAATCCTCAAAAGCCCAAGTATGTTTGACGTACTGTTGTGTTATTTATATCATTATCTGCTGGAAGTGCCTGTAGGCCCTGTACTGATGGAGCAGTGTAAGCAGGAGCTGGATATAAGGCTGCCAGAGAACACCATGAAGTAAGTGCATTTTTGAATCTGGGCACTCAAAGTACTGAAGAACTAATTGAAAAATATGAATTTCGTTTCTGGTACCCAAACAAATTTTATGCAGGCAAAATGTTCACATGAAGCAGTTCTGAGAAGTTATTATCATCAAATATCAATTGCAAGTCATGTGTATTTCATGCCATGATTCATTATTCTTATTTTTTTAACTTCTGGTGAGAACATGGTCTTATACCACATGTTAGATAGTTCATTTTACATACTCCATTGGAACTCACAACAAATATCCATATTACTTTTCAACGAATGATATCCAGGATGATATTCGCATCCTGCGTCACTCTGATCATAATACATATGCCAATTTTATTTTATTTTTTTAATTTTTATTTATTTTTTATTTTTTTTATGAAGTAATTGTTTGTAAATAAAGAAAAAGGGCTAAGCCCAAGTACATCAAGCACTAGCCAAAGAGAAAGAATCCCAAACTAAAGTTTTAAGGAGTCTAAAAAAAGGACAAAAGAAAGATTACGCTCATTAGTATGACTACAAAACCACCAAAAAAGACTTTTCACAAAAGAGTTGAGGTCAATTGTTGAGACTTCGGTATCCTCAAAAGATCTCAAGTTCCTTTCGTTCCATAAACACCAAAAGAGAGCGTGAGGGACCATGTTCCACACTATCTTAGCGTTTTTGCGCAATGCCTTGCTTGACCAAGCCGAAAGTAGATCATGAGTATTGGAAGGCAAGACCCAATACAAGCCAAAAAGATTGAAGGAGAGCATCCAAAGACTCCAAGCCACTTGACAATGGATGAAAAGATGGTCCACCGTATGCCAATTACGTGTGCCAATTTTTGAACATTATTGCTGCCAAAATCATAACTGTAGCCACATAATTTATTATACCAGAATCCAAATCTAGATTGCAAGGGTCAGTTGCCCAACAGACATGTTATATCATGTCTTAGCACCAATAGTTGCTCCAACTTACAGCAGCATTATAACAAAACTTCAAATTATGAAGGCAGGCATACTGTGTCAAACGAAACCTTATGCTCGGTTTGTCGAGACAATGGACATCACACAGAGAATTCAAAATAATCTCTTGAGGAAATGAGTACCTAATCCAAATCTGCAAGATGTAGTTCTATCACAATTAAGGATATGTACATTGAACATTACCTTTTGTTGCAGCATATTGCTGTTGAAAACCAGTGGTCTTCTTCGGTGTTGCTGCACTAATACGCATCGGCCTAGTTGAGCAATAGACACCATTCATTTCAGACATAGCACGATTTCTTTCATTCTCAGTCAGAAAATTTAACAAACCCATATCCCTTTGAGCGTCCTGTGTTGGGATCAGTCACAACCTTGGCACCTCTAACTGATGGGTATTGAGTTCGAAAGGTCTCTTGCAACAAATAATCTGTAACATCAGGTGCTAGATCCCCAACAAAAATAGAATGCTCAGGCCCGGCATCAGGACGTCTTTCTCCAATCCCAAAAGAAGCCCAATTCAACCTAAAAGTTTGTTCAGTTCCAGGCATTTGTGTCCCATTGTACGTCTGCAGAATCCTTTCAGCAGCTGCGTGGGAAACAAACTCCACAAATCCGTAACCCTCAGGCTGGCCAGTAAGCTTGTTACGTATTATTTTTATTGAAATCACCTGCAATAGACAGATGGGTCCATTGAATCAGTGCAACATTCTAAATCCATATAAATTCACAAAATTGCTTTAAGTTTATTGCTTCTATTTTCAGTAAAGAAAAATAAAAATGTGATATTTCGCAACAAAAAGGTAAAAGGGCAATTCAAGAAATTGCTTAAAGTTTAGAGCTTCTCTTGAAATTGTTTTTTAAGCAATTTTCCTTCCTTTCCTTTCCTTTCCTTTCCATCGAAATTTTCCGAGAAACAAACGCAGCCTTAAGAGAGCAAGTATGTCTAAGGGCCAGATAATATAAATAGAGAGAGAGAGATGACGGGGTACCTCGCCGGTGTGAGAGAAGCAGGTATGGAGGTAGTTTTCATCGACCCAATACTGTAAATCCCCAATCCAAAGGGTCCTGACTTCTTCAACGGAGGTGGGCTGATGGTAAGGTTGCGATGCTACAGTTGGAATGGACTGGTGGTTGAGTTGAGGCTGTGCGCTTGTCATCCATTGCTGCTGCGCCTGTGTTGCCATGCCTCTCGTCTCTCTCCCTCTCTTCTCTGCCTTTTCTTCGGGGAAGGCGGTCTCCTCTTTAAGATCGCGAGAGGAAGGCAAATGGCACACTTATACCCACGCCTCTCCAAGCACGGCATCGTTTTGTATTGCGTTTTCAGGTTTTCTGAGATATTGAAAGCGTGGTAAATATAACCACGATTTTTCGCCTTTTCTCTTTCCTTTTTATTTTTTAATACCAACAAATGAGTGTCAATGTTCTTTTAATATTGTTTTGTTGTTATAGTAAAAAGCTGGTTTGACATTTATAATTTTTATTATATACAGTGCTATTGACAAGCTCAATCTTTTAATTCATTAAAGTCCACTTGTTTTTTTTTTGGATAAGTGAAGACGACTTGTTAATGTCATATAAAATGTAAAATGATCAAAAAATCTATATAAATAATAGATTTAAAATTTTTTTTTATAAAATTGTTTAAAATAATATTATCTAATGAATATTTTGATCGGGTTTTCTTGAAAAAAATTTAAAATTTTTTATAAAATATTTAAAAGTTCAAAATAAGTGGGATGTAAAAAGAAGTTAAGTAGTGACAACAACCAGCTTGTCTTTCTGAGTTTTGTGACCCGTCTTTTCCTTTTTTATTTTCATATGAAATATGTGACCTGTTTTCTAAAAACATGTTTTCAGCCGATTCAAAGGGCTAAGAGCCTTAGTTTGTGTTTGGTTTAAGGGAATTGATTGGAGTGGGAGTGGGAATGGAAGGGAATGAAAATAAGAATAAGAATGGAATGTGAATGGACATTCCATCCAAATGTTTAGTAATGGGTGGAAATGAAATGAAAAAGCATAGGTAGGACTTATTTTTAATGATTTTTACTCATTGAAAGGTAGGAATAGCCATTCATTTTGATTTAGGAATGAAAAATTATTTCCTTATTAGAAGAAATAAACCTTCACAAAAGAATAATCATTCCATTTCCTTATGCAATCAAACACTTACTTTTTAATGGAGAATGATATGACCGTTCCATTTCCTCCCTCATTCCTAACAGCAAACATACACCTCTTTTAAAACAAACACAGCCTAAGAGCGCTCAACGAGCAAAGCGCAAGTTAGCACATGGCGATGCAGAACAAAACATCGTTCGTACGCTGGTCCTCGGCGTCTAAAGCGGCCCATGCTAATCCGCCAACGAACGCGCACACAGCGCACAGATCCATTATCCAGACACCCATTTACCCCCATCTCTCTCTCTCTCTCTCTCTAAAATTCTCTGTCTCTCTCTACGACTTTCGCCTGTGCGTGGTGTCATGGGGATCCCAGCTGCAATCGTTATTGTTCCCATTGGCATTATCTTCATTCTCTCAGGCCTCGTCGTCAATCTCATTCAGGTACTCGTATTCTCAGTTACTTGCAATTAGGTTAACATTGTAATTCATCCTGTTTTGTTCATGTGTATATATATATATATATATGCATTTTTCAGGCATTTTTCTTCGTCCTCGTTCGTCCGGTGTCGAAGAGTATGTACAGAAGGATCAACAAAGTAGTGGCAGAATTGCTGTGGTTGGAGCCCGTATGGCTCTTCGATTGGTGGGCAGGCATTAAGGTGTGTTTGAAAAAATTTCATCGCTTTACTTATTGGGTTTTATTGACGCGCAGAAAATGGTGCAAATAAGCATAGAAAAAAAGTGATTTTTATCATATTATCATTAGTGAGTGTTTCTCTGATGAGCCTTGGAATGATTTTTTTTTTCTACATGCTTTCACATCACATCATTGTGGAGAGGAATTGTGGTCTTGGGGAGTTACTGTTTTTATTTTATATGTTTTACTTTGATTTCCTCTATTGGACATAAGCATAGTGTCAATATGTTAACACTGCTGAAATTCATGGATAAGCTATGGAGTTTGTGTTTCCTTGCTAGCATCTACCCTTCAACTCTGAGAAGCGATCATCATATGAGGAACACAGAAAGTGGCAATTAAATCAAGTAAAAGATCTAGAAATTAGAGATCATGTTTCATAGTTTCAGTTTGTGGGGAAAAAAAAAAGAATGCTTGGGTAAGCTGAAAAATGGTTGAAATTGATAGTTTCAATGATTTTTAATACATATCTTTACCTTATATATATAATAAAAAAAAAAAAGTAATTAACAATTGGAAAAAAATACTTTATACACTCAGGGGTGTGACATTTTTGGATATTTTTTAATCATAAAAAATAAATTAAGTATACATTGTGACATGGGTGTTATTGGGTTAGTACATCTTCTGACCTTTCATGACTAGTTATAATTTCTGGTTGCAGGTTGACCTTTACACAGATTTGGAGACTTTTCAATTAATGGGTTAGGCAACAACTTTTCCTTTTCCTTTTTGAGTTCTTTTGTATAGTGAGAACTTAGAAGTTGAGATGTTACCCCTTTCAAACAGCTTTGGGTACCTTATTTACTGTTTTTTTTCTTTTAATAATAATATTTGAGATGTTTCCAGGTAAAGAACATGCACTTCTCATTTGCAATCACAGAAGTGACATTGATTGGCTTGTTGGATGGGTCTTAGCTCAGGTACTTATCTTTGTAAAGTCGTTTATCATTTTAACTCAAACACTCACATCTTTGTGCTATGATTTTTGATTTGTGAGTCTGTTTGAACTGCCTAATCTGAATTTGTTCGAATTCCTGATTACATGAAGAAACTTTGGGATTGTCTGGTTTTGTCCCCAAGTACCCTTTCCCTGTGCATTTTTGACTAGTTTTATTTTCCAAAAAAATTGATCAAACATCCAAAAATTTCCCCATCTTTTGGGAAAGTGCCAAATTCTGGTAAAGTTGGTCAGATTGTTCTAGCTAGAATTTTCTCCAATATGGTTCCGTTCCTCCTATATGAATGAAATTTTTGAAATTTAAAAAATAGGTATTAAACTTAGAACCACGGTTTGTACAAGGATGCTTGTTGATTTTCATGCGTGTCATGTAATCAGCAGTATCCTGCATGTGTACTAGTATGGAATATAGATATGATTTTATTTTATTTAATTTTATTTTTTAATTATCTTCATGATATAAAATTTGTTGTACTTCATTATTTATGAATTCAATGCTTGTCATAACATGCTTGTTTTTGTTACATTCCCCCATCTGATTGAGTTTCAATGTTACTTATAACAGCGCTCAGGTTGCCTCGGTAGTGCGCTAGCTGTCATGAAGAAATCATTGCAATTCCTCCCAGTGAGTTTATAATCTGAACATTAGTCCCTTATTCTTAGTGATCTGGATGAGATGAAACGAAATTAAGATATTTGAATCATAGATTTTTCATTATTTTGGACCGGAGTAAATTGAAACCTCCACTAAACTGTGCCTAGTTAAACTACTTGGATGGTTGAGTTGAACTTCTCTTTTGTTTGGTAGCTGTGAAACCAGAAGTCACATGATCTTTACTATTATTTTTTCAAATTTCCCCCATTTTCTTACATAGCAAACAGAGTGTAAGGTTTTGCTATAGTTATTCATCTGTCAACTTCGTAAAAATTTGAGGTGTGACTATATCTGTTTATTTGTTTCATTATTTATAATTACCTTTATTTATTTCTTGTCTGCAGGATAATTATTTGGTTTGTTTTCTGATATCTGCTAGATTTCTTTGTCCATTCCAATTCTGACATCTGCTTGCATTGTTTCTAAGTTCAACCATATTACTACTACTACTATATTTAAGCTACACTACATTACTGGTGGATACATTTTAGACTGGAGAGTTACATTATTAAGCATTAAAGTTGTTCTCAAGCACTGCAACTATTGCCAGTTCATACTTGCTGAAGGTTCACTCGTGTATCAGTCATTCAGTTTCTTATTCTTTAAGTGGAAATAAAAAGATATGGTTAATGTATGCAGATCATAGGTTGGTCAATGTGGTTCTCTGATTATGTCTTTCTGGAAAGAAATTGGGCCAAAGATGAAAACACACTGAAGGTATTATTACATGCTTTTGTTAATGGATGCATTTTACATACTTTATACAAATATTAATGTCTCGTGGGCTTTCTTAAACAGTCAGGTTTTCAGCGGCTGGAGGATTTCCCTCAACCTTTTTGGTTGGGTCTTTTTGTGGAGGGAACTCGGTTTACGCAGGCAAAGCTTTTAGCTGCTCAAGAGTATGCTGCTTCAGCAGGGTTGCCTGTTCCTCGGAATGTTTTGATTCCTCGTACTAAGGTTAAATTTCAAATGCAATTCTTTTTTAATGCAGTAACAGAGGATTTCCTGCTTAGTTTTCAAACTCCTTTTTTACTCTGGGTAGTTAACACAATTTGTTTCATGGTTCTATGTTTCTAACCAGCTTTCACATTTAACTACAATTTGCATAATTTAGTTTTTGGTATCCCTGCAAAAATGGGAAAAGTAAAAAAGAAAAAGAAAAAGCGTTTCCTGCTTTTTGACTTGAAATCAATTCACTTTTGCCTGAGCCTTAAACTTTACATAGACTTGACTGCTGAACATGTTATTGCCACTTCTCGTAGCATTGGTGGACAAAATTGCCTAGTAATATTTGGACCTGAAGTAACCACTCTTAATTTCTCTCAGGGATTTGTTTCAGCAGTAAGTAATATGCGCTCGTTTGTTCCAGCAATTTATGATATTACTATCGCTATTCCTAAAAATCAGCCTGCACCCACTATGCTGAGATTATTTAGGGGGCAATCTTCTGTGGTAAGTCAACAAAACCCAAGAGAATAACTGCCATTTAACAGCTTATATAGTATAAAAGGTGCTAATGTTTCCCATTCGTACAGGTAAGTGTGCACATCAAGCGACATTTAATGCAGGAATTGCCAGAAACAGATAACGGCATTTCACAGTGGTGTAAAGATTTATTTGTGGACAAGGTATGAAACATAATTTAGAAATTTATATTGTGGAATGATGTGAACACTTCATCTTTTGAGTGATGCTGAGTTGATGTCTACGGTTTAATTTGGACGTGGAACTAGGAAGTATTAACAGGAAAGTTAGAGAAGAAGCCTTGCACTTCTTCATCCTGTTAAACACAGGCTGTGTTTGTGGTTCAGAGTACACCTCACCCTTGGAAAGCGTTGTAGAAAAGTCTAACTACTGTGAACTAAAGGGTCTGAAAAACGTAATAGGCTAAGAAGCAAAAAAAAAAAAAAAAAAAAAAAAAAGGTCTGAAATATGTAATAGGCTGCTACTCTAGGCTCGCTTTGCTTCTTCAAGCTCCACTGGGGGGGTGTTGGGTTGGGTTAAGATGTTCCGAAAGTTTGCTGGTTGTGCATGCTTTATTCAGCTTGTATTGTGCATTGCTCAATGATAATGCCATGCCATGCCATTGCTACCATCTCAACTAAGCACGTCTCTTCCAACCAAACTACCACCAGACTTCTTTATTGGGATTTATATTCTGCTAAAACAAATGAAACCTCAGTCAGTCCTTTAATTCTCAAATTCCTTGTAGTGAATGTATATTGATGTTTGATTTATTTAATTATTTTACTCATCAGGATGGCTTTTTGGACAAATATTTTGCCACGGAAACGTTTGTTTATCAAGAATTTCACGACATCGGTCGACCGAAAAAGTCTTTTTTTGTAAGATGACTTTCTATAATAACATGGTCAAATAAATTAATTAATGTCTCTTTCAGCCTTCTTCTTTTTTCTCTTCTAGTATATCATTTTTGTTTGGTCCAAACAGGTTATTATGATTTGGTCATGTCTCTTTGTCGTCTGCGCTATCAAATTTTTCCAATGGTCTTCACTTTTCTCCTCATGGCAAGGCATTGCATGTTCAGCAGCTTTCTTGGTCTTTGTTACAATTGTAATGCAAATCCTCATTCTATTTACTCAGTCAGAGCATTCTACCCCTGGCAACGTAATCCAGCAGGACCCAAGAGAGGATAAGCTTCTTCTGAACTGAGCTGATATACACAGCATTCACTCGTAATCACTTCACTCATGTTTATAAATTTCTTATGAGATCGTGGATGAAGTTGGTCAGTTTATCTACACTCTTGTTTAGTGGGCTGGAAATGCTCTATATGGGGCATACCTCATTGGCCGGTTTGTTAGCATGTATCATCATTAGTATTGCTTCAATTCTTTTATAGTTTTGTATACAAATTAATTCATTAACTGCTCTTTAATTGGAGCGTTGTTATATGGCTCTCACAAAAGAAATTACTCTCAACAGAAATTGGGTTGATGATTTTTATTTTTTAATTTTTTTCAATGACCATGCAAGGAGTGGTATAGATTTTAAATCTCAATGGATTTGGTTTGGGTTGTACCATGTGTATGTGAATATTGTTTATTTACTTTCGTGATTGACAGGGTACTTTTCAAAAGTTGCAGTCTTCTAAATATGTCGATCAGAATGAAGTCATGAAGTGGCTACAAGTTGTTTATTGGGAACTCTTGACCTAAAAAATGGTGGTTATCAAAATGGTAAGCAAATCCTCTTTTGATGCTTTGACTAGGGCAGCCCATGGACCACTAGTGTCTTCTTTTTCCGCACTTCGCCGAGGAAAAATGAGGTTGCAATAAGAAACTAGGGCTTGAGGTAGAGACTAATTTGAACTTCAAAACAGAAGTTAAAAGGATGATGATGCCAGAGATGATAAAGAAATGAATGACAATGATACATGTGAGGTTTATGTTCGCAGGGTTCTTCATCAAACAGGTTGCATCCATGAAAACTTAGCTTCAACTCTTGAATCAAACTCGATAACTGCAAAAAAAAGAAGAGAAAAAAATCGAGACAGTAAGGCAAGCCTCTTCAATCACAAAATCTGGAGAAACTAGCTTTGGGTTAGGGGGTATTGGGAAGTGAAATCATGAGGGTGGGAAATAGTCAAATAGAGAGAGGGGAGACCTAGAAAACCTAGTTGAAACCATTGTTGGAAGAAGATTTTATTTTATTTTATTTAAAAATTTAATTATTAGAGGCTCAGATGATGTGCGTGAGATCCTCTTTCTTATAGTTGGAACTTGGAGGATTAGACATTGAGCGCATTGGTGGATGAACGACGTTGTTTGTCCACATCAATTACGGCAGGAACGATGAGCGCGCTGAACAGAACCCGCCAGAATGAGACAACGTAGTTCTCTTTGCCCAAAAATACAATGAAAGCGCTTTTTATAACCACGCTTTCAGTATTTTTGAATGTTGTAGCGCTATTACCAATAGTGCTTTAATTTTTTTAAAATTTTTACAGCGTTGTTAATAATAGCGCATTTTAAACCACACTTTGAATATAACAATTAAAAAAAGGGAGATTTGGCAATAGACCCATACTATGATAGGTTTTTTACAATTGATCCATAATCTTTATAGTTAATGCAATAGGTTTTTTTCACTAGATTCAGACTACAATACTCCTAATTTATTATTATATTATTTCCAAATGTGACATGAGTTAAATAAAAGAACTTCTCCTATAATCATTAAATAACCAAACATGACATGAGTCAAAAAGAGGAATGCATCCTAAAGTTGTGAAGTAGTCATGAAGTAATCGTGATTTAAGGATTTTCCAAATATGACATGCTTTAAATTAAGGAATTGTTCCTAAAATCACAAAGTAACCGGATTTTAGTAACAAAAGCAATCTATTAATGTTTATAAAAAAAATTACAAAAATCAAAATCCAAATAGTAACAATTGCTAATTCATGGAATAGTAAGATTTTACTTTTCATAAATAGCTATTGTTAAAAAACATAACAAAGTTTTTTTTTAAAAAAAAAAAATCTGTTTTAAAATTAATTAGAGTGGAGAATAGTAACATCTTATTATTTGGTGCTATGTTACAATCAAATGCTATTAATTGGGTAAGTACAATTTAAGACATTCATTTCAATAGATATTGCGTAAAAGACATACAAAAAAAAAAAAAAAAAAACAATTTCAAAATTGGTATGGAGAATAGAAACAAAAAGCAATTTCAAGATTGATATGGAGAATATTAACATTTTCCTATTTCTTGCCGTGTATAACTTGAGATTATCATTTGATGTTTGAAAGTTTTTACAGTCAAATAATATTCAAATAACAGTAACCTTTATTGCTTGAAACATAAAAAAACATGTATTCGAAACTATAAAATGATGAAACACAAATAAAAAATAAAATAAAATAAAAAACAAGTAACAAAAAATATTTAATAAAGTAACGACTAATATGAAAATTAGAAATATATATTTATGTTGAACAAAAACTTTGAAACACGAACTAGTTGAAGAATAACAAACAGAGAAAAAAAAAGTATAACAAAAAAATTACAAAAACAACAACCTGAATTTCATTAGAGAAGAAAGTGATGAATATCGAAACTTGAAGATGATAGAGATCGAAGTTTAATAATGATGGAGATTGAAGCTTGATGGTAATGGAGAATGAAGCTTGCATATGGAGAACGAAACTTGATGATGTTCGGGAACAAAGCTTGTAAATGGAGATCTTTGAAAAAATTTGAATTCAAACACTCACAAATTCAGGCCAAAAATTCAATAAAGAAATATCTTAATCATAGCCATTATAATTGCAAAATTATGATATGAAAAAATTACATCAAACTCAAATAAGGGTAATAAGAGAATTTTAAAAATATATATGTCCTTACATTTTAAAAAATATTGATATGTGAGGTCAATGGGTTAGAGAAAGTTTTGTTGGGTTATTATTAAAAACAATCTACTAATTGGGGTTTTGGGCTAATGCTGGGGTGACGTATTTTCACGTGAGATTGAGCACGTGTCGGCTTGCACAAGAGCCACGCCAATTTACAGAAGCAGAAGCCTGCTCCGTTGTAGCCAAGTTTCGTCAAATAAAAAAAAAAATTAATAATAATATAAAAAAAATCCAAAGACAAAATAACAGGAAGGGCGGCTAAAAGCCAAGCAAATGGAAACGTGGTTACTGAAATCAGAAGCAGCCATTCGCAGCATCAGTTTTGCAGAGTAAGGAAATGGGGTCGTTGAAGAGCGAAGACGAGTTTGAAGTGATCGGAGAAGAGTGTAAGGAACCAATCTTGTACGTTAACGGAATCCGTCGGCTCCTTCCCGATGGATTGGCCCACTTGACCCTCCTCGAGTATCTCAGAGGTATTCTTCTTCTGTATGTGTATGCATGTATGTGTTTGTGATTTGGTTCAGTTGTTGAAACTCGTTTGGTTGCTCAGAAAATTGAAGAAAAGAAAGGAAATAGAAGAAGGAAAGAAAAATTTCGATTATTGTGCTTTCTGTTGTTTTTCGTTTTTTGATGTTTGGAAAGTTGGATTGAGTCTGTAGACACTGTTTGATTGCTTCGAAAACTAAGCAAAAGAAAAGTAAAATTTGACGGCTTGTTTGGTCGTTTACGCTGGCGATAGTTTTCTGTTCTCGGTGTGGCAAAAATCGAAAAATGCAATCAGGGAAAAATGTAGCTTGGGAACATGTTTCGTTGACCTGTTTTATCCAATTTTACTTTTATTTATTTTTTCTGTAAACAACTCATTTTTAGATAAAATAAAAGTAATGTTATCGGTTTCTCTTTTTTGTTTTAAGAAACATAAACCATTGAAAACAACATGTTCCCAAAATTTATTTGTGTTTATGTAGTTGTATCATGCTTATAATGGCCGAGTTCGTAAGATTTTTTTGGTTACTGATATTTCTGATTCGGATTGAGTTTGGGAAATTATCAATTCAGAAATTTCGGTTTTGGGAGTCTGTTTATTGTTTTGGTAAAGTTTATGATCTGTTTGGATGCTGAGAAACGAGGAATAGAATTTTGAGTCTTATATTTTTATAGGGTATCGGTTTCCAAGAAATGAAAACTTACTTTTACCAAGCCAAGTAATTGTATTAGGCTTAGTTGAGTGGAGATTTCTTCTTTTGGTCGGTGATATGAGAAAATGAAGGAAAAGAAGAAGAAATCTGAGCTGAAGTAACCCATATAGTTGTATATGTGATATGGATTTAGGGTATAAGATTGGAACCCCTTACCTCCCTTATTTTGAGGGGGAGAGATACTACCTAGGCTATAAGGCTGGTGGTTACAATACATTGTTGATAGAATTTTCTGTGTAATTTGTTTCAGGCTTTTTGTTAAGTGTTCAATCTATTATATTTGTGATATTTCTAACCATTATATTAAAAAATCATGTGTTTTTCCTATCTATTTTGTGTAGATTGTAGAAGTCTTCTTGTTGAACATTTTACTGGCGACGGATAATGACATTCTTGTATCAACTTAACATGATGCTCTTTGATTGTGTCTTCTTACCTTTCCTTTGTTTTACAATATCAACTAAGTTCTGCTTTAATGTTTCCTTTCCGAGTGTTGTTGTTTCCAAGTTCCTCGCTGTACTTTCTGTGTAATGGCCCATTCAATTGTTTGATTAGCTTTCGAATTTTATTTTCTTTATGTATCATGATCTGATTATTCTTTTGTTGGTAATAAAGATATAGGTCTGACGGGGACAAAACTGGGCTGTGGCGAAGGTGGTTGTGGGGCTTGCACTGTGATGGTTTCCTATTTTGATAAAAAAATGAAGAAATGTGTGTGAGTTTCTCTCTCTCTCTCTCTCTCTACACTCTCTACACACACACACACACACACACACACATGGGTATGTGCGTGTGCGTGTCTGCATGCTAGCAAACACATGTCTCTCTGTATTTTTCTTTTCTTCTATCACATATTTATAATTTAAAATCAGTTAATGGATGTAGCACGTGCTTGTGTGCGTTTTCTTATTCTCTTTTTTTTTTTTTTTTTTCCCTGCTTAGTTTCTATGATTTAGAATTTGTTACTAGATATAGGAAATCCTTTTAAATTAATACTTATATGGCTTCTTTCGTGATTTACCAATTTGTCAGGCATTGTGCTATCAATGCATGCTTGGCTCCTCTGTATTCTGTTGAAGGGATGCACGTAATTACAGTTGAGGGAGTGGGGAACCGTAGACATGGCTTACACCCAGTTCAGGTATTGCTTGTTTCCTTCCATTTATTTATAGTTCTATATTTTTATAATGCTAATTCTTTTGTTGGTGCTGTTTATTCTCTGTCTTAAGGCATTTTACTCCTTCCAAACACTTTACTCCTTGCTTTGGAAGGAGTAAAATGCCTTGCCTAACGCTTTCGCCTGTATAAACATTGCTCAAAGTTTTAGCAACTGTATTCCTTGTAAATTGAGATGCTGTGTGTACATTGAATATGGCTTAGGACTTGACGAGCATATCCACCTATTTTACCTTGTGGTAGAAACAATATTACAAGCAACATACAAATCTTAAAAAATTACTTATCCAAATATTTTTTAAAAAATCCAAAACGAAGAAAGAGTTTAAACACCAAAATGTTATGGCTCTATTGGCTATCATGGTTGCTCTCAGTGTCTCACAAATAGTAAATTTAGTAGCTAATATTTTTTTCTCAATGAGACTATAGTAAAATAGTCATGTTCATTCTAATTTCTCACTGTAGTCGTTTTGTGACATTAAGTTTGTAGTTAAGAAGTTCTCAACTATGACTAAAATATCATATTGCTCTGCAGGAGTCATTAGCTCGCTCTCATGGCTCACAATGTGGATTTTGTACCCCTGGTTTTGTCATGTCTGTTTATGCATTATTAAGGTCCAGTGAAACACCACCTAGTGAAGAGCAGATTGAAGAAAGCCTTGCAGGAAATTTGTGTCGATGCACAGGTTACAGGCCTATTGTTGATGCCTTTCAAGTGTTTGCCAAAACTAATGATACAGTATACACTGATAGATTTTCCCTCAGTCTTCAAGGAGGTGAGTTCATTTGCCCTTCAACTGGAAACCCCTGTTCATGTGGATCAAAAACTGTGAGTGATAAAGATGCCTCCAAACAAAGTATGGCTTGCAGTGATAAGTATAGACCTCTTTCACACAGTGATATAGATGGAAGCATGTACACTGACAAAGAGCTTATTTTTCCTCCTGAGCTGTTATTGAGGAATTTAACTTATTTGAATTTAAGTGGGTCTGGTGGGCTCAAGTGGTATCGGCCCTTAAAACTTCAGCATGTCTTGGAGTTAAAATCAAAACACCCAGATGCAAAGTTAATCATAGGTAATTCTGAGGTTGGAATTGAAATGAGGTTGAAGAGAATTCAGTATAAGGTCTTGATCTCTGTCACACATGTACCTGAGCTAAATATATTGAGCATGAAGGATGATGGCTTGGAGATAGGCGCTGCAGTAAGACTGTCAGAACTCTCGAAATTTTTTAGAAAGGTCACAGCAGAGCGTGCTGCTTATGAAACATCATCTTGTAAAGCCTTCATTGAACAGATAAAATGGTTTGCTGGGACGCAGATAAAAAATGTTGCATCTGTTGGCGGGAATATCTGCACCGCGAGTCCAATATCAGACTTGAACCCTCTCTGGATGGCTGCAGGAGCGAAGTTTCGGATCATTGATTGCAAAGGGAACATTAGAACAACCCTAGCAGAAAATTTCTTCTTGGGTTATCGTAAGGTTGATCTGGCAAGTGGTGAAATTCTACTCTCTATATTTTTACCATGGACCAGGCCTTTTGAGTATGTGAAAGAATTTAAGCAGGCTCACCGAAGGGATGATGATATTGCAATTGTAAATGCTGGAATGCGTGTTCATCTTGAAGAAAATGGTGAAAAATGGGTTGTTTCAGATGCATCAATTGTTTATGGTGGAGTGGCTCCTCTTTCTCTTTTTGCGTCAAATACAAAAGATTTTCTTATTGGAAAGAGTTGGAATCAGGAGCTGTTACAGGGTGCTCTGAAAGTTCTAGAGAAGGACATTTCGCTGAAGGAAAATGCACCAGGTGGGATGGTGGAGTTTCGAAAATCTTTGACACTGAGTTTCTTCTTCAAATTTTTCCTGTGGGTTTCTCATCAAATGGATGGGAACAAATCCTTCACACAGAGAGTACCATTATCGCATCTATCAGCTGTACAAACTTTCCATAGGCCATCTGTTATAGGAAGTCAGGACTATGAAATCAGAAAACATGGGACTGCTGTGGGGGCTCCAGAGATTCATCTCTCATCGAGGCTTCAGGTATGTACTCCCGTGAAACAACACTTTATGCTTGCAAGTGACAGTGGATGTTTAGCTGCATTACTCAATCTTGCAACAGAAATTTGGCAACTATCATGCATCCATATTTATGTTCCTATCCCATGCGCCTCTGCTTATTATGTGAAATAATTTATTAAAGTGTACATACGTGCATTATGGCCAAGATAAAAAGGTACTTGCATGAAATCATGCATACCTGAACTGTGACTCCATTCAATGCATATGAAGAGAAAGTAAGTTAGGCGGATAGCTTCTGACATAGGTGGTCTATGCATACCTACATGCATTATCTAAGTGTTATATGTTATTTTCCAATAATTTGTGTGATCCACCACATATTTTTTCTGAGAAAGGTTTATTGTGATCCAGTCTTTATTCCCTCAAGCATTTTGAACCATCCTGTCCCATTTTTACGGCAGCTGGATTTTGCTGATTATCACTCTCAACTTTTCAGCTTTTTCTATTTTTTTTTCTCCCCCTTATTCCCAATATATTCCTTAGTTGTTTCACCAGGACAAGTGGCTTTTGGGTATATTGAAACCCTAGACTTATGCCATGAAACACTTGGTAGAGAAATTTTTAAAGTGCTGATGATGCTTTTTTAGTTATACTGAACCCTAGACTTATGCCAAGATTTGAACACTTAGTTCAGAAATTTTAATGTGCTGATGATGCTCCAAGCTATAGTTTGAAATTTATTCTTCATTTGGTACCTGTAAGACAAGGTGTCATTATAAATGATAGATATTATGTGGTGTTAACATATATATATTTCCTTTTAGGGCCCGATTGGAACATGGAATTTGGCCCTGAAATTGGGAGGCGGAATTCCAATTTTAGTGTTTGGGCCGGTCATGGAATTGAATTTGTAATCTCAGGCTAATTTTGTGGAATAGATCTGTAGTGAAAAAAAGTGGTCTCCCAATTCTGTGGCGAGGGTATATTATTTGGAATTCTAAAGATAGAATTGCAAAAAATTCTTTTAAGAAAGAGGAAGTGACTTTTCTCACCACCACCACTACTACCTCACTACCATTATCCCCACCACCTTGTTACCATCACTACCACCTCCACCTTGTTATCATTACAAATTTGTCACCACCATCTCGTCACTACCATTACCACCACCATGTTGTCATCACCATAATAACCACTACCACTCCTTCATTATCACAACTACCAGCCACCATCATGTCGTTATCACCATCACTGCCACCACCACCACTTCATTATCACTGCTACCGGTACCACCTCCTTATCAACACCACCACATTCTTTTTGAATAATTTTTCATTTTTTAAATATTGTTTGATAAAAATATAGTTTGGTAAAAATATAGAATCCCATTTTTTGGGCTAAAAATTTATGAAGTTCCAATTTGATCTCTTAATTCTTTTGCCGTCTGAACATCAGAATCATAATTCTGGCCTAACTCCATTTTTGACAGAATTATAATTTCTTTTTGGTAATTGACAGAGTTGGAATTGGAATTACAATTATGAACCTTAATTCCAATTTCAGGTACCAATAAGATCCTTAAGCTAGCACCTTTGTTCTTATTTTATTGTACTTTGAATTTATCATGTTGTATATTTCAATATTGCTGTTCCCTGCCATGATTTGTAGAGGTTGTGTTACCACTTATGGCATATGTGGACTTTTTGTGACGGGATAATTCTTGTTAGAATTCATCTGCACCTACCTGTATTAGGTCTATGACACTGGTTGAATTGGTTAATTAACATAAATAATACGTTTATGGTATTATTATTATTATTTTTTTCCATGAAGAATAACTTGCTGACATTGTTGATATTGCAACTATTTCCAGGTGACAGGGGAGGCAGAATACACTGATGACACACCGATGCCTCCTAATGGATTACATGCTGCTTTAGTATTGAGTAGAAAACCCCATGCCCGTATACTTTCCATTGATGACTCAGGAGCCAAGTCCTCTCCTGGGTTTGCAGGGTTATTTCTTGCTAAAGACATTCCTGGTGATAATCATATTGGACCTGTTATTGCTGATGAGGAACTTTTTGCTTCAGAATTTGTCACTTGTGTGGGTCAGGTATAACTATTTCAAAATAATATTGTTTCATCTTTTTGAAAGTTGTTATAGGACATTGTGAGTCTTATGGAAATGAGATCATTCTATTATGTTTTACATGGCAACGCCTTTCTTTTTATGATCAAATGCTGAGCTTTAAACCCAGACCCACCCCATCCCTCTTGAATCATGATGCCTTTGCCATCATGGAAGGATGGCTTTTGCTTTTACAGAGCAGTTGAAGGCACGGATGCATCCTAAAGAATGGAATTGTTGCTGAAAATGATGTCATCATCACAATTGATTGTAGAAAAAATTGGAAAGTAGTTGAAACAATGTCACTTCACGAATTCCTAAACTTGGTTGCACACATGCGGAAATATAGACTCATTCCTACAATATGGGAAAAGTATAAATGATTTATACCAAATGCTATATGAAGCACGTCAGAATTATTTTATTCGCATGACACGTCCAAATATAACATAGTTTTTTTTTTTCCCTTCATCTTAATTTCCATGGGTTCATGTTTATGTTTGTTTCATGCAGATTATAGGAGTGGTTGTGGCAGATACACATGAAAATGCAAAACTAGCAGCAGGAAAGGTGCATGTTGAGTATGAAGAGCTACCAGCAATCTTATCAATACAGGATGCCCTCAAATCTAACAGTTTCCATCCTAATACTGAGAGGTGTTTGAGAAAAGGGGATGTTGAACTATTTTTTCATACAGGTCAATATGACAAGATCATTGAGGGTGAGGTTCAAGTAGGAGGTCAGGAACACTTCTACTTGGAGCCACAGGGCAGTTTGGTATGGACAACGGATGGCGGCAATGAAGTTCATATGATTTCATCTACTCAAGTAAGTTGTACTCCTTACAGTTAAATTTCATTTTTTTCATGCAGTTATCCAAATTATCACTTGATTCGAACTGTGTTTCGTATTGTTGTCCAAAATTCTTTGATTTGCTACTTTCTTACCATTAGTTTTAAAAGACAAAGATGAAGTAATGATTAATGAATAACAAAAAAATCCTTAAAAAAAATTAGGCATCAAACTGAACTGGAGCATGTGGAAAATAAGATCAAGGATTACCAAATAATAGGAGTGTGTTTGTACACACCATCATTCCCATATTACTCTTTGTGAATGTGTTTCTGTTTACTGTTCCCATTATCATATGTAAAGTGGTTGCATTTTCCATTGTAAATAGCAATGTCAGATGTGGAAAGAAACTGAATAATTATTGCTGAAAAACAGTGCAATATCCCAAGTCCTTACTCCTCCCATTCTGTCCAACCCTTGTACAGTTGTACCAAAGTTAAAATTATTCTACTTTACAATTCTAATGTATTACTATTATTATTTAATTTTTAATGGATAAACATAAATTAAATAGAAAGGCGGCACAAAGGGGGTGCAACATATGCACGCATGATGTGAAGAGCAGGAACAAATGCACTATTGAAAAACCTTGCCCTCGAAAAACCAAGATAAAAGTGACCTTATAAGGCAAATCCTTAATTTAGGAAAATTTCATCTTTTGTTCCAATATTCTCCTGTTCCTTTCAAACTCTCCAACAGTGCAAAGGGGTATCAATCTTCACAAACTCTTGGATTTCTTCTAGAATACATTTCCACAAACTCACCCCATAAAAACCCCATGATCGAATGGCCTTTGATGCTTCCGTACCTCTGCTGCAAGCTAATCCTCCAAGAACTCTCTCTTTTGACTGCAACTCCAAAGCCATTACCTTAAGAGTGTCCTATTCATCGTCCATACCTTTTATATTCCCATCTGACTTAATTTGAGGTGTGCATGCAGCATACCTAATCCCAATCTCCTAGGTGATACTTTATTTCCTCCCCAATCCATCCCATAATAAAGTCTCTTTATGTTTTTGTATATATGTTTTTTTCCGCCAAATATTAGTGCTGGAATGTATCTAAAATCTGATGCCATAGTGATCAGTATAAAAATCATTTGCTTTGGGGCACAGTTTGAATCATTGAGTGCTGGGTATTAACATGGAAAGTGGATAACTTGGTAAAATTCAAGAATAATTTAGCTGGGGAAATCAATTCTTGTTAGGACAATAGAAGCATGTGGTGAAATTCTTGAATTATTTGAAACAATCTTTGAATCACACTGTAAGATTTTGGAACCTTGCTGCAATGTTAGGGTTTTTATGAATAATATGTTATTTATTGAATTATCTCTGAGACTGATGAAATCAGGATAGCAATGGTCAAAGAAAGAGTTCTGTATTATATAGGACTTTCAAAAACTTGGAGATTTTGAACATTTTATGATTTGTGTGGTAGCAGCTCTCTCTCTCTCTCTGTCTCCCCTCCTCTCTCTTGGGGTGGAGGTGGGGGCATTCTGTTGCTTCTGGGCTGTTTAACAGTTTCATACTCAGAATTTTTGTGATTCCTGCTTGTAATCATTTGCTTAATTTCATATGTTTGCATTTGCATGCTTTTTTATATTGGTGCATTCTTGTATATACCTATGAATTCCTGTGTGCTCTTTATTGGAGTTTATGCTTTCTTGTGTATGAAAGTGCTTACAGGAAGCTGATTTTCATGGGTACTGGTATACTATTTTCCTTCACCTATGTTGCAATTTTTCAGTGCCCAAAAGTTTATTAGTCACTAGTTTTCCGTCCAATGTATATATGATGGCCTATCTGATTTTATATTATAGAATTATTAGTCCATTACATCGTTACTTTATTGTGTGCAGGCCCCTCAAAAGCACCAGAAGTATGTTTCTCATGTTCTTAATCTTCCAATGTCAAAAGTAGTTTGCAAAACCAAGCGAATTGGTGGTGGATTTGGTGGGAAGGAGACAAGGTCAGCTGTAATTGCTGCTGTGGCTTCTGTCCCATCATATTTATTGAATCGGCCTGTAAAAATCACATTAGATAGGGACATCGACATGATGATATCTGGGCAGCGCCACAGCTTTCTTGGAAAATACAAGGTACTACTTCTGTTACTCAAATTGGACAGTGGTGCTGGATCCATATATATACTGCATCTCTTAGCATCTAAGTTGCACACTACTAGACTGACACTCATATGGTGTCTTCCAAACCATGACATTGGCAAAAGAATTTATCTTGTTTTTGTTTAGTTGAGTTTCTGTGCTAAAGTTTAATAAAAAAGGAAGAAAGAGGAGAAGTGTTCTCCTGCACACCTCTATTAGACTAGAATACTAGATGATGGCCTCTATAGGTACCATAGTGCAATGGGCTATATTTCTTAAGCTTGTTTAGTTTTTCTTTCTGTTTCAAGTGTAAGCAAAAAGCATAGGTAAAAAAGAGAGGGAGAAATGGCATATTCCCTTGCTCATATTTAATTCCAGAATTGGAGAGAGAGAGAGAGGGGGGGGGGGGGGGGGGGGGGAAGGAGGGGAGGAGAAGGAATAAAGGCCTTAATCCTGCACATCTTGAATGAATTTCATTTTGGTTGGAACCTTAAGTTGGATCATCAGATCATGTGCTACTCTTGTTGCTACCATCTTTAGTGCTGGTGATGTTATCTTTTGCTTTGATACTTAAATATGATAGAACAAAAATTTATGACAGAAAAAACATTGATCCAGGTTGGATTTACAAATGATGGAAAGGTGCTGGCACTGGATCTTGAAATCTACAATAATGCTGGGAATTCTCTAGACTTGTCTCATTCTATCCTTGAACGTGCTATGTTTCATTCAGATAATGTCTATGAGATACCAAACATCAGGATTAGAGGACTGGTTTGCTTCACTAATTTTCCTAGTCACACTGCTTTTCGAGGATTTGGTGGTCCTCAAGGTATGCTTATTGCTGAAAACTGGATTCAAAGAGTTGCTACTGAACTTAAGAAAAGCCCAGAAGAGATAAGGGTAAGTTATATGTTCTTGTTGATGTGTTGGTGTTATTTTACCTTTAGGTTCTATCCACTGTCCTACTAATTTTTATTATGTTTCTTCATATATCTAATTTTTTTGAATGGCTTTCTTTCAGGAAATCAATTTCCAAAGTGAAGGATCAGTGTTGCATTATGGGCAACAACTTCAGCACTGTACATTGGCCCGGCTCTGGAATGAGCTGAAGTCATCTTGTAACCTTTTGAAAGCCCGTGAAGAAGTTGACCAATTTAATCTTCACAATCGGTGGAAGAAGCGTGGAATTGCTATGATTCCAACAAAATTTGGCATTTCCTTTACAACAAAGTTTCTGAACCAGGTATGTGTTTATTGGTATAATTTGATCTACAAGCAGCATTGGTGGTTTTATGATCAAACAATTTAGGACTTGATTAGATAGCTTCCAAGAATCATCATGGCGTCCATGGAGATAGTGTTTTAAGAATGGATGTTTTGCCCCTGGTGCCTAATAGAGGGGAATGGGATTTGGAGTCCAGGATGTGTCTTGAGTGAAGTCTTAAATATTTGTCATTTTCTTTAGGGTGGAGTTCCTTTTATCTAAGCTGGCACGATAATAACGTAATTCATAAAGCTCAACCCTTGTGTTGTCCTGTTTACTTATAAACCATTATTGACTGGGCATAAGGTTTTTGGTGTTAAGAATTATTATTATTATTATTAGTATTTAAAAGAAGAGGACATCAAGCATCATAAAGCATCCTAGCATCCCAACTAGGTTGGCACCCTTAGAAGCTTCAAATCATGTGCTTTCAGTCCTAAGTATTATTAGATCGAAAAAGAGAAAATAAATACAATGAAAAGGAGGAGAAAAGGAATAAAAAACAGTCTGGTCATGGTGGTTTACAAATACCACGATCTAGCTCACAAAACAATCGAAAGAAATAAGGCTAGACTGAAAAGCGATAGTAGGGCTGCCCATTATGTTCATAAGCCATATTTGATGCAATAAAGTCTGGAGATGAGGACCACCAAGTGAAACTGGGTGATAACACACCCTTATTAGCCCATCTGTCGGCAGGACAGTTACCCTCGATATATGTGGAACATTGAGATTGCATTGCTGAAGCCAATGCATGCTATTAGACCATAAAATACGAGGTTGCCATGGAAATATATATATATATATATATTTTTTTTTTGTTGTGTGGGGGGTTGGTTGGTGGTTCAGAGAAGAAAGGAAACCAATAACCAATGCAGAATCACTCTCAATCCAGGTGTAAGAATTATTTGCTCCGATGCCCAATAGATTATGATTTATTGTTGCATTGTAATCTGTTATGTATTTGTATGATGCCAAGGGGCATCATACAAGATTCTTTAACTGGTTACTGAAAGGGAAAGAAATTAGCACTCATGAGTAACCTAGGTGTTTCTTCACATGTTCAAAGTTTCTAATGTATTCCTGATTTCATTGCCAGGTTAAGGCAATAGGGAGCATAAATGAGTGCATGTGGTTTCAAGTTTCAACATGCCTCTTCCACTTCTAAAGAGCAAAATGCATTTCATATTCTCATCCACACAATCGAAAGGCAAACAAATAGACTAATGGGGAAATAAACAAATGGAGTTAATAAGACTTGAACCCAAGACCTCATGCAAACTAGAGCTCTTATACCTTGTTAGAGCACCACTTAACCTCAAAAGCTTAAGTCAGTAGGGAATGGGCCAACAATGTATATCAAGCTAACATAGTTATTTTACTATTTTTGTTTTATAGATATTTTCATTACCCTTATTGTGTACGTATCTTCCTAATGACTGCAGGCAGGTGCTCTTGTTCAAGTCTATACAGATGGGACGGTTTTAGTTACACATGGGGGTGTTGAGATGGGACAAGGTTTACATACGAAAGTTGCTCAGATTGCTGCTTCTTCTTTCAATATTCCTCTCAGTTCTGTATTTATATCAGAGACAAGTACTGACAAGGTAATATAACATCATTACAGGGATCTCTGTTGTTTTGTGTTCCAGGATACAGAGAAGCCACCTTAGTACAAAGGTGGAGGATCTGCATGTATTCAACCTTTTTGTTTTTGGTTCATTTGGAGAGCTCAATGTGCCCTTGGGCTACATAACAGGGGATAGCCCATCTCCCTTCCTATATCCCCTTCCTAGCTCCCTCTGAACAAACATGAGTGTCAATGCACTTCCATGGGCCTGAACCCAAGATCTCTCTCCAATAAGTGGATAGCGCTAACTACTTGACCAAGAGGCATTGGCTAAAGATCTCTCTCCAACAAGTGGATAGCGCTAACTACTTGGCCAAGAGGCATTGGCTAATATGGAGAAGTGAAATACAATTGCACAGGGGCACAATAGATTCATCCGACAATCCTAGAAGTGGCCCTGTTAGACATGATAAGCATGTCCATGTATCATATTTATTGTTTGTAATCCTAAGTATGAGCAATATTCGTAATTCTATAGAAAATAAGTATGATACATAAACATGTCTAACGGTCCTAAGTATGAGCAACATATGTAATTCTATAGACAATAAGTATGAGACATAAACATGTCTAAGAGGCCCAAATTGGCCAGCATGAGAGTGAGGTCAGCAGCAAGGCTGGATCTACACAAATTATAGTTGAATAACAGTTGCAAATCATAAAGACTGGTTTATCCAAAAGATACAGTTTTTATTTGACGTGGAGCCATGGGGGACGCTTCTAGTGCTGGGTTGGGTCTCTTACAGCGTCCCAAGTTGGCAACGGATGTGGATATTCTGTTGTAACTTTATTGAATTTTAAGTGACATTTTGTTGCTAGTTTTTTCCAATTGATTTTAAACTCTTCTCCTCAGTATTGCCCTGCAGAAGTTGGAAGTATGACTGTAGTATCACTCTTCAATTAAGTATTGGTGTCGGGTTTTCTCATTCTTATATGATGGTTGTTTGAGTTGTCTTAATATCCTTTTGTGGATGTTTAATGAGTCAAATTTCTTATGTGAATTCTCCTTCTCTGGTGGAATTCGTGTCTGCTGCCAAATTAGGTTCCTAATGCATCACCAACCGCAGCTTCTGCAAGTTCCGATATGTATGGTGCTGCAGTTTTAGATGCTTGTGAGCAAATCAAAGCGCGGATGGAGCCAATTACTTCAAGACATAATTTTAGTTCTTTCGCAGAGGTAACTTATTTTCTGTAGTTTCTGCATATATAATTAGTGCGTGTAACTCCTTTGAATGAAGAGTCATGATCATCATTGATTTGCATGCTTTCTTTTCGTGGATATAGTCTTATAGATATGTCTCCTATAGGTTTTGAGAGTAGCAAATGAAAGGTCAAAAGAGAAAAATATTTGTAAACTTGTAATATTTAGATTGAATATTACTCTAGTTGTGTATTTATAATTTTTTTTCTCTGACAATAAGCGCTCCTGTTCCAGTACAGGGCTACATATAGCTGACAGATTTGTTGCTCTAATTACATAATTAAACAAAATTCTCAAATTGATCTCTTCTTTCATCTATTCCCCCTTAATTTGGATCTTGTCTTCAATGGTGTTTGGAAAAAGCCATTCAACTGGAGATGATGGCTTAAAGCTCATGAATAAGGGTACTGGGAGTGGACTGTCTTAAGTAAGACAGGAGTCTATTATGAAGTATTTTGGTAGCATAGAGATGAAGACCTTAAAAGTAATTTAAATAGGTTTATAAGGGTTTTTTGACAAAAGCATAATTACATCGGAACTCTTGAAATTAATTTATTGATGAAATAAGGTTATGAATTGACAAAACATGAGGCAGTTGATACTTGTCTAAATAATATTGTATTGATATGGCTTTTCTGAATTTGTAATTGCACTTATTTATTGCAACTTTAAAGTAATTATTTATGATGGTATCTTCAGTTATATTGAGTAATCTTGTGGAGAGAATTTTTTATGATTGGGAGAACCCTGTTGTGTTTTCAATCATTTTTAGCTGGCAAATGCATGCTACATGGAGCGAATAGACCTTTCTGCTCATGGATTTTACATTACACCTGATATTGGCTTTGATTGGGAGACTGGTAAAGGAGAACCATTCAGGTACTTCACCTATGGGGCTGCTTTTGCTGAGGTTGAAATTGACACATTGACTGGAGACTTCCACACAAGGACGGCAAACATTTTCTTGGATCTTGGATACTCTCTCAATCCAGCCATTGATGTTGGACAGGTGGTTCCTTCATTTTTCTTTTGTCCATCATTTTTAGTATCAAACAGGCCATAAATTATGATAATTTAGTATCAGCTATGGTATATGACTTCAACTTCTTTACACAGTTTTCAAGATGATGGATTTGTTCCTTTAACAATAGGTAAAATACACTAACAAATTGATTTTCATTTGGACGACCAAACAGACCCTAAATTTATTTAGGTCTTGTTAATTTCAATGATAGGATTTCTGTGGAATCCCAAGATAAAATCTATCATGTTGTCTAGATAGACAGATACTATTCAAGATGATGGGTTTGGGCCTTAACACTTTGTAAAATGCACTATAACAATTTAATTTTCATTTGGACAACCTAACAGGCCATAAATTTATTTAGGTTTTATAAAATTCAATGAGGATTTCAGTGGAATCCCAAGATAAAATCTGTTATGTGAGGCAGGTACCCTTAGTGAACTAATGCAGCTGGTCAACATTTTTCTAGTTCAACTTTGTGTAAAGAGCTGTCAAACAGTTTCGACTAGTGCCTTAGTTTGTGTGACCTTTTTACCTTTATATCACACGTGCACATGCGTGCAGTGTGAGCGCACGCACACACGAGTTATATATCATCTTGTCTAAAACTAATCAGAACTTCCTATTGCTCAAGTTATTGTATATCATGTGGAGTTGTATATTCTGATGACTAGGTGATCAAATTTGAATGCAGGTTGAAGGAGCATTTATACAAGGTCTGGGTTGGGTAGCCTTGGAAGAGCTAAAATGGGGAGATGCAGCTCATAAGTGGATCCCACCCGGCTGTCTGTACACGTGTGGTCCTGGAAGTTACAAAATTCCTTCCTATGAATGATGTACCCTTCAAATTTAGTGTTTCACTTCTGAAGGTAAACAAACTACCAACCTCTTCTCAAATACTCCTGAGTTTGGATGTCATATGGAATGAAATCATTGCACTGTAGCATTTGGAGACCCAAGTTGGTCTGTGTGAAAGTCATACTGTTATCACCAAAACAGAATACTAATCAAGTTCTGCCTTCCTGTTGTCCAACACCCAACAACCAACCCCCCCCCCCCCCCCCCCCCAAAAAAAAAAAAAAAAAAAAAAAAAATCTCCCACCAACAAAAAATACTTCTTGTGAGTATTATTCCCAATGAAATTTCATGTAATTCTTTTAACATCTATTGTGAGTTGACGCAGAGTTTTCCTTGGGAGCCATCACAATGGGCCCAGATTAATAAATTATCAAATGCTATGACTAGGAGTGGTAATACAAGAAGACATTTTTTTGTTACATATAGCAAGACTATCAAATAGGTTGACTTATTCCGACCATTATAGTAAATAAGGATGAACACGATATGACACTTGACGAAGTCCCTGTGATAAAGAGATTTAAAAGGTGATACGATGAAAGCCAATATGCTTCCAACTATAATTGGATTTTCCATATTTACCTCATACTCGAGTTAGAACAGAACATTTTATGGTGCATCGCATGGGGTAGTGCCTAGTTCTTCATTAAAATCTAGAGCAAGTTTCACTTTGACATATCTCACTCTTAAGGGTTTTTATGTTAATTGACAGGACGCTCCAAATGTAAAGGCCATCCATTCATCTAAGGCTGTTGGTGAACCTCCATTCTTTTTGGCTTCAGCCGTCTTTTTTGCCATCAAAGATGCCATTATAGCCGCAAGAGCAGAAGTAGGGTGTAACGACTGGTTTCCTCTTGATAATCCAGCAACACCCGAACGGATCAGAATGGCTTGTACAGATGAAATCACCATGCGATTTATTAGCTCTGATTTCCGCCCCAAACTTAGTGTTTAAAGCTGTATATTTGTTGTTATATCCATCTTTATACCTAACTTATTACAACAAATAAACTGTACAATGATTAAATTCGCAAAAATGAAATAAATAAAATTGCAAATAATGAATTTGATCTGTGACAGTGTATACCAGAACAAACTTTGTTTACTTGGAATGAATGTGATAGTGTGAGCTATGTTTGGTTGCCGAGAAAATCTGGAATAAATTACAGAAAGAAAACGAATATATTTCTCAATATCATGAGGATATTAGGAGAAAACTTTCTAAGAAGTTGGAAACTGTCCCCTAGTATTTTCAAATTTGAGTAAAAATGGCCGAAAAATTACCTGCAACCTTTGACTTGTATGATACCAATTGAAAGGGAGACTCTTCTCTAAAGGTCATATTTTAGTAATTTTATTTTAATTTTTAAAAAAGATGCTATATTACAGACTTACCTTCAATCGTGGTTGGAGTTTGAAGTAAAATGCTGACGGTTTGCTGTTGCGCTGCAGCACTAGTCACATTTTTAAGTCATGGCTGTAATTGTTCAGATGATTGAAAGACTTTGATTTCCACCTGTCATTTTTGTCCTTTATTTGTAATTTCATCTACATTCTCACAAATTTAATAGAATTCCATTAACCCTTTTAATTATGGCCTTCTGTATCATAGAGATTAATCTGAATTTAATGACTTGGGATTCTCATAGTTAGTTTATTTAAAAGATATTTAGTGGTGGGGAATTCAATGCTGAAAAATAGTTGATCATTCTATGGAAAGATTTTCTCAATAATTGTATAGATTTTCTCAGCAACCAAACAAACAAACAATGGTTCAATTATTTTTCAGCGTCATCCTCTCAACCACTATAGGGTTTTTTTAGAAGAATAAATCATCTCGGACTCAAAAGATTTTAAATATATATCTATTCTAATACTATAAAAGAGAGTTGTGGTGAGGTCAGCAAGTGATGAGTTGGCTGTCCATTAGACTTTCTTTCCAAATCTCTCTTCTCTTATTCTCTTTGGGTCCACACCTCAACCTTCTTCTCTCTTTTCTCTCTTAGCCCTTCAATTTTCCCCTTCTTTCCTTTCTCTGACGCTTCTCCCTCCCTCTGATTCTCCCTCTCTTCCTGACTCTCCTCTTAACTAATAAATTTCAAAATTCAAAATTTGAAACCCATTCTCCTTCCCTCTGTATGGTATATATATAACACACGGCTAACAACTTAGTTTATATTGCCAAAATAATTCCCCTCTCCATAAAACTTTTTTTCCTTTTTTACCAGCATAACAATCCAAATTTTTGGGCATTTAGCATTACTAATCTCCTAAAATCTAAGCGGGGTTACAAGCAATGTTAGGTGTGAAAGTTGGATTGGTCCAAACCCATATCCAAACTTGCTTGACCACGTTGGGTTGGGTTGTTTCGACTCAAGTTTTTAGGTTCGGTATCGAATTGAATATTCTATACTATATTTAAGAGTTATGGTGACATAGCAGCCTAAAAAACTCTCATTCCAAAACTCTTCTTCCCTTACTTCTGGGTCCACCAATGTCTCTCTCCCTTCTTTTTATACAGAATAGTAATTTTTTTTCCATGTTTTTTCATTTTAAACTTTGAAACCCCCTCTTAAAAGGTCATTGGTTGTCACTAAACATATAAATTGCATTTGTTTTTTTCTTTTGGCCAATAAGATATCTAGAGTTTGTAATTCCCGCGCATCGCAGCGATCCCTGCTATGTATATATATATATATATATTTGACGAAATGTAAGTTGTACAATTTTCTCCATCGGTTGAATTGCATATTTAAATCAGCGCTATTCACAGCAATATATATATATATATATATCTTGTATGTGCAACAAAACAGATTGATTTCAATGCTGGCAAAGAAACAAAAATTAAACATATAGGAAATGCATTATAAAACACCATAGAATGATCTCATTTCCACTAGGATATCTTTTCATACAGTTTCAATGGGAATAAAAAAAAGTGGCCATTGAAATCAAAACAATGGTAGCTTCATAGAAATCTCCATTGGACAACAGCATTATTCTACCTGCTTTCGTCCCAACTTTTGTAAGCATACCTATGTGAGTATGTGACAATTATTTTTGAATCTAAAAATTATGATTCTCAAATCAAATTTAGGTACCAATAATCGCTGATGCATTGGAGTGAGTGTGAAAGGGTACGGTTTTTTAAGCTCTACGGCTCTAATGCACTATTTATTTATTTATTTTAATTTATGATAATAATCACGTCATATCGACGTGTATCAAGCTAATCTTCTCGAATTGATATGGAATCTGATTGGATGACAATTTGCAAACAACGAATCAGCTTAACTTTGACTTGTCTTTTCCACATAAAAATAAGATGCCATTGGTTGATCTTCCTCTATCAATGGCAAAGTCTCTTCACCCCGCCCTTCCCTTTCCTTTTTTTTTTTTTTTTTTTTTTTTTTTTTTTTTTTTTTTTTTTTTTTTTTTTTGAAACAAAAACCATAACGCTATGTTTGGATAAGGAATTTGTTTTTGAGATGGAATTTGTGAAATTTTTATAAGAAAAATTTATTATAAAAGTCTTATAAATTCCATCTCAAAAAAAATTTCCAACTAAGAATTGCTCATCCAAACATAACGTAAAAGGTTTTAAAAAAATCAACAGACTTAGGATTAGATAAATTAGAACGCAAAGAGAGACGTGACCCCTCCTAATGAAAACACGAGTCTAATTGAAAATATTAGTTTCATCTTTGAATGCTTCTTACCTAATCACACGGTTTTCTTCTTCACTTATGATTTTTTTATGCTCCTTCCACTTATTTAATTGGCCGCTAACGAACATTTACTCTTAAATAAGGATGAAAAGGTCAAATATAATTTTTTGTCGTTAAGTGTGACAGATTCATGAACTCTACAAGTGGTGTACATAATATGCAATTCAATGATTAATATAGTGTCGGGTGAAAATTATTATAAGAGATCAATGCCTTATTTTTATTTTATTTTATTTTCCTTTGTTTTTTCTGTCAAGACACCTCTTTTTCCGTTGCAAATGATAGGATTATTTAGATAAATAAAAGAGACACTCCACCAACCCATCTTCTAGAAAAGAAAATGGGAGGCATAATTAAATTGAGGGGAATTTTAGATTGATCAGGTTATGGGAAAATAATTACAGTAGAGTGCAAAATGTTATTAAATTCCTAAGAAACTGACTGACTTATATATTTAATGAAAGAGTTCGGACTTTGTACATGTTGTAATGTGGACAGCCAAACGTCAATGCCAGCATTCAATCCAAGAGCAGGCTGTACGTGAAAAATCCTTCATTCTATTTTTAACAGAACCTGTCGCATTTCAAACACAGCTGCTGCCAGAGTCCACACCATGTCCCTCAGACGTGGCTACACTGGCTCTCATGCCGCCCAGATCAAACCTGCCCCATGTCCTTCTCGAACCTTGACATGTTCAGGCACTACACATCATGACTGTTTCTTGGGATAATATTGTTGAATATATACTTACAAAATAGAATATGGGAGGTTTTAAGGTTTAAAATATTGGAGGTTCTTAGACAATTAAACAAATGGTTTCATTGATTGAAGGGATCATTATATAAACTGTAGAGCGCCTCTCCATTACTCATTCACAACTAGACCTCTCATCTTTGAGGCCAACTGATCCCTGAATTGTGGAACTTGCAATTGGCAACACCTTCTGGGGTTTGCCAAAAATGGCCAATTGGCCTCACCTTGTTTATGCCTTGGCATTGGCAGTTATGCTTAGTAGCTACTAATGTAGCCGCAGAAGACAAGCCTTATGTGTATGCATCTCCGCCACCACCACCTTACTACTACAAATCTCCACCACCTCCATCGCCGTCACCTCCTCCTCCATATTACTACAAATCACCACCTCCACCATCACCATCACCCCCACCTCCCTACTACTACAAGTCCCCGCCACCACCATCACCCTCACCTCCACCTCCTTACTATTATAAGTCACCTCCACCTCCATCA
This sequence comes from Liquidambar formosana, assembly GCA_039720395.1. Lineage (NCBI taxonomy): Eukaryota > Viridiplantae > Streptophyta > Magnoliopsida > Saxifragales > Altingiaceae > Liquidambar > Liquidambar formosana. The sequence goes on from CM077831.1 coordinate 33,057,006, forward strand.
CCATCACCACCTCCCCCGTATTATTACAAGTCACCACCGCCTCCTTCTCCATCACCACCTCCTCCATACTACTATAAATCCCCTCCTCCACCATCGCCATCTCCCCCACCTCCTTACTACTACAAGTCCCCACCTCCTCCATCTCCTTCACCACCACCTCCTTACTATTATAAGTCACCACCTCCACCATCGCCATCACCTCCTCCTCCTTACTACTATAAATCACCACCACCACCTTCTCCATCACCACCTCCGCCCTACATTTATAAGTCACCACCGCCTCCATCACCATCACCTCCCCCTCCTTACATGTACAAATCACCACCACCACCTTCTCCATCACCTCCTCCTCCCTACATGTACAAGTCCCCACCACCACCTCCTCCATATGTCTATAAATCCCCACCACCACCATCTCCCTCACCGCCTCCTCCATATGTCTATAAATCCCCACCACCTCCATCTCCGTCACCACCTCCACCATATGTTTACAAATCCCCACCACCACCGTCTCCGTCACCACCTCCTCCATATGTTTACAAGTCCCCACCACCACCATCTCCATCACCTCCTCCTCCTTATGTCTACAAATCACCACCGCCTCCTTCACCATCACCACCACCTCCATACTACTACAAGTCACCTCCTCCTCCATCACCATCACCTCCCCCTCCTTACATTTACAAATCACCACCACCGCCATCTCCGTCACCTCCTCCTCCTTATGTCTACAAATCCCCACCACCTCCATCTCCATCACCCCCACCTCCTTACCTCTACAAGTCCCCACCACCCCCATCTCCATCGCCACCACCTCCATACGTCTACAAATCCCCACCACCTCCTTCCCCATCACCCCCGCCTCCTTACGTCTACAAGTCCCCACCACCCCCATCTCCATCACCACCGCCTCCCTACGTCTACAAATCCCCACCACCTCCTTCCCCATCACCACCGCCTCCTTACATATACAAGTCCCCACCACCCCCATCTCCATCACCACCTCCTCCCTACATCTACAAATCTCCCCCTCCTCCATCTCCATCACCGCCTCCTCCATACCTCTACAAATCACCGCCACCACCTTCTCCTTCACCACCACCTCCATATTACTACCACTCACCACCTCCTCCATCCCCATCACCCCCACCTCCATACTATTACAAATCACCACCGCCACCCTCGCCATCGCCTCCTCATTTATACTACTACAGCTCTCCTCCACCACCTAGTGTTTACTAAAGAAATCATTATACGTTCAGGATCATTGTAAGTGTTAACGTTATATTGAGAAGTAATTTATAAAGTTCTCTACATAGACATCAACTTATTATTGAAACTATCTTATTTTACAGGTTGTAATTTGATAAAGACAATAATTCATGCAAGATGTTTTGGGATGTTTTCGTGGCAATGCATTTATGATCGTACAATCACAAACATGATGGCCAATTTGAGAATAAGGAAGAGCGGCATGCATGACCATGATACTTCACAAGCTCACTGCAGATCATTTTATTTTATTCATGTCCTATTATATTATAATGTATTTTTTTTTTTACTAAGCCATATTTGTTCATTCAGCTTCTGCTTAAGATGTTAATAACTTTGAAATATGAAGTCACTTTTGCGCCAGAAAATTGTCACCTGCTCTCTCATATATTTTGTTGAAATTTGACATTGCTTTGGATGAGGGCATTACACGTTGGCTATAAGCTTAATGAGAGCAATTGGTATTGCCATGTTAAAGAATATGCATGTTGAGAAGTCATATATCATGTTAAAGAATTTGAATGTCTCTGTGTCAGAGAGAGAGAGAGATACTCCTAAACTCCTTCACATTTTCCATTGCAATGAAAAGATCCCATGCGATCGTGTACTCTTTACATTTCTTTTGCTATGTGGCAATACAATCATTTATTGGGTCCCACTTGGGAAATAATTAAATAATTGTATCAATCGAATAGTATGCTGAAAAGCAAGATTTACTTGGTCATTTGACGGGAGAAAAGTCATGCACCAAGGGCATGGACAATCAAATCAGGACACTGAAGTTTGGTGCAGATCCAAACTTGTCCGAATTGCAAACGCTCACTGGTGAATTTGGGCATTCAAAATTTATTCTTTGGTCTAGCATTTTTAGATTTCACCAAGTTGCAAAATATTTCAAAACCGCCGTTTTTTCCCTTTGCCATTTTTTAGAGTTTATGTTTGTCAACCAAATTTCTAAATCAGTATATTACCCTACTTTATTTACACACCGTTGCACTTATTTTAAGATCTTTTTTGTTTTTGAAAGCAAAAAGTTATAAAAACAAAAAGCATTGATTGGTTAGAAGAACTAAAAATGATTTTTAAAAAACAAAAAGCAAAATATTTGATTTTAAGCAAAAGCAATGAAAATTTGTTTCTAAAAGTCATTTTTATCTTTCGGACGAACTTGACTTTAACTCGAAAAATTTGCGATGAAAAGAGGTTGTGCTTGTCTTAAACTTCCGTTTGGGCCATGATGATTCGGTAGAGTTTCCCATTAGATCCAAAAGATCACCGGCGAAACCAATTTTACTAAACGCGCTTTTCTTTTTGTTGCTTCTACTTAAAAGCAAGAAGCAAGAAAGTAAAAAATGACTTTTTTTACTTAAAAAAAGATCTTTTAAAAGTGCAACCAAACAGTGCCTTATTGTTATTAGTTAAAATTTTTGTGATTAGATGTAAAATTAAACTAGATTTTTATATCCTGTCCGTATGCCAATTCAACCAGACTTTTAAAAAAATATATATTTTTTCAATAAGCACAGGCTTAATACAAATATTCCCAGACCTGCACCAGTTATGTGTCAACAAAGATTATATTTTTTAATCTAGGTAGTTGCAAATTAATCATATTCAATTTTAATAGACTGTTCTGATCTATCATAAATTAAGATCTCATTTTCAATGAATGTGTGATAGATACTCCTGAACTCCTTCACAGTTTCAACTCCGATAATCATTTTTCAGCTAACCGTAGTAAAAAAAATATTCATCCATCAATTACAGCCAATAACCAACCAAGAACAATAATATTTAGCATTTCATGGGTGGAAGCCAAAATTTAATCATAAGCAATGACTTATCTGACATAGACTGAAAAATATAAAAGTAAAATTATGTGTGTTTGAGAGAGAGACGGAGGGCATCTATTGGAGGACCATACTTGTTTTAGCTAAGCAGAAACTTATAGATTTTCATGAAGTGGATTCAAATCTACCTCATACTGTCACAAGAAAAGAGCATCCATTGGGGCAAGTGGGACCATGGTGGATATTAATAGGCTTCCTTACACTTGACAATTTCTCTGTCTATTCCTTTGCCCTCTATTCTTTGCCCTCCATTCTTTATCCATTCCCCCCAGATGTGCATCAGTGCCACGTTAGCACGAAAAGTGGATTGGGACCTATCATACGATGGTACCAATTTTGTACAGTAGCTCTACAAAAGAAAGTTATCGAATGACAGATTTTAGCCCTAGATACCAACAGAAGGTTAAAAAAATAACACCAATGGATTGAAAGAGATGGAAATAAAACAATTCACCTTTTTCTTTTTCCTTTTTTTGATAATGAAAAATAAAACAATCACTTTCCCTTATCAAATCTCATTTATACAAAATCCCAACAAGATTAACAACGTAAGCAGATTAAATGGCTACCTAAAAACTGTGAAATTTGTCGCGGCAGATACATTTTACTTTTCTGGATAAAAAGCATCAGTCAAATAAGTACATTATTACAGTTTAATTCAAGTTCTGATGAAACAGCCAAGCACTTTACAATGACAAACTGATTGGCACTTCAGCGATCACATTGTTCACAGTAAATTTGCAACTTGTACATCCAAAGGTCAATGCCACAGTCAATCAATTAATCGAAGAACGAACACTAGTTCAAATCCCTCATCCTATTTTAGTTAAAACACCAGCCAAACCTGTCACCATCCTGCAGGCTTCCAGGCAGTTGCCAAAGTCCACCCCATGTCTTTAAACGTGGTTTAACTTTCAAGTTTCTCACACCTGCCCCTTCTCCTCAAACCTTGACATGTTCATGCCTCATACATCTTGACTGTTTCTTGGCATCCATATATATAGAAATACATATATATACACACATGGAAGTCAAGCAAAAGTTGGTAGGATCCCACTTTCCAATTGCTGAGTACTTAAAATAGGATGAAAGACTTTAGGGTTGAAATTAGTATAGGTTCTTTGCACAATTAAATTGAGGGGTAACAATAGCTGCCTCTTTTCTATAATTACAATTTCCTTTTTTTGTTTCCTTTTGCTTGTTTTTTTGGTGCCTAAATGTGAACTTAACTTGATTTTTTTTAACCTAATCCGTACGCCTCAACCGGACTAGCTTCAAGGAGAAGTCTTAAACTTTTCAACAATGAAGAAAAGGCAAATAATCTGAATTTCCAGATCCATAGCACAGCCGTGCAAGTCTTCTAAAATAATTGCGTGATTTAAAGCAAATCTTCTCAAACCTCCACCAATTAATTACCTTTCGAAATGCATTAACAAAGATATGGTTGTTTAATATATTTATAGTTTACAAACCGTATTATTTCTTAATTCTACCTTCTAATCTATCATAGATTAAGATCTCATTTTCAATGATTGTGTGATAAGTACCCCTTAACTCCTTCGTATCTGTAACTAATGAAGAGCAATAATATTTAACATTTCATGGGGAATAGCTGAGACCAAATCAAAGCCGTAATAAAAATAAAACCTTTCTTCTGCTTTTTTTTTTTTTGGATTAGAGAGAGAACATTAGTTGATTCTCTTATCCAATATTAGTGTCACATGCACCAACATTAAAATGGATTGAAATTTACATGAAACCTATATATTTTGCATTTTGACAATGAAGTTTGCAGGCTAGATGTGAAGTGAAATACGACATCCCAAAACGACGACGGGCTGAGCAAGATTAACAATATGGGGGGAAATGGGGAATTGGATGGGTACATAAATTAAAAACCATGAAATTCGTGGCACCAGATTTATGTTGCTTAATTTTCTAGATTAAAAGACTGAGTCTCAAAAGTATACATTGGAGTATGTACTAGCAAACAAGTAAGCAGTGCTCATATGTAACTTGATATATGCAATAAATAACGACCTTGAAAATTATTGTTTCCATTTATTATCACCCATGACTTTTGCATTTTTTTTTTCTTGCAAATGATAGATAAATGATTGAGACATTACTCCTACCATATGGACGGTAAACCCTCTCTCTCTCTCTCTCTTCTTGACATATTCTCCTTATAGATCTGATTTTTGAGCTATTAAATTAATCAAATTTCAATTTACTACAATGAGCTCTGACGGCTTTTTATTGACTGATCGAAATATACGCAACCGACACAATCTAAGGATGGAGATCTAAGTGGAGACCCATCAGGGTCATGGCACCAGTAATTTTAAAATATATATATATGTGTGTGTATATGGTTTTTGAAATTTTGAAATTTTTGTATAAAAATCCCTCTCGATATGTTGGTCTTAAATTAAAAAATTTTCTACCCACAAATCATAGTTTATAATTTTGTCATCATCTATTAATTCACCCAAGCAAGCGAAAATTCTTAGGACCATCCCTTATTTTGCAGCTGTGGTGCACATCCAATGGTCAATGGCACTATCGATTCAAGATCCAATGGCACAAATCCTTTGTCGTATTTCAATTGAAACACCCACCAAATCAAATTGTCACATTAAAACAGCTTCCAGCTGAGTCCACCCGATTGATATTTTCAGAAAGACAACCATGTCAAACCTGCCCCGGCCATGTACCTAACTCAAAACCTTGAAATGTTCATACATATGCTTCTTGACTGTTTCTTGGCATGCACATACGTACAAATATATATATAAAAAAGTCAAGTCAAGTTTGGTATAGGTCCCCATTATACAATTGTTTGATTACGTAGAATAAAATGAAAAAAAATATATTATATTTTAGGGTTAAAATTATTAATTATAAGTTCTTTGCAAGGTTGGAAGCTTCAAACCCCACTAAACAAATCATTCACTGAGTGAAGGGATCACTATATAAGGTGCAGGCAATCTCCATTCCAGTCATTCACAAACCACAAGGAGATCTTTCACCTTTGAGGCCAACTAGTATAGTCCCTCAATTGTGGAACTTTAATTCCAACACCTTTTGGGTTGCCCAAAATGGCCACTTTTTGGCCTCATCTATTTTATGCCTTGGCATTGTGCTTGGTGGCCACCAGTGTAGTAGCCTACGACGAGCCCTACACATATGCATCCCCACCACCGCCACCCTACTACTACACCTCACCACCGCCACCTCCTCCATCGCCACCTCCTCCCTACATTTACATGTCACCACCGCCTCCATCACCATCACCTCCCCCGCCTTACATTTACAAATCACCACCACCACCTTCTCCATCACCACCGCCTCCTTACATTTATAAATCTCCACCGCCTCCTTATATGTACAAATCCCCACCACCGCCATCTCCATCACCACCTCCTCCATATGTTTACAAGTCCCCACCACCACCATCTCCATCACCTCCTCCTCCTTATGTCTACAACTCTCCACCACCTCCATCTCCATCACCACCCCCTCCATATATCTACAAATCCCCACCCCCACCATCTCCATCTCCACCACCTCCTTACATCTACAAATCCCCACCACCTCCATCTCCATCACCACCTCCTCCATACATCTACAAATCCCCACCCCCACCATCTCCATCTCCACCACCTCCTTACATCTACAAATCCCCACCACCTCCATCTCCGTCACCACCTCCTCCTTATATCTACAAATCCCCACCACCTCCATCTCCATCACCACCACCTCCCTATATCTATAAATCCCCACCACCACCTTCTCCGTCACCACCGCCTCCTTATGTCTACAAGTCCCCACCACCCCCATCTCCATCACCACCTCCTCCCTACATCTACAAATCTCCACCTCCTCCATCTCCATCACCCCCTCCTCCATACATCTACAAATCACCGCCACCACCTTCTCCTTCACCACCACCTCCATATTACTACCACTCACCGCCCGCTCCATCCCCATCACCCCTGCCTCCCTACTACTACAAATCACCACTTCCTCCTTCTCCTTCACCCTCACCATCCTACTACTACATGTCGCCACCAACACCTTCTCCCAGTGTTTACTAATCGTATCGCTATAATTACTTAGTTCTTGTAAGTATGTTATAAGAATGCAATTTTATTTAATGTTGGTCATTATCGATCTTCTTATTGACATTAATCTTAATTTGTTTTGCAGCTCATATAATGATAAGAAAGGATAGTCGCTGCAAGAAGAAATCGGATGTTTTCATGGCTCATGTGAAAATCTGAGAAATAATGTAGAGAATAAGGCTAGGGAAACTTATTTAGTTATTTACAGGTATATGTTTGAAAATAAGGGAGCGCAACATGGCCTGAGGTCTGAGGACCATCATGTTTCGCCACTTGTTCTTGTAAAAATTTTATACGTACGTACTATTTTCATGGCTCTAAACATAGTACATGTATTTGTTTCATGCGCGCATGTGTACGTATGTCCGTACGTTGGACCATATAATTTATAAATAAAGGGGAATATTGATCCCTCGTGCTTGAATTTAACACTGATTTCAATGTGTTCATGGCCATGACCTTAATGAACAACAGTTGAGGTGTCTTGTTACAAATAAAAAAAGAAAAAGGAAAAAAAGGAAGAATGTATCAAACCACATCAATAGTGAACAAAATCACTGTGAAAAACAATGTCAAAAGATTGGTACTACCCCTTAAATAGTGGGGATGAGACATTGCCTTAGAATTATATATAAAGGTGGGCAGTTGAGTTAATTGATGATTCAGGGTAGTTCACTTGAGTTAATTAGATGAAGTATAATTGATATGTGGCTAAGATTACAAAAGCAAGAGAAAACAAGGGGAAAGATTATAAAACTTTGAAGAAGGGTTTTTTTCCTCTCTTTTTTGGTCAAAGCAAGTCAGGGTATACATCCTAAGTCATTTAACCCAAACTAATTTTCCTATAATATATAAATTACCTGCAAGTTCATGCATCAAACATAGTGAAATAGTGAAAACTCAAACTCCGACTTTGAAAAAGGTTTTAATAATAGTGAAAATAATAACGCAATTATCAAGAGTTGCTGGGTGGGCACTGAATCCACTCTGAAATTTGCCCAGACATAAATAATACCACCGACCCAACCTGCAATCCAAAATCCCCAGATGTAAGGATGTGTGGAATAATGAAAGTGATTGAAATGAGCAAAAGAGACGCACAGTCAGGATGGCCGAGTGGTCTAAGGCGCCAGACTCAAGTTCTGGTCCTCGTGAGAGGGCGTGGGTTCAAATCCCACTTCTGACATTTTCTATTTCATTTTCACTCTCTTTTTCTGGGGTGCCACATATTGGGCTGAAAATTTTAGCCGTTTGAGCCCGACCCAACCTGGGTAACATGTTGGCTAGGGCTAGTCTTTTCACATTTAGGGTTGGGTTTATATCTCAATTTTCAGCCCACCTCAATTCAGTTTGGGCTTGGGGGTTAGCATTGGCCATTGGGGCACAAGGCCCAAGCTCGTTGTTATGATAGCTACTCCGTACTATTTCCCTTTTTTTTAAATAATAATTACGGGGTTTTTTAAAAAAAATTTTTTTTTTTTTTTCCTAATTATTGATACTACTCAAAACAAATAATAATGCACTCCTTGCTTATTGGAAAATTATCCAGTGTCATGGGCAAATATGTCACACAAAATACAAAGTACTCCTCACATGTTATCAAGTGATAGGTGTTATGTGTTTAGAAGGCGTATATACCTATCATCTAGAATAATTTCTCTTACTTATCAATTTTTTTACAACATAATAAATAAAAGCATAAATTATTTATTGAGAAAATGCCAAGCTTAATTTTAGTTGGACTCGTTTAATTGGGCGATCTAGAAGGAGGTGGGGACACCATGGTCAAAAAGACAAAACCAAACATCCCTCAACTTGTCCACTTGGGTATGCCCCATTTGACTTGTATGTCCCTTTTTTTTTTTTTTTTTTTTTTTGTATTATCACTCAACTGACCTCGTGCTAATTTTTATTTTTTTTAATTTTTTATATTCAAAAAATATTTAAATAAAAAAAGGACCCAGTCTCTTGTGGGCTGTTTATTACTGCATGTTCTCTCATACCCCACAACAACCCATTCATTTTGATCAAGGAGAGAAGACTGAATTTATGGTTTTAGATATGGGCCTTTTGCTTTTATTTCCTATATTATTCAGTTTTCTCTTCATGCCATAGGAATGAAGCACCGCAGATTGCGGAGCCATGTTTACCCAATTGTATCTTACATTTTCATTATCCATCTATGCAAGCAAGGTTTTTTTGTTTTATTTTTGGGTGTGACCTACTTAAATATAAAAGAAAAATAGCATTTTTCCCAATCATTGGAAATGTAGTGGCACTAATGGAAAGAGAATTGTTATTGTTATTTTTCCATTACATAATGTTTCTTTCGCTACATTGGGCCTAGGAGGGGTGGGCTGAATAGGATTTTGATCCTTTGTAGATTTTTTTATATGAGGATTTTGTACGGTTTTTCATACCCTTTGGGTTTTGATGATCCAATGATTCTTTTTTTATTTATTTATTTATTTATTTACAAACCAAATAATCTGATGGTCAATAAAAGTCTATAAGATCCGTACAAGAGAAAAACCTAGAGAAAATCCAAATTCAGACTGAAGATGGCCCCATTGCATTGCCCTCAAAAGGCTCGAGAGCCCATAAAATTATCCCATACCACATTCATTTGTCTGCGTTCCTCATTTGTGTGGTGCGTGTTTAGTAAAATAAAAATTAAAAAAAAAAAAAACAAAAAGAAGGACAAATGGGTAACCATTACATTTATTATGCAATTAATTAACAAATATAATCCTTAGTTACTCACCCACCAAAATCCTACATTCCTAATCCTACCCAAAACATAAACCCCTCAACCTAACCCAACTAGATCATCTCATTATTTTCACTTTTTCTTTTCTTTTATTCAATTAACTGTGTTGCTATTGTTATTATGCTATTATTACAAAATTATTTATACCTTAATACTTCCAAGTTCCAACACGATAAGCCGGAGTCCCAACTATGCGCTGGCAGAGACTAGAGTTATGGCCTACGGGGATTCTGATAGGAGCACTAAAACAGAGTTTTGTGAGGAAAGACACCATCAAAGTCAAAATTATGGGCAAATAATTACAAATTGGTCTGGCTGCAAATAACCACAGTTACTAGTCATTCTTATTTAAGTTAGTAACTATTTGTATTGATGAGTAAGTATTTCCCAATAGTTGGACCAGTTTGTAATTCCCCCTAAATTTTAATTTTCCCACCCCACACCCCCCCCCCACCCAAAAAAAAAAAAAAAAATCGAGTTTTGCAAGGAAAATATACCATCAAATTATCATGGACCCACTGAAACAAGTTATGTTGGCATACATGCACTACAACAACCTATATGTTGGCATATACGGGCTTGATTCGATCACCTCCAGCTCCTTGTCATCTAGCATTCTAGCTCTTTCTAGTTTGTTGTGTTATCAATACCACATCAGCACTAGCTAATTTCATATAGGGTTATAAATGAGTCGAGAACTGAGTGTCTGAATCAAGTAGCAAGTTATTCAAGTTTGATTTAATAAATTAATGAAATCAAAAGATAAGTTGGAGTTCGGTTTGTTGATCCTGCGAACCACTTGAGAAAGCCTTCTATAACTTTTGATCATTTTAACCGATCATTATTGAGCTAACTAATACTCTACTCGAATTCAGTGTTTTAAATTAGCGAACGAAAAAATAAGATTAAATTTATCTTAATTATCTTACAAGCGAGTTTGAATAAGCCTCTTTAATTTGTCTAATGGCCCTATTTTCAGCCAATTGAATGTATTGAAAGAAAAATCATATATATGGTTAATCACATCCTTTTTTAATTTAAAAAAAATTGTTGATGGACCCTTAATTTGTCAAGTGGGACCAACGTGATGATGGATCCTAACCTACTCCATGCTGATTTGGCATAATTTTGAAGCTAAATGAATTACGGATTACAACATATATATAACAGTGCAAAGAGCGCACTCTCTCTCTCTCTCTCTCTCTCTCTCAAAAAGAAAAAAAAAAAAAAAAAAAAAGCCTTGATATAAAATCCATTCTGAGCATGATGCCATTGTTGGGGTTTTGAAAAATCACAAGTGCTAAGATCGCACATAACCTGAATAAGAAATGAAATTTAGATCACCTTACATGCCAACAAAGAAGTAAAGATATTCGTAACCCATAATTCAAAATAGCATTCATGCTTTAATTGATTACAAAAAATGATACAATGAGTGCTTCAAGCAGATATGCATTGACCAAGGATCTTCATTTCAGACCCTTGTTATTCACAAATACCCTTGTTCAAGAATAAAAACAACAATAAAAATGTCTTCGATCAAATGCAGCTTTAAATTAAGGAACTTAGTTATTCTTGTCAAACTGATTCAAAAAGGTGACCGTAAGCTTAGTAGTGTTTTGGGGGTGGAGGTGAGTTGTGGTTGTAAGGAGGTGGTGGTGACGGAGATGGAGGTGGTGGTGACTTATAGTAGTAAGGAGGGGGAGGAGATGGAGATGGAGATGGAGATGGAGACTTGTAGATGTAGGGAGGAGGTGGTGATGGAGATGGAGGGGGTGGGGACTTGTAGACATATGGGGGAGGTGGTGATGGTGATGGTCGTAGGTGGGGACTTGTAAACATATGGAGGAGGTGGTGAGAGGGATGGTGGAGGTGGGGACTTGTAAACATAGGGGTTGGGTTTATATCTCAATTTTCAGCCCACCTCAATTCAGTTTGGGCTTGGGGGTTAGCATTGGCCACTGGGGCACAAGGCCCAAGCTTGTTGTTATAATAGCTACTCCGTACTATTCCTTTTCTTTTTTCTTTTTTAATTATGGAGGTTTTTTTCAAATTTTAATTTTTTTTTTTTCTAATTATTGATACCACTCAAAACAAATAATAATGCACTCCTTGCTTATTGGAAAATTATCCAGTGTCATGGGCAAATATGTTACACAAAATACAAAGTACTCCTCACATGTTATCAGGTGATGAGTGTTGTGTGTTTAGAGGGCGAATATACCTTATCATCTAAAATAATTTCTCTTACTTATCAATATTTTTACAACATAATAAATAAAAGCATAAATTATTTATTGATAAAATGCCAAGCTTAATTTTAGTTGGACTCATTTAATTGGGCAATCTAGAAGGAGGTGGGGACACCATGGTCAAAAAGACAGAACCAAACATTTCTCAACTTGTCCACTTGGGTATGCCCCATTTGACTTGTATATCCCTTTTTTTTTTGTATTATCACTCAACTGACCTCGTGCTAATTTTTTTTATTTTTTTTAATAAAAATAAATAATAATAAAAAATGATCCAATCTCTTGTGGGACGTCTATTACTGCATGTTCTTTCATACCCCACTACAACCCATTCATTTTGATCAAGGAGAGAAGACTGAATTTATGGTTTTAAATATGAGCCTTTTGCTTTCATTTCCTATATTATTCAGTTTTCTCTTCATGCCATAAGATGAAGCAGCGCAGATTGCGGAGCCATGTTTACCCAATTGTATCTCATATTTTCATTATCCATCTATGCACGCAAGGTTTTTTTTTTTTTTTTTGGGGTGCGACCTACTTAAATATAAAAAATAATAAAATAATAAAAAAATGGCATTTTCCCAATCATGGAAATGTAGTGGCACCAATGGAAAAATAATTGTTATAGTTATTTTTCGATTACATAATGTTTCTTTCGCTACATTAGGCCTAGCAGGGGTGCGCTGAATAGGACTCGGATCCTCTGTAGATTTTTTTATACAAGGATTTTGTAGGGTTTTTCATGCCCTTCAAGTTTTGATGATCTAATGATTCTTTTTTCTTTTTTTCTTTTTAAAAATTTATTTATAAACCAAATAATCCGATAGTCAATAAAAGTTCTACAAGATCCCTACAAAAGAAAAACCTAAAAAAGATCCATATTCGGTTGAATATGACCCCATTACATTGCCCACAAAGGGCTCGAGAGCCCATAAAATTACCCCATGCCACATTCATTTGTCTGAATTCCTCATTTGTGTGGTGCATGTTTAGTAAAATAAAAATTAAAACAAAAAAAAAAAAAAAAAAAAAAAAAAGAGGACAAATGGGTAGCCATTACATTTATTATGCAATTAATTGACAAATATAATCCTTAGTTCCTCACCCACCTAAATCCTACATTCCTAATCCTACCCAAAACATAAACCCCTCAACCTAACCCAACTAGATCATCTCATTATTTTCACTTTTTCTTTTCTTTTATTCAATTAATTGTGTTCCTATTGTTATTATGCTATTATTACAAAATTATTTATACCTTAATAATTCCAACATGATTAGCCGGAGTCCCAACTATGCGCTGGCAGAGACCAGAGTTATGGCCTATGGGGATCGAGGAGCACTAAAACAAAGTTTTGTGAGAAAAGAGACCATCAAAGTCAAAATTATGGCACAAATAATTACAAATTGGCCTGGCCACAGGCAAATAACCACAGCTTCTATTCATTCTTAGTTAAGTTAGTAACTATTTGTATTGATCAGTAAGTATTTGCCGATAGTTTGTAATTCCCCCCAAATTTTAATTTTCCCACCCCACCCCCCCCCCCCCCCCCCCCACCAAAAAAAAAAAAAAAAAGGAGTTTTGCAAGGAAAAGACACCATCAAATTATGTTAAACATGGACCCACTGAAACAAGTTATGTTGGCATACACCCACTACAACAACCTATATATTGGCATATACGGGCTTGATTCGATCACCTCCAGCTCCTTGTCATCTAGCATTCTAGCTCTTTCTAGTTTGTTGTGTTATCGGTACCACATCAGCACTAGCTAATTTCATCTAGGGTAATAAATGAGTCAAGAACTGAGTGTCTAAATCAAGTAGCAGGGTTATTCAAGTTTGATTTAATAAATTAATGAAATCAAAAGATAAGATGGAGTTCAGTTTGTTGATCCTACAAGCCACTTGAGGAAGCCTTTTATAAAGTTGGATCATTACCGATCATTATTGAGTTAACTAATACTCTATTCAAATTCAGCATTTTAAATTAGTGAACTCAAAAATAAAACTGAACTTGTCTTATTTATCTTCCAAGCTTGTTTGAATAAGTCTCCTTAATTTGTCCAATGGCCTTATTTTCAGCCTATTGGCCTTATTTTCAGCCTATTGAACATTGTTTTAATTTAAAAAAGATGCTGCCTGGACCCTTAATTTGTCAAGTGGGACCAACGTGATCGATGATGGATCCTAATCTACTCCATGCTGATTTGGCATAATTTTGAAGCTAAATGAGTTACGGATTACAGCATATATAACAGTGCATGAAAAGAGCTCTCTCTCTCTCTAAAAAAAAAAAAATGCCTTGGTATAAAATCCATTCTGAGCATGCATGATGCCATTGTTGGGGTTTTGACAAATCACAACTGCTAAGACCATAACCAGAATAAGAAATGAAATTTATATCACCTTACATTCCAACAAAGATGTAATGACATTCGTAGCCCATAACTCAAAACAGCATTCATGCTTTAATTGATTACAAGAAAGATACAATGATGCTTCAAGCAGATGCATTAACAAAGGATCTTCATTTTAGACCCTTCTTATTCACAAATACACTTGTTCAAGAATAAAAACAATAATAAAAATGTCTTCGATCAAATTCAGCTTTAAATTAAGGAACATTGTTATTCTTGCCAAACTGATTCAAAAACGTGACCGTAAGCTTAGTAGTACTGTTTTGGTGGTGGAGGTGAGTTGTAGTGGTAAGGAGGTGGTGGTGATGGAGATGGAGGTGGTGGTGACTTATAGTAGTAAGGAGGGGGAGGAGATGGAGATGGTGGAGGTGGAGACTTGTAAATGTAGGGAGGAGGTGGTGATGGAGATGGAGGAGGTGGGGACTTGTAGACATATGGGGGAGGTGGTGATGGTGATGGTGGAGGTGGGGACTTGTAAACATATGGAGGAGGTGGTGATGGGGATGGTGGAGGTGGGGACTTGTAAATGTAGGGAGGAGGTGGTGATGGGGATGGTGGAGGAGGGGACTTGTAAACATATGGAGGAGGTGGCGATGGTGATGGGGGAGGTGGGGACTTGTAAATGTAGGGGGGAGGTGGTGATGGGGATGGTGGAGGTGGAGATTTGTAAACATAGGGAGGAGGTGGTGATGGAGATGGTGGAGGTGGAGACTTGTAAACATATGGGGGTGGTGGTGATGGTGATGGTGGAGGTGGAGATTTGTAAACATAGGGAGGAGGTGGTGATGGAGATGGAGGAGGTGGGGACTTGTAGACATATGGGGGAGGTGGCGATGGTGATGGTGGAGGTGGGGACTTGTAGACATATGGAGGAGGTGGCGATGGTGATGGTGGAGGTGGGGACTTGTAAATGTAGGGGGGTGGTGGTGATGGTGATGGTGGAGGTGGAGATTTGTAAACATAGGGAGGAGGTGGTGATGGAGATGGTGGAGGTGGAGACTTGTAAACATATGGGGGTGGTGGAGATGGTGATGGGGGAGGTGGGGACTTGTAAATGTAGGGTGGTGGTGGTGATGGAGATGGAGGGGGTGGTGATTTGTAGTAGTAGGGAGGTGGAGGAGATGGTGATGGTGGAGGCGGTGACTTGTAGTAGTAAGGTGGTGGAGGAGAGGGAGATGGGGGAGGTGGAGACTTGTAATAGTAAGGAGGAGGAGATGGAGATGGTGGTGGTGGTGATTTATACAAGTAAGGAGGAGGTGGAGAAGGAGAAGGTGGTGGGGGAGATTTGTAGTAGTAGGGTGGAGGTGGAGAATGCTTTGGTGGTGGAGGTGACTTGTAATAATAAGGTGGTGGAGGGGAATGCTTTGGTGGTGGTGGAGACTTATAATAGTAAGGTGGTGGAGGAGAATGCTTTGGTGGCGGCGGCGACTTGTAATAGTATGGCGGATGCTCTGAACGCTTTGGCGGCGGCGGTGGTGGCGACTTGTAATAGTATGGTGGGTGCCATGCCTGCTTTGGCGGAGGTGGAGACTTGTACTTGTAAGGCGTTGGGTGCATGTAGTAGTGTGTTGGTTGGTTGGGTGGTGGTGGAGAAGCATAAATGTAAGGCTTATCAGCAACAGCACTAATGGCTATGAGGCAGAATGCCATAGCAAAAACCAGTCGGGGCCAATGCCCCGGCTGCCTGAGGCTTCCCATTCCGGCAATGTGAACTCTTATTGCCAGAAAAAAAATTGTTCTTAGAACTATTTGTTTTGTGATATGCATTGTTGTATGGGAAGCAACCCTTTATATAGGGATCCCTTACAATCATTGCTGACAAGGTCATGTTAGTTTAATAAAATAAACAGGCTGGATTAAAGCGTTAATTATACCAAACCAAATCTCAGAAATTTTTTTTTTTTTTTCCGACTAATAGATTGTGCATTCACTCCATCCCATTATGTCATATAAATTTATTTTAGACCAATAACAAGTCAAGATAGGGGAGAGTTGGTAAGGTGCTGTATGGCTGGATAATCATTTTTTTTTTTTTACATGGCAAAAGCGCGTTGTATAGGGAACAGATCTGAAGTTTCTTCTACAATGACGGATGACAGAGAAAAATTGGGAGTGTGAGGATTATTTGAAGTCAAAATCCAGGCTTGCTTTATATTTTTAATTTTTTTTTTTCCCTTCTTAGACTTGGCTCCTTCATGCAAATGGCTGATCGAACTTGCATTCAAAAGGGTGTGTTTGGAAGCAACTTCTTGATAATGTTTTATAATTAAAGGTTTAAGTTTATATTTGATCCATCGCCGGTGTTTTGGAAAAACGAAAAAAAAAAAAAAATGCCATGCGAGGCGGCTACTTGATAGCCGACTGGTCGTGACAAGTGGAAAAATCATAACTAATTTATTAATGAAGAATTTTTTAAGAAATATAATATTTTTTCACAATTATCACAAAGTAAAATTGTTTTGGTAGAGCTTAGGATCAAAATGTCCTACAATAAGAATGTCATGGTGAAGTGTATTTGAGTTGGTCCTCTATATGTAGGCGGCATTGATATTTTGAGGTAGTGTGTCTGATTTCTAAAGGTCTAGGGTTCCAAAATCTTTATGAATTCAGACCATATATTAGTACAAAAATTAGGCGTCAAACTATGGGGAGGAGAGCATTAGCCCCTATTTGGATCTCGGAAAAATTGAGAGAAAGGAAAAGGGAAATTTTGAAAACAATGGAATTCATATTGCAATATTAAGCAATTTCCTTCTTTCTTTCTTTTTTCCTATCCCTTATTCTCCAAGATCCAAACAAAGCATTAACCACCATGAAATCCATTCTTACAAAGAAAAATTCAAAGAGCATCGTCATCGCCTGTTTCCATTACCAGCAATGGATCAAAAATAACTGTTGAGAAATATGGCATCACCGTTGCCGTATTCAGGAAGCATACTTAAATTTGTTTTCCACTTGACGATGTTTAGCAATGACCTTGTGCCTTATTTCAAAATTTGCCCATATTAGAAAAGAGCATACTTATATTAGGCTTTTGAGTTTAATATACAAAAGCAGCAGATACATACCAGTTGCTTTCTGAGGGGAAAAATGGAATGACAATATTCAAGGATAGAAAGGAAAAAAGGGCCCGCTATGGAATAATTATTGCCAGAGACGTTTTGATTACTTTAATCGTTTTAAGTGGAGATATGCAACGAACTACTTCAAAAAAAAAAAGCATCCTTATCTGACCTTTTTTTTCAAAAAATTCCTTATCTGTAATCAAGTAGTTTTTTTAAATTTAAAAATATATATATTTTTTGTCTAAGCTAAGCATTGATCATGAATTTGTTTTTCGTCTACCCAGTGTACAGAAGGCAATAGAAGGAGTGCTCGAGGAAAACAAGATGAGTAGGTTCTTGGTATGAGATAATATTGTTGTGTTTTTATTTTGTTTAATATTATGAATATTGACTCAGCATTTGCATTTGGCTATATTTGATTTGGTTTTTTTTCTTTTAAATCTTTTTCCTTCTGGCTATATGATGAGACCATCATGCAACTTTAATATTTGTGTTGAAAGTGGGATGCCCTGAATTTTATTTTTGGAAGTACATTCATTTCTTTGGGTCAAACTTTCCCGGTCCCTTTTTAACAGCTAATACTATTTTCCTATGATTTGTCAGATGGCTTTTGGCTACTATAAGAATGAAATCAATTTTTACCAGAAATAATGAAATCGTTTGATTAAGCTCTTCATCGCATTTGAAATGCATCCACTCTGTCATTACTCATTAGATAACTCAAAATCAACCTATTCCATTCATTCTCTCTCTCTCTCTCTCTCTCTCTCTCTCTCTCTATATCTATACTACCTGTAAAAAGATGAATGTGAGAAAAACTTTTGATTGACTAATATACCCTTATTTTAATTTTTAAATACACAACTACCCACCCTTCTGCATATATAGGAAATATAGTAATATAGAAACTATAATTCTAAAACACATACCTTAATATATAAAACACAAATACGAATTCAAAGGAAACATAAACTATAATTCCTTTTAAATATACAACTACCCACCTTTCTACATATATAGGAAATATAGCAATATGGAAACTATAATTCTAAAACACATACCTTAATATAGGTTGCTTTTAACAGATCCCATGCGTCATTATTCCATATTAATCAATATCTTTTCATTTCTATTTCCATACTTTGCCCCATTTTAACCCATGTGAACGCCCCAATTCTTGATTGGTTGCTTCATTTATTTTATTTCAATAATTCTATTAACGCGGCTGGTGGTGATGTTTTTTTTAGACGTTTTAATGGAGGTTTATACATGTGCATGTGCTTTAAAATAGAGGCAAGGATCTATCGCTTGCTTCCAATAGTTTTTTTTTTTTTTTTTTTTGGGTTGTTGTTGTTGAGTGAATCTCCCCAATAGGATTCATGTAGGAAGGAATAAAGTTTTGTTGAATCGAGTTCAGTTGAGTTTTCAATATCCCCATTGTAATTTAGAGAAAATTTGAAGTATAAGATAAGTGATTTTTTTCTTCTTTTTTGAGTGTCTAAGTGATTTTCTATTGATTTATTTACGTAATTATGAATGTAACATGAACTTAAGTACACTATCTTTTTTTGATACAAAAAAAAAAGTTTCAATTTCTTTGAGAGTTTTGAGTCTTGACTCTTTGTTGTAGGTTATATTATTAATTCTAGCTACACCACATACTGATTGAAATGATCGATATATAGGAAAAAAAATATATTAATATAAAGTCAAAGATTACATAACATTCACTCAACTACACACATAAATATATTTGAACTAAGAAACACATAAGTGTTCTATATATAATTAGAAATCTGAATAACTTAACTAACTTTAAAAATTTAAATATGATAGAACAAAAGTTATTAGAACAAGGTGACTTATTTTACACGAGTTAAGCATCCTATTGATTTAGAGACCTAATAATAATATACAACCAATCAATTAACCATACGTCTCCCTTCTCCTTTCTACCCATATGCTTCTCCTCTTTTCTCCTTCTATTATACATTTAGTTTTAATTTACATTCTCCGCATATTATCCAGTGGATCTCACAAATAATCAACGATGGTGATTCTTGGCATCTCCCCGCGCCCCCCCTCTTCTTTGTAAGCAGCATTCAAAACTATGAGCAAGTTTTGAGAATTACCCTTATTTTTTATGGTTGTCTTTTATAGTATTTATTATTTATTATATAGGGGTTTTTCTTTTCTGTTTCTTGACTTTGTATTGGGTGGGCTTAGGCATAGATAGTTAGCATTCAGAATTTTAGAATTAAATACCAACATGTTTAGTTTTATAATGCTTATTGAGTAACCATCAACCGATGCATCAGTTTGACATTAATTTTTTTATCTTCTCTCTTATAAATTTAGTATTTAATCTTTCTCTTTTTCTCTCTTTATAGACTCAAAAACCCGTCATAAAAAGGTACCAGTTTTTTTTCTTTTCTAGATTCTTCGTTTTGATATAATCTTGGAGATTAAAACTCCCTTCATAAGAGATTAATTTGCTTTATTTTTTGTACGTTACAATTTTTATATTTTATATAATATTTTAGGTATTATTTTTAGTGATTTGTTGAACAAAATATGTTTGTAAAAAATTGTCATTATCATGGTTATAAGTTATTGTTCCCTATAAATTTTACTATTTTTTTTTATATATCATTTATAAGATCAATTATAGTCAATAATTTTGTTTCTTGAAATTTGTTATAGCATACCAGTTGTATAGTAGTTTTTTATCTTCCAGATCAATGAATTGTAAGTGCATCCTAATTTTTATCATTATCTTAATTCAGTGATCATGGGCGTGCTTAAAATTGAATGACCAAAGGTGCACACAAATTTTAATTTGGTGGCCGGTTTTTTTATTTATTTTTTATTTTCTCCATATTTTTAGAAAACTTCATTGTCTTAACAAAGGTTCTTCAAGTCTTTGTGTTATATCTTATAATATAGGCACATGTAACGTTATGCAAGTTTACGAATCTCCTTATAGTTATATAGCCATCTTTCAAACGTCTTTTTTTTTTTTTTTTTTTTTTTGCTTAAGTTCATTTGGATGTTAGTTTCAATATTGCATCTCAATCTTATTGGAATGAGAAATAAGCAAAATTAAAATAAATATTATTCTATCCAAACAAGAAAAAAAAAAAATTTTGTTACGTAAGTGAAAAAAATCACAATTTACAAATTTGAGTTATAGTAGGAAAAAGATAACAGGCAATGAGTATACTGGAAGATGAACAACAAGTGAGTATAGAAATTTAAATTTGATTTAAAAATTTTTTTTTACAACGCAAATATTGTCACGTGCAACGCACGTGTGCATCAACTAGTATATATATATATATGTTTTGTATGTAGGATTTCAATAAAGGATTCACACGTGATAATATTCTAACTTGACCGGCATACCATACTATTGCCCTTATAATTTTAGTGTATTAAAGGATTCACATACAGCTCAAATCACGACGGTAGTATAATATTTACCCCCACAAATAATAAAAAATGAAAAAAAAAAAAATCCCGCAGAATGCCATATGGGTGCCCCGTCCAAAAAGCTACCAACTCCTCAGTCCTTCTAAAATGGCGCAATGTCAAAATAAATGCGGACCATACAAGGTAAGAAGAAACCCGGCCAAGTGACATGGGTGCTCTTTCTTCTTCAATGGTGCTTCCAAAAATGATGTCCCTACTCACTCTTCTTAAGACATGGATGCATCTTTAAGAGGGCAATTCGATGTATACGATATTTTTTTGGTTAGCATAACTTTATTAGTGTAATGATTAAATGCGTGTGGGGGCACGATACATGGAGTTGGTGTCCTCACTGGAGACGATACTGCATCAATAATGCACCATGTGCTCCACAAAACTGTCAAAACCTGGTGAAAACAGCATTTCACTGTTCCTACTTACTGGTTGAGGGGCATCTCTCTTTGTGTAAAATGCAACCATACCAATACATTTGGCCTCAATGTTACCAACTGCGTGCCATCACATGACAGATTGGCTCAATCAAAGCTTACAATCTATAGGCAGAGCCGGTTGAAGGGCACCTCTTAGAAGGGGGATGTTAGGGATTCAAATCTCGATTGGGTTGAGGTTGAGACAGAATTATATGGGGTAGGATGCATGAGGGGCTGTGCAAGGGGGGTTGATGTTTTTTATTGTACCCTCTAAGTATAATAATAATTTAAAAATGAAGAAGAAGAAGAAGAAGCTCAATTATTTTGTACTGAACATGCACAAGACCATTAAGCCTAAAAATATGCTGCAAGACAATCCTAACCATCCGACCACTAGCATAGTTTTGGACAATAGGGCATTAACAATTTAACATAATAAGAATGCAATTAATTTATGCCTACATGTCTTGATATTTCAATGTCAACTCCAGGAAGTTAAATACATGGATAAACGATTCGACCATGTGAAGATTTCGATCCCCCTTCATCTTATCTCTCCCATTTGTCATATTACAACCAAGAGTCAACTAGGAGAGCTAGTCAAAGTAAACTAAGAGCAATTGTACTTTGCCAACCCAACACAAATCAAATAAAATAAAAGGAAAATAAAAAAAAAAAAATCAATATAGGCGACTGTGTGAACACACCTGGACTACAGGACTTTTGGGGGGCTGTTTGCATGCAAAGACAACTCCACTCCAATAGAGTTTAGTAGCCTCTCTAATGGAGCATGCTTGAACCAATAATATCCCAAAAGTCTGTAACCACAGTATGAGGAAGTCGTACAAGCATGTCCAAGTTGAATAGGAAAATTCTGAAAACTCATAAAACAAGCTTACTCTCTGATGGAACCATTTTGAATGAAGTTCATAACCTTCATTTATTATAAAAGCTAACACAACAGTTCTTCTACCAAAGAAAACGTGGAAGAATGAAAGAAACATATTTGTATGGAAGAAAGAAACCTAAACTCGAGGAACAAAGGAAAACAAATTTTCTCTTCTTTATGCTCACCAGTGATTATTTCCTAGTGTTTGCCTTGTTGGCAAACACCTCAGTGTAACAAATGGGGCAAGCCTGAGAAAACAGAATATGGTCAGCAACTGATGGGCTTATGGGTTAAAAATAAGCTACATTTAAGATCTTTCCTAAATTCATCTCCACTGTTTACCTTATTAATGCTAAGCCATCTGGTGCCACAGCCAGCATGGTAAACATGTTTACATGGCAACGTGATTCGGCGGTCTCCTCGTTTATATTCCATCTGGCAAATTACACATCTGCCTCCAACAAGAGGAAATTAGTAGGGATTGGTGGGCACCAGAAAAGACAGGTAGAAAAGCTAGGTCATAATTGAAACATTATGATTCACAAATTTGTGCAGGTTAAATGAGGATGGCCAAACAAAGTCGTCAAGGATTTAGAAACTTGATTGTAAAGAAAGTAATTTAAACCAAAATCCCAAAATTTCTGCAAAATTGGTTCAATTCTCTTCAATCAGTTTCAAACTCATTCAGATCAAAGTCATATATTTGGGACATTAAGAATAAAATAATTAAGGCCATTCAAGAATTATGTTTTCCTAAGTTTCCTCAATCATATTGAGAATAATCATCAGACACAGAATAATTATTGGAAGATATCAGTTCAATTTAGTTTCAAGAAAGCATAGTAAAGATGCCTAAATGTTACCTCTCCTCTCGTGATTTCTTTCTTGAGAAGAAGCCACACTTGTACTTTGAGATTGGGAGCAAAGAAATAAGATCTTGGGAAAGACCTCTACTTTGAGTTCCAACTGCCTCACCTAACTCAAGTAGTTCCTGCATATAAATTTCCTGTCACTAATAATTATTATAACTAAAGAAAATTAAATGTGCATCAATCAAAACAGCTGTGAGTTTAAAGTCATTGTTCTCAATAGGCATTGCATGCTGACACACTATGAAAAATTCGAACAAATGGACTTCTAAGACCACCAGTCACAAAAGAGGACAACATATTTATGACTCGTTATTTCTTGGAGATGCATTCCACTCACCACCAAAATCAGTTTCAATTCATTTCCATGCACCGAATCCATGTATCACCAAATAGGCGTTAGAATCCAGTTCACATCCCATGTAATAGATGATGAGGCATGGAGATTTCTTGGAAGATGATATTCTTACTGCAAATTTTCTTCCAGCAGGATCACACTGCAAAATCATGGTCAATATTGGTGATGGAAGCTCTTCTTTACAAACTCCCCAAATAAGAGAGGAGTCTACTTCAAGTACTCTCATAGTCTCATCCCCTCTCCTCCCTCAACGAATTAAATTATGCCACATGGTGCCCTTACTCTTTTCATGCTCTTATCTCATTTCTGAGATAGAGTTCTCTTAGTCTCATGTATCTGTATTGATGACAAAGGGAGACTTCCTTTCTTTAGGAAAGCGCCATTTGTCCCTTGTGCATATGAAATCCCTTATGATGCTACAATGTAGTTAGGTGTCCAGATATGCCTAATAAAGTGGGACTCCCTAAAAGAGAAGTAACTAATCAAATTATCACATTTTATCTCTCTCCCCATATTTATCCATCTCGTAAAGGCCTATGGATAATGGGATTCATCTCTTTTCCTCTCTCTCAAACACATGGAATTTTTATAGTTTCTAATACTTTTCTGCCCTCTCCTTATAAGTCATTTACTTCCTTTACCCTATCTTTTCACTTTTGGTAACAAATTTATGAAGGGTCTTTCATGAAAAATGAGCAAAACCTTTGTATCAAAACCAACAAAAGAACTTACCCCCAAAAAAACAAAGAAAAAAAAAAAAAAAAAAACCAAAAACCAAAAAGCAACAAAAGAAAAATATGGATTCTTTAATATAGTAGTATAGATTTACATTTATATTTACCTCTATCATATATATCCATATTCCCAGAAATTACTGAAGCATTTAAAGTAATATGAACAAACTAAATTAAAGTATCTTAGAGATTAGAATGATTGCACTACACTCCAATTCTAGTACTCACTAAAATAATATGAACAAACTAATTGCAGCAACAAGTGAATGTCCAACAAGCTTCCAATTACCTGATATGGATTTTTTTTTTCCTTATCATAAAAAAAAAAAACAAAAGAAAACAGCAAGTTATAGGGACAGTGAAGGCCTGGACCAAATCAGATTCATACACATCTGGTCGCAACTCTCAATTAGGTTGTTGATAAGAGAATCATGACAAGGGGGGAGTGTTGAGAGCCAACAAAATATAGACGAAAGGGACAAAATGGACCTAAAGGCAATGGCAGAAATAATAAAACAAAACTGAAAGTATGCTGATGTCCACCAAATGCTGTGATAGGACAGCACACCGTCTGGGGGCGGAAGGAAGAAACCCTTGATCAAGATAACACTTCAACACCAAGTTGAAAATTAAAACCTAATATTTCTTCTATTTAAGAGACATAATGAGATTGAAATTAAATTGGACCTTACTAGAGACTACTCCGGATTCATCTCATAGCATTGTCAGATCAGTGTCTATTAACTATTTTACTTAACTCTATCAATATTTTCATTTTTGTCACAATTTTTGTCAGATCTTTCCCTAAAAGTGGGTTTTGAAGTTCCATTTTCTAGAAATTTTCTCAATCCACATGCTTCCACGAACCAAAATGTAGCACCTTTTTGAACATTCAATGCTCTAACAAAGTTAAGACCAAAATCTTTTACATTCTTTCTTCATATTTCTAAGAATTATCAACACCTATCATATGAAAGATTGCGAATTTACTGATAATCATGAATGAACCAAATAATTAAATGCTCATATTTGACTCATAAAAAGCTACACAAATACTAAGCAAGAGAAAATGAAAAACCTCGTAAGTCATGTTGTCAGGATCAACATTATCTTGCCAAATGACCTGAATCAATCCATAGAGAAGGGCAATGGAATTAATTAGATTGCCTTTTAATCCAACTTCCAAACATTATATAAGTAAGAACAACTTAGAAAAAAATTACAGTGTTAGTACTCAGTATCTTCAATATGTAAACTACATATGAAAATAAAAACCATCAAAGGATTCCGGGCATGTTTATTGATATTAATTCTATATATCTACAGGTATTATGAACCGATCAGACTGAGTTGCCTGAAGAAAGATCGAAAGGAGGGTGACCTCATGCCAAAAAATAATTAAAAAAATAAACGAGGAAGAAGAAGAAGAAGAAGAGAGAGAAATTAAGAAAGAAAGAAGAAAAAAAAAAAGATCACAAATATGCACCAAGTGGCACTCAATAAGGACACATAGGAGAGCTTGTCTGTGCAATAGACAAAGGCTATTGTTACCTCTATGTGATACTTGAGAAAAGAAAATGGAAGCTATTAATACATTTACAGAATTCAGATACAACTTGTTTCACACTGAGAACAACAATAAGAAAGCGTCATACCTGATTCTCATGAGCATTATGATGGCTTCGGGGGCCTGAAAAAGTAAAAGAATATGCTTTAAATTGACATAAGGACCAGATTGTTAAAAATGTTTAAGTGATTATATATATGGGTTGAAACTAAACATGAGGAGGATATGACAACTACTAAGCAGACTGCAGCCAGGATATGAATGTGGAATTTATTCCCTGCTTTAATCAGTAGTTCTTTAGTATGAGCAACACCTTAAGATGACTGCACAAATGCACACTGAATTAAAAAATCTTCAAGTTTCTACTTCTTCCCTTTCAGCAAACAGGTCTAAAAGTGAGAAACAAAAACTGACGAGAGAAGACACTGCATATCATTGAGGACTCCCAGGTTATGGAATTATTTGAATGGGTAGTTAAGTTTTTATATAAAATAGCACATAGGTTTAAATTAATGGGAATGTTCTGAAACAAATTAATCTATTTTTAGTACAGGAAAATACTATAATCTCTTAACACCACATAATTGTCTTATACACATTTTATTTGCAATGTTTTGATTGTAAATTGTTCGGTAGAGTCTAATTCATTGTTTTTCAAAATTTTATTGAAAATTTCTGCGTTTTACTACTAATTTCCATCAATTCTCTAAATCGATATTGAAATTTTAATTTCCCTCAATAATTCTCCATTTTTAGACCCTTGATATCTCTGTCAATATCAAGATCTAAATGTTTAATTATGACAGCCAATGAAAACTGGTGTTAGCATGTGGGAAGAAAATCTATCTTACAAACTTAGTAACCTATAACAATCATCTCATTCTTTTTTTTAATGACCTAAAACAATCATCTAATGCAATAATCAACATTCCCAGGCTGACATCCTCACATTTTTCTAAAAGTAAATAATTTGTGTGAACTATAAAATTCCTCATTCCAATCAAATACTTTATCTTACTAGTCACCATGACCTGTGATATTGGCCCAAGCAAACAGCAAACTGCTAGACTATCTGTTAGAAATTCATCACCAAAATGAAACTCATAACTTACATTCTACAGGGTTAGCATGTGTAGTTGTATTTGCATATCCTTCCCACTGTGTAGTTGTATTTGCGTTTCCTTCCCACTGTGTATTTACTGCTGGAGTCTGTTCATCAGTCATTGTTGAAGAGTTCTCAGGAGGCCTTCTATACTCATCAATTCTTGGAGCATGATTACTGACCTCGTAAGCATGAAAATAATCATAATATGAAGTACTCCCAGGTTCAGATATCCCAAATTTATATAAACTTGTATTCATTGATGGGTAACATTCCTGCACAAATATGGGGAGAAGTCCAGTAAACTCTCAAAATTTTAAAATCCATTTTACATGAAAATAATGCAGCTTCAAGCAGTGATCTTCAATTTCACACATTTTCAGGAATAGACACAGATCAAAGGGAACAGGAACAAATGAAACACATGCCAGTTTGTTTGTCCTAAAAGAGCTCTACTTTCCACTATATCTTGTATGAGGAGACAAATGAACAATACACCAACAAAATAAACCCTGCCCATTAGCAGCATAAATCTACAAACTCTTTATCCAACCAAAGCCAAAAATAAATAAATTTTATAAATTATTTCACCATTTTTAAAGAGAAAAAACATATAAAACTACCAAATATAAGTACCTGAGCATGGGAAGAACCAGAAAAAATGAAATTCACATGCTCGTAAGTAAGACCTTCGAAAAATTCCATAAAGCCTCCAGTTGTACTATAAGAATAACCATTGTTCATGTAATGAACCTCCTGTTGGTGGATTCCAATTCATCTTGCACCACTCTTCTCTCAGAATTCTGCAGCAAGCAAGCTCTAACATAAAGATGAAGAACATCTGGTTTAAAACCAATTGCAACAAGAAGGCACAGAACAGTATAAAGAAAAAAAAAAACAAAAAAATTCAATGGAAGAGTTTCTCACAAATTAACTCGTCGAGTATGGTTCAACAGCAACAATAAATATTGCTCTTTCAAGGTTCAAAGTCGATACCCCCCAATCAATTTTCTATCTTTCTAAACTCCTGAAAAAGAAAAACAGCCAATTTTTTTCTAAGGAGAATTTAGAAGGTTCTGATTACAAGCAAAATCAAATAAGGAAATTAAAAGTGTTCCAAAATATTCCATAAAAAATTGAAAGAGGAGCAGTTGACTAAAGCAAGTGTTTTGCACAAATATAATATAATAGTAATAGATTAATTAACCATGCCCGCATCAGAATAAAACTTCTATAACTCAAATTGAACATTGATCAATCTCTTCAGCTTCTTTTCAATTCTTTAAACAAAGATTACATATAAATTGGATTTCCCAAAAGTCACATAAATATCCCTTGTTGATCTTTTTACAAAGAAGGCCATCTTCATTGTGACAGAACATCAACAACATTTTCATACATTGAAGCTCCCAAGCATCTTGATTGATGAATTATTCTGAAGACTGCGAAGTTTTAGCATGTCTTTTTCACTTAGCTTCAGGAAAATATTTCCTCACACCTTAAATTGATCATTTTCTCAGGAAAAACTTTCCCTATAAACAATTTCCATAAAAAATATAGGAGCTTAAAAAACAGGGACCAGAAAACCATCAGTCTCTGTAATTCCAATCAATTTCGCTTGATTTCGTAATTCTATTTCATAGACTAATTTCCGGTTTGGTTGCTAAAAAAATGTAAGAAAAAAGAGAATTTAAAATCTGCAATCTTAGCTTCTCATCCTTATGACACCCCAGAAAACAAAATTCTCCACTCAATCAAACCTAACGCAAACAAATGTGGCCTAGTAGAGAGCTAACATTCGTAATTCTATTTTCTTTCCTTTTCTTCAGTGTTCTCATCTACCAAACGCAAAATAAGCGGGAAAAAAAATCCATCAAATATGTCAAAACATGAAATTCTCTCAATCAAAACAAGAGCAACAAAACACGGTTTCCGTTCAAATTTTCCAGAAAAAAAATAAATAAATAAATACTTATGTTCTTTCCTTTTCCTCAGTTTTCTCATCAACCAAACGGAAAAAATAAACGAAACAAAGATGAGCCATCAAATACCTCAAAACATGAAATTAATAAAAAATCTTCGTCTCTGAAAGCTCTCGATCAAAACAAGAGCAAGAAAATCACGGTTTTTCCACGATTTTTAACCCGAATTGTCCCGAGAAACCACCAATGACGTATGGAACCAATCGAATCGACGATCGATCGAGAGCTATAAAGAATTCCAATGAGACTAATAAAGATTGATTCTGTGGAGAGAAAAAGGAGATTAAAGAGCCGACATTGATCGCTTTTTGAAGACCCCTCTCTCTCTCTCTCTCTAAACTTCTGAAAAGCTCGTGAGAACGGAAGAGGACAGGTTCATGTTTGGTCTCTCTCTACAATTCCTCACTACGCTTCCTCTCACTATAATTTCTCAAACTACACTTTCTCTCTCTCTATAATCTCTCTCTGCATCTCCCATTCTCCTCCTCTCTTCCACTTTCTCTCTCTCTCTCATCCATCTCTACTTTCTCTCTCCTTTCTTTCTCTCTCTACTCTCTCTGAGTGTGTGTGAGGGGTGGCGCCTTTATGCAGTGGTTTCAGAAACACGCGAACTCCGTTAGGAGAGAAATTATTCCGTGTCTCGCGATGTATCCTTTAAAAAAGAGAGAATGACTCCTCTAACCCTAGGGGAGGGTCGGCACTTCATTGTCCGTGAACGTCGTAGGTAAGTTGATGAGACCTGACGAATCAAGAAATGTCACGTGTATTATGGCTGTGTAGTCCAATCATTTACTGTGGGTGAGTTTGTTAAGTGACTTTGCAGATTACAGAATAACTGCCCTCAGCTGTAGTGTAAGTCAGGGTCCCCTGTGGGCGGGACCTTTGTATGGTTGTCGTGTGTCAGTTGTCCCATTATTTTAACTGAAGACCGATTCCCACGGTTGCCATTTTTTTATAAAAATTTTCTGCCCTTTCCTCCCCTCCTCTCTCTCTCTCTCTCTCTCTCTCTCTCTCTCTCTCTCTCTCTCTCTCCAATTTCGGCCATATAATTTAAAACATGTTATGACATAACTTATATAAACAATATGCATTGGAGGTTGTACCTCTTTTATTAGATGCGGGTGTTGATATAAGTTATATCAATATGTGTTTACATGATCATTATCCTTTCTCTCTCGCTATATATATATATATATATATATTGATAATATATTCTATTTTGATTTAGGCTAAATTAATTCTTAAGAATAGATGACGTCACTCCAAAATCCTTAATTCTTATAAATCAATGAGATCACCCGTAAATCCTATTTATTCAATAATCAGAGTATTACTAAAACTTTTAATTCATGAGTCGTAGGCAATTCTATTAGAAAAAATTTAGTTAAAAATATATTTGAATAGATCTACATACGTGGATCAAAGTTAATAAGAAATTTTAGTCAAACACTACTAGATAAAAAAACGCATCAGTTGAAATTCATGAAAAATTCTATAATTAGATATTATTAGATAAAAGAGAATATAAAATTTTACTCCATAATAGATGTGTGTGAGCAAAATGCATGGCATTTTTTAATAAAATTTTTGTCCCCTTTAAAAGTAATCAATCTAACAATGAAGCATGTGTCTCAAAATATATGTAATAGCCTACTAAAGAGGGAGAGGATTCACCAACACTTCCATGAGAGAATCTCCACGATAGTCTTTCTAAAAAAATAATAATAATAATAAAAATTAAGAAAAACAAAAATGAAAAGGAAGTAGCCGGTTTCGTGGACTTGAATGTGTCAGGGTAGATGAACCACAAATCTACTGTGTCTCTTTCACCTGGCAATGTTGAGTCGGGGCGGGTCGGATTAATTAGGTCCATAGTCAATCCAAACAAACCGGTTAGTTGGCTTGAATCAACCCTTGTTCAGAGAGTGAGGTTGGGTCATCAACCTTTGGTAGCTCCACCTTTTACTTTCAATAATATCAGTTTGAGACCGATAATTATGATGTTTTATCAGTTTTTTCTACCACAATGGACAGACAAATACGTAAGTGTTTTCCTATAAGTTTCAGGCTCTTCTTTTAATCTAATAAGATATATCTAATACTTAAATTTCATCATATTGACATTAAATAGATTATGAAAGTAAATAATAAAAATAATTTCTTCACTCATTATTTAATAGATTTGATTTGGTAGATCGATCGTAGTAAAAAATAGTAAATAGAAAATTTTATTGACGAGTGAGATCAGATCCAAATTTTGGGTATTAAAACGTACTGGATTTTGTCATTGAAGAGAAGCCAAATCCCCCAAAGTCCATTTGAGATTGAAAGGCCGAATCCAATATGTATGTGCAAGTGAAGGTACATAGCAATTCTTTAATTTCCAACATTGGAATTCTCAAGCAAAATTTTTGTGCCACGATTATATTTTGATATTGAAACTCTTAATATTCTTGAAACTCTAATAATTCAATCCAATTTTTCTTGTCTTCCAAATTCTCGAGTCGCATGGGAACTTTCCTTTTGATAGATTTTCTTGACAAGAAACTCTTTTCAGTTTTTTTTTTTTTTTTTTATTTGTTTGACGGCATCCAAGCCACACCTTCGTAATTCCAAATATCCTTATTACTCCATCAAACAGGAGAAAATGATTTCCTAATTTTTCTGTAATGCCTAATTTCTTGGAGTCAGCGACCTATGTACCCCACTATTGAACAGTGATGCCATTAGTCCTCAACAACATTCATCAGGTGACGCTGATGCATCTGGAAGTTAGGTTTATTTAATGGAACCATGGGCCCCAAATTATAAAACCAAATCCAAGGATTTGTGAGGTTGGGGTTGCAGTTGGTGGTTGGATTTGTGTTTAGGAAATGGGTCATGGAGATGGTTGGAAAGAGATCACCAAAACCATCTGACCTCTCTCATAAAGGAAGTTGGTGGCGGTTGGGGTTCGTTAGGAATCAACCCCACAAAACACACATTTATTAAAGAAGAAAAGTTTTCTTGCTGTGATGGTCTTATCTATGCCAAATTTTAAATTTTCAGGTGGAAGGGAGGGTCTTTGTTGTTAAAGTCTTCATGGTAGGGTAACAAATCTTTGTCCTATAAACAAAAATTAAGTTCTAGAAAAAGGTGAGGATATACAAATAAAGAATTAAGGAAAAGATCTTCACATGAATGCTCATATCATCATTCACTATGAGCAAACACCACGAACCTTAGTTATGGTGTTATCTTTTTTTCTTCTTGTAAAGGGGAGTTTAGAGTTCGGTTTTTAGATAAATAAAATGACTGGAGAGCTTATATGCCAGGAAAAACAATCACCATTAAATACAATTCTTCGCGGGTGTGCTTCGGTCCAACTACAAGTAAGGTCTTCTCTTCCACATAAAATTGTAAACAATTAGAATATGAAACAAATTTAGAGCTTTTAAATTTTTATTTTTTTTATTATTCATTGTCGTGTTGATTTGGGTTTAGTAAACAGAATGGCATTGAAAGAATATAAAGTGGGGGATTAATTTTGAAATCCTCAGTTAAGTTTCTTTGCTTCCCTCAGGCTGGGAGGTTTGTTATCCCAACATTCTATATTAAACTGCTCAATTTGAGTAGCTTAATTAAGAATGTTCGGTATTTTTTGGTTTTCTCTTCCTGTGGTCTAATAACTACTTTGTTCTCCATTGTATATCTTTTATTTTTGGAATATGCTCACTCATTTATCCCAAAAAAAAAAAAAAAAAAAAGAATTCAAATCATCGAATCTAAATTTTTTGGAATTTCCTACCGTAGGAGTAATTTGTGGTGAGACTACTAAAGTATATTGATAGTACTCAAACATTGAAAAGATTATCATTACGAACTGTCACGATTGTCTCCATTTAATAATAACTTACGATCACTGTAAAGCAATGGCATGAATTTAATTCTATGAACCAAGAGAAAGATAAAAAATTAAAGAGAACCTTTGAAAAGGTTGCTTGAGAGGAAATCATCATGAGGGAATCATCATTTCACAAAAGGTGAAAAAAGCTAGATGGCAAGTGTGGCCACCCAATGACTCACAAAGTTCATTAGGTCCCCCACCATGTAATGCAAGTAGGGATGGCATTTCTTGATTTGATCCATCATCATCCTTCCGGGTTGGTTTGGTTCGGGTGTTTGACCCATCAAAATGGGCAGTAGTGTTTGCCCTTCCAATTTGACTCAAGTTTGGATGACCTTCCGGGCCCAATAGACTATTATTGTGGGCCATATTAGATCGAGTTTTAAATAGGACCAACATTATAAAATTTAAATATTTAATAATATATTACCTAATAGTATAAATTATGAACTTTGGCATTTGTGTCATGATTGAAAGATTTATTTATTCATTATTGTAATTATTTATCCAAACAAACTTTATCTTTTCATTATATACAATCTTTTAAAATAATGAACGAGGATTAAACTAACGACTTTTTAAATGGATCCAATGAAAATTTGATCTCGCCAACCAACTTGAGAAATGAATCCGATTTAGGTGAAGGAATAGATGTTATAATTGGTGTCGCATCTCACCCAACTTTTTTTTTCTTGAATACATTTAGAAGGGTTCGAATCTCAAATCTATCATTTACCCCATCCTCTGTCTCCTCTAGCTAGTTTCGGTGTCTTGCATCTCACCCAACTTTACTCATGGTAGTCCAAGGACTCATTTGGGCTCTTTTCAAGGTGATAATAATAATAATAATACTAATAATAATAATAATAGTACTAGTAGTGAGCTTGAGCCACTTCAAGTAGAGTGTAGTATTAGGTGTGATACATGTTCTTTCATCCACCATTTTTTTTTTTTTTTTTTTAAATTTGTAAAAAGGAGAGAGATGTGGGGATGGTTTGTTCACCCGTGAAGATATATTTAGGTGCAATGCTGCCAAATGAAACAAAAGCTTGATCCAAGGAAAGAGGAGTTTTTCTTTACTCCTCTATTCACTTTTCATAGGTGACTTGGCTTGGTCTCCCATGGGAGGAGCAATTACTGCCTTAACCAGAATGGATAAAGCTGTTAGACATGTGGGGGAGAGAGAGTGAGAGAGATGGTCCAGGAAACAAACATATGAAATCAGTGAGAATGAACAAAACCTGGCGTGCAAGGAAGGGAAGAATCATTATATTCTCCATTCCTTTTGTCCACAGGCGTGTCAAGGCCCCTATGTTAAGTGGCAAACCCAATAATTCAACCCAATTAAACCCATCACTAGAAGACTTCTTTTTAATACCTATTTAGAAGTAGGTCTCAAATTCAACTCCTCTCAAAAGAATAGTTCGTTAGCAGAGTTTTTCTAGAGTTTCAATCGTTAATCGATACAAAGTAAACGACAACCTTATCCGAGTTTGAGGATTAATTGGATGAAAAGTTCAAATATCCTATTTAGGGGGAAAAAAAAAAATCTCCGTAAATAACAAAATTAAGGCGAACTCATTTTACTGGAGTGAGTGTGTGTTCAACATTACTTAATGTATGATTACATATTTTAGGGTTAGTTAAGGACTTGAACCTTAAACCTCCACACCCAAAAAAGATGCTTCCTAAGCCTTAGCCCAAAGGCTAAGCACCCACCCCAATCCTAAGACTGTCAGTGAATTGAAAAATGGAACCCTAGCCTGAAACTCCTCCCTAAAAAAGGGCACCTAGACACCCACCTAGGGAATGAAGCCAATGATGTATAATTATATATTGTTTGGTTCAAGAGAAGATAATTGAATGCAGGTATATTTCACAAGATGTCATTACAAAGTGTAATGAATCAATTACCAGACAGGCAGACAAGCCCAAGTCAATTGTTCATGTGCGCTAGAGGACACCTGAGGATTGAATTAGTTTAAAATAGCTTAATACAGCTGAAAAATTAAGTTGTCCCAGATCCACAAAGAGATAAGTGATCTCACCACTTTCTACAACAAATGGAAAAACTCTGTTCAACTTGAACACCAATTAAGTGTCATGCAACAGCATCACCTGCACAGCATAAATAAGCAACAACAACAGCACCAATTTTTTGTGCCATAACATTATGAACGGAAATGCTAGTTAGCCCCACACTTTGCCCTATAAATCTTGCCCTAGTGAGAGAATAAGGGGTAAAGTTGTGGGACCCACAGATATGATTAAACCCTAAAAATTAAAACAAAACTAAATTCTCTCAGTAGGACAAGATTTATAGGGTAAAGTGGGGAGCTAACTAGCATTTCCCATTATGAACACAATACGCTAAGGG
The DNA here is from genome assembly GCA_039720395.1 of Liquidambar formosana. Taxonomy (NCBI): domain Eukaryota; kingdom Viridiplantae; phylum Streptophyta; class Magnoliopsida; order Saxifragales; family Altingiaceae; genus Liquidambar; species Liquidambar formosana. The sequence goes on from CM077831.1 coordinate 33,092,428, forward strand.
TTTATAAGTTCCACTTCCATTTCAATTTCCAATAAAAACTAGATGCTAGAAGCCAGTGATAGACTTTGGAAACATCGATGCCCCCTCCATATATCCTCGTTGGACTAATAAAATGTTCTTTATTATTTGGAGCTACTTTTGTCGATGCCCCTTCGATTTCTCCTCATAGGACTAATAAACTTTGTCTCTTTGTTTGGACTTTGGAGCTGCTTTTGTCAATGCCTCCAAACTAGAACTTCTGTCGCTTCAAAATCTAAACAAAATCCCTTGGAACTCGCTATTCATAACAGACCTGATGAAGCATTATTCACAACCTACAAGACTGCCCCTTGGCTATAAGTCTTTGGAAAATAATACCTTCATAATCGAGGGATGATGGTTTTCCTTACCCTTTTTTTCCCCCCTGACAATTCCTATAACTGAGGATCCAAAATATGAGAGTACAAAAATTATGTATCGAAAATTTCAAAGCAAGTTTCTTAAAAACTCAATGTTGAGTTGAAGAAAAAGAAATCAATGACGATAATGATGATAAATTACCTTGACAATTGACTAAAGTTAACAATGATACATACAGAGAGAAAAGGAGAAACAAATTCTGACTGAAGGAGTCCTAATTCCAGATCAGTCAATTAGTAAGACTGGAGACAATTTTTGACCTACAACACAGAGAGAGAGAGGGAGAGAGATCCAACTGACCAGATAATTCAATTTCCACTGCCAAGTTCAGAGTCAAAGAAAAAGTTATACCCGAGATCAGGAAAACCAGATATAGATTCAACAAATTCCAATTGTCCTGTTAAGCGGACCAGACATTCATAAATCTGCTCGGATTGAAGGTGTGATTTGTCTCTAACAATAAACTCATAAACAATCCCATTCACCTCAATTGAGCTACAACCTGGAGTCTTCTCTACTCCTCTGTCCCTCATCATCTTCCTCACCTTCCCAGCCTCCTCCCACATGTTTGCCTTCCCCATACATATTTGCCAGCAAAACATAAATTCCACTATCATGAGGATCCAACTCAAGAAGTTTCAAAGCTGCTCTTTCTCCCATCACAACATTTCCATGAATCCGACAAGCAAAAAACAATGCACCCCATACAACAGCATCTGCCTCTATTGGCATGCTCTTAATAAGCTCTTCCGCATCTTCCAAAAGACCAGCCCTACCCAGAAGGTCCACCATGCAGGAGTAATGTTTAAGCTGAGGGGAAAGATTGAACTTGGAGCTCATTTGGGAAAAATACTTACGACCCTCTTCAACCAAACCTCCATGACAACAAGCCGATAAGACCCCAAGAAAGGTGACCTCATCCGGCATCAAACCAATATCAATCATTTCTAGAAATGGGATATGGCATCATGCGCATTCCCATGAAGGGCTAAACCACCAATTACTGCCGTCCAAGTTAAAGAATTTCTTCCAGGAATCTCCCTAAAAACTTGGAGAGCCTTTGCGATATTCCCACATCTTGGCATACATGTCAACTAGAGCAGTTCCTACGGCAACATTTAAAGAAAGTTTGTGTTTCTCAATATAACGGTGAATCCATATTCCAACATCAAGTGCTCCAAGTTGTGAGCATGCAGATAAGCAGTTAACCATAGTCACCTCATCGGGCTTCATATTCTGGGCTTGCATTTCATGAAACAAAGATAAAGCCTCCTTGCTACGCCTGGCTTGAACATAACTGCCAATCATGGCATTCCACGGCACAACATCTTTCTCTGGCATTTCATGAAAAAGCTTCATAGCAGTATCCAATAAGCCAAATTTGGCATATCCTACAACCATTGTAGTCCATGAAACCATGGTTCGCTTGATCATGTTATCAAATAAGGCTTGTGCCTCCTCAAGAGTTCCACACTTCACATACATGTCCATCAGGGCATTAACAAGCGGGATGGTCAAATTCAATCCATTTTCCTCAATAAAGCAATGAAATTCTCTTCCAAGATTCAAATTCTCTAACTGGGCACATGAGGAAACCACCCCAATCATCGTAACCTCATCCGGCTTAACTCTCTCCGCATTCATTTTTCTATAAAGCCTTAATGCCTCACCGGCCTGCCCACTCCGAACATACCCATTAATCAAAGAATTCCAAGAAACCAAATCTCTCACACAACTTTCATCAAACACCTTCTGCGCCATCTCTAATTCGCCACACGAAACCAGCATATAAATCACCGCATTGTGCACAAAAATATCCAAATCGAAACCCAATTTCAAGACATGCCCAAGAATTTCATGACCCAAATCAATTAACGATAACCTCGCACAAGCTTTAAACAATAATGGGTAAGTGTAATTATCGGGTCTCGACCCACCACTTTGCAGCATACCCTTGTACAATAAAACAGCTTCTTTTGGGTTTTCGCTTTCTGTGTACCCTCTAATTGCGACATTCCACTGAAAACACATTTGGGTTTCGGGCATTGTAACAAAATCCTGGTGCAATACTCGAGATTTCGCCACTCTGAAATGGCGCAAAAGGCGACGAGGCGACTCAAGGCGAACCCATCTGCGATCAAGCCGGTTACGGTCATTTGGGATTGAATTTGCTTCAATTGGGTGACGGAATTGCATTTTTCCAAGAGAGATAGGAGTGGGTTTGTTTGAACAAAGGTGTGGTTTGTGTTCCAGTTGTTGGGCTTTTTCTTTGTGGGGTGAGAGAGAGCGAGTGTGGAGTGAAGAGAGAGAAGGAATTGAGAGAGGTTTAAGAAATAAATGTAGAGATCTGAGGTTGACGGCAGTGTGTGTGATCATCAGACATATAGTATTAACGCGGGAAAGAGTGATAGTTGAAATTTGGTCGTTAAAGTAGGAAGACAATTTATGAGAAATTACAGATTGGTGCGGTTATCAAAAACTAATTACAGAAAACTCATTTAATTAATTTGCAGTTATTTACTTGATATGTAATTATTTGTCTATGAACCGACCAATCTGTAATTCCCCCAATGGGGAAGAAAACTACAATGGAGCATGGCTTCACCAACTTTTGATAGGACTTTCATCACTGTATGTGGGCCTGGGTCCGTTTAAAAACCGAAGTCATTCAATTGGCCTTGATGTTAGCAGTGGGAGACAATTTCCTATGGTGATTACCAAAATCAATTTTGTGAAACATTACAAAAATCAATTTCAAATAGGGTGGGTCAAAATCCACATCCTTTTTGGCTAAATTCACACCTTCCATGAGTTAAAAATGGAAAAAAATGTATGAAAATAAATCATGAGGGGTGTGGATTTAGAAAAAGAGGGTGTGGAATTACACTCACCTCTTCAAATAAAAGTAAAAGTATATACATTTAGCATCACCAACCCTTCTCAAGATTAGAATTTGTTACCCTAAGTATATTTGCCTATAAAAAATAGCCTATGTATATATCATAAAACATATTTACTCACCAATAAGGTAATCCACATGTCTCGTAGGAATTGAACAATGTAGAATCGTACGTGATTACTATATAAATGAACATAAATGTCATAGACTGGTTTTGCACTGTCCAATCACATATAAACGTGCAAATGATGTCAAACGAGTATAATTGAATTTTAAAAACTCCTCACTTAATTTCATTTTTCCTTTTTTTTTTTTTTCTCTTTAAGTGAGGACGGTGCATTGTCCCCAGCGATCATCTATAAACATACAAACAGGTGGCAAGTTAGAATAATTGAATTTTAAAAACTTCTCACTTAATTTCTTCTTTCTTTCTTTCTTTTTTTTTCTTTTTTTTTTTTTTTTTTCTCTTTAAGCGAGGATGGTGCATTGTCCCCAACGAGTACAGTGCACCATGCTCGTTGATTCTTGTAAAAATTATACTATATCCATTTTGATGCGGCTATATTTGTTTTAATGGTCTTGATCGATGTATAAAATATGGTAGATACTACTCCTCAGTGTTTCTCTACCTATATAAGTATGCATGCAGAGCTGTGCCTTAGCAACTTAGCCTGCACTCTAATAGTGGATAGCATACACTTTCGGCTATGCGCTCAACAACGACCACACAGCTTCCTCATCATCTCATACCAAAAGACCTCTCAACAGTGGACACAAACTCCCCCAAGCTCTCCCAAAAGGTATTCTTGGATCTCTTAAACACCAAATGCAACACTTCATTGCAACATCTCAGGCAAGCCCATGCACTGATACTAAGGAGTGGCCACTGCCAAGACAACTATGTAGCTGGCTCCTTAGTGAAGTGTTATGCAAACCCTCATGTTGGAAGCTTGAAGTGTGCACTGAAGGTGTTCGATCAAGTGCCTAAACCGAATGCGTTCGTATGGAATTTCATGATAAAAGGATGTGTAGAAAACAACGAGCCATGTGAGGCTATAAAATTTTACCATTAAGATGGTGGTGGCAGATTCTAGGCCAAATAAGTTTACCTATCCTACGTTGTTCAAGGCTTGTGCCGTTGCTCAAGCCATTGAAGAAGGCGTTCAAGTACATGCCCGTGTGGTGAAACATGGGTTTAGAGGAGATGGGCACATAAAAAGTGCAGGAATTCAAATGTATGCATCTTTTGGGCACTTAATAGAGGCTCGTCAAATGCTTGATGAGAGTGGGAAATCGGATGCAATTTGTTGGAATGCCATGATTGATGGCTATTTGAGATGTGGAGATGTAGAAGCTGCTAAAGGGTTGTTTGAAACGATGCCGGATAGAAATATTGGCTCTTGGAATGCAATGATCAGTGGTTTTGCTAGATGTGGATTCGTTGAGTCTGCACGGAACTACTTCAATGACATGCCAGTGAGGGATGAGATATCTTGGAGTGCCATCATTGATGGTTATATCAAAGAAGGGTATTTCAAGGAGGCATTGGAAATTTTCCATGAAATGCAAAGGGAGAAAGTAAGGCCAAGGAAGTTTGTACTGTCAAGTGTGCTAGGCTGCTTGTGCCAATGTGGGTTCTCTTGATCAAGGCAGATGGGTTCATGGTTACGTGGAAAGGAATTCCATTCATTTGGATGCGGTACTAGGAACTTCTTTGGTGGATATGTATGCCAAATGTGGGCGCCTCGACAGGGCATGGGAGGTTTTTGAGAAGATGAAACAGAAAGAAGTTTTCTCTTGGAATGCCATGATTGGGGGGCTTGCTATGCATGGCCGTGCTGAGGATGCAATTGAGCTTTTCTCCACAATGCAGAGGGCAAAGTTGAAACCGAATGAAATCACCTTTGTAGCCGTCCTAAATGCTTGTGCTCATGGAGGATTGGTTGATAAAGGTTTGAAGTTATTGCATTCTATGAAGGAAGTGTACGGTATTGAGCCTGATGTGGAGCATTATGGATGTGTGGTTGACCTCCTAGGAAGGGCAGGGCGCTTAGCTGAGGCAGAGGAACTCATAAATTCAATGCCAGTGAAACCCAATGCAGCTGTTTGGGGAGCACTCCTGGGTGGCTGTAGGATTCATGGTAATTTTGAGTTGGGTGAGAGAGTGGGGAAGCTTGCTTGATTTGGAGCCACAAAATAGCGGTCGTTATGCATTGTTATCGAACATTTATGCAAAGGTGGGGAAATGGGATGATGTTGCAGAAGTGAGAAAACTGATGAAGGAAAGGGACATTAAGACAACTCCTGGAAGCAGCATGATTGATCTTGATGGAAACGTTCACAAATTCATAGTGGGTGATGGGTCACACCCACAAACAAAGGAAATTTACTCTATGTTGGAGAGGGTCATTGAGAGGCTGCGGTTAGAAGGTTATTCACCAAACACCTCCCAAGTTTTGTTCGATATTGACGAGGAGGAGAAGGAAACTGCACTTTGGCACCATAGTGAAAAGCTTGCAATTGCTTTTGGACTCCTTAACACAACCCCGGGAGCAACCATCCGCATTGTGAAGAACCTTAGAGTGTGCGAGGACTGTCATTCTGTCACTAAGCTCATTTCACAAGTATACAAGCGGGAGATAATCGTCAGAGACCGTGTTCGCTATCATCATTTTAAAAAGGGAACATGCTCATGCAAGGATTTCTGGTAAGTTTGAGGGGTTGCAAAATTAATAGAAGAATGTAATTTGGGTAGCTAGGAAGCATAACAGCAAGGTAGAAAAGAAACTTATGACTCAAAAGAGTGCAAGGGTCTCCTGATTGAGAGGATGCTAATAGCAGGTTCCAGTTTCCAAGTAGTAAGAAAAACTCTGCAATTCCTTTAGTGCCACTAGTCAGACCTCCCAAAATTGTGACATCTTGATGGAGCAGGAAAACTGCCTGAAACTTGAGAACTTCGTTTGCAGAAGAAACAGTAATGGGTCAGTTGACGGAGTTTAAAGAACTGAAAAACCAAGATACCATCCAATATTCTGTAATCTAGCCAAAGGCCACTTTACTGCTTGCATATATGAATTTTTCAACACGTTGAAATAATGCGAAATTGGAGCCAAGGGAACTTTCCCACACTCGACCAATTCACGTGTATTCTTTATGTTACTCAGAATCAGAGTTCAATGGATATATTAAAGCGAGAAATCTTTCTTTTTTCAATCAGAGTTCCAACCTCAACGCAACACATGTAACAGTTAATTTTCTAAGATATCACAATCCTGCGTGTAGTCCTGATTACGTTGCTTTCCACAATTAGGCTTCAATTAAATTTTGTAAACAATTCACCATAAAATAAAGAGTGCTAAAAAATAGGAGATTTAACCCCTCGTTTGGCATGCCTGCAGAGTCGTTATAAAGGCCTGCCATGGGGAAGATTACTTAATTTAAACCAAAGTGCAAGAGTGCTAAGACATTACAGGTTGGTAGATCAACCCTGGTTACATCTAGTAGCTGCAACAAAAGCATTGAAGGATCAAAGATTCAAAATCCTATGGCCTCTTGAATTCCATTAGAAAAACACCCCTATAAAACCATAGACAACAACGTTATGCTGCAAAAGCTGTAAGGATTTCTAAATAATACAAACAAAACAAAACAAAAAGGGTACAACCACGCTCGCATATGAATTACTACCAAATGAGCACGATTGCAGCCTCCATAGGAACAAAAATTCCTTCCAAAAAGAAACAATGTTTGAGAGATTAACCCCTCTAATCTATGTTATTCAAATGAGGAAAAATTGGCCTGGATAAATACTTGAATTAAACTCAGAAAGAAGATTTTCATCACCATCTATAGCTGAAAGGTCAGAGAGAAAGGAGGATGAGTCTGAATTAGGCTCCACCAGAACCATACTTCTTTCCGAACACAATCACCTGAAGCTTGTCGTAACCTGCAAGCACACCAGCACCAGCAACAGCACGGAGGATGTTGGCACCAGCACCCTTGAACAGAGATTTGGGACCCTCATTCTTAAGGATCTGAGAGAACGCATCAAACGAACTCTTATACTTGACGGCTTCACCGGATGTCATCATCATTCTTCTACGGACGGTATCAATCGGGTAGGATGCGAGGCCAGCACCATTTGTGATGACCCAACCAAGAGCAAAGCTAGCAAAGAAACTATCCTGAAATCATCCAAAAACAAAAGTACAGAAAATATTAGCTTACCATAATTGACACAGTAAAATCTCATGTCAATTTTGAAACGACACAGAATTCATTCTTCCCATAATAGAAGAAAGGGCAATTAAAGACTGGTAGCTCGAAGCAAAAAAAAAAAAAATTCAAGACTGATAGCGCAGATGACAAAATATAACATACTTGCTAGAAATGACATTCTCAAAAGTAAGATTTTCAATTTCAAATATTAAACCAATCAATTGAAACCTCTATGGAGCCATGGTGGTCAAGTGGTTATCTGACCATTCTTGAGGTCAGAGGTTAGAGGGTTGGTAGCTTACAATATATGCCATTAACTTGTGTAACAATACAAAAGACTGCCATATCAGATATTATGTTACATGTGTCTTTTTATTAATTACGTTACATGTATTATGACAACATGCAGCATGCTGTCTCTTTGTCCTCCTTGGAGAATAATGTAGACTAACCAAGAACAAAATTATAATATTAGGGGCTTGATTGGCAAACCTGAAAACCTGGCCAGATGAGGAAGTCTAGCCAATTTTGATTTTATACTATTTTGGTAAGTCTCTTTTTCATGCTAAACAGTTCAGTTTTGTTCTGAAAATAAGGCTTAAACATAGTTTTTTTCAAACCAACTGTGAGTTAGTTTATTTAAAAACTAGATACTCCCTCCATTCCTAATTGACTGTTCCCTTTGAAAAAACACATTTTTTTAGGAGACCCTATTAAATGTTTTCACATCAACTCATATGTTTCAACATTCCAATTTTACCCTCTAAGTGTACAAAACATTGTAAAAATAGAAAATACCCTTTTAAGGGTATTTTAGGAAATAGATAAGAAAAATCATTGACTTTTTAATGTAACAATAATTTTGGAACATCCCAAAAGGAAAGTGGGCCACTTAAATAGGAACGGAGGGAGTAACAGTTATGGACTAGACCTAATCTGATCCAGTTTTTGAAGTTCCCAAACAGGCCCTTACAATGTATAGAAGTCTAAGAACTAACATCTCAAATTGTTTTACCCATAATAACGATAAAACAGAGTAAAACTCCAACCGAAAAGAAGGGGAGGGAATGAAAATGTACAAAGCAAAATCATCAAGTAATCTACCTAACCTGCAACTTTCCAGTCAGCATCACTGGCTTCAAAGAATCGTACATTCCAAAGTATAGACCACGGTACACAATGATGCCAACACATGAAATGTTGAATCCACGGTAAAGCCCAGCAATACCATCTGACTGAAGAGTCTTCCTGTAAACATCGATCAAGCCATTGAATTGCCTCCCTCCTCCCTTCTTTGCAGCCTTCGCATCATTGGCCAAACGGGTTCGGGCATAATCAAGGGAGTAAACAAAGAGCAGGGAAGAAGCACCAGCAGCACCACCAGATGCCAAGTTACCAGCAAACCATTTCCAGTAGCCATCCTTGTCTTTCTTGAAGTTGAACAGCCTCTTAAAATAATCCTTGAATGCGAAGTTCAAGGCCTGGAGAATAACTCATATGTTAATTAAAAACTGCATGGAACAAATAGATGGGAATAGTTTAATTAAATCCTGACAGCAGAAGAAACATAAACCTGAGTAGGGAAGTAACGGATGACATTAGCTGTGTTCCCTCTCCACAATGATGCAAATCCCTCATCTTTAATTGTTCGGCCGAAACAATCTCCAATTCCCTTGTAGGGTTCTGATAGACGACCAGCCTTAATCATCTCATCCTGGTTTTGAATCAAAAGCTTCACACGCTCAATTGGAGCAGCAGCTGTTTTGGACACAGCAGCAGAAACACCACCCATAAGAAAATCAATGGCAAAGCCAGCAAAGCCTTTCTCTGAAGGGGCTTGGACAAACACAGGTGAAGCAGCTGAAGCAGCAACCAATGACAGATCATGGGTGGCTCGGCAAGGCTGTGTCATGGGATACTGCAATCCTGCATTAGAATAATTTCCATATGCAAAACGCCTCTGATACAGAGCAGGCCTTTGTAAGCCCCCATAGCGAGTTTGAACATCTTGGGAAAGGCTGGAGCTGAGATGGAGCTGGTCAGCTACCTTCTGCATGACAGTTGGGTACTGGTGCCTATCAGCCGTCATATCTCACAAATACAAGTCCTGCAAACAGTGCCATAAAATTCTGCTAAGAGAGCCGATTAACAAAACATATTGAAAAAACTTCAGACAGCTTATCAACATTCTACGATAAACATAATAGTGTGAAGTAAATAATGATGCTCCAAAAAAATGAAAAAATTCATAGAATCGTGTATAGAAAAATTAACCAAAATAGCTTCACTGGTTTCATATGACAGAGAAGAAACAAAAAACACAAGTACTAAATTGTTCTACATGCATATTTATAAAACAAGTCCTGGATAGACTCTACATATGGTTCCAATTATTTTAGTTAAATCTATAAGGCAGTTTTGATACATTTGTTAAACTGTGGGATTAGGAAAGAAACAAGTCCCACAACCCAATTTTAGCAACACTCAGCTTCCAACCATTCGTGACCAATCAACTCATGTATTTAAGAGTAAGTACAAAAAATTGAGAAATTCCCCAACAGGGAATTGGGGAAGCTGAAAAATCACAAACAAAAACATAGAAATATACATAAGTACAAAACAAAGAGGCATGAACTCAACTCAATACTTCAAAATCCAAGTGTGGTCCAAAGTAATTAGAATCAGCCAGGACCACAAGCATTGTAAGCTGCCTCCAAAATACAATAATAAAAACCCTAATCCTCACATATTATTTGACATTCTGAGAAATCAAAAAGAGCATTTTTCCGCTGAATTGAATCTATCCTATCAGTACCTACAACCAAGACAACATATTCTGTCCAAAATATACATGTATATTAGTATATCATAATGAAGTTAATCTCATCACAGAACCACATTAGCGTGCTTTTGGTGTGTCACAGCCTAATTGTTCCCTGAAAATTTACCAGGAAACACAAATTTTCACTTTCGCCTGAACCTCTTATGCTAGCCAAAAAGAGCCTCATTTAAAATAGAACATCCAAACAGACCATTGAATCAAAATCGCAGACACCAATAACAAAATTTAGCAACTTACCATAGTCCAACTACTAGAAAATCTTGGAATCCAATAAATGAAGCATTCATACACATCACAAGTTCGCAACCAGATCTATAAGTACAAAACATCAATATACACATACACATACATACACAAGGATGTCCGCCCGTGCCACGCCACACAGGAACTCCATCCGTGACGAAAAATCGCAGCCATCGATCATAAGCGCTTCATTGTCGCATCTGGTCATGAGCGTACTGACCAACCGTCACGATTTGCATCACGGATGAAAATTCATATGCAACGCTGTGCAGGCGACCATTTTCGTGTACACACACATATTGACACAAACAAGATTGAACAGAAGCACATAAAATGGTAATCAGATTCACAAATCACAGACAAAATCAGTGTATCAGTCCCCATTCAATCCAAAACCTGCATATATATATATATATATATATATATAGAGAGAGAGAGAGAGAGAGAGAGAGAGAGAGATACAGCTGATTGACCTGTAAAATGATGTTCTTATGGTTTTACAAAGCAGAAATACAAATCCTAAAACAGATCTACAGAACAGAAGCAAAAAAATGCAAAAAAACAGATCTGAGGAACCCTAAAAAACGAGAGAGAGAGCGATCTGAAGATTTTTTATACGTATTTTAGAAATGTGAAACAGTTCGCGATTCCAACATCAAAAGGCCTGTATTTCCGCAACAAAAAATAGCAAAAAACAGTTGCGAAACACACATCATCCACCACGCTTTTAGACCAAAAAAAAACCAACGCATCACATCATACGAAACCGATCCGATCGCTACAATGAACTAAATTTGGAGAGAGAAATTAGAGAGAGGAACATATACATATAGAGTGAGAGAGAGTACCTGCGCAGGATCTCCTCGGCTCTCGCTCTGGTGAAGGTGGGGAGAAGAACGAGGAGAGAGAGAGAGAGAGAGAGAGGACAGAGAGGGCTTGAACAGCGAACGAGAGTCTTGCTTTTGAGGGCTGACATGGTAGAGATATTTTATAGAGGAGAGACTCTAGTGTACATTGCAGGATATTGGTTTAAGTTGCTTATGTGGTTTGGTTGCCGTAGGATGGACTGTTGATGGGTTTGAATTAGAAATGTCATGATCGTGTGGCGGTCAATGAAGGAGGGAGTTGGTATTTGACAAATGTTGCTATGTATGAATATAGTTGACATGCATCTTCCCTTTTTGTTCGGGAAATTGGAACCTTCCTCTTTTTTATATTTATTTTCGCCAAAATTTTGGAATCCCCTTTGAAAGAGATGGGAAAGGGGTTTTTTAATGATTTTGGTAGGAAATTTCATTTTGACACTCCAACTTTTTTCTCCTTGGTCCAACTTTGACAAGTTGTTAGGGGAAGGTTTGGCAATAACTTTTATCTCTAGGAGAATGACAAAGTAATAATCTAAATAAAAATATTTTAAAATAAATGACCAAATCTCTTTTATTCTATTTAAAACGATAATAATAAATTTTAATCTCTAAAATAAGGAATTCACTATATGTCATTTTATAATAATCATTTTATTTTCCTTATTTTTTTTATTTTATTTTATTTTTTTATCCCACCCAAATATCCTCATCTCATTAAACCCATATCTTTTCTCCAAATTTAAAAGTTTCAAAATATAATTCAAAAAAACCGATCACATATATATATATATAGAGTGAGGCTATTGCCACCACATAAAGTACTCAAAGCCTCCCATTAGTTTATATTTTTTTGAGGTTTTATGAAAAATATAAAAGGTTTTTATGAAAACTAATAGCATTATTCACTAGAAAACATCATTATGAACAACTTTGTAGAAGAAATTTTTCCCAAAATCTATCATTTAAGCAAACTTTTTGGCCATTTACAATCTCTATTTCATTTTCCATGAAAAATTGTCAAAAAGTCTATTTAAATGACAGATTTTGGAAAAACTCTGTTATGCAAAATTGTCCGAAATGATGTTTTCTAGTAGATTATGTGATTAGTTTTCATAAATTTTTTTTATATTTTTCATAAAACCTTAAAAATATAAATTAAATGGGGGGCTTAGAGTATTTTATGTGGTGGCAATAGCCTAGCCCATATATATATATATATATATATATCAACTATTATAATAATATGCACATTTGGATTTAAAAAGTTTTTTTTTCCCCTAAGGCATGCGAATTAAATTTAAATCATGCTTTTCAATAAGCAATGACATAAAATAAATAAATAAATAAATAAAAACAAAACAACACACAAAGAATCACTTTTTTTCCTTTTCTTTTTCTCAACACATAAGAGAAATATTAGTTAAGTTTTATTTGATAAGGAAATATGAAAATAATCTGATAGGATTTGGGTAGGGTAAAAAAGGAAAAAATTTTATTAAAATGGTATAATGCCTATTTTGGAATTAAAATTCATTATTGCCTCTTTGGAAAAAATATAAGAGTTTTACTACTCTTGTAAGGATTAATTTTATTTTAACCCATTGTTTTGTCATTTTCTCTTATTTTTATTTTTGTTTTTTCACTCACAAGGTCAAAGACAAGCACACTTAAATGGAGTCGAACACACGATTCTTTAAAACCCTTCCAACCTTATAAGGAAAGAAATATCATTAGCCTCAATGTCATATTTCATTTTCCTTCCTCCCCCCCCCCCCCCCCCCTCTTTTTTTTTCTTTTTCTTATTCTCTTTTGTGGCCAGAAAAATGTATATTGTATGAGAATAATCAATGAGCCATAAGCCGATCATCCTAGACCGAACGTCCAAACTAATCTCATTTAGGTACTATTTTTTTCTTATTTAATATTTTATACTCCAATATTCTCCTTCTCTTCTTTTTTTTTTTTTTTTTTTTTGTTTTTTTTGGGGGGGGGAGTGTCGGGGGAAAAATATGTCAAGCATCTTAACCAAGTTTGGGTAGAGAAAAATATTCTTGAAAAGTTGAATTGAATTAAGTTGGATCACAATCTTACAAGGGGAGTGCTAATAACAATAATAATAATGGAGAACACGGCCAGATACCATTGAACCATAAGACAAGTAGTAAAAATGCTTCCATCCTTCAATCAATTTTTGTTACTCTTAATTAGGATGATTTAATTCAAGAGGTGGAACTGTACTTTTTGGGATTTGCACCTTAAGAAGCGAAAGGCGTGGCAAGGAACAAGCCACATGCTTTGATGCCGCGAGTTTGATTTTTCGTGTTTTATTAAAATAATTTGTTTAAAATAAAAAAAACCCACAAAATTTTAGGAGAATAAAAGAAAATGTGCAAAATGAAGAGTAGGCGTGCACACATTAAATTTTACAAAACCAAGTGGGCTTTCTTGCATAAAATTTTATTCCAACCTTATGGCTAGAGTGGGTCCTAAAGACCTAAAGAACTAGAAGTTAGGAAAATTCGCTGTCCACGTTGAGGAATGGGCGGCTGAGAAAACTTCAAAGTTCAAAGCATTGTAATTGGTGGCTCCTTCGTAATGACCTTTTGCTCTAGACATTAATTTAATCACGTTTTTTCAACATGAGTGAAGAATTGGTTTGGTGTGGCTCACCTGTCGTTTTGAATTTCAGCATTTAAGGGGGATTTTTTTTTTTGCATGAATCTACAAAAATGTTCATAATAGTAACATAGGTACGGTATGGTCGACTAGACTGTACTAAAAGGAGAAATTATTCCAATGTTGGGCACAATACACCCCCTTCTCATATTCACCTATCACATGATCTACACGTGATAGGTGGAATGTGAGAGGAAGGAACGTACAATACACCCGGCATATGAAATAAATTCCCTCTCCTCGAAAAGAAAAAAAAGTTAGAACCTGTTTGGGTGTCCAAATGGAAATTAATCAATTTAATATATTTTACGTAATATTAAAGACAATAAATACATCATCTTGCTTTTGACAAATTGAAAAAAATGAAAACCATATCATAACTAAGAGTAAAAATTCGAAATAATGACATTACGTGAATTTCAAAGAATTGATCTCATAACATCACTCCAACTTTTTTTAATATTATAATTCAATGAGATAAACTTGTGCCTTCAATACTATGTAAAATTTATTTAATTTTCATTTGAACATTCATACATGGCCCCATAACGTCTTACATCGGTTAGGAGTGAATGTTTGCCTGGGTACTTAACACTCCACAAAACCTCTCCAAAAGTCAACAAATTAGAATTAGAAATTAAATCATTTGTACTTTGTGTCATTCCAAATAGAGTGAAGATGACAGATCTCATTTAATTGCTACAAACCCATTCTACAATTAACAGCCTCATCCCAAGCTCAGCCCATTCTCTTCGTACAAGCTTGAGGCTGGATCCAATGAAAGCACTTCATGTGTTACAATATGACATGCTCTTCTCAATGAATTTAGCCACAAAATTGATAATGTGAGACCATTATGTAGTACCCCATACACAATGGCTTATCGGGTGCATTGTGAGTTGAGCCTTACTCTACAAATATAAGAAGAGTCCACGAACTTCATAGCAAGGAGAAGTTCATGATACCATTTTCCTTTCATATAACTGTTCGGCATTTCTAGAGTCAAAGCCAAAACAGATCAACATGAAAAACTCAACTTATTGAATTTAATACTCCGTAATCTTAGTTGTCAGAACGGATGCTTACCCATTTGCAGCCTCTCACAGTTCTTTCAAGTGCCACGATTCATTCTGTTTGATGGGCTAAAAACCCATTCCAGCATGGTCCCTTGGCACCAAAGCCAATCACCCTACTGATAGAATGATTACGCTATGCAAAAACAACCTAAGAATGAGGTTATCCAAATGTTACAAAAAATAACCTCCTGGTGAGAGGACGACCAGATATTTTATAATCCACCCTAAGAAGACGACGGCTACAAGAAGCTAACCAAAGGAAGCTTTGAGTTCAATCTTTAAAGGCAATGCAAACTTGAACATAAAGAATGGGGGCAAAACCATGACATTAATAACAAAAACTAGGATACTTAATTCTACCTTGAACATCTTAACTGAAGTGTCCCCCTGAAGGTTCAACTACTTTAAACATATTATTTACCATTGATTATACAACATTTAATTAAAAATACAAAGAAGGATCATATTCAACATAAAGGAGTAGAATGTGTCACAAAGAAGTTTAATTGTAGCAAACACTAAATAAATAAGAATTTCCAATTTATGCATAAACATATACTGCACACAGGAGAACAAAACAAGAACGAATACAGAGAAACTAACGTAACAAAATAAGGGAATGGAGAATGACACACTGTAAACAAGTGGAGGAGTAAAAATCACAAAGGAATTTATTTTATATGTAATATTAAATAAACCCTTTTGCCAATGGTTTGTGCATATTAGTAAATCCCTCTCTGATCTCCATCAGGGTTTAATTTTAAAAAAAATAATAATAATAATGAAAACTTCAATGTGCTGTTCAAGTCCAGCCAGACTTCAAAATGTTCTGCAGCAAAGCTGTCAAGGGGGGAATGTGTGTTGTTTCCATGATAAAGTCTATTTTAAATAGTTTCCTATAGAAAATGCTACTTGAACATGTATTCAACGGTTTATGAACCACAAGGTTTGAAATTAAAAGAAAGGAGGGGGAGGCTGCATCGTTCACCATCAATAACAGAATCAAATACCTTTTACATGGTATGGACAGAGGGGGGAGAAGGGAAAAAGTGAAAACAAAACCACCACATTCTTCAACTTTATAGTAGAAGGCTCAGCCAGAGAAGGAAAGGGGCAAGAAGAAAGAAAATATTAGGTATCCCTATGGTAGGTGTAAACAATACCAACAAGGTTAGTCTGTTTCTTATGCCTTAAGCCTTTAAGGTTTATAGCATAATAAATTAGTAAGACGTCATACGTGATTCCAGCAGTAAACTGAAGATCTTTAGAAACTACTGATGTCTGCCCAGATCGATCTGATCCCTTCCTTGCAGTTTGTCAATGCCAAAAGAAGTAGGGTCTAAAGATGCTTCTGACCTCTTGATATGTAACTCGAATTCCTTCTGCTTCAGTTGCAATTCCATCCGCTCAATCTCTAATTTCTTCCTCTCATTCTCCAGCCTCGACCTCTCCAGCTCCCTATCTTTCTTGCTGCAGAATCTCTGCCACTTAAAATGCCGTTTCTCAAGCTCAAAAGCTTCAGCCTGGTAACTGATTCTTTGCTCTTGGAGTTGCAACATCCGGTTCTTTATCCATTCTCTCTGCTCCCACAGTGACTTTGTTGGGTGAAAAATCCCAGCCATTTCAACTTCCAAACTGTTCTGCCCACCAGATTGTGACCAAAAATTGCCATCCTCTTCATTTAACTTTTTCCTCTCACCAAACTCCCCCATCCTCTCTGCATTCTCATCACCATTATTATCATCTTCATTATCCAATTCGTCATCCTCACAATCATCATTTTCCTCAGCTTCTTCCCCCTCAGAGCCATTGTTGTCCTTCGAGCACCTTGCAAGAGGTAAAGAATAACCTTGTAGATCAAAATCATGGCAATTGGGAATCCTTTGGCCATTATGGTAAGCACACATTTCCTGGTAAAACAAATGTTTTGAGCTCAGTATTTTCCTCACAATGCCCTTCATCTTTGCTGAGAGTTGGGGCATGGAGTCCATAAGAGCAGGGTTTTCCACCACCCTACAAGACGTTCCCCTCCCAAGAATCTCATTCAATCTCTTGTACCTCTTGTTCAAGTCATTAAACTTATCCTCGCACTGCTGAGGCGAAACATAACAACCCTTACTTATCATTATCTTTGATACTGTTTTCCACTTACCCTTTTTTTGTAAAATCCCGGATTTCCTCTTCAGCCCCTCCACACCCTCAAGGCTACCATCATCCCCAACACAAGCGACCACTGCTATAAGAAGCCTAACAACATTGTCTGTCCACTTCATCCGTTGCCATGGAGACACCTTTTTACCCTTCATCCCATTAAAGTTCTCACCATTCCCATCTTCTGTAAAACTCGGCTCATCCTCTTCACTCGTATTGTTAGTGTTTGCTACACTAACAGCCTTCCCTTTTCCGAAATTCACTGCAATACCTTTTGAGCTCAAGCCCTTTGCTTCCATAAGCCCAATGGGGTGATTATCATTTTCAAAACCATTCATCACATTCATATGATTGTGATGGGTCATCAGGGGATGACTCAAATGGGTGTGCTGGTGTCTACTAATCGAAGATTCGAGGTCTAAAATCCCACCATTTGGACCCGACAAAAACCCACCACCCAAACCTGGATTATCCATTTTCTAAGACAAAATACCAAAACCCCAGACCCTACTCTTTTTGGTTGCTGAGAAAAGGAAGGAAGAGGAAAGAAACAAAGACTTTTGAACCTTAAATTCTTCTTCATAACTTAAGAAAACAAAAACTCCACTTAACTAAGCCTAATACAACTATTTGGCTTAGTTGAGCTGAATTTTCCATTATTCAGAAACGAAGACAGCAAGAAAAACATAAAACCCAAATTTTCTTTTCCTTCTCTTTCCCTATGTTTTCTAAATAACCAAACAAGGGGTACCCAGAAAATTGAAGAAATGCAAAAACCCCCTAATTAGAATCAACCAACACTATACTAGAAATGGATGAAAACCCACAAACCCTAAACTATGTAACTGACTATAAAAACGGAAACAAAAACTACACGAAAAACATAAAATCCGAATTTCCTTTTCTTCCTTTTTTTCCCCTATGGTTTCTTAGCAACCTACCCAGAAAACTGAAAAAGTGCACAAAACCCCAACATTAGGATCAACCAACAATACAACACTACACAAAAAATAGGTGAAGACCCATAAACCCTAAACTATGTAACTGAACATAGGAAACAGAAACAAAGCCTTGAAATCAAAACAATAACCCTAACAAGATCCAACTTTGCTTCACATGTTTCACGATCTAGGGTCTACAAAAATTTACAACAGTTTTAAACCCACAAATTTCTGGGAAACACATTTGGATTTGAAGAGTTGATTTTCCTATAAAATTAAACAAAGTGGAATCATTGTACTGAACCAAGATTAAAAATAAAAAGGGAAATAAAATAGGAACTCTCTCAAGCATACCTCTTTGATGATCTACAATGGTGATTTCCCTTCGAGAGATACAGAGAGACACAAATATACAAATACAAAAAGAGAGAGAATTGGGAAATGGGACTGAGGCCAAGACCTCAGCTTGGCAACGTGTTAAGCTTTTATTCGCCATTGAAATTTGGACTATGTCACCTCCAGGGGACGCACATATGTTTTGACCCATTTAAAATGGCAAACATGGGAAGCTTAAAGGTTTAAAAAAGGGGGCACGCTTGTCGGTAGTCGTCAATATAAAAATAAAAAAATAGTTTCCTCTCGGCTGTCCCGCTATTCTGGAGTTTCTTTGCATGATTGTACTCTGCATTTTTTATTATTCATCATTTTTATTTATAAAAAAATAAAAAAATATATATGTTGTAGGATGGCCATCCAAGTATCACATGTAAAGTAGGCATCTCATAAAAAAGTAGTAAAATTCAGGTAACAATTTGCACTTTACTATCTTAAACGAGATTTTTTGTTATTTCCCTTAAAGGTGGGTGCTCTGAGAGAGATAATAAATATTAATATTTTAATATTATTTTATATATTTTAATGTTTTAATATTGATTTTTGGTTTTTTCATACGAGATCGGTTGAGGATTTGAGAGGTAGAAATCCTAATTTTTTATTTATAGTAAAAGATTTGCATCTCTTTTCTCACTAAAGATGTAAAAAGAAAAAAGGTGATATCAAAATTTTTTTTTTTTTTAATTTTTTTGCCCTTTGCTACCTCTGTTGTTGGAGGTCTTAAAAGAGGGGGGAGGGAGGTAACAAATCCATATTTGCTACTTTTGTTGGAGATGCATATTGGTTTGAAATAAGTTATCCATTTAATCTCTCTCTTTTACACACAAATTTTGTTTTTGTTTTTGTTTTTAATTCAGCATGAGCTATTTGATTTGTTGGAGATGCATATTGGTCTGAAATATTTTACAATTGTTCTAGAAAAATATGCCTTAATCATCTCAGAACTATTGTTACTCCCTCCATTCCAGTTTCTAGCTTGTTTGATCACAATTTTCATATTGAAATAGTCCCAAAATATTTGATCATTTTTAAAAGTCAAAAAAAGTTAAATTCAATTATTTTTTATTTCTCCGCCAATCTTTACGTCTAGCTAATTGTTATGATTTTTTTTGGGTCCTAGAACTTTGTTGGGGTATTGTTACACAAAAATAATATCAATTATATATTATTTACTATATACAGCGATTGTGGTATTAATAAGTCAATAATTAATAAAAAAATTAAATCTATTTAATTTTGAACTTGAAGAAAATGAGTGAATGCGGCCACATCAACTCATGGTTAAATTCGATAAGAGTAACACTAAATTCTATTTCGTCTCCTTTTTTGACATTTGCATAAGATAATGAAATTAAATTCCCACCTCTTGTAAAAGGACCGAATGACGACAATGAGAAGATTGGTATTATCCTACTTCGCAATTTTGATATTGATTCAGATATGAGAAGATTGAGAACACAGCCTAGAGTGGTCCATGCGGATTTAGGTCAACTTTCATCGGAGAAAGATTCGAGTTGCACCTTAGGAAAGAACTAAATTTTACACTTCTGAGGACTAAATTTTACTATCTGGAAGATGGATGGTTGGCGTTGCCCATTTCACTATTATTTGTGATCACCTCAACGATTTTAGACACAACGCATGAAATCATCTGCCTCTGCATTAGGATTGAACAATCATTTCAGCATATACACAATTTATTTATTAAAACACATTCCTCTTCATTTCTGAAGAGGGGTGTTGGAAGGAAACCTAAAGTTTTTAATGAGCAAATTCATCACTGCAGCAATGAGAACACAAAAGAAGAAACAACTTGAGGCTAGAAACTAGCCGAATTACTACACTTTGAACTAAAATAGTGAATTGGGCCCTCAAGGATCTTTGACATGCAAAGGCTTATTATAAGACTGAAGCAGCAGAGATGAACAACCCACGCTAATGGATGAAGCAGCGATGCAAGCACCTGTAAGCCAAGGTGGTTACCGGATTCCAGTGAAGGGGAATAAAATTCCAGCCGCAATTGGCATCCCAACATCTGCAGCAATTAACCAAGGCTAGCGAGTCAATTATTCCATCACCCACCATTGCCACCATCCCTTTCATCTGCACCAAATTTAAGTTCAATAGTCAATACAAGGCAAGACTCTACTAGATCATCACAGGGGGTCAGAGGTGGTTCACTAATTATAGAGTACGCCATTGAATTTAAACTTCAAACACTGATAAATAATCAATCGTTTCCAGACAATAAATAGATTAGATTGTCAACCCAATACATCATCCTTCCAGGATTTTCCAAGCAGTGAATAAAACCTTGTGTAGTCACTTGGAGGGACTTAATTTACTCGACGGTGACAGGTTCCGTAGGTCCAAAAGCACTACACCACAGGTCAGAAGTCAAATTTGTAATAACTTTTTCGTCGATTGAACTGCTCATTGTTTCTACTATGGCCTTCATGCATATAGGCCTCCAAAATTAGTACCCAACAATGTTGTCACCTACTCCACTAATCATTGACCACTCCATTTCATTCGAAGATTCATATTCATAACGGAGCATGCAGATTTCTAGCTAATTTAATTGAAACGAGTACCTGTAATTCTTTGATCTTATCGGCTTTTCCAAGTGGATCTGTCTCAGCAAACACCTTATTAATTCCCACCTCCTTTGCTATTGCATTTGCTGTGGCCCAGTTATCACCAGTTACCTTGATACTTGAGATAGCAGATATGCATTGAGTGGAGAAACGACATGGCATGCCCAGCCTCTAGCTTCACCTGGATCAGTCACAGCAAAAGCTCCAGCAACCCTACCATGAATGGCAACTATCACAAGTGGGAACGAACCAGCTCTTCATTTTCCGACATGCAATGAATCCCAAGAAACTAAACTAATTCCCATTGCATTGATGCTAAAAGTATATACAAGGAAAAGAAGTAAAAACAATGCTGTTTAATGGGGCATCTGTTATCATGCTGAACCGATGATAATGAGTTAATGACAGTTCGCTACTAATATACTATTATTAAGATAATGCACAATATGACATGAACGGATGTTTACAGCCAGCAATTTTCCACAAACATACACCACAAAAATTAGAAGAATTCTCCCTTCATTTTAAAGCCCAAAAAAAAAAAAAAAAAAAATCCAATTTCCATGAAGGCTCCTCTGGCAGAATAATCTTGGAGAAGGAAGGAATAAATGTTCTTAGATGAGGCATGCATATTTTATAAATGTAAATGCCCATATGTCCATTTTATTAACTTGATTGCATAATATGAGATAGGTTAAATGGGAACAAAAAGCCTATTTCCCCACAGCACCATCCCAGAATAATCAAATTGGAAGTCCCTGCACTTTGGGAAGTTTTGCAGAAGGTATCCTTGTGCTATGATTATGATCCCTAATACCAAACAGAGCCAAGGTGCCTAGTTTCTTAAGCTCCAAATCCTACTATTTGGGATAAGCTGTCATTTTTACTATTTTCAAGTGGTTCCAGCCACAACCAAAATATTAAGCTGGGGTCCAATTTCAAGAGTTCCCATTACCTTGTGTGCCTTTTCAAGCGCATTTCCACCCTTGATGAGCCCATCTTGCGAACTGCGAAGAACCCCTTACCGTGGCAACCATGACAGCTGTAGGGATTGCTAGCCCTAGAGCAACAGAGGCAAGCAACCACAAGCACTGAAATGCCAAACCGCAGCGAAAGATCAAATCCATCCATGGCTTTAGGTAAAAACCAGCATTCTCCAAGTATAAAGCATCCCAGCCACGTTACAAATGCTGCTACAACAACCTGAAATTTTGGTGAACAAACAAGAGGATCAATTTTCCAATGAGCACTTGTCAAAGAGGACACAAGCACTACAAGGCTACAAAGTCCTGGATTTCGATCGAGAGAGAGAGAAGAGAGAGAGAGAGAGAGAGAGAGAGAGAGAGAGAGAGAAGAGTGTTACCTGTTGATGTGAACGAGCGACGACGGTGGATGGCGTCAAAGCCCTAAATCGCGAGAGAGACTCAGTTCACAGTACAGCGGTCCGCGAGGTCGTGCTCGTTGGATGGTGTCCGTCGTCCTCGGGACGGTGTTCGCTGGCGTCGATGGAGAGATCTGAGAGAGAGAGAGAGAGGGGGGATGGTTTCCTATGTTTGACTGTTTGGGTCTTGAGTCTGAGGCGACGGTCTCGCACGTTTTCACTTGTGAACACGCTTTTAGACATTTGTATTTTTACTCTCTCTTTTTTTTTCCCAAATAAAAGCGCTTGTATTAATAGCGCTTTTAACAATATCGCTTTAAGAAACTCAAAGCGCTGTTAGCAATTGCGCTTTCAAAAAACCTGCCACTCGATTATATATACAGGTTTTGTTGCCCGTATTTCACATCGTACTTAGACGGTATACCTCAACTGGGTCAGGTAAAGAAGCTGCTCTCTTGGCCCAATAAAAGACATGAGACATGGCGGTGACCATAACTATGGCTCGCTCTTTTGTTAACAACGCTCCTCTCCTTTGGACCAAGGGACCAGTCATGGGTTTAGGACTGCCACCACGCCTCTCCAGGATAACTAATAAATACCTCATCAAATTTAATACAACGTAATGATTCGGCATAAATTATATACATGAACGTGCCTTGCCCTAAGACATAAAAAGATTCTTTGAAAGACCAAAAAATAAATTAATTGCTAAATTATGATTAAGCATTAAGTATATACGCATAGACCTTCGATCACTCACGTGATGTTGCTAAATTATTATTGCGAACGGCTTTGATGACCGTTTGACGCACGTGCTCGATGTTTTTTTTTTGGTTCAACGCACGTGCTCGATGTTGAACAAAGCTATATATGCATATGTATAATTGAAATTTATTCATATTAAAATACCAGATATGAAAATACTAATTAAGTTCTTAGTCCTTCTACCCCACAAAAAAAAGGTTCCTAGCCCAAAAAGAACAATAAAAAGAAAAACTATTAAACATAATATGAAGCGATAGTGCTGGTATTAAAAGTGATCACCCCAACGTTGCTCGGCATGCTTGGCAGGCTTGGGTTCGAATCTCCCCCATAGCCGATTGTTGGCGGGCATCTACCTCTATGCGCCCTGCCCTGGGGGCTGGCATAACCTAGCTACCTTAAGAATTTATTAAGAAATACACCTTTTCATTTCTGAAAAAGGGTGTTGGGAGGACCCCCACAAGTTTTTAATGTAGAAGTGAATGCGCAAATTCATCACTGCAGCAATGAGAACACTAGAGAAGAAACAAATTGGAGGATAGCAACTAGCCAAAATGTAATTTCTCACGTTGAGCTAAAATAGTGAATTGGCCCTCAAGGATCTTTGACATGCAAAGGCTTCTTATAAGACTGCAGCAGAAGAGAGGAACAAACCACGCTAATGGATGAAGCAGCCATGCAAGCACCTGCAAGCCAAGGTGGTAACCGGATTCCAGTGAAGGGGAATAAAATTCCAGCCGCGATTGGCATGCCAAGTATGTTGTATCCAAGAGCCCAAACATAGTTGAGCCGGATCCGGGAAATTGTCTTTCTAGAAAGATCTATGGCTGTGATTACATCTTCCAAGTTGCTTTTAATAAGTACAATGTCAGCTGCTTCTATAGCTACATCAGTGCCAGCACCAATTGCCATGCCGACATCTGCTGCAACCAAGGCTGGTGAGTCATTTATTCCATCACCCACCATTGCCACCATCCCTTTCATCTGCAACAAATTAAAGAAGATTGATTGTCAAAAAGAGGCAAGACGCTACTGGATCATCACAGGGGGTCAGAGGTGGTTAAATAACTACAGAATACGACAATTAATTTAAACTTTTAAAACAGAAACAATCAATTGTTTCCTGTCAATAAATAGATTACATTGTCAACCCAATAAAATCATCATTCAAGCTTTCTACTGCGGCCTCCATGGATTAGGCCTCCAAAATTATTTCCCAACTGTGCTGTCACCTACCCCACTAACCATTAAACAATGTATTTTATTTAAAGATTCATAATTCATTTTGGGGCATGCAAATTTCTAGCTATATCAAAATGAACTTACCTGTAGATCTTTGATCTTATCGGCTTTTCCAAGTGGATCTGTCTCAGCAAACACCTTATCGATTCCTACCTCCTTTGCTATTGCATTTGCTGTGGCCCAGTTATCACCAGTTACCATGATACTTGAAATATGCATTGAGCGGAGAAATGAGATGACACGCCCAGCCTCTGGCTTCACAGGATCAGTCACAGCAAAAGCTCCAGCAACCCTCCCCTGAATGGCAACTAGCACGCAAGTGCGAGCCAGCTCCTCATTTTCTGAAATGTAACACTCAACCTCTCTTTCAATTGGGATACTAAAAGCCTGCATGAGTCTCTTGTTCCCAGCCAAGACCATTTTATCTCCAACTTTTCCACTCACCCCAGTACCTGGATGCACCTCAAAGTCCTTAGCCTCTGGGACATGTTCAGTGTGAGACTTATGGCGCAGCTTCTTAGCATGCTCCACCACAGCTTTTGCGATTGGGTGCTCACTATTTGCCTGACAATAAAAAATTGGAAAGAATTTTAAGAAATTGATTTCACATGTCTCCATTCAACAGCATTCCAAAATCCCCCAAATCTTTAACACACCTGAACTATACATGTCTCTTCTTATGTGTACATCAATTAGTTTTGTGATGGACTATGGAAAAAATCACTGGTTACTCATGGAATATCATGAGTACTGCATATAAATAGTTCTCAGCTTATTTATGACACTCCTAAGCTATTCCAGTAAATTCAACAATGACCACACATGCTTCTTTTAAACTCACATGCACCACTTCAACCACCCCAACACACTCACACAAACAAACAAACAAACAATTTTTTATTTTTCCCTTTTAAAAAGCCTCAATTCATTATAGATTACCGAGTCTGAATAATTCTTAACAGTCTTTGCAAGCTATTATGCTACCACCATCTTCGAACTATATAATGACCTGATTATGACCCAATACCTATTTAACCTGCATATGACCCATGTAATATATATATATATGAAAGTGCCTGATATTCAAATATATAGACCCACCTCTGTAGCAGTAGCCATATCACAAAATTCCTCCATTGAAAAATTGGAAAAGAGCACTGCACTAACTACCTGTGGTTTTCCAAAAGTCAGTGTCCCTGTCTTATCAAAGACAACTGTTTTCACCTGCAGGGTCAAAATAAAGCTTGGTTAAAACCTCTAACTCATAAATAAGGCAAAATATAGACAAGGAATAGAAGTAAAAACAATGCTGCTCAATAGGGCACACATGGGATTGTGACGATGATGAAAGTTTGCTACTATTACTAGGATGATGCACAATATGACATGAATAGGATGTTCACAGCCAGCTATTTTCCACAAACATACACTACAAAAATTAGAATAATTCTCCCTTCATTTTAAAGAAAAAAGAATCCAATTTCAACAAAGGCTCTCCTCAAAGTTTAAAATTGGAAAGGAGGGTATTAATGTTCTTAAATGAGGAGTGCATATTTTATAATTGTAAATTCCCATCTGCCATTTTATTAACATGCTTGCATAATATGAGATAGGTGAAATGTTGACAAATAGCCTGTCTCCCGAAAGCACCATCCTAGAATAATCAAATTGGAAGTCCCTGCATTTAGGGGAGTTTTACAGAAGGTATCAACAACGCATCAACTCATTGTGCTGTGATTATGATCCCTACTACCAAACAGAGCCAAGGTGCCTAGTTTTTTGTTTTTTGTTTTTTTTTTTTTTTTTTTGGAATAATTAGGTGCCTAGTTTTTTGAGCTCCAAATCCAACTATATGGGACTAAGCAGTCATTGAGTCTTTTCAAGTAAGTGCCAGACACAAACTAAATATTAAGCTGGGGTCCAATTTAAAAAGTTCCCATTACCTTGTGTGCCTTTTCAAGCGCATTTCCACCCTTGATGAGCACACCTTGTGAAGCACCCTTTCCTGTGGCAACCATGACAGCTGTAGGGGTTGCTAGCCCTAGAGCACAGGGGCAAGCAACCACAAGCACCGAAATTCCAAACTGCAGTGCAAGTTCAAATCCATCCATGGCTTTAGGTATCCAATGTTTAGGGTAAACACCAGCTTCTCCAAGGATAAACCATACCAGCCATGTTGTAAATGCTGCTACAACAACCTGAAATTTGGTGAACCAAAATGATAAATTTTCCAATGAGCACTTGTCATAGAATAAAAAGTTGTAAAACAGTATGTTCACACAAGAAATGGTATGATACATGCACTTGATGACCCTTATCTTGATGAAAATTATAATGGAGTGAAAGGTGTAACAATGGAATTAATAAAACATGCATGGCACAGTGTGTGGCCGTAAAATTTTTAGATTTTATAAAACTATACTGTGGTTCTAGAAGCTATTTGGGATTGGTTCCAAGATCAGGAAAAAAAAAAAAAAGTATCCCTCCTCCTATGACTAGTTATGAAGAACCAATGGAACTCATTCCCTCCAGCAGATACCATTTAGAGAAACTAAAACATAGTATGGTGTTAGCCAGTTAATCCAGAATTACGAGTGAAGCAGTTGTCCATGGAATATGGAACTGATTTCTATTCTCTAAAATGTGAAATGTAGGCTGAATCTGAAATTTCATTGTCTTCCCTTATCACTTCTATGTCATGGATTATCAGATACATTCAAACAACCAGATTTGTCTACCTCTTTTCTGGACTATATGACAGTGATTTGCACAAAGGTCAAAGACATTAGGCTTTTCTGGTCCAGGGTTTCTTGGAAGTCAGTGAAAAGAAGGGTTTAGAGAGAGCATCAGCCTACAAAATCTGCAATTAGGCTTCAAACCAAGAACAAGTTTCCAAATCCTGAACTGTAGAACCCCCTGCTAAAATCCTTGCACTGCTGACTAATATATTTTAAGTCTCTTAATTCACAGCCAATTTTACAGTCCCAATATTCTATTTAAGGGGAGAGCACCGCCCCCCCCCCCCCCCTCCAAAAAAAAATCCTGTGCATTGGGGGGAGGGGACGGGAGGGGAGAGAAACTTTAAGAGGGGTGGGGTTTGGAGGAACCTTGACAGTAAATCATTCAAAAAGCCTATGAAACTGATCCACTTATTGAAAATGCAATCAAATTAATCCAGGGCAACATATTACTTATAGGAGGAAAGAAACAATGTACTCACAGTAGGAACAAAAAACTTTGAAATTTGGTCCGCTAGTTTCTGAATAGGTGCTCTGGCAAGCTGAGCAGCTTCCACTAGTTGAACGATTTGGGAAAGAGCAGTCTCTGGCCCAACATGAGTGGCTTTAACCAGTAAGCATCCATTCTCATTCATGGTCCCACCAACAACCTGTGCACGAAAATTTCCATTCATAGTTCTCTAAAATGTCTCATGTATCAAAAAATGGAAGCAAACTAACAAATAGTACCTTGTCACCAGGTCTTTTAGCAACTGGTATTGCTTCTCCTGTGATCATACTCTCGTTCACATGGCTTTGACCATTTATAACAACCCCATCAATAGGAACCTTTGTCCCAGGAACAATCTTAATTATGTCATTCCTCTGTATCAGTTGAGTGCTAATTTCTGTCTCTGATATAACATTTCCATCACCATCTAATGTTAACAGATAAGCTGTATCAGGAGTAAGGTCTGTCAACTTTGCTAAAGCATCTGATGTCTTCCCTTTAGCCACAACCTCCAAATATTTCCCTAAGAGAATAAAGGATATCAACATGGCACTAGTCTCAAAGAAATCTTGCCCTTCGAATGTATCTGATGTCAACGCTTTTATTAGTATATATACAGAATAGAAATAAGCAGCATTGGTGCCCAGTGCAACCAGAACATCCATGTTAGCAGATCTACGTCTCAGTGCATGGTATGATCCCACATAAAACCTGGCAACCACATTCAAAGTCACATATGATTATTGTGTTCAACATAATACCTGCATATTCTACTTTCTCTTCGAGAAACAGATCCTCAAATTTTGACGACACATCACTAGCAATAAAAGGTTGTTAATAAATTCTTCTTTTAAATAAAAATGTAATTTAGTACCTTCTGCCAACAATGAACTGCACTGGTGTGCAAAAGATCCATCTTAGAAGCATCCCAACAGAAAGCATGTTATGAATCTTGTAATCCAACCAGTTCCCATAAGGATGAAGCATTGGAAGTACCATCGAGAAAATAAATACTGGAACCGCAAATACGCAGCTCCAGAAGAACTGGTCTCTATACATATGAACTTCATGCTGCCGTTCTGTTTCTCTATGTCTTGGAGGTACGTACAAGCTTGCATGGTAAACTTTGGGCCCATGACTGGCTTCTTGGATGCAATGTATAAGAGAACGCGGACCAGTGAGGTCCGGATCATAGCTGACAGTTACCGTGCTTCCCACCAAATCCATTTCAACATTATTCACACCTTCTACTGATTCAAGGGTGGATTGAATAATAGTACCATCTTCCGGAGAATTGATTCCTTCAAGCTTTAAGTGCACTTTGTTCACATCATTCCCAGAGCTAATGATATCGGCTCCAAAGCCAGCATCTTCTATTGCTTCAATGATGCGGTCAGTATCAGTGAGGTTTGGATCAAAGTGGACCTTTGCTTCTTCAAGAGCTAGGCCCACCACTGCTTTTTTGACTCCGTCAACCATTGAAAGAGCACGTTCAGCAGACTCAGAACAGCTGGTGCAAGCCATTCCTTTGATTCTGAGCCGGCAGATTGCTATGTCTTGTTCTGGAAACTCATCAACTTGAAAACCTGTGTCTTCTACAGTTTCTTTTATTGCTTTTGCCTATAGGAGAAGTTCATTGTAAATGCTTAATTCTCATAGAAGTATAAAACATAAAGGTAAGGTAAAATTAAAATCAAATCAAATCGTACAACCACAAATATAGATTCATCATAAATGAAATAACATCCCATCCGGCAAGAGTAGACTAGAGGTCGAGAATCTCATGAGTCAATAGTGTTCCAAGCAAACAAAATATTTTGAAGGAGCACACCTTATGCTTTGCATTTACTATCCCATAAAGGCTCCTTTTAACACACATGCGTGCTCTCTCTCTCTCTCTCTCTCTCTCTCTAGCGTGCACATAGAGACAGAGACAGAGACAGAGAGACTGCATATATTTTAGAGAATTGTTTGTATTATCTGCATAACGGAGGTGAAAATCTAAACTCCAACAGATTGGAAAGGAACATAAAATGATACCAACTTGTCCTATAATCTGAAAATGACCAAAAATTGGTTCTCCTATTTAAAACTAACACAAATACGTTACTTCAGAATTCAGCTCTATTCTAAAAGAAAACTTACTGTAATGTGTTTTGGCAAGTATCGGACTTCAGCTTGGCCTTGAAGCGGCGACACCATGACACTCACGACCCCATTAAGGTTTCCCAGTGCAGATTCTATGGACGTCGCACAAGATCCACACTTGATATCTCTTATTTTAAACGTAACTGACCTAATTTTCTTATCGCTATTTTGAATCGGTTGAGGAACAGTGACTGAAACACTGTCTGGAGGTGGCAATAGAGGCACCTTCAGATCATCCTTCCCATTAACTTCCATATTCTTCACCCAAGGTTTCGAATTCATCAATCTTCAACACAGAAAGGATCAATAAACACTGAAGTCAGATTCTTCATAGTTGTATTTACCGACTACCCATTTTCTAATGCAAACCTTCAATGTCAATGGGAAAACCCAATATTAAACAAGAAAGTTAAAAAATATCAATAACAATTCAAATAGTTTACACTCGTAATTACCAAGTACCCCACAAACCTTAATTATCAATCACAAAAGAACAAAGCATGAATATTTATTACAATTGCTTCAATATTTTTCTACACCCAATAAGAAATAATACATTTAAAATTCATCTATCCAAAACAATAGAGGAAGTAAACCACCCAATTTCTAATACAAGCCTTTATTATCAATTAACAAACAATTAGACAGTAATATGAAATTACAAACACTTCCCTATTCATAAAATACAAAAAAGAACTTCAAATTCATAAATCCTTGAATGCAGAGACACGAAACACAGAGTCAATCATCTAATACAATTATTTACCAGTTACCCGGTTTCAATTACATGCATTCAGAGTCAATGAAAGGTCAATTGAAGAATAAAATTTTAAGAACATTTCAATGTTATCTGTATATATGAAGCTTCATAAATTGCTTGAGTACCGTCCATCAATATTCATCAGCTCAACAACAAACCAAGAAATAAATAAAGGAAACCCAAACTACAAGCAAGATGACTTAACAGAACTCAGAATCCAACACCAACTAACAATACTCAATATGAAATTACAAAAACTTCTCTGTTCGTATAATAAATAAAAAATGAACTTCAAATTATAAATGCTCAATTGCAAAGACACGTAAACAGAAAATTCATCAGAATTCACCAAGTACCCAGCTTTGAGTACAAACATCCAAAGTCAACGGAAGGTCAAGTCAACAATAAAATTTTGAAAAGCAATTCGATCCTATATCTATACATGAAAGCTTCGTAAAGTAGCTGGAGTACCATCCATCAGAATTCATCAGCTCAATAACAAAGCAAAAGTACTCAAAATTCAACAGCAACACAGTACTGCGTGGTCCGAACCAAAAAAGATCAGATATCGTAATACAAATAAATTCTCCAATATAACACAGAAAGAAATGAAGAAAGGGAACTCAACATACAGAGAAAAGCGACTCGGTATGTCTCACAAACATAGACTTTGTAGGGAAACCAACACATATGCATAGATATAGATAAGATATAAAGTGTAAGATTGATTCAGTCATACAGAAAAAGCTCTAGAGTACCATGAATCTCTGCAACTATATATATATATATATGGAGAGAGAGGGAGAGAGAGAGCAGGACCTTTTAACGTATTCGCTGACAGGTGACAAAACGGCGATCACGTGAAAGAGAGGACAAAAGACTTTTAGGGTTTAGGGTTTATGAGATGTGTTTGGTTTGTATAGGAGAGAGGAGGTGGGAATTAGGGTTTTCTGCGTAAGAGGCAGAGAAGGCAGAAAGGTGAGGTGACAGCAGAACGCAAACGAAGGTTGGGCAGCGTTTGGCATTTCTGTGGTGGTTCGCCCCCTTTTTGAATTTTCGAATCCCTAACGTCTTACGGTGATTCCCACCAAAATTAACCACCGACTCCGAAACAGGTTAAAAATGGTCTCTGAATTTTTCCGCCCTCCCCATCTTGGCCATAGTAAAAATAAAAAAAATACTCCAATAATAATAAAAGAATCTCAAGTCGGATTAGGACCTTATCCGACATTGGATTAGCATAGTGTTAGGAGTTAAAGGTAAGTAGAGTTTTGAGTTTTTAAAAGTTGTCTACATTGAAATGTAACATGTTTATTGATCGTATATGTTATTTCATTATCTTTATATATTTAATCATGTCGATGTGTAATCTAATGACTTTTTTTCTCTTCCAAGTCTTACCCATAATCAAATAAAATAAAATAAAAATATATGCATATCTCTCGGGCATCAATATTTACATATAGAGATGGTATAAAACATTTGTTTGATACGAAGCATTTTAAAACTCGATGGTTTTTAGTAGTTAACGTAAACGAAATGAATTACAAGCATCCATAATCACATTATAGGCCCAAAATCCCGACAATGCATTGCGTCCCACAAAATCAAAGTCCTTCCACTTATACATGTTATCTAAGTCCATGGCTAACCACTTTTTGAATTTTGCCCCGAATATAATGGGAAAGTTTGCCCAAATGTATTCAATATATAGATGATTAGTTTAGATGGTCCTGTCTTGCTTTTTCAGCCTTGCGCGTGCTGTATTATAACGTACAAGCACTAAGGTTTGAAATCTGCCACTGGACGACATTGATCGTGCATTTCCAATATGCTTTTCCATGTTCATCCCATTAATTCGAGAAGGCACATAGGTGATTCTGTGATAGGTCACCTTCATTGACCCACATGTTGGGTGAACCAACCTTATCCATATGCTAGCTAGCTGCAGTCTTTTCTCCACTACATCAATTATCTTCAGTGTCCCATTCGAAGGAATTGAGGGCCTTCTATGGCCGTGTGTACATGCTTCAAAAATGCTTAATCCTCTGTTCTCAAAGTTGCAAGAATCGAAAAATATAAGACCAAAACATGTTTGAAAATTTGTTCTCAAAAACCATTTTCCTGAAATTTACGTTAACGACGGCTCACTTTAGAGAACATCAAAATTATTATCATCCATAAGCTTTTTCAAATGGGATTTTAGATTTGGTGTTGTGCATATCCAAGACACTCAACTCCTAGATCATTGGAACGAAATCCAGGTAAAAAAATGGCTCGAAATTATATAGGGCCGGGAGGACCACCCAATACGGATGTTTGAATAGACTCCCGGCCAATTGCGAGGCCTTCTTGTTGGTTGATCTTCCTAATTGATAACATGACCAGGGAATCTACGTACTGTGGGAAAAGAATCCAAAGAGTCTTGGACAAACACACTTTTGAGTTTTGAGTCCCAAGGAGCAGAGGAATCTGTACTTACTGCCATTTCCACATTGCATCATGGAACATATATACCTTTTTGCAGCCTCATTATTAGGGTATCACATCACCCTACTCTTTTAGTTCAATCTAAGGTTGGGTTTTGGCAACCTTGTTTATAATTAATAGAAACTTCTAGCTTCTTCTGTTTTAAATTTCAAATTGTACCAATACATGCCATATCGGCCAGCCGATAAGTGAATCTGATAAATGAATCCAATGGATATGTATTGACACTCAGTTTGCAATGATTATCGTGCCATTTAGCTAGGATTTTTCGGAGTGACAAATGCATAAGATGGTGATATTGTGGTCCAGGAATGAAAATGGTGTACTCTGGGGTTTGTTGGGGATTTATGTGGAGAGGTCTTCACCATACTATGTGAAAGTAGTGGCTCAGGTGGCCCATGGCTGGTGGTTGTGGCTAGGGCCGGTGGTCCATTTGGTGCTTTATAGGGGTGGAGGAATGGCAATGACATATCAACGTTTGTTGAGGTACAACCATGGCTGAATTGAATTGGAGCACAAATGTTTGATGGAGGTAAAAGTAAGGGTCATACTTGAATGAATGAAGTTTAGGTGTCAATGTTTGTGAAAGAAAAATGCTTACACAACAAAATGACCGGTGTTATTACTTTCCAAATGATGGATATTAGGGTATACACATATATGTCTGTACAACAGTGTTATAAAAAAATTGACTGACACGAGAATGCATAGACATGTGCTAGTGAAAACATATGGTCCGAGGGGCCGCCAGGGTTGATCATGCATGGAGTTGCTTGGCTATGGTCTATGGACTTGGGCTTGGTGCGTGTCCATGGGGTGGCAAAGTAGCTGTTAAAAATAAAATAAAATTAACGTAGTTGGTGGAGGACATCTCTTTCATTCAAATATTTACTAATTAAGGGGTTTTCATCATCGTAAAATTGTTGTTTATTCATCTAGTGATAAAAATTATAAAATATCATTTGGTTGAAAAGGTTATTTTAATTTTTAAAATAAAGTGGCACTTTGAAATTTTCAATTTTATGGGCCGATCGTAGAAAACAAAAGTAGAAACATAACAGCCGTGTGCAATTCCACCACCTCCTCCGAGAAAAAAAAAAATATAAATAAATAAATCGTTTTCTGCCCATGTTTGATCATATATGGACACTCAGTTTACATACATTGACAGATTAAGACTTAGATGAAATTTAAGCAAATTGGAACTTAATTGGAAAGATAGAAAACAATTGAACTTTCAAATATTTAGGATGTCGATTCAGCACATTAGTTTAACAAGAGCTGTTTTAGCATTAGCATAGGTACGTGGGTGGGTGAAGTCTAGATTTTTAGATCAAGACCTCCACCCCCGCGCCCGCCCAAAAAAAAGAAAAAAAAGTGCTTGTGTATTATAACAGATCAAATTTCTTCTTCTTTTTTTTTTTATATCAAGAAGTTCCTTGGAATGCTTACACACCCGGTCAATGTCTTTGGTCACATAGAGTCTCTCATCCATGCACGGATAATTAGAAGACATAACTTCATAAAAGTGGCCTTAAGAGGAAACGGTGAGAATTAGACCCAAGACCTCTTACCTAGGAAGAGACTTTTGGATCATTCAATCCACCCCTCAAAGTTTATGATACACAGACATTTGAAAACTAAGAACTAAAGAGCATTTATAGGTTAATGAAATTTTTGGCCAGTGGGTACTTGGTATTTGCAATTTTGCATTGCCTGCCTTCTTAAAATAAAGGGAAATTTAAATTTGAAAGCAATAAATGTACTTTCAAAAGGTCAACTAAAGGATGGCTTGTATATGGGGCAGCTATTGTTACCTTTCTACAATTTTTTTTTGCACCCTTATTTATTTTAAATTTCTCAAGATTCATTGAAAAATATTTTTTAAAAAAATTTATGAAAATTGAATGTATTATCAATTAGAAAACATTATACTGGTCAATTTTATAGAATAAATTTTTTAAAAAATATTCTTGTGGTTGAAGTGTTTTTTTGGACCATTTGTTCATGTAATGACGGTTTTAATTTATTTTCTTAAGGGTCTGCTTGGGAAACTGCAAATTTGGTTCAAGACTGACTTGTTCAAGGTAATGCAAATTTAAGTGGGAACCGTTTCAGCTCATAGCCTGTTTGGTAGAAATCAGGGTTCACCCCTGGTTCTTATTCTTACGTTGTTTGGTTCAAATCGTCTATTATTTATACACTGCAACTGCTACAACGAATATATATAAGAAGAAGAATGTATAGTGTATAAGAAAAAGAAGAACATGATTATAAATATAAAAAGAAAAAAAAAAAAAGGATTATCAGAAAGAGAAGAAGAGCACAAAGAAGAAAAAGAAGAAGAGCAAAAGAAGAAAAACATGCTGATCTCAAAGTGAAATCCAGATGTGGGTGATCTATACGACTAAGAAACCCTTTTCACTCATTATTATATACACCTACGAATATATCGATGCAGAATTCGCATGTTGACGTAATTACGGGGCACTGGGGATTGCAATCATCCCAGGAAGGTTTCATTTGCCTTGCTCCCAAAGTCCCAAGGTCAAAGCCTTTAAACGTACAACTTACTCCTTCATATTATTATTATTGATTTAAGTAAATTATTAGATTATCGGCCTATCGCTTTACAGCCATGCTCGGTTCTTTATTATAAAAAGAAAATTGTTAAAGGATCCAAATTTTTGTCCAAATTTACTTGTACAATTTTTATGGCATTTGATGTGGTATGATGTGACAACAGATATAGCACAATACATCAATCCAGCTTAACATGTATAATTTGTTTGTATTTTATATTGTTGCATGCATTACTAGAACTTACCATGTAGTTTTATTATTACGAAAAACACAGCCTAATGAGATCACGTGAATACCACTTAATCCGACTTCACAACTTGTCTTGGATTGTGCAAGATTAGAAACTACTATTTTTAAATAAATAAGGAAAATTGATTATGTGCATGTATTTCCATATTCACGTATCTATTTATTTGTGTTTTTAAATTCATATATTTCTGAAATATTTATAACATGCACCAAAAAATGAGTAAATGAGTAGAAGTGGAGAGGGAGTTCCTCCACCAGAGGTGGATCGAGGCAAGTAGTGTTTTGCAAGATTTTTTTTTCTTCTTTTTTGTCATGGCTCCTTTATAATAATAAAAAAAGAAGAAAATTTTCTTTAAAAGCGGCATTGCTAACACCACTTTTAATACAACTAAAAGCGGAGTTGTTAACGCTGCTTTTGATTTTTTTAATTTTTAATTTTTTATTACAATAGTTTTAGACAAGAATTATTATGTTGATTTGGAATTAATTTAAGTAGCTTGTATTTCATCTTTTCTTCCTTTTTCAATGTAATTAAAAGCGGCATTAATGCTGACACCGCTTTTAATTAATTAATTAATTTATTACAATATCCTTAGACAAGAATTATGTTGATTTGGAATTAATTTAACTAGCATGTATTTGACTTTTATTTCATTGTTTCTTGTTTTTCATCAGTGGCTCCTTAAAGAAAAAATTCCTCTAGAGCAACACTGCTTTTAAATTATTTTTTTTCCAATATATTACACTGTGTTTGGTTTGCGGAAAATGCGAGAGAAAGGAAAAAAATATGAAGGATTATATTTTCCCTCGTTTGGTTGTAATGGAAAGTGAAAGGAAAAAAAAGTGAGATGGAAAAGGGGGTAGGAAATTTTAATAAAACTTTTCCTTATAAAAATGTGAGGAAAGTTTGGAAAAATTTATGAGAAAATTTTATCGGGCTCAAAACTATAAATTCGCTCCCTCACCTCTTTTTTCTTCTATATCCTTGTAGAACATCTCCTATCCTAAATAATAATAATAATAATAATAATAATAAATAACCAAATAAAAATTATAGGCTTTGTACATTTTTGCAAGTGCCCCATTGGCTAAGGTGACGGGGCTTGACTCTTCTTCTACATTGGTGATGCCCCTTGTGTAACATTGGAAAATATTTTCATCTAATAGCTGCAAATAAGGGGCATAAAATCCATATTAATCGTTAATTTTGAGAATGTAAGACCAAATACACTTTTGTTTCTATTGTGAGAGAGAGAGTGGAAGAGAAAGAGAGAGAAAAGGGTGGGGGAAAAGAGTGAATGCATTATAGAAATCCCCAACGCTCAAAGAATACCCAATACTTGAAATGAAAGCATACATTCCATTCATCAGATTTTTTTTTTCTTAATTTTAATTTTATTTATTTATTTTTTTTGGCGGGGATGGGTAATAAGTTTTGAATCTCAACCCCAATTCCATATTTTCACCCATGTCCTACTGTGGACCACTCTTTAATAAGGGCTTGATCATGCAATTGTAAATTGAACTGAATTGAGTTGATTGGAATAATAAATTGCTTCGGCTTTAATCATTAAATTAATAAGTTCGAAAAATAAGTTCAAACTTTGCTCATTTATTTTACAAACTAAACAAAGTTCATAAAAAAAAAGAAAAAAGAAAAGTTGTTCTCGAGTTATTTGATTATTTAAAGTATTAATAAGCTTAATTATCATAATAATACTCTATTATAGATTAATTCTATCGATTGTAAAAATAAAACTAAAACTAAAAAATAAAAAAAGGAAGGAATTGCTCTTACCATTTGTTGGTTCACCTAGATGAATTTGAAGGTGATTAAAAGCTAGAGATCTATTTTGGGTGGCGCATCTAATAGGTTACCCAAATATATCTGCGAGCAAATTGCCAAGACATTCAAGAAAAGATGTAATAGAATGTACTGATGTAGGAGTTCATGTATGATAGAATTGTACTTGAGTACTCAATATATTAGTATTTTTATCTTTTGGTACTAAATTTCATTTATTATTGAAGTTATGTTCCAGAATTGCCTTAATTCCATGGGTGTAAACGTAGAGCCTTACAATGCTCGTGATGAAAGTCCTTGTTAGAACCGAATACAAATTTTACCTTAAAATAGTGAAGTATATCAAATTAGGTTGAGTTGAGGCGTGGATCAGATCGCTCTCTTTAAAATGGTTCGCGCCATTATGGGTATATTTGGTATAATAGTTTCTATTAGTACACTGCCTCTAGGATATAACAATCCAGCTTTTCTGTCAATTCTCTTAATATGCTTTACTAGAGAACTGTAATGAAAAATAAAAATCCCAAATATCAACCTTAACATCAGAAAAATGAAAAATCCCAGCCACATTTAGATTATTTTTCCCAAATCAAAACCCTAATCCCACAAATCCACATTAAATCAAGCACTTTATTTTCATAACCCTGAAAAATCCTAATGTCTCCACCCCATATAAGAAAATGTTGAAGAAGAAGAAGAAGAAGAAGAAGAAGAAGACGAAGATGATGGCGATTCAAACGTTGAAGGAGAAGATGATGTCTCCACTTCATAAAACGCCATAGTATGATCCTATCTTCGTGAAATTTTTTCCTTTTTCCTCTTGATGGAGCTAGAGATTAGAGTTTTCTCCATCTTGCTAAAGAAACTGATGACTCTTTCCTGTACGCAAGAGAGAAGGGGCGAATTTTTGATTTCCTCACAAATCACGGGCTATATGGCTTTTATAAAAACCAACTATTTGTTGGACTGATGCTACCTTGCTTTTGACCCTATTTCCGGATAAGTGAGGACCATATTTCAAGCTTCAACGTGTTTACCAAGCACTAGGATGGCAAAATCAGACCGACTTTGCATGCGGAAAACCCGGTTTTGGCAATTGCCAAACAGCTCCTAACAGTAAAAAACGCAAGAGATTTTTTTTTAACTTTGTCTATTTTGTGAGAAAGTCTTTATTTTGTCCAAAAACGTTTCTCAAATACTAGTAGTGTGGTTTGTACACACGCTTTCAATTGCACCCGCACTCGGATTTCCATATCTGGAAGGACGGACTGCTGGCAGTCATGCGTACACCAGTGACTGTTGCTTCTCTTTTCGGGAAGCTGCTCTGTAACTAGGGTTTATCCCCTCTAAAAACCCACACCAAAAACCCAAGATGTTGCTCTAACTAGGCTTTCCCATTCATACCCACTCCTTCTTCAACCTCTCAAACCAATCAACAATGCCGGCAAACGACGGCGTTCGATTCACATCATCTTCTCTTAAAATCCCTATCCCTCCCAACAAGCCCACACCCATACACTTCGTTTCCCAAACCCTAACTTCACATCTCACCAAAACCAAACACTCACTGATTCAACTCATCACATCCCTCAAAACCCGCTCAAGTCTCGCGCTATCCAACCCTAACTCTCCACTTTTATGCTCCTCATCTTTGTCCTTGACTCGGCCCGATGAGTCGACTCAGGATGTGTTGGAAAGTGGGCTGACTCGGCAGAAGGGTTGGCAGGGGCATGTCAAATCGTCCCTTTTGTGTTCGGCGTCTTTGGCTTTGACTCGGTCCGATGAGCCGACTCAGGGCGCGTCGGAGGGTGGGGCGGTGACTCAGCAGAAGGTGGGTCGACACGGGAGGGAGGACGAGGAGAGGGTGTTGATTAGTGAGGTTTTGGTGCCGCAACAAGGATGGCGAGAAGCTCGAGAGGAAGGATCTTGAGGCTGAGGCGGTTGCGGCGTTGAAAGCGTGCCGGCCGAACTCGGCGTTGACGGTGCGAGAGGTTCAGGAGGATGTGCATAGGATTATTGATAGTGGGTACTTCTGCTCTTGCATGCCCGTCGCCGTAGATACCCGGGACGGAATCCGGTTAGTCTTTCAGGTATGTTTTTGGAATACGTTGATGTATTTCATGAAGAGCAACTTAGGAATGAGTGAGATATGCATTGTTGAGGAAATGTATGTTTGAATCTGTATATATGTCTTATGGGTATATTTGAAGAGGAGAAGCTAAGGAATGAATGGGCAATGTATTGTTCGAGGAAATGTTTGTATGCAGTGCCTCATATAAGCATGTTGAACTCTTTTCTAAATTTCATCTGTAGTGAACTCCAAAATCTAAATGACCAAAAAATTTCGTTTCAAGTTTCATTTTGGCGTATTTTGTGTCCAATACAAACTTCATGGACATGTCCTAGGCAGTAATAGAGACACATTGCTTTTCCAGTTTGGCATAGCATAATTATAACTGTATAAAAATGTTTTCTTGTGGCATAAGGTAGAACCAAACCAGGAGTTCCAAGGATTAGTATGTGAAGGTGCTAATGTTCTTCCATCAAAGTTTCTAGAGGATGCTTTCCGCGATGGACATGGTTGGATTTCTAATGTTTATTTAATTGTAGTTTTGTTATTACTCTTTTTTCTGTTACAC
Source organism: Liquidambar formosana (assembly GCA_039720395.1). Taxonomy (NCBI): domain Eukaryota; kingdom Viridiplantae; phylum Streptophyta; class Magnoliopsida; order Saxifragales; family Altingiaceae; genus Liquidambar; species Liquidambar formosana. Next base: position 33,133,015 of record CM077831.1, read on the forward strand.
ACGCCCATTGATTATTTTCTCTCCAACACCCCATTTTTGAGAATGTTCTCATAGGAGACTTTCATTCTGTTTGGATTTTGGTGTCAAGTTGTGCAGGAAAAGTGGTTAATATTAGGCGTTTGGATGATGTGATAACTTCCATCAATGGTTGGTACATGGAACGGGGCCTTTTTGGCTTGGTTAGTGTTTCATTTATTATAAAAAGTAACTTCTATGTATGAGGTTTTGTAGGAACATATACTTGTTTTTTGGTAAACTTGTAATTCGCCTTTGTTTTTGACAAAAAGTTTGTTCATGTTAATATGCAATTGTTTTATGATCATTGTTACAGGTTTCAGATGTTGAGATTCTTTCTGGGGGAATTATTAGGTTACAAGTTTCGGAAGCTGAGGTCAATAATATCTCCATTCATTCCCTTGATAGGAGGACGTAAGAAGCTGCCTTCAAATTACTATATATATATATATATACACTTCATCAAAAAAAAAAAATATATATATATATATATATACATATATATATATATATATATATATGTATTAAGTATCTTCAACATCATTCTTCATGCTAAGATTTCACATCTAATATTTTTTGCTTTTCTGTTATTTTCAGTGGTGAGCCAACTGTAGGGAAGACTAAGCCTGAAACAATACTTCGGCAACTTACAACCAAAAAGGGCCAGGTAAATCTGTAGTTTTGTGAACCTAGCCTTTCTACTTGAAGAGACAATGTTGCTCATAATAAATCGTGAGGTAGTGAGTAGTCTTAGTTCTGCTCTTTATTCAGTATCACTATATCAAAATGTCCTACGAAATTGGTTGTTATCTTTCTTCAGGTGTTTGTGTTTGTGACTTTAAGTATAACTATAATCCCCAGTCCCCATCTTTGTCTTTAAGTTTTCAAATATGTGCCTTTATTATGGAAACACATTGATACTCAAACCTTCACATCTGCCTCCGATGGACTTTCTGAGTTGGGACCATTATATTATAAAGGCTAACAATGAGTTACCATTTCTTCATTGTGATTTTGTATTCAGTATTTAGATGAAATTGTTTTGTCTTTGCTCTCATGTTTGGACCATCAGTTTTAGTGCCTACACTCCGAGATTAGTAGGGTTCTTTTAATTTGGAATACTCATGTAGGTCTACAGTTTGCTTCAAGGAAAAAGAGATGTAGAGACAGTGTTGACGATGGGAATCATGGAAGATGTTAGCATTATTCCCCAGCCTGCGGGAGGTAAAATGAAACTTTGTTCATTTGATTTATTTGATGATATTATATATAACAAGCCAATTGGTTTCAATTGATGATCAAATTCTATTTGAATACCATATGCATTAGATGATATTATAGGATCGTACAAGCTAATAGGTTTCAATTATTGATCAAATTCTATTGGGATACCATATGCATTTGACACTTGCACTTGTGTAATGTCCTCAATAAATAGTTTAGACATTTTTTTTCTCAATTTGTGGATTGATTAGGAAACTTGTTTGAAAAAAAAAAAAAGTTGAAGAGAAAAAGCTAGAGTACAAATGAGCCACTGATTCGATAAGTATGAAATCATTGTTTTGAACCATGTTAGTACTCTGAAACTTTTGGTTTTTGTGGGGTTTGAAATTTTTGATGTATGAAGCATGTGGGTGGATATGATCTTATGAATGTGTACTTGTTTCTATATATATATATATATATAGATATAAACAGTTACATTTTTTCATGGAAAGCTATTAGTGGTTTGAAACTCAATTATATTGCAATATTGCAGATACTGGTAAGGTTGATTTGATAATGAATGTTGTTGAGCGAGTAAGTGGAGGTTTTTCTGCTGGTGGTGGAATTTCAAGTGGGTGAGTGATGTTATTATGGAGGGGGCAAGTCTTGATACTATTTGACTAAATTTACTTTTATATTGAAGTTTTAGCTTTTATTCTCATTTATGCGATACATTCTGAAACAATAAACATGTGGTGGTTCTTATGTTTGTAGGATAACAAGTGGCCCTTTGTCGGGACTAATTGGAAGGTAAAATTACAAACTATAGTATCTGATGGCACAGTTTTCTTGTTTTGCATGCTACATCTGTCCTTTCTTTTCATTGTATTTGTGCACATGTATGTATGGTTATTTGCTTGATGTAAACTGCTTGGTTGGATTTTAATCTATTTATTACAGAATTAGAGCTGTCTTGTTTTTCAAATTGTAAATGCTAATATGACATTAAAGTAACGATATTTCCAGGAGGGTGGATATTTTTTTGTTTGTTTGTTTGTTCTTTTATTTTTTATTTTTTTTCCTTGTTAGCTTCAAGCACTGTACTATGTTCATGTGACCTCCCATGATTATGCTGTTCTACTCATTTTTCCAAACTTCGATTTGCAGCTTTGCATATTCTCATAGGAATGTTTTTGGAAGAAATCAGAAACTTAATATTTCATTAGAGAGGGGACAGATTGACTCAATATTTCGTATAAACTACACAGACCCATGGATTGAAGGAGATGATAAGCGTACATCTAGATCAATCATGATTCAGGTAATCTTAGGTTTTCTTTTGTTCAACTACCATGGTTTTCTTAATGATGGCCAGCTACTTATTAGTGAAAACTGCTTCTTTTTGGATTAGAATTCAAGAACTCCGGGAACGCTTGTCCATGGGAATCAACCTGATCAAAGTAGCCTGACCATTGGCCGGGTCACAGCTGGTATTGAATTCAGTCGACCCTTTAGGCCAAAGTGGAGTGGAACAGCAGGACTTATTTTTCAGGTAGTCTACCAAACTCACCATTTCCCCTGCCTAGTTTCTCTGCCTTCTCGGATCCTTCAGTTTTTCATGGGCATCCTTGTTGCAGGGTTGAATTGGTGGGTAGCTTTTCCTGATAAGTGATAATTTTATTTAAATCCATACATGAGAGTGAAATGTTAATTATCTCCCCTTTTCTTTTCACCTTTACTAATGGTGGTTTATTGTCTGCATGTTGGACTGGGGTATTTTATGGAATGGTATGTTCAGTGCTCCATAACATGACATAATGATACTTCCACATCTCTATATTGGACAAGTCTTGCAATTCTTTTGTTGTCTCTGTGAATTTAACTGTAAAAAAGATCACTCTTTTAGTCATTAATTCAGATTTATTTCTTTATTCCATTGTATTTTCTTTGCATTATTCACCTCCATCTACTGATCCCCAACATATCAGCATACTGGAGCTCGTGATGAAAAAGGGAATCCTATTATTAAGGATTTTTTCAGCAGCCCTCTGACTGCCAGGTATGCATATCTGAAGACTGATATTAAGGAAATTTTATGGGCTTTGCTGCCTAGTGTTATTTATTTTAAAATTTTTCCAGCGTGGTCGAATATATTTGCCTCTGATTTTCCATTCTTTGTTTTCCAAACTCATTGTGCAGTGGCAATACCCATGATAATATGTTACTAGCCAAATTTGAGAGTGTCTATACTGGTTCGGGTGACCGTGGCTCTTCAATGGTTTGTTGTCTATAATCTGTGTTACAGATTTACTGATCACTTTATCTGTGGATCCTCATCCTTGTCATGTTTGCAGTTTGCATTCAACATGGAACAGGGGATTCCTGTTTTTCCTGAGTGGCTGTTTTTCAATAGAGTAAATGTTCGTGCCAGGAAGGGTATAGAAATTGGTCGTGCTCGTCTTCTATTAAGGTATAGTGCCCTTTTCCTATGTTTCTTGTGTAGAAGTAGTCTAAGCATAAAATCTACAGGTTGATAGGGAGGATGGTCAGCTTGGTCTCATACAGCTCTTTCTTCAAACACCCTATTTTATTGTTCATAGTGAAGCAAAGAAAATGCTGTGCTGTTCTAGTTTGCTAACTTGCATTGTTTTTCATTGCTATGTAGTTTGTCTGGTGGTAGTGTGGTGGGTAATTTCTCTCCTCATGAAGCATTTGCTATTGGTGGAACAAACAGTGTGAGAGGTTATGAAGAAGGTGCTGTGGGCTCTGGTCGATCTTATGTGGTTAGCTCCGGAGAAATTTCTTTCCCCTTGGTAGGTTATCACGGTGCAATTTTTGTCTATGTATTGTATGTTTCACTTATGTTGGTGAATTATATTGCTTTTTTTTGAAACGCTATTCTGCAAGTCCTTTATTTTTCTATATTAGAACACTATTCTGCTGTCCAGTCCTTTCCATATCAAATAGTTTTACATATATCTTGAAGCTGAGCTTCCTATATGTACTTTAAGTTAGAATGTGAACACATATCTAGCAGCTCTTTCCTCCTTGGTAGCAAGTTTGCCGTGCATTATCAAAAGTGGTGTCCAGTTATGACATTTCAAACTGAAAATACTGCACGGAGGGAGAACGATATTAACGAATGAGAAATAAATCAAGACAAACAGGATTCTCTCTCTCTCTCTCTCTCTCTCTCTCTATTTTATTTCAATTGTACACAGGATGGGGGGATGGGATACTTTTTTATACGGTTTCTTTTATATTTTAAGCTCTTACTAAAGGGCCTTTTTTTTTTTGGGGGGGGGGGGGGGGGGGGTGTGTTGGTTGCTATGCTTCTGTCTCATGTATGTGGGCTTTGGTCTCATTTGGAAACACAGTTATCTTTAAAAATAAAAAAAACAAAAAAAAACTGGATTGTTAATACAATTATCTTTATTTATTTAAAAAAAGTTGTGGATAGAATGGTGTAAATTATTTGAAAACAAGATCTGGCTTTGGATAGTTTAGGGTCTAAAAGACACCTCCTTGCTGACCTCCCTTTCTCGCTCTCTTCCCCACCAAGTAATTTTAAATTGTATTAAAATTCTTTATACACTATTTCTCCACTCTTTCCATATTTTGCAGTTTGGGCCAGTAGAAGGGGCTATTTTTTCTGACTATGGAACTGATCTTGGATCGGGCCCAACTGTACCTGGTAGGTCTTCTTGCCTTATTGAACTTACTGTTTACATTTCTTCTTATTTTTTATCCTTCATAAATATTTTAGGGGAGGGGTATTTTTTATGTCTTAAAGTTGGTGACTCTAATAATTCCCCTGGTTAAACTACTTCCATTGCCTAAATGGTCAATCCTCATTATTTATATATTTCTTAGTACCTTTGTAGTTGGCCAGTCCTTCGTTTAATGCTTGGGCAATCTAACATAATTTTCATATATTCTGTACCAGGTGATCCTGCAGGGGCAAGGCTAAAACCTGGAAGTGGATATGGATATGGGTTGGGAATTCGTGTGGACTCTCCTTTAGGTCCTCTCCGACTTGAATATGCATTTAATGACAGGATGGCAACGAGGTTTCACTTTGGTGTCGGTCACCGGAATTAAGACAGGTCCTTGCACCATCAATATCCTTGCCTGATGATATTTGTTATTATCTTCACATAATCTACTTAATTGTTTTGGTGTACAGACGTACCACAGCTAATGAAGTGTTTTTTGTTTTATTTTATTTATTTGTATCGTCTTTTTAAGTTTCCCTATGCAGTCCAGCTTCATTAGAATTTATAAATTCATGCCACCAAATAGGGCTATCTAAATTTCATACCACATTAGCTTAACCCATTAAAATGGAAATAGTCATATAATCTGGAACGTTTACTTTCGGTGTCTTTGCTTCTGTTCGTGCGTGTAGAGGGGTACATGTATTAGGAAAGATAGTCAAGTTATTGGTTGATTGCTTAACCTTAAGGGCAGTATATGATTTGTGAAGCCATTGGCTTAAATATTTCTTTTAGCAGTGCGCCTCTTATTTTGGTTCCTTGTGGGTAATCCTATCCAAATCCTAACTTATAGACTAGGCTTCAATCCCACTTATTAGACAAAAGGGAGTTGAAAACTTGGGACTTGGAGCATGCCAGGGAAGAGGCAGTTAGATACCGCTTGTCCATTAGGCTAAGTTGTAGTCCATTTATTGATAGAAAATCAACCCAGGGTATATATTTTTCTTAAAGCAATTATATTTGTAAAATGTCCTAAAACTCTTTCCCTACAATCAAATGTGTCAGATTTAGCCAGATATCCTTCTGAAGAAACAGAAATATACGGGGAAGAAGAAACTGATGAGCTTTTCCAGATTAAATTTATGTAATTTGGTGGAGTTCAGTGTTAGCTATGCTGTTGACTTGGATGGTTTTTGAGTAGTCTAGCTGAGCTATGTTTGATAGAAAATGAACATTTTATGTGAGAGAGAGAGAGAGAGAGAGAGAGAATCAAAACTTGACACCAGTCAGGGAGGGTTCAAATGTCCTTTATGGTTTTGAAAAGTAATCCCCTCTTTTAGCCCAGAAACCTGCCTAATTCACCGATCTTGAAACCCTGGAGAATTGCAAGCTCAAAAGAGGAGAGATGATGAATCTCCCTAATCAAATTATCATACTCAAAACTTGACACCAGTCAGGGAGGGTTCAAATGTCCTTTATGGTTTTGAAAAGTAATCCCCTCTTTTAGCCCAGAAACCTGCCTAATTCACCGATCTTGAAACCCTGGAGAATTGCAAGCTCAAAAGAGGAGAGATGATGAATCTCCCTAATCAAATTATCATATCTCCAAGGCCTCAGGGTGCTGTTGGATGCCCAGCTGATTCATTGCAATGCGATTAACTTCCCAAGTGGTTTTATTATAATGTTATATATATCAAGTCATTTCTGAAAAAAGCTTGCTGAGTTTTCAAGTATTATTCTGGTTGCTTTGCTTGTAGATTGGAGAAATTCAAAATTTATCATATTGGAATATTTTTTTTAGGGGGCATTTGTCTAGAAATGAGATCACTCCATTTCTTTCCATTTGGTTACTATGCTGTTCTTCATTCACATATTTACTGTAAGATGACATTTTTATTATTTTTTAATGCTTTTGTTTGTTCCATCTCTGTTTTTGACGGTGGTGACTGAAATCTAAAGGATTTTTTTTTTGCATTGCTTGCATTCATTTCATTCCAATCCCAGTCAGGTTGGACCCATTAATGCCTCCACCTTAATAAATTTCAGATTAAGATGTTGGTATTGTGCTGATTATATCGACCAATGGTTCTAGATCATGTTTTTCTTCTACCTACCCTACTTTTTAATGTCAATTTTTGTGGTGGAGCACACCCACTGAGTGGCGCCAGTATCATCCCCAAGTGCTTGAAAGGGAGCCGAGAAGCTTACACAGAGCATTTGTGTTTTATTGCAGTAAGATTCCTTTTGTTTTTTTTGCGGCCTCCCCTACACAGAGATGTCAACAAGGCTACCCATGTCCTTCCTCCACTTTTGCTGTAGTTTTGGATAAAACAGTGAATGTGATGTTAATTTTGGTGATGATAGTGGTAGTGCAGCGGCACAGACGTTAACAGCAGCAGCAGCAGCGTCTTGATGTTGGCATTGACGTGCTGGAGGCGCTTGTGAGGTAGTGGGTGGCATGTGGTGGTAGATTGTGGTGTTATCTGATGTAGGTGATGGTGTTGTGGCTGTGTTGGGGTGAGCTACTGGCACAGTGGTGTTGGTTATTAGCTTTTATTATAATTATTCCCAGAAAATATTAATTTTGTATTGAATTTTATATTTAGGTTTTTTTTTTTTTTTAATTACATTTATGCTATAATGTTGTTTTAGCAATTATTGGATACGTTTTAAAGCGTGTGTATTCACTTTTAACCAGTGCAGAAATTATTGATTTTCTAAAATCGTGTTAGCAATTAGCTTTTATTATAATCAAGAAGTTATTGATATGTTAGTAGAAATAGTTGCAAAGATTTTTATTAAAAAAAAATGAGTCTCCTTCCCTCTCCCTCTCCTATAGAAAGTCCACTTGGGCCAATGGGCTGAACAACAGGGACCGCCCACCCGACCTCTCCGGTGGGCCATGTTCATTGGAACTTCATCCTGTATTTTTTCGCATGAGAGATGTTTTTATTGGCTTCGTTTCTGATCAGCCAAAATGGACATAAAAGAAATTGAAATGAGTGATTGTGACAAAATAGGGGTGGCACTATCGCCGGTAAGTAGGGCAAGGACAAGACGATTGGAAGTTTACTGGGCTGGATGGAGAGACTAGAGAAAGGGCATGAAGTTTGTGTTACGTGAAAAGACTTGAAATCAGTGGCCTGATAAAAGGAGATGATTGAGGACAGTGGGGAACATCAGTGGAATAGTAGGTCCTAGTGGCTTAAAGTAAAGAGGGGAATTCTGGTTATCGTTCAATTACAGTTAGTACCATCTGTAGCTTCCATTGGTAAAGAGGGAGAGGCTGCATGATTTTACTGGTATTTACGAAATTAGTCGAATCAAGATATCTTTGTCGTTCAATAAAAAAAAATTACATTTATAATAAATAAGATAAGATTTTTCATTTATGATTTCGGATCAACTAATGTTAAAGCATGAATGATTTATACGGAACAGATAAGATTTTAAAATTTATATTAAAATTTTCGAAAAAAAAAAAAACATGTGATCTCTAAAAGTACAGTAAATGGCAAATGGCAATGGCACGTAGGTTCTGACACAAACCCTAGATAAACGTTTAAACCCCTCCTTTTCAGTATCGCAGTTGGCGTTGGAAGACGTAAACGACAAACCCAGATGGAAGCGGACACTTGATTTCATGTGACGTCATGTCTTTCTGTCAATACTGGCTTCCCCTAATCAATCATTGCACTGCACCTTCCCTGTTCTGACATTCCCCACGTGTTGTGCTACCAATGGCCCACGTATTATTTTATACATTTAGGGGAAAATAGTGTTATCAGCCCAGTGTTATTGTGGCTATGCATCCACCTTTGCAAGGCTTTTATTTATAACTATTGGAGTTAGGTTAAGGGTTTGGATCAATGTAATAGTAATAATAATAATTGCATTACGGTTTAACGAAAAATTACACTTTATTCGTTCCAAGTTTCATCCATTTTTTAATTTTTCTCTCCTATATTTTACAACTTCAATAATATGGGAGTAAATTATTTGTTGTCTTATTTATTTATTTTTTTTCACAAAAATGATGTTGTGTTGATTTAATATTCTACGAATTTGAATTTGTATAGTAAACCAAAATGAATCTAATATCAAAATATCATATCATTTGAGACATTAAATTTAGTAAATTTTTTGAATTGAATAAAACTACTGAAATTTTATTACTTTATATCCATTTTGGTTGATGTAAATGAATTTATTTTATATATATTTTTATTTAATTTACATCCAAAAATAAAATCAATAACCATGGGCATTGTCATGTCGGCAAATCCCATCACTTGATGTCAAAAATGTGCAACATCTTGCTTTGGAGAGGGGAATTGGAACATGCTAGTCTATGGACTACTTTAGGACTAACATGCTTACAAAATAATAATAATAATAATAATAATAATAATGATATTAATTTGATGTTGACAGAGTGAGAAGGGAATAAGACAATAGTGGTGAAAACTAACTTCATCTTGTGTAGAAAATGAAATTAAATATATAAAAAAACAAAGAGAAGAAAACTTGAAAACTCACCTCATTACCTACTTTGTGATGTCGAGACGCCAGATTTTTATTTTTTGTGTCGGCAGGTCGGTAGCCATCATATTCTGTCATCAGTCAGATGTCAGCAAATTTAGCTTAATCACTTCAAAAATCAAGGTCTATGATATTGTAGCTCCTCTTATGGATTGCATGCAAATGACTTGGTTCTTTGGATGATTATAAATTTATAACCATTCATTTATATAGGTTCCATTTCGTTTAATACCATGAGAAAATTTTAAAAATTTTACGAAAATATGTGTACAATTATCCTCTTCTGAAGTGAAGTCTGTTCGATAAAATGCTTTAGATCCTATTTGAATGTTCAATTCGAAAGTAAATAATTAATACAAAATTATATAATATTAAATATATAACCTATCATATTAAATTGTTTCAATTTCAAATTGAGTAATTTCGAACTAACTGGCGAAACAGTCTCTTAATCTTTGTTGAGATTTAGATAGAGACATTAAGGTGAAAATGACATACATGGCACTAGCAACTCCATATAAGATAAAAAATGGGTGAACCTTCTATTTGATGATACAAGTTGAAGTGGGGATTTTTTTTATGGTCCCACCAAATTGATCACCTTAAAGCTCATTAAAAAAAACACATATACGAACCCCAAAGCAACATGAACAATCATAAAAAATGGAAAGAATAAATTGAAGTAGTAATCCTTATGGGATTTCGCAAATAGAGAGGCAGAAATGTTTGGAGATGTTAGAACAAGACAGAGACAGTGAAGCTCAAAATACTCTCATGCAACACACTCGTGCTGTCTTGGAAACATTAAGGATAGAAGCATGGTCTGGTGTCTCATTTATTTATTTATTTATTTTTCCTTTACAAGGAATTATTTTAAATATCGGTTTGGGGACCCTCATGGTTTGCATATAGCTTTTCTAATGGAGTTTGCTTAAAAAATATCAAAAAAAAAAAAAAAAATTCCATAAGAATCAAATGGATTGCATTATTGAATCAAATTGGATTTGTGTAATCTCTTGAAAATAGTATTGGGATAGATACCCAACATTTTTTTTTTTTGTCTAATGCGTTTACACGACTTAGGCTCATTGTTATCATAACCTTTTGATTTACATTATTCTCTCTTTCTCTTTAAGAGGCTATTTGAAAGAATCCAAAAACCAACAAGTGTAAACACGTCATTTGTTTTTTTGTCTTTTAGTCTGGTAGCCTATTCAATTTTTTTTTTTTATATTTTAAATATGATTTCTTAGTTATGTTTGGACTTATTTCTTGGATTTTCTGATAATTTAACAAGTTAACATGGCATGAAAGTAGAGGTCTTATATTTGTGCCTCGATGTTGTCTCCTATGTTCTCTCATCAAAAGTTGACCACTTGACTCCCATGCAGGAAGCCACATGTGCAAAGGGTGTTAAAAGCCCTTTAATATACAAAACATTGTTCTCCATCCCTCTAAAAATCCAGCTTCTAGATGTGTCGGTAGGTTAATTAAAGACTTCCCTGCCCCTCCTCTACCTCTCTCAATCTACAACAAGCATGTGCATAGTTTCTTAACATTTAGACCTACGTGGTACTTGTGATTTTCAGATTAAATAACTCCATTTTGCATGGTCTGATGTGTTTGATCTTTGGTAAGATAACCCAACAAGGATAGATGCATTTAATGTCCCCCCACTCATACTCTCCATGTATTGAAAATGTGCATGATTTGGGAATCCCCAAATGACTGGTTTATTCTAAAAGCCCCAATCCCCAATAATTTTCTTAGATTGACACACTGGTAATTGCACCAAGTATGTGTTGAAGAGGGCATGCATATATTCTCAATTTTTTAATGCATACCATGTCTCGTCCACAAAAAGTACCTATTGTGGCTTCATGCCTTGATTTAAAAATACTTGTATCGTTAGGAGATCAATGGTTGGTGGTCTTATGCATACCATGTCTCATCCACATGCACACAAGTAATTTTTTAATGCATACAAAACATTGCTGCATGCCTCTCTCTTATGGATTCTACAAATGGCCACATGGGTCTTATATCCAAGTGATCGAGAGAAGCAATTATATCACCAGTAGTGTGAACTTCCTCCAAAGGGCGTTAGGAGATCAATGGTTGGTGGTCTTTAGGTCTTTAGGTCTAGGAGGTCAATGGTTGGTGTGAGAGTATGCATAGATTCTGGTTTTGACTCTGCCTATGTGGGTGTGTTTACTCATATCGTTTAGGTCTTTAGGTCTAGCGAAAAAAGAAAAGAAAGAAGGAGCATTAGGCCTCATTTTCCTTGAGTTTGGCTCCAACAACACCCAAAGCCTCTATCCCAATTCACAAAATCCAAATACTCAAGTGTATCCTCCACTTGGAGCTAATGAAAAATTTCCAACTCTCTATGTTAAAATGAAATATGAATTAACCCATTTTAAGGCCTAAAGGAGAAGTAGTTAATTCTGAAATGATTGCAGAACATGGGACATAATGAATGATGATAAGTTTGGTTACATTATGTGACACATGCAAGAGCTTTTGGAAGTTACTAGTGCTCTATCTAATTCCATCATTAATTACTTAATATTTCTTTTTGGTATGACAAATTGAGAGCACCAAATGCGACTAGATTTTCTGAACATCTGAGTCTTTGAATGCACTGTGTTGTCAAATTAATGATTCTTTCTACTTTTTTTCTTCTTTTTTTAAATTTTTTTTCCCCTCTCGGGAACCAGATGGACCACACCAGTTTGTGAAATTTGACTTTGAGGAGCTACTTAGGTCCAATGTTTTGTCCACAATGATGATGGGACAACAAGAAGAGGGACATGAAATCTTTCTATATGACTTTGTTTTTTTTTTTTTTTTCTTTGGGGCATGGACTCTTGGGTTCCCCAGAAATATGGGGATATTTCGAAGCTGTTGGACATGACTTGATGATGTGTTATCTCTGAGAATTGGGGTGTCAAGGTACAAGCCATTTTACCCATTTCATTTGCCATTTTAAGTACATGTACGTTTTACACATTTGCAAAGAAGAAGATAGGCCTCTCTCTCTCTCTCTCTCTCTCTCTCATACACACAGACACAATGGACTATTTGTCTATTTTCAATTTCAAAGAATCTATGAGTTCTCACAGCAATAGTATTTTAAGAGTTCCCAAACCCCATCCTCCATAAAGGGTTGAACTATCGAGATTTTAAATTATGCTTCTTGATGTTCATTTTTTAATGTGTAGCAAAGTTGATTTCTCCAGTGGATATATATGTTGTTAATTGATCAGATTAGGCACCAATTGACTGTGAATGGTAAACCAAACTAATGACTGTGTTAGCTAAATTTGGCTACAATTATATTTGGACTCGCTTGCATGTCTCACAAAAGAGAAAAGTTATGGAAAAGGCACATTCAATTCATGGGTGTATTAACAAGCTACCAACTATTTAAGGAATATTGCATGAATACCCCAAGCACGACCCTATCACTCAATTGAGCACCTTACAAGAGCCTCAAATATACGAAATTCTATTATAAAATGCCACATATTAAATTTAATTTATAAAATTAATACTAAAATTTTTTTTCAATTTTAGCTGTCATAACCTACCCTAGGGTAGCCCAGTCGGAAAGGGCGAACTCGTGATTGTGTGGTTAGGCGTACGGTTTCAGGTTCAATTCCCCGCTAGGACAACCTAAGATTTAAGTGGGGGGCCGTAGTGGTGGGTTGCTGCGCTAGTCTCTCCCGGGATTTAGGTTCTATAGGTGAGTTCAAAGGATTTTGCTGTGAGATGATTCCACTGTTATAAAAAATAAAAAATAAAAAATTTAGCCCGTCATAACATGTCACGTGTCTTTAATATCCAAAATTAAAAATAAAAGAATGTAGAACAAGATCAAAGAGAAAGAACACCCACATCATAGCCATACTTCTCGGGATAGCCATGAACAAAGCTTTAAGGCAGGAAAGTGGACAAGGTAAAACTTTAGTTTGAATTTTCACTAGACATTAGTCGTGTGCTTTCTAAAAGTTTTTCAACGTCCACGTACACTTTTATTTGCTTTCCCTATTTCACTATTATTATTGTTATTTTTCTTGCAATTATTTTGCCCAATAACAAAATTAAGTAACTGATTTGAGTTTTCCAAACAACCCTTTAGTTTGGATGGAAAATGTGGTCCATTATCTATGTGGTACAATAGTACTATCCCACTTACTAGTATGAACAGTCATGAATATGGTGGGTTTCAATTGAAAAGATAACTAGCTAGCTAGCCCTATGAGAGACACCATTTGGTATGAAGTACTACTTCATTGAATGCAAAGTTGGAACCAAGGCCTAGTTTGATGGGTATAATTGTTCTTTCAGTTCACAATTTGAGAAAGTAAGAATGCTCATCATCCAAATTGTCGACCCCATGCTCTTGCACCCCTAAATCAATGCCCACAGCCCACATTGCCCACATTTGTCATAATCCCAATCTCATAGCCTGATATATATATATATAAAGTATGGGACCCACTCAAATTTAACTTTGAATCTCATCCATGCATCTCTCTCCCTCTCTCTCTCTCTCTCTCTCTCTCTCTCTCTCTCTCTCTCTGTGGCTAGAAAGAAGGATCTAGGTACTAGCAATTGGTACCAAAGGAAGGAAAGTGATGTGGGTAGCCATGCTGGTCAGTGGTTGCAGCGAGATGTTTCCCATGTATTTGTGCTCATATGTACTTTGTCTCTGTAATATTTCACCCTAACGTATTTGCTTTCTATCCTCTCAAGTACCCCAGAAAGTGTTCTAGGGGACTAATGGACTATAGAACAAAACAGCTGTATTAACTCATTGCCGCTTTGCCCATCACTTGCCTGCCTCCTTGGCTAGACATTTCTAGGCCAAATTTTCTAACTTTTTTTTTTTTTTTTTCCAAAATATTAATCTATTTGAAAAAGTTAAATTAAACCTTTTTATATTACTCTTTATTGTTTCAATAATTACTCTCAACACAAAATCCAATACCAAATAAAAAAGAATACTTATGGAAAGATAGAATTTAATAAATAATAAGTCAATACAATAATGATTTTTTATAAACCGTGTATTTTGTCAAACTTGGTAAATATTTATGAGATGGAGGGAGAATATTTTTGTTCAGTTAGATTTCTAGCCTAAAAATTTGATCATAATAAATAAATCTATGAATCTAAAAGCAATTGACATCAATTGTAATCATAATTATCAAAACTAGATCGGTCATTGACTCATTTCAATGGCCGGTTCATGAGTCAACTGGTTTAGACCCAATCAGGTTCTAAGACAAAGAAATTAAAAGATATTTCACATTTTGCCAATAAGCTTAGGAATAGCATCTTATTTTGCCAATAAGATATTTCACATTTTGCCAATAAGCAAATATTTTCTCACATAAGCCTTATTTTTATTTTTATTTTTTTATTTTCTTGGTGTTTATGAATGTATAGGGGCATGTTAGCCAAATGGGTGTCAAAAGTGTTGGAGCAACTGAGCCAATTAAGCCAGAGAGAGACAAAGAGGTGTGACGAGAGGAACAGTGATTTGATGGGAACGGGGAGCTAGAGGTTGAAACAGTTGCTCAGCTCGTACTGAGCCAAGCCGACCAGGGCGCGCCCATCAAGGCAGCTGCCGGGATGGATTGAAACTATTTGTTTCCCGAGGTAGAAAAAAAAAATATATATGGGGAAGTAAAAGGCTTTTCTCCCTGCCTCTGTATCTTTCTCATTTGACACCCGCCCTGGTAGAGAATACTGTGCATTATATACTATACACATCCAAGGGTAAACGTGTTATCAATCATACTATATAATATATACAGTTGATTATACATCACATGGTTGACAACACATTGATCTTTACGCATGCATCAATATCATTGCTTAAATTCTCTCACACACAATATTTGACATCAGCCTTCTTAGTTAAAACTATGCACAACACTATGCTATGCACATCCAAAAGTTATTAACCTGTTGTCAACCATATATACCATATATAATTGACTGTATATCACATGATTGACAAGATACCAATATAACCTTTTAATCTTTAAATGTGCTTAGCACCGAGCTGTGCACGGTCAGCCCGGTATGGTTGACACCCTCGTGTGAAATGGGATAATAGCTAGACAAGCTCCAAACCTTGTCTTTGGCATTTTTCCCTCTTTATTAGTTATTATTATTTTTTAATTTCTCTACTCGGGTTGGTGGGGTGATTATTATTATTATTATTTTTTTTTTTCTCTTTTAAATTTTCTCACATATGGTTCCACAAGGAGCTTGTTCTTTCAAGTCCCAAGATTATCCCATTCTCCCTTCTTCCACTGTTCCCATTCTTCTTTGTTCTCTCTTTCTCTCTCTCTCTCCTTTCTTTTGCTTTGGCATATTTTTCTCTCTTGTTTAGTCACACCTCAAGTGATTTCTTGTCCCACCTTTTTTACTCAATTGGGTTTACTTTATCAACCTTGAATATGTTTATTTTCTTAACCCTTCGTCCTTCACACTCACACTTCTTTTAATTTTGGTGATTTTGTTCAGTCTACACCTTTTAAACCTTTTAGTCATACCTTTTTTTTTGGTCTCTCTCTCTCTCTCTCTCTCTATAATAACCTACCCATCCACCCAACTAGCTATTATCCCTTCCCACCTTTCATGATGACTGATCCCTACTCCAATTACTTCAATGGATGGTTTAACCTCAACTTCTCTTCATCGACTTCCTCTTCCAACCCGTATGCCTACAACTTCTATTCAACAAACATCAACAACAACAACAACAACAGCTCTTTTACTCACTATCAATTCTCACCCCCTTCTCCTCCTCTCAGAGAAGCTCTTCCTCTTCTCAGTTTAACCCCATCAAGACATGAACAACAAGAAGACACCTCCTCCTGCAGTGCCATGGAAGTGGACAAAAACAAGAACAAAGAAGATAGCTTCTTTTGTAGTTCTACTGATGATGATGATACTGTGACAGTAGCTCTTCATTTAGGGCTACCCAGTTCTAGTTCAGCTGATCTGATCTCAAGGCTATCATCAACAAATCATATGGAAGATAATAAGGAAGAAGAAGTTACCGTCGCTGATGGATGTCCTACAAGTAGACTCAACAAGGGTCAGTATTGGATCCCTACCCCTGCTCAGATTCTGATTGGTCCTACACAGTTTTCATGTCCACTTTGCTTCAAAACCTTCAACAGATACAACAACATGCAGGTATGTTTGTTTCCATGAAATCTGAAAAGCTTCTCTTTCCCTTCATCTCACATCCCTTTCTGTTTTTTCTTTTTTTTTTTTTTGCTTTCAAATTTTTCAGAAAAGAGAGAAAAACCCATTTGGATCCTTTGCTTGGACACTTCTTTTCTAGCTTGAATTCAACCTTTCACTTTTAGTCTTATTAAGCTGGATGATGGAAGGCAAGAGTGTATGGGTCCTTAGGGTTTTCCTTTTTTCCCTTTTTCCCCCCCTTTAATTTGTATTTTTTTCTTTTATTTTTATATATTTTTCCTTCCTCTTTTTGCATGATTTGTGGGTTTTGGGATTTGAATAAAAAGAATAAAAATCTAGACCTGGTCCAACTGAACCAAGATCAGTGCCTCTCTTTATGTGATTGAACTACACAGGCCAGGCATTATGCCTTTTGTACCTTGAAGTTTGTGTTCCACCCCTTTGGCAGGAGGGTTACAACTGATCCCCCAGTTTTTTCCAGAGCTCAGATGATCTTCATTAAAGAAAAAAATTTCTTAATATGAACACTCAACACTAGGTGCAAAACCAGGTCATATTCTTGAAAAACATACCCATAGAATTGCGCGCTTCTATCTGTGCATGAATTCTGATATGTATACAACCTGATCCCCCCCCCCCCCCCCCCCCCCAAAAAAAAAAAAAAAAAAAATTCATCACTTTGTCTTCTCTTCTTTTATTGGGACCATATGCAATGAAGGGACAGAACAACATGTGTTCCTTAACTTCTCTAAAGCAAATCATTTTTCTTTCAGGCTTATCTAACTGCAAAATTATTCTTGATTTTGGAAATCTTGAACAGAAAATCAATACCAAAAGGCAGTTCTATCTACCATTCATGCAGAGACGCCCACCTTCTCAAACATAAATGTTGTTTCTATTCATAGTTTAGCACTAAACCCTTGATCCGTACTGTTTAACAGAAACATTAAATATGCTTACAACTTCAGTTCAAAGACATGCATCTGAATCTTGTACCAGAAATAAGTGCAGCTTTGATTCATTGGATATTTTCTTATTGTTTTATTGTCCTAGAGCCACTTGATTGTTCTCTCTCTCTCTCTCTCTCTCTCTTTTTTTTTTTTTGGTTACAAGTGGCACATGATTATAAAAAAAAAAATGCTATTTGATCCATTTTTTTGACTCATAATAAAATTCCATCTGATGTAGTGCATTCTTATATATTATAAGAAGTTGCATTTTACAGTCAGTTGTGTTTTCAAGTGATAAAGGCAGAACGAGATGAGATGGGATTTTATTATGGGTCAAATCGATAATAATGCTATGGTTATTGTCTCATTTGATTTTTGTTTTTTGTTTTTTTTTTTTTAACCTTTTTGTTTATACATATTATCACTCATATATATGTTGGTGGTGTTGACTAATTCTGTAGATGCATATGTGGGGGCATGGATCTCAGTATAGAAAAGGGCCAGAGTCTCTCAGAGGAACACAACCCACAGCCATGCTTAGGCTCCCTTGCTATTGCTGTGCACCAGGGTGCAGGAACAACATAGATCATCCTAGATCAAAACCCCTCAAAGATTTCAGAACCCTTCAGACCCATTACAAGAGAAAGCATGGAATCAAGCCTTTTATGTGCAGGAAATGTGGGAAGGCCTTTGCTGTGAGAGGTGATTGGAGAACCCATGAGAAAAACTGTGGGAGGCTTTGGTATTGCACTTGTGGGTCTGATTTTAAGCACAAAAGGTCTCTCAAAGATCACATCAAGGCATTTGGACATGGCCATGCGGCTTATGGGATTGACTGTTTTGAAGAAGAGGACGAAGCAGCCTCTGAAATTGAGCAGAATGAATCCTCGCAGTGACAAGAGTTGATATGGGTCTTCAAAGTATAGTGAACTTTTCAGGTGATACTTGGATTTTATATGATCATGATTCCCAAAGTAAGAACACATATTATGCTCTAGATTTACTTTGAAAGCCATGTTCTCTCTTCCTCTCCCCCCCCCCCCCCCCCCTCTCAACCCTTTTTTTTTCCTTAGAATTTTCTTAGCATGGCAGACTTCTAAATATATCAATGTTAGACCCAAGTTCCTGAAAATTTAATTTTGCTTTCCTCTCCATCTCTCTCTCTCTCTCTCTCTCACACACACACACACACAGAGATATATATATATATATATATATAATTGATACCTTCATGTTCACGTATAACTATAATTAAATTTCCCCTACAAAAGAAGAATGGTTAATGCATGGCCATGGATAAACCATATATGATACAGTGTTGTCAATATTTTGTCTTAAAGAATTGGTATTCATAAGGGGTCTCGAAAACGTACAGTTTACAAACGGGCACCCAAGGATACAGGTAATGAGATAGAGAGGGAAGATGATCGAGTACGTTTTGGAGAGAGGGGCTCCTTTTTTTAACCTCGAAGTGTACCAGCTTTTTGAGTGCAAATGATGCCATTTCTCTTGGCCTA
Source organism: Liquidambar formosana (assembly GCA_039720395.1). Taxonomy (NCBI): domain Eukaryota; kingdom Viridiplantae; phylum Streptophyta; class Magnoliopsida; order Saxifragales; family Altingiaceae; genus Liquidambar; species Liquidambar formosana. The sequence continues at coordinate 33,152,197 of CM077831.1, forward strand.
GCCAGTGGTGGTCTTGTTGGCCGATGGACAGAACTTATACATACGATGTTTAGATTTTCAAAATCAAATGATTAGCTTGAGAGAGAGAGAGAGAGAAAGAGAGAAAAAAAGATGGGTAACCATCAATGACAGTACTAATGGTGAAAATATAGACTACACAATTATTACATAGTTGGAGGGGATGGAATGGATCTTGGTGGCAGCTTTACTGAAAGGCGCTGCGATCTCTGAGAGAGAGAAAGAGTGAGAGAGCAGTCAAAGGGTTGTTTGAAATGTCATTTCAAACTACAGCACATTCAGGGTAAGTACTGTAGGGAGCATCCTAACCAACACAACTGGGGGTCCACCCTTCATGTTTTGGTTCCTCAACCCACCTCCCGCCCCGGTTTAAAAACTCACTTTTTTCTTTCTTTATTTTGGAGTATTACGGAGTATTATTTTTAAATTTTTTAAAAAAAATTATATACTCCGTATTTCTCTTTATTATATATATATATATATATCTGTATTATTTTTAAAATTCTTTTAAAAAATTATATACTCCATACTTCTCTTCATTATATATATATATACATATATATATATAAATTTTCAAGTCAATAAGATTTTCTTATATCAGCTGCATCATCTATTAGGAGGTTATAACACATATATTTTATTAAACATGTAATGTACGATAATCTAATTATGCATGAGGTATAATTTTTTAATATATAATACATACTATTGCTAATAAGGTCAGCGTACACCATGTATAATTTTTTAAAGCATTTTTTAGTCACCATGAGATAAAAACATATATTGGATCATTATAATATTTTTCCCATATGACTAGCGAGAAGGTTTCAAATAGTACATATAGAAAAAGTTAACTGCCATCCAGATTCTCATCCTTCTTTCCAAAGGAAAAGCTAGTCTCAGACGCCATGGGCCAAGTAATAATAATAATGATACTAACAGTAATAGAGAGAAACAAAAATGAAACCTTATTTCATTCCATTCTAATTCTTTATTTTCTACCAAACAAACTTGCTTAAAATAGAATAAAGAGAGCAGTGGTGGTGTCTCACAAATTAAAATTGGAGGTTAAATGTCCTAAGTTGCAAACTGAGCATGAGCGCCTAATGCATAAACTTCTTTGCAAGGAGTATGCAAATATCTGTAGACCTTACGCCCTTAGCGTACAATCGAACGAGCATTTTAGACTAATTTAGGAGTCCTTAATTTCCTTAAACTTTGCAATTAATTAAAGTGTCAACCCTAATTATTTTAAGTGGAAATCTAATTATAAATAACTATATCATAGTGGCAAATGCATTAAGCTATAAGACAAGCTAGAGTGGGCGATTGTGGATTAGAAACACAATTTTTAGTGGTATGCCTAGGTTTCATATTTGACTATGCCGTTCTATTGTGGGATTAACAATCATCATACTTGCTAATAATCCCACTATTTCCAAGTTGCATGTTGAAGCGATGTATGAGGAAAATTCTGCACCAGCATTGCTTTCAAGTCTCTAATCTAATTTTTGTTATAATTCGTCACCATTAGTTCTTTGAAATTAACATTAATAGATAAATAAATAAATAAACACAACTCTGATTGGCTGCCCCCCCTTTAATTAAGCATAATCCTGGATCTACCACAGTGATAGGTAACTTTGGAATAAGAGACCAAGAATCTCCATGAAAGAATATTTTTTATCGTCACCCTTCTATTAACGTTCCATTAAAAAGAGACCAACTTTCTCTTTCTTTGCTCGAATCGCTAGTCTTTTCTATCTTGAGGTCTTATACATGCCACATCAGCATATTACTGTTTATATTTATATAACAGTATAGATATATATGAAATATATATTTAGAGAGAGAAAGAGAGATTCAACCAAATTATACTATGTACAATTAATATATTCCACCAAATATCTAGAGAATTTTAATCTAAGTTGCATAGAATTTTGGGTTTATTTGGTTGTGAATCTTGTCATTGACATGAAAACAACTTTGAGCAAATTTATGAGAGAAATGAGAGGAAAGTGAAAAGGGCAAAACTAATGTTGACCCACAATCACCTTTTGAAAAATAAAAAAGAAGACCACACAAAAATCCTTAAAGAAGAGAATACAAAAAATCCTTCTTTTGGACTCTCTCTCTCTCTCTCTCTCTCTCTCTCTCTCGTTTCAATAATGCTCTCTTTCTTCTCCTTCAAGGTTTTGTCCATATTCCCCTACAATGAGACCCCATGTTTTGCAACATGGAGAATCTCTAAAACCCCAAAGCATAACAACTTTAGCAGAAGAAAATTTAATTAATCAAACATATGACATGGAGAGAGAGAGAGGGAGAGAGAGAGAGAGAGAGAGAGAGAGATATTCTATGCAGTCTAGGTGTGGTGAAAAGTTATTTTTGGCATTGTCGGTCGATCGTGGTTCTCATCTTACCATCAAATTTAACCAAGTGTTTTTGTCCACATCTAATATTAAAAGATTGGATTTGAGGAAAGGAAAATACTATTGAAAAGGGTGCCCTCATCTGCTTATCATACAATGTCCCTTTCCAGTCTACAAAACTCAGTTTTTTTTTTTTTTTTTGGTCTGTCTTTTAATAAACCTCCAAATGCAATTGCATTGGAATAAATTGCAATTTGGTTGAGGAACAAGCATCCCAAAAAGCAATTTAGAACGAGGAATGCCCACTAAATGTGCTGAAATAATATTTCTATTTAGGAAAATGCCGAGTATCACGAATTCCAGGTTCCCATATAGACACAAAGGTCGACCCCACAATGGGTCCCACCCTTTACCTCTATTCTAGAATCCTGAATTCAAGATCCCAAGCAGCGCCCTTCTATTTATTAGAGTAACCTGAGCTATGACTCCATTATGCACTTCAATTAAAAATCCTATTAATTAGCGGCAATCACTAATAGTGAAAATAAGCCCTCCCTATATTAAGTTGCGAAAAAATTTGGATGAAAAGAAATTGGCTAAATTGGCTGATTGTTTTTTTTTAAAGATTCCAATCTCCAACTCAAGAAAAATAAGCTTGAATAAAATGGAGATGTTGCTAAGAGGTAGGAGCTGAATCAAGATATCCTATGCCTATTCGCATGCATTTGGTGGTAACAGGGACCATACAGGAAGAATAATGCATTTATGAGCTCATTGTTACAGAATGGAATAAAATGTCCATGAGCCTTCAAAGTTAAGTGATTTGTAACTTTTTTCCGTCGCAAAATCTACCACGAGTTAGTCTCACACAAAAAAGGGATATACGTACAAACCGTATGTACATATATATGAGCAGTGTAATACATAGGCCAGCCAACTCATTTGTTCAAATTTGTTTACTCAAGTGACGTGATGTCACATTAACCTAGCATGAATATTCAAATTTTTAATTTCGGTTTAATTAATTAGCTTAACTGCCACTTTAATTGACTTTACAAATTTGACCTCAGTTTGATTTAGGGTCTTGGCTAGGGACCTCGTTTGGTACCAAAATCAACCAACTAAAGCAAGCTCTTGCCGAATTTTAAAACGACGGATTTGTCGTTTAACTAAATATATATTTTTTGACATTTTTCTAAAAGCTTCCAGGGCTTTTTGTTCGCCTTTTTTTTTATATTCTTTCGGTATGTCAAACCCTTTCTCCCATTTCATTGATGTGGTTTGATTAAAATCCTATATCACGAAGTTAATCAGGTGCGGACCGTCTGCACATTGCACAGCTCAAAACATGTGATCCTATTCGAGATTTCTGGGACGGTTCGCACTTGATCATATATATATATATATATATATATATACCAAATATTGTACATTTGATTCATCACTGACTATATCCTGCTGGGGTAGTTTTAAGTTTTATTTTTTAAGGTGCACATTCAATTAGTCTGTGGTAGGTTGGTCTATCTAACGAGTTGTGCCTCTTCCCAATAAAGCTTTTTTGAAGAACTTGGTTTTCCTCCCTCTTTCTCCTTTAGTTGATGAAACACTTTTCTTTTCTTTTGCTTTAAGTGTAGACTGTAGGTCTCTTTATCTCCCTCTCCCATTTCACCATTCGACCATTTTAACTTTGACAAATCCAATCAAAAGCTCACTTTTTCTCTTTTTTTTTCTGTACGAAGGAGAAATAGGAGTATATAGACAGCTTTAATCTCATGAATCTCTTTAGAAGATTTGTGTTTCCCATGGAAGTTGTATGGGAACTTGCATTTCCCACAAATTACAAAGTAGTGATTCATAATAAAAATAAGGAAAAAGGTTGACACAAGTTCAAAACCTTTCTTAATCCCAAGGGGTAACTTAATTAACAAGGGATTATGTTTCAGGAAACAGAAGTCTTGAATTTGATTCTTGTTAACCCCTTGAAGCTACCCACACAAGGTTTTATGATTCTCATGGGCCTTGAACTTACTTAATCTATATAAGTAGTAAGGTCTTCTATGAGCCCGATGTTTGCCCATAGCGTTTCCTGGTCATCAAAAACAAAAACAAAAAATGTTCGGGAATTCTTTAATTTTTAACAGAGTTTGTTGAACCTCTTAATCCTGAAATTAACTTGATTCTGATTAAAGTTTTAAGCCAAGTCGGGATGGCATATAATACACTAATGTTTTTATTATGTTCCAATATTATGGTTGTGGTATATAAATTATTACATCTGGCGATCCATTGAAGAAGAAAAGAAGAAGAAATTATACAATTAGAGATTGAAATGGTGGGGTTTAGAGACTTGTACTTTTAGAGCCTTGAAATGAATGGGTTTTCTATAGGAAAAGCAAATATAGATACAAATTTGGAATGTCATTTATTATATAAAAGATTACATTGGATTTTTTGCTGATTCACAAGTTTCATTGGATTTTTGGTAATTTATTGAAAGTACCCTTTTCGGATTTGATTTAAGTGTCATGAAGGCATGGACCTTGGCACTCACCTTAACCTTATATACAATATATTAACATAATTTGAAGCCAATAATGGAATGACATCTAATTTCAAATTAATTACATGAGGATATGTCTGAGCAAATTAAATGGAGCAATACTATGTTTCTTCATTTTCTCAGGGCGTATTTGGACACTCCATTGGAATTAAATTACTCTATTATATTTCATAGAGTGCTGCTAACTATACTAGATAAATTTACTAGATTTATCTGCTTGATGGCAATAATTCTTCTTTAAATTCAAAAAGAAAAGATTTTTTTTTTTTTTTTGATTTGCCATTGCCATTTCCTGTTAGCATTTTCCTATTGGTAATATCATTTTATGAGAAGTTGAATAGCATAATTTTGAAAGAAAAATAGCATAATTTTGACATAGGTAGTTACTTACTAGGATATGAAGCCTTCTTTTTTCAGTTAATTTCTCAGGAATTGACATACTAGTTATAAAATTTTGAAAGAAAAATAGAATATCTGAATAAATTAACACAAAAAGACATGGGACCAAAAATTTGCCGAAGGATACAAGATAATCCCAGGCATAATCAACAGGCACCAGTTTTTTTTTTTTTTGGATAAGTAACAGACACCAATTACATTATTACACATCAGGCACCATGTTGGAAAACACAGGCACCATGTTACATTATTCAAGAGAAGTCGACAAATGATTCACATTCTTTCTGTGTCATGTAAGAAACACAGGCACCATGTTGGAACTGCAATAATGGTTCTAGAATGTCAACATTGTCAATTACTAGTCAGCCAAATCACAGCTACAAGCTCATATCCTTAGGTAAGCTGATTTCGAGAAAATATAGACTGCAAAACCCACAAGGTTACATATAAGAACCAATAAAACTTGATGAAAACAGTTTGCTGTGAAAGGGATAAGGGGGAAGAGAGAGGAGGGGTGGCGATTTGTGCAACAGTTCATAAAAGACACAATGTGGTGTGAAAACCACGGGATATAAGTACCAGGTACTTAGATGCTTTGCTTGCAGAAGATTATACAACGTAAGTTAAAAAGCAGCATGTAATTGCAGTTATCCTACTTCCTTCTTTCCTTACTCATGAGACCATTATATATATATATATATATATTTAATGAATAAAATAATATATCCCTTGTTCTTCTTCCTCTTCTTCTTCTTCCATTTTTTATTTATTTATTTATTTTTTTTATGGGGTGGGGTGACGGGGAAGGATGTTCATAAGGTAAAACTAAACCTTGACATTGTCCCCAACATATACGTAACTTTAAAAATGCAAATGAAATTTCCTTTTACACTCAGTTTGGATATCGGAAAGTTGGAGGGAAAGGAAAATTAAATACTTAATTTGCTTATGAATGGTTTCTTTTCTTAGGAAAATTTCACCAATTTCTTTTCTTTTTCCTTTCCTTTCCCACCAACTTTCTGCGATCCAAACGGGAGGTCTTTTCTTTTTCTTTTTCTTTTATTTATTTTTTTATAATAAATTTATAACAAGGGGTGTCTGGGGCCAAACAGAAGCTGAATAAATGCAGACAGGGAAAAACAAATTTAGTATGGCACCAGGGCTATATTGGCCAATTTGGATGTATTTTGAGATTAAATAGATGCTCTTGGCTTCTGACATTGTTTTCTCTTTGCTATGAGTTGAATTACCTTGCAGACATAAAAGCCATTCCAATGAACACAGCCTTAACAGCTTGCTTCTGCCCCGCATAATCAAATGCCAATGGCAGCATTTCATGCAAGGTTAGGAAAGCCATCACTCCACCAACTGCATGGGCAGCATAAATTTCTTTAAAGTTTCATTAAAAAAAAATGGCATAAACCACAAATATAAACTTTTTCTTTCATCAATATTGAGGAACTGATGGTGTCCCGAACCTGATCCTAACAACCCCTCAAGTATTTCAGGACTCAAGCTGCTTGGGAATAGGTAGGCTGTAGTACAAAGGAAAATACAATTATCATCATCAGAAATTCATATACTTCCTCCCGCATCTGCAAATAAAAAAATCTCTCCAGGAAAAAGAAAAGGCAAAAAACCGCTTCCATAAACCAAGATGTGACATAGTGTTTTTGTGTGTATATGCGCGCGCGCGCAAAAACAACAGTTATTTGAAGGTTTTTGAGGAGTATGTCTCAAGGAAAAGTGTTAAAGAAATGCCTGAAAAGGATAGAACTGTGGCTTTGAATCATATTAGTTTCTGTTTTTATAGAAAGTAAACAACTTGCTTTGGCATCAAATTTCAGCATATGCAGGATAAAACAGTTGACTTACCAACAATTACGACACCCAGGGGCTCAGCAAGGCCAGACAGCGTTGCCAGTTTGAATGCCTGCCATTTGCTGTGGCAAGTACACAAACCAACCATAAAGTAGTAATATATCAGATAAATAATTTCTAATTTTGTTGAGATATCTTCACATCCTATTTTGCAAACCTAACAATGCATGATCTAATATTTTCATTTGTTTCCTTTTTGTCATTACAGGCTCCAGAATTAGATGATGTTTACCATTTATGGATATCCATGTAATCCATATAAGGTTTACTGACGTATTGTATTTGCATATAATAAAGGTGTGTGTCGGTGAGACAAGAGCAAGAGTAAATAGTAAATACATAACCACAAATAGGAAGAATGCTTTAGAAGCACATATATGGCCTATTTCTTGGGGAAAGGTAGCCCACTCTCAATCACCCCCCATGCAATGTCAGCTTGATGCAGTTATCATAGCAGTTATTCAGGGCATTCTTAGACCCAAATTGTTTTACTGCAGCAAATACCATAGCATGTACAACCAACAATAGTAATTCATGCAGTAGAACAGCCGAATCAATAACTGATAATGTGGATACAGCTATTTTGGGTATGAGGGCAATCAAAGGGCAAGCTGTCCTCACCACAAACAATGGGCCACACATAATCAGACATTGCACACAGATTACTGTAAGTCTAGCATAACCTAGCCTAATGTCACGGATCTCTGTCCCACATCGAACAGGCACTGGAGGAGTCTTGGGCATATAAGTGGGGAGGGCAACTTCACCTAATGGGCTAGCCTTTTGGGTCGGAGACCCGACCCGTGACAAGTGGTATAAGAGCCAACCCGGTCCCTTATCCGATGTCACGCCAAGCGCCTGAGCCCAAGGGGTACCGAGGGCGTATATAACTCGCGAGGGGGATGGGGTGCAGGACAGGTAGGTAGGGTGGGCCCAACCATGACGAGGGCGTCGTGTGGGTTGGGTGGGGGAGAATGTCACGGATCTCTATCCCACATTGAATAGGCACTGGGGGAGTCTTGGGCATATAAGTGGGGAGGGCAACTTCACCTAATGGGCTAGCCTTTTGGGTTGGAGACCCAACCCATGACACCAAGCTGAGTTGCACTCATCGTCAGCATCACCACTAACACTACAATTGCGGCCACCACAGACAGTTACCTCCACAGCCATCAACACCATTACCTCTTCACTGCCATCATCTTCACCAATGCAACCACCCCACACCATTATCGCTGCTCCATCCTTGCCAACAATCTAAATGCAGTCACTACCTCAACTGCCACTGCCATTTTCATCACCTTCAACACCATACCTACATATGCATTTTTGTTTTTAATGAAGTACCATTTTCTGCACACCAATCCATCAAACATGCTTTTGATTTATGTTTTGTGAAAAAAAAGCAGTGAATCAAAAAATGCAAATGAATTACATTTTTTATTTTTAATGAAGTCACTACCTCAACCACCCCACCCCCCCCCCCCCCCCCCCACCTGTCATCATCTTCAACACCACACCACCATACCATTATCATCACCTTCAACACCACGCCAACATATGCCTTTTTTTTTTTTTTTATGAAGTACCAACATATGCCTTTTTTATTTTTAATGAATTATTATTTTCTGCTCAGTGGACAATCAGACATGCTTTTGAGTTATATTTTGTGGAAAAAAGCAGCGAATCAAAAAATGCAAATGAATTTCTTTTCTTGCTAGACAGAACTAGTTTCAAGAAGACAAACCAAGTTGAATCTTAAAAAATTATCACCTCTGCGTTGCAAAATAAACAGGAAGTGCAACAGCGACACCCTGTAAAAGAGAACTTGAGGAAGTTAGGACAAAGTAAGTGTCATCCCACTTATTAGTAATTTTCTGTCAGAAGGTTTCTTGTCCTTCCATAACTATAGAGAGGTCGTACCCAGTCCACAAGGCTCCCGCCTATAGTGGGGTTTGGGAGAGGTGTGTGGTAAGCATCCTTCCCTCATTTTGGAGAAGTTGAAACCATATCAAACCCAATATTTGGGCTATATTGGATATGGGACTTGCCCAACAAACACTGCTTCATAAAAATCCGAATATAACAAGGATTTTAAGGTCCTAATATTCAGAGTGGAGGAATTGACAAAAACTCGGTAATCTGATATTTTCTGTGGTTGACTACAATGGTTTTTGTTTCAACTTCATAACTGAACCTAGGGCACTATTTGATGCTTTGAATCATGGCACATTCACTATTGGAAGAAATTATGCTAGGAATTTTTAGATTTTGGTAGTGTGATGTAAATATAAATATATGCGCAAAATCAAAGTCTCATTGGGCCCTATCTTTAGAGAAAATAACCAAGCTGTGGATGGCTTAGTAACTTTTGAAGCACCTTTCCATTTTTCTAAATCCTTCATCCCATACAAAAAGTTGAGAGAGGGGGTCACCAGGCAGCTCATTTATAAATTTTTTTCATATAAGCTCTAAAAATATTGTGCCAGAATAAAAACTGGGGTTTAAATCATCATTAAAAGAAAAGAGTTTACTACAACAGGCAGTGATTAGCCTATTAAGTGCAGAAGCACTCCAACAAATTTAACCCTTTGTAATGTTTAGCTGCTTAGCCTACAAGAGGAGTGACAAATTCAGGACATGAAGCCACAGATTCATTATCCTCATAATCATAGATAGTTCACAAATCACAAAATTATTGAATTAAAGGCAATAAAATTGAGAACATAGCCTCAAGGAAAAATATGCACACTATTTGGAGACTCTGTAAAAAATAAAATAAAAATAAAAAAAGGCATATTTTGTCATGCCAACTAAAAGATAACTGACAAATTACAAACTACGTGTTTGCAAGATAAACTAAGACATTAGTAATAAATGTGTATTGTAATCAACAGGGACCAGAAAAGAAAGCAAGAGTTTCTAAAAAATTATATACATAAAATGTACAAACATTCTCGAGTCCATAGCATCTGGATGTGAAATAGCAACATAACAGGATCTGCCCATACATACCTCTGGAATGTTGTGCAAAGCAATGGCCAAAGCCAAATTAAGACCAACCCGAAGGCCCTACGAAAGAAGAATGTAACAAACAAGATATTTGAGTGGAATTAGCATAAGTGATCTTAGTTTCTGGCCAAGAGAACATTCTTGGTTGGATCTCACTCATTAATTCAGCATCTTTAGAAAAACCACATACATTAAAATTTAAACCTACTACAACAATAGAATATCAATTCAATGAGTTCTTGGTAAACATTAGCAGTATATACTAGCGTATGAAAATTACGTTAATTCACCTATGATTGTATCAAACTTCTTGTGAATTTAAAGCAAGCATTAAAATTACAATTTTACTAACAACTCCCAAAGGTTCAAGCTGCACACAGAAGTATAAAAAATTTGTGTCCGACAAAACAAGTCAACACAGCCAGGACGTAGTTAGAACTTTATCAACTAGACAACACCCAAAATGTCATGAGTCACTAGGTAATTGCTAATCCAGTTAGTAAGGGCGAACTTGTGATTGTGTGGTTAGGTGCAAGGTCACGGGGTCGATTCCCCACTAGGACCAAAAAAATAAAAAGAAAAAAAAAAATTGAGAAGAAGAAGAAAAGAGAAAGCTGGATATCCTTGGGAATGATAGTTAACAAAACAATAAATCTGATCCTCTAGGTCATGTTAGAATAGTGCATAAAAAGAGTTAAACACAGATTGGAGTAAAGCTATTGCTCTTTGGTGCCACAATTTCCTATGATTCAGTATCATACTATCATCCAAAGAAAAAAAATCTAGAAACCTTCTTTATCTACACATTAACATTAGCAGTTAGGAGTTTTGAGGAACATCAAGCATTAGCTTCTTCCCATTTAAATCAAATGGTGAATGACTGAATTTTCATCTTCAACAAATCAACATTTAGGAATAACAGATATATTCAACAAAAGAATTGCATATTGATTCACCTCATGAACCATGGGAAGGGCAATGATCACTCAGAAAACCATAATCTGATGTAAAAATTATTCATAGAAATCTCGAAATTAGATTAAACACCTCAACATCTAATTCAAAGTGATAGAAGATGCATGCTAAACAATATGAAGATAATTAAGTTTTGTATCTCTCTCTCTCTCTCTCTCTCTCTCTCTCTCTCACACACACACACACACACACACACATAAAATTAACTCATTACTCCCAGATTAATAATAAAAATGTTGGGGTACCTTAATAGATCCAAGAAAAACTGCCATTCCCTCTGGAAAGTTGTGCAAGCTTATGCCTGTAACTTGCAAGAAGAGATTTTACTTTAAATCAGACCAATCAAAGAATTTTATTTCAGAAAAAAAAAAAAAAAAATGGAAGCAAATTTTGAAATATGGAGTTTAAATTCATTTTTCTCTCCCCATAAATTAAATGAATTTCATAACTCCTTATGTAGCATCCATTCAACCAAATGTTTAATTGAAATCATAATTAGCACATTGGCAGGCAGAGAATGTATTGATACCATTATTGTACAAGCTACTACTCAAACTAAATATCTTTAAGATGTGAAGTAAATTTGCAAGGGAATGAATTCTAAGAATATAAAAAACCAAGATGATACTATAGAAGTGACTAATGAACTCTACATTTTAAAATTTAAAAAATTTAAAAATTTAAAATTAAAAATAAAATTTAAAAATAAAAAAATTAAAAATAAAAAAAAGGAAGGAAGGAAGGAAGGAAGACTAATGAATACACTTTCCCAATTCATCTGCAAGAAACCAGTGCATTGACCTTTATGTATCCAAACCACTTCCCTCCGCTCCAATATGGAATTAAATTTAATGATACGGATTGACTGAGTTCTATAAAACTGCAATTTCTCATAGAAATTACAAAATCTGGTAAAGAAAAAGAGGGGTTGCAAGTGGTTGCTCTTCAAGTTTAGATGATAAAAAGATGGCACCAGATGAAGTACGTTTCAATAAAATTCTTGTTAAGAAACCCTTGTTATATTTCTTTATAAATTGGAATCCATTTTCATCTAAGTTCATCCAATTATGGGATATGAGATTAAGCATGAGATAGATCTATAAAATTTATGCTAGTCAATATAAGAATCTCATTATCTTAACATGTTGTTCTACTGAAATAGTAGTTATCCAACTAATAAATTTTTATCATTTATTCAGATTGTGTACAAACAAATTTGGAAGAATTCAAATCACAAACTCTGAGGAGGGTTAAAACAAACAGACAAGGTAATTTCACCTATCGCCGTGATAATTCCACTAAATAAAACTTGGCGGCGATGCTTTTTCATGACGTCCTTGCCCCCTTCATCCCCATTTTTCTGCTCTCAAGCACAGTGTCAACCAGCAAATAGATATTTTGGCCAAGTATAGGAGTATCTAGTGTCAATGTGCATATGCAAGAAAATTAAGAGAAATCCCATTTTTGGGAAAATGGATCATCCAAACCTTTTTACTTTTTACATCTGTACTGGGAGCAAGCGTTGGCTCTGGGATGAAGCTGGCGATAACAGCAAAGAAAATGACACCCCCAAAGAACTGCGTGGTGAATGAACTTACGATTAAATGTCAAAACAAATATGAGTAAATCATGCAACAAAAGTACCGCATTCGAATTAAAACAACAGAAAAGATGATGGCTTACCCAAAGGTTGGCTTTTAAGAAGCCAATGGAGTTCATAGCATTATGAGCCAAATCCAGGAAAGATATGCTCAGCATTAGACCCTGCAGCAAAACCCTGCATGGAAGAAATCTAGAGTTTTAACCAGCACTACCGTGTAAAAATGAGTAGACTACATGTGTTAGATACAAAAGCAGCTTTTTTTCCTAAGAAAAGGAAAGTTCAACCTCTGAGTATCACCTGTAGAAGTCCAAGCATCTTCAGATTGGGAGCCTCATTAAGAATTACAAAAAGTGCACCTGTTCCACATGCCAGAACTTAATTAGATTCCCAAATCCAGCCTAATATAGAATTAGTTTCAACTAACTTATCGAAGCCATGAAGTAATCAGAATATCAGGAAGTTTCAGAAAAGCTGCAAATTGGAACGCTTTAAGAGCAGATAAATTTATCATGAATAGGATGTTTGAGCTTTCTATAATTGAATGAAACTATGAAGACAGCCATTCTTTCGAGATAAAAAACGTCCCAATATTTCATTAATGAAATAAAATAAATTAAAATAAAAGAGCTCACAGGACTGTATAATATATATATATATATATATATGAGAGAGAGAGAGAGAGAGACTGGGGGGAAAACAAGCAGAGAAACCCAGCAAAATTAGCCAAATAATCAAAATTACAGAAAAGCACTCCCTTTCAAAATTTGGGCCTAAAATCCATTTTTAATGAGCTTGTAAAGGTGCAGTATTGACTAAAATCATATTCAACTGAGCACCTAAAAGTATACTACATTAATTAAACCACAATACACAATCACCCATGAAAAATACAGCAATCAAAAAGCTAGTTCAGCACTCAGAATTTGAGATTACAATCTAAGTGATCTCTATAAGTGAGCCATAGCATTATCCACTTCAACTTGTATCAGATTTCTTTTCATTTGAATCCATGAAAACATGCTGCAAACACAAAAATGGGTCTAAACTCCAAATTTAATGAGCACCCAAAAGTATAATAGATTTAATTACGGAGTAGTAAATAAACCACCAAATTACATTAAAAAAAAAGAAAAAAAAAAGCGCTAATTTATAAAATGGGTTACATAGATTTTGTAATTACAAGCTCATTGACCCAACCCATTATCAAAGTCAACCAACATGATTTCTCAACATTCATTCAAGTCCATTGAAACAAGCCACAAAACCAGAATTGGACCTAAAATCCAAATTTAACAATAACCCAAATGTACATTTCATTAAAACTCACAAATTATGAGTAAGACAACCACCAATTACATTAATCACAAGGTATCAGATGCTTGGAATTTAAACTCAAAAAGCTTTATTCTACCTCCCAACTTTTCACCGAAAATCAATGAAATGATGAAAGCGGGTATCTCTCACCTAGAGAAGTACTCATTCCACCAACAAGTGAGAGAGCAAGAGCCACCAAAACCTGAGAATCCATGGAGGTTTCTGCTCCAAAACTAAAGGGCCGAAGTATTCAAACGGATTTAAAGAGATATGAAGAGAAAAAAAGAAATCTAGGGTTTGATCCTTTGAAATAGCGGAAGAAGGTGCAGCAGTATATCCAGATTAATTATGTTAATGGGGCTTTGGGTTTAAACAGAAATTGACTGACTAATCAAAACATTCAGGTATGCATACATGAACATATATATATATATATAGAGAGAGAGAGAGAGAGAGAGAGAGAGAGAGAGAGAGAGAGAGGGACTCAGAATGGGCGCCTATTATGGCGTCCACTGAAGAAGCTGCTCTTCAACATGTAAAAACTGTCGAGAGAGAGAGAATGTCTAGAGTGGAAGAAAGAGATGGTTTGATGCGGTGGTCCAAGAAACACAGGCAACAAGAAACCTTATTATTTTTTCCATTTTTTATTTATTTAATCTTAAGGTTTGGTAGGGCTTTTCAAAAATAAAAGCGTTATTAATAACTACGCTTTCCATTATACGCTAAACGTTATTAGTAACTGCTCTTTCCTTAAAAGATTTACAGTAAGCGTTATTATTAATTGCGTTTTCAATACGAGAAAAGTAAAAGAAAAAGGGGGTAAAAATACAGACCATATGCCTAAACGCAAATAACAAACGCAAATAACAGGCAAAACGCACCATTTTCAGAGGGAACGTTCCAAGGCGACCAATCAAAGCGCACCGTTTTTGGCCGTTCTTATCAAATGAGACCTTCAAACGCACCGTTTTCACAAGACGATTCTGGACTGCGCCACTTTCTTCGAAAATGTTCCAGAGAACGAGGGCCGCTTTTCTTCCTCTTCAAACCTCAAAAACCCTAAAATTTTCTCACCTCAATTTTCCTTCTCCCACTTCTATTTTCTCGAGAAAGCACTTTTTCCCTCATTTCTCGAGAAAATTTCAATGGCGTCCAAACTTGCCCTCCGTCTCGGATCTCGATATCTACGCAACAGTACATATTCCTCCCTATCTCTCTCCACTACAAACCCCCAATCCTCTCCATCATCGAATCTCCACCTTCAATCTCATCATTACTCGACCTCCGTCCGTTCTCCGGCGACTCTCCATTTACGATCTCCGGCCTACGGTTCTTCTCCACCGCTCGCCGCCACCCGGCACGGTCCAAAACCGTCGACATCGGTGCCCGAGCTCGACAACTTCAGAACCGGCGTCTCTGGACCTATGCCATAACTTTCAGCTGCATCGCCGGCTTCATCGTGATCGTCCTGAACAATTTTCAGGACCAATTGGTCTTCTACGTGACCCCAACCGACGCTCTCGAGAAATTCGCGGCCAACCCTTCGAAAAGCAAGTTCCGATTGGGCGGGCTGGTCCTCGAGGGAAGCGTGGTCCAGCCGGCCAAGTCGCCGGAGATGGAGTTCGTGATCACGGACTTAATTACCGACATTTTGGTCCGGTACCAAGGTTCATTGCCCGACTTGTTCAGGGAAGGGCATTCGGTGGTTGTCGAAGGTTTCGTGAAGCCGCTCACGGAGGATATCCGAAAGGAGGTATCGAGTAAGAGCGTTTCGGGGAAGGCGAGGAGTGGCGAGTGTTACTTTGCGGCTACGGAGGTGCTTGCGAAGCATGACGAGAAGTACATGCCTCAGGAAGTTGCATCTGCGATCGAGAAAAATAAAAAGAAGATTGCTGGTGATGAGGCAGTAGCAGCGGAGGAGAAAGTCAAGAGCTCCTAGATTGATGGGTAGGATTTGATTTCCTCGTAGATTAATGGGTAGGATTCGATTATCAAATTTTTTGCTATATTGATTTCCCAATTACATATATATGATTTATTGAAGTAAGGAGTTATTGGATACTTAGAGATTGTTATACTGAAGATTTAGGTGAGCAGATTGTTCTCTGTGCTAAGAAAGAGAGATAATTTCAATCACTTGAGGCTTTTACTTTACAATTTTGTTGTTGTAACACCAAATTCGTTATTTTTGGTGAGACTAATGTTACATTTCAATGTGGTAATGAATAAATGCAATTCAAGAATGCCTATTATATCATAATAGCTGACAGGTAATTCTATGTTATTTTTCTTCCAGTTGGAACTATGTTATATGTTTTCTTATGATTTTGGGGAAGATGCAGGCGTAAAAGAAAATTATATGTGATTTCATTGTGTTTGTATTGATCTGTGTGTGATACTGTTTAGGTGAGAAGCATTTGATGATCATTGATCAGCAATCAGCTAAGTTTTGCCTTGAATACCCAATTTCCTTTTAGTCATCTGGCCAAAGCTTTCGGCAGTTTTGGAAATAATTCATGTGGTGTTCTTGTATCTCTGTCATATATTGGTTTCATGAAGAAAATGAAAATATATACAACAGAAGTCATTCCATCACATAAGCTACAAAATAATTCCTTGAATTGTTGTTATTGATGTTCCCCATCAATTCTGTGTATGTAAGCCAAAGGCATCTTTTATTTACTAGTACAAATTTACTTACATAAAAATAAAGAATGAAAAAAATCAGGAAGATATGTTTTCCTTTCCCATGCATTTGTATTGGTCTTTGTCCGAATATTTTTTATAAGATCCATTTGGTGATCTTTAGCAATCAACTAAGGTTTGCCTCAAACATCTGATTTCTCAGTAGTCATCTTGCAAAGCTTTGGTTTGGTCTTAATTTAGAAATTTAGAAGCTACTCTCATAATTCTTTCATTTATAGGCTCAATGAAGAAACTCATTGTGATTGGCAAGTTTATATGATGGGACTGGGCCCATCCCATATGTTGTAGTTCCTTGAAGATTATAAAAAATGATTTGAGATGAGAAGTTTTAAAGATATGATTTCTTCCCTCTTTTTTTTTCTTTTTTTCTTCTTTTTTTTTTGGGGGGGGGGGGGGGGGGAGATTGGGGAAGATAAGGAGGATTATTTGGTGTAGATTGGCTTATTTTGAAGGGAAGATTTGGGGTCTGGTGATGGGGAATATTGTGCCTAGGAACCTTATAATATATATATATATATATTGTGCCTAAAGAATATGGCTTTGGTTAGAAATGGCTGGTTATAAGGGAGTTGGTAGGCATGTTTATACAATGAACTGACTCCATCAGGTATGTTATTAAAAATTTCCTAGAATTTTAAAAATTGTTTGGGTGAGAAGTTTTGGAATAGATTTATTATGGACAGGGATCGAGGGAGATGTTAAGGTTTGTTTGGTGGCTTGGTTAATGTAACTTCATCAAAGCCTTATGGGGTCTTGATGTGGGGATTATTGTGCCTAAGACCATGGCTTTGATAGAAAATTGGCCTGTTTCAGAGGGAACCTATGAGCCTCCTTAAAACACACACACATGTGAGTGAGAGAGAGAGAGAGAGAAACCTTTACTTTGTGAGTTGTATTTTGTCTCTTATCAAGGTCGTACTTGGAATCTTGGTCTAGTCACAATCCTATAAATATAGAAGTTCCAAGAGCTGATTCCCTTTCTTGATCTTCTCAAAGATATCTACTTGTCCTTTTCTTTTCTAGATGAGAGGGTTTGGGCCCTTGATCCTAATGGTGCGTTTCTTCCAAATCTTTCTTTAAAGTTTTGTATCAAGAACACCTAAGTGGTTTGGAATATGGTTCGTCGTGCCCTTTTTTTGTGTGCATTTGGAAGGAAAGGAATCAAAGAACATGTGAGGGGAAGGAAGCTTCTATTTTAGAATTGAAGACTACTTTTTTTGTGATTTCATAGTTACACAAATGACAAAAACCCCTCCTTTTTCTTGATTAAAAAAAAAAACCCTCCTTTTTATCCTTTTCAGATTCTCTTAAAATATGGATAGGGGTGGGTATCTTTTTGCTTTGTTGTTTTTTCTTTTGGCAAGTTCCTGCATATCTCTTCTGTACTCGAGCTTTGCTCTTTCATCAATACAACAATTACTTCATAAAAAATAAAAATAAAAATAAAAAAACCATCCAATCTCCAGTCTTTTTTTGCCTAATTGATTTGGTCCCGCTAAGTTTCCTCGAAAAGCTGGAGTCTTCGTCTGGACAGTGGTTCTTAACTAGCCAACACGTGAACTAAAAATGGACAATGGACACTGCACGCAACCATCCCCCCGATGTTTTGTATTACTTGCAAGGAGAATGGGAGTTTATGGGTAGGACAACCTCAAAACACCTAAGAGCAAAAAAGAAAGAAAGAAAAGAAGAAAAAAGAAGCTAAACCCCTAAGAGTCGGCACAAACAAGCAAAAAAAACCCCAATGGTCGGCACTTTAATTAGCAGCCCTTGTTACTAATTCAAGGATTTGGGTGGACAACATAAGAACACTACATTTGGGTTTTTATTATTTTCTAGTTAGGAAATCATCTAGGATGGTAGATTTTTACTGCTGGTCTATCATGCATAAACTTTAATTAGTTTTTTTTATTGTTTTTATTTTTGGGGTCGAACTTTAATTAGCAGCCCTTGTTACTAATTCAACAAGTTGTGAAATTTGGAGCATGCGTCACAGATTTTGGTTGAACGACCCAACGCCTCTCCTTTCTTCCTTGGAAGCTAGGGGTGCTAATGTGCTAGGCCTAATGGTTATAGTTCATATTATTATGTTTTTAATGGAGGAAAAATAAGAAAGAATTTGGTTTCTCTTGTAAACAAACTTAAGGAGAAGGTAACAGAGCTCTGGGGTTTCTCTGATTCTCTCTCTCCCTTCTTCTTCTTCTTCTTCTTCTCTCTCTTGCTATATATTTGTTGTATATGTGTGTGCGCGCTTGTTGTGTCGATGGAAAAGATGATACTCTTCCTCTATAATCGTTTCCTGAAGGACAGTAAGACTCAAATCTTTTTCTACCTCATTTCGATTAAATTTCAAACGCCTACTTTTTGGATTTGAATTTGGTGCATTTAGTCACTTTAAATGCACTGTAAAGTTACCATGCAATGAACGACACGTAGAGAGAGTTGAGATTGGTTGGGCATGAAATAGTTGTCTCCAATCTCAACTCTCTCCACGTGTCGCTCATCGCACGATAACTTCACGGTGCATTTAAAGTGACTAAATGCACCAAATCCACTTCCCTATTTTTCATGTCTTGAGTCGTGAAAATTTTAATTATAGGGCCAACATCCCATCTAGTGACAGCTTATTTGTAGGAAGAATGAATCCAACTGGCTTGTGATCTAGGAACTTGGTATTAATATTTAATACTAATGATTTATAACGAGTCAATTATCCAAGTGAGTGCTGCATTATAAGCTAGCTAGCTTCTATCACTCACCAACTATAGCAATTTTCTTTGTCAGCTTTCAACATCCCCAAGCAATTTAAGAGCTGAAATTTATAAGAGAAGTGGTGGATGTGGATTTCTTTGAGGGGGTAAAGGTAGTTGAGTTGGATGGCTCAATAAACAAAATCTCATTGTTATTTAATAATGATGATAATAATAATAATTGGTGCACTAGATAAATTGATCTACTTTCTCTCTCAGTTGATGTGGCAATAAAATATGAAAATAAAAAACATGAATATATTTTCTTATAATTCAATAATAAAAAAAAAATAGTGAAATCATGTCGAATTTAGTGAACTTATTATCATCATCATCATGAGTTCTTCCTTTTCTTTTTTTTTCAACTAATCTGAACATACAATATACTCAAGACGCATATCAAGTTATTTTATTTATCACATTAAGTTTTTCTTACTAGCATAATTTAACTAAAAATTTGTTAAACTAAGTGTACATGTAGTAGTCAAACCTGTAGAAATTTATAGTCAAATATTATTAGATGAGAGAGAATGCAAGACTTCGATCCACACGTATTGTTAAATCACATGATATTTTAGGATTAAATTTCATACGCCAAATTTTTGAAGAATCCTCCATCTAACGATAAGGCTGAATGATGCTTATCTTACTATTGGAACAATATTTCCTAAAATATGGAGAGATCTTGTCGATACAACAATGATCGAGGACACCCTCATAATAACTTTTCCCTATCCATTAAACTAACAAAATTCTTATTATAATTAGTTAATTCAAAATTGAAAGAGAAGACAATACTAATAAATTATTAGTAGGCAGACGTCTTTATAGCAAACCCATATGGACACATGCACATGGGCCTCATGCAAATGTTTTTTATTTTTTTCCTTTTTCGTGCAAATGTTTGGAATCTTAAAAAAAGAGATTCACTTGACAATATGACAAAATTTGATGGGTATATTTTATTTTATTTTTTATTTTTAAAGACATCCTTGTTTTGTAAATTGGCCGGACAGCCCAATATAATACCCGCCATTATTATCAGATGCGTACATTTGATTTTCTTTATGAGTTCCTTCTTCACTATAGTTCTGTCCTCAACAATAATTGTCCAACACCAATGTTTATTGTCATTGTCTAAACTCTCAGTCACCTCTTTTTATTTTTCTGATATTTTGAAAAGATAAAACGATTTAGATTTGATTTCTCTCAAAGTCTTGAGGCCGAGCCGAGCATTAGTCAAGTTATTTTGTAAGTTAATTAATATGGATGGACACAACTAGTCACTAGTCCTTCAATTACCAATCATATATGAGTTTAATGCTTGAGACAAACTTTTTTTTTTTAACATTTCTTTAAACAATTTTCAATATCCTTAATAACTTTTTGTATGGATAATATTTTAAAAAATCCATCATTAGATTACTTAATCCTTTCATCGACGCCACGTCTGCCAATAATCAAATTAATCGGAAACTAAGAGATATTTCATCAATAATACGAGATATTTCATTTTAAGAAACATGAGTTTATGGATCAAATGAGTATTAGTAATTAATTAATTAATGTGATTTTGAACTTAAACAAAATGTGAATTATGCAAAAGCCTTTTTTGCATAATTAGTCATTTACTAAAAAAAATTGTCCCAAAATTGTCCCACATTGAAACATAAAATTAAAAATTGTCCCAAAATTGAGTCAAATTCGTGGACTAAATTGAGATTACCCCCAAAGTTGAAGATACAAAAATGTAATTAACCCTTAGTTTTTTATTGTTTTTATTTTTTTGGTCGAACTTTAATTAGCAGCCCTTGTTACTTTTTTTTTTGATGAACGTAGCAGCCCTTGTTACTAATTCAACAAGTTGTGAAATTTGGAGCATGCGTCACAGATTTTGGTTGAACGGCCCAACGCCTCTCCTTTCTTCCTTGGAAGCTAGGGGTGCTAATGTGCTAGGCCTAATGGTTATAGCTCATATTATTATGTTTTTAGTGGAGGTAAAATAAGAAAGAATTTGGTTTCTCTTGTAAACTAACTTAAGGAGAAGGTAACAGAACTTTGGGGTTTCTCTGATTCTTTCTCTCCCTTCTTCTTCTTCTTCTCTCTCTTGCTATATATTTGTTGTATATGTGTGTGCGCGTTTGTTGTGTGGATGGAAAAGATGATACTCTTCCTCTATAATCGTTTCCTAAAGGATATCAAATCTTTTTCTACCTCATTTCGATTAAATTTCAAACGCCTACTTTTCGGATTTGGATTTGGTGCATTTAGTCATTTTAAATGCACCGTAAAGTTATCGTGCAATGAGCGACACGTGGAGAGAATTGAGATTAGAGGGTTGAGTTTGGTTGGGTATGAAATGGTTGTCTCCAATCTCAGTCCTCCAATCTCAACTCTCTTCACGTGTCGCTCATCACACGGTAACTTCATGATGCATTTAAAGTGACTAAATGCACCAAATCCACTTCCCTATTTTTCATGTCTTGAGTCATGAAAATTTTAATTATAAGGCCAACATCCCATCTAGTGACAGCTTATTTGTACGAAGAATGAATCCAACTGGCTTGTGATCTAAGAACTTAGTATTAATATTTAATACTAATGATTTTTCTTCATCAAAAAAAAAAAATATATATATATATATATATATATATATATATATATATATATATATATAATACTAATGATATTACAATAAATTTGACAATAATAATAAGGATGACTTCAAAATAGGGAAATTATAAGTCAACTTTAGCAAGTAATCTTTTAATTAAGAAGCCATCTTATTATTATTATTATTATTATTATTATTATTTGGAGGTACTGAGTAAGAAACTAGGAACTTCGTTAATAATGAAGTATAGATGCAATATATAATTATATATAATTGTTGGCAACCCCATTGTCCCACTAAAAGTCAACGAAATGGCGTGCGTCAAAGCTAAGAGCCTAAAAGACAGCCAGCTTATGAACCTTCCCCACCTGTTTTTCGTCAAACTTTACAAAACTTACGACTCTTTTTTCTTTTCTTTTTTTTTTTTTTCCGGCTGCCGTGTGGGGATTCGTTTGGCTTTGCCAAGGGAACTTCCGCACCCACTAAAGCCCAATAAAAGTCAACACAATAGCGCCGCGTCGAGGGAAGACGGCCAGCAAATGGGCCTCCCCCATTTCTTTTCTGTCAACTTTGCGGAACTTGCGCATCCTCAATCTCAAGTTTGGGACATTTTGTTTGATCACGAACATTCGTAAATAACACGTATATATATATTACTCATGAATAATTATGATTATACGTAATATCTCATACATGGTCAACAAATTTGTAGGGTTAGAATTTTGAATTAAGGGGACAATGTTTTCATTCTATCTTTTAAATGATTTTTAAGTCATTAGATCTCATAAGATTCATTATTGTATTATTTATTTTTTTCTACTTGGTTTTTTCTTTTTCTTTCTTTGTTTTTTTTTTTTTGGAGATATTTGGATTTAGCAAAGTCTAATGACTTAAAAATTAGGTAAAAGATTGAGTATAAAAATTATGTCCCGTATTTCCGATATCAAAAACTCAAGTCCACACCTCAAAAGAGATCTCTTGTCTACCTGAATACATGCCGAGAGCCCTCGCTACAATCTTACCTTCTTAAATCCAACTCTGTTGGTCACTTATTCACTCTCTACTACTTATCCCAAATATCATGCTTGGGATACTCCTAGAACGATAACAACTAAAGAAGTAGCATAAACGAATCAAATTCATTTATTGTAAAATTGGTTCATTCATTGGTCAACTCGATCATGCTGCTTATTCTTTTTTGAATGCCATTAATGTGCCCCATGTGACGTCTGATTGCCATTGGCCCCATGCCACTCGGTACATGGTATTTGATAATTCAGGGGCTTAGCTTCCCATGTGACCCGACCTCACCCACATATAGATTAGAAGGTGAGGCTTAGTTTCACAAAGCCAGAATTTCTGAGTCCCTTGCTCATTTTCACACACGGGAGGGCGAGAGAGATATGGCAAACAGTGCTGTCACTTTTGTGTTGCAGAACCTGATGCAGCTTCTTGTAAACGAAGCAGATTTGCTCAAGGGAGTGGAGGATGAGATCAAGTCCCTCCGAACTCAGCTTGACTTGATGTGTTCTTTCCTAAGAGACTCGGAGGCTGCAAGTCATGAACAAGAAGCTGTAAAAGTTCTGATTGGCCAGATCAGAAATCTTTCTTTCGACGTCGAGGATGTCATCAATGAATACATAGCCAAAGCCATGCAGTACCATATGAAATCCACTCCGTGGAAGAAATTTACTAATAGCTTTGACAAGCTATTAACCCAACATAGAGTTGGGAAAGAAATCAAGGAGGTTCGAAACAAGATCAAAGAAATTTATGACAATAAAAACCAGTTCGGCATAGAATTTAAGCCAGCCGTGAGAAGAACTCCAGATGGGTCAGCCTCAGGCTTCGACACACTTCAGAGACGGCGGCGGAATCTCTACACCAAGGAAGTTGATGATGTTGTGGGCTTTGTAGATGAGGAAAAGACTATAATAAAGCGGCTGATTGAAGGATCGTATGCTCGTACTGTGGTTTCCATTGTTGGAATGGGCGGACTTGGCAAGACTACACTTGCCAAGAAAGTTTCTAAGAGTTTTTCTAGGCTCTTTTCCCAAAAAGGTAGGTTTTTTACACTTTATTCCGACTTGGGTGTAAATTTGAACTTAATTCCTACACCACGATAAATCGTGCTTGCTAACCACGATTTTAACAAAATCGTGGTTAGCAAGCACGATTTTATGTTGGGTATATAATTTCGTATTTGTAACTCGTGTATTAGTATTAAAAATTTATACCCTAAAATCGTGGATGCTAAGCACGATTTTGGATTTAAAACTGTATTTACGATCTGCGATTATGATGGTTAAAGTGTTTAAAAAATTAAAAAAACCTGGAAAAATTTTAGAAGTAAAATCGTGGTTGCTAACCACGACTTTTAAAAAGCGTGGTTAGCAGCCACGATTTCACGAAGAATCGTGCTTACCAAGCACGACTTTACGTTCTGCATGCCCACTTCCCCTTTCACACTTTTCACGGCACTTTATGGGCATTGTTTGACTTTTAAGTATGAATTTGTTTACATCCAATTATTACTAGTCATTCATAGTTAAGTTAGTAGTCATTTAATTTAAGTTTCAATTATTTTACATCCAATTATTACTAGTCATTCGTAGTTAAGTTAGTAGTAATTTAATTTAAGTTTGAATTATTCACATCCAACTGCTAGTCATTTGGAGTTAAGTTAGTAGTCATTTACTAAGATGTTTATAGCCATTCTTATATATATATAAATGGTCAATTCTATGGTACCCTAACCAAAAATTGGATACCATACCCATAAGGTCACTTGAAATAGTAAATTGGTCAGTTCAAATGATAAGTGGGCCACCTGAAATAGTAAATTGATCACTTCAAATAGTAAAGTTGTCCACTAAATGGTAAGTTGCTACATAATGCGGTGAGTGGCCAAGTTTATTGTTCACTATTTTTCAAACATCTTTCTTTTTTCTTGTTCCTTTTTTCAAACTCTTTATTTCTTCTCCTTTTTGCTTGATCCTGGGCCTTGCACTAAAGAATTGATTTATTAGTGCGTAAAGTATTCTATTGCCTTAAGTTCCTTGTGGTAAAAAATGTTTTTCATAAAAAAAAAAAGGTACCTTGTGGTAAAGAATGTTAAATATTTACACTTTTTTTCTTATTATTAAAAGCTAAATATTTAGATCTTTTTTTTCCCATTTTACACATGGTTTTTGTAATTAACAATCAATGAAGAGATGTTAGAACTATGAAAGACATATGAAAGAATTGGAAAAAAAGTGGTTTAGGATATGTAAGCCCGTTACTGAAGCATATCAATAACAAGCAACGTAGCTTATATTATTAGTAATAGTTCTAACATCTCTTATTAGTAAGAAATTTGGAACTTCCATGTGTAAAATGGGAAAAAAAAGATCTAAATATTTAGCTTTTAATAATAAGAAAAAAAGTGTAAATATTTAACATTCTTTACCACAAGGTACCTTTTTTTTTTTATGAAAAACATTTTTTACCACAAGGAACTTAAGGCAATAGAATACTTTACGCACTAATAAATCAATTCTTTAGTGCAAGGCCCAGGATCAAGCAAAAAGGAGAAGAAATAAAGAGTTTGAAAAAAGGAACAAGAAAAAAGAAAGATGTTTGAAAAATAGTGAACAATAAACTTGGCCACTCACCGCATTATGTAGCAACTTACCATTTAGTGGACAACTTTACTATTTGAAGTGATCAATTTACTATTTCAGGTGGCCCACTTATCATTTGAACTGACCAATTTACTATTTCAAGTGACCTTATGGGTATGGTATCCAATTTTTGGTTAGGGTACCATAGAATTGACCATTTATATATATATAAGAATGGCTATAAACATCTTAGTAAATGACTACTAACTTAACTCCAAATGACTAGCAGTTGGATGTGAATAATTCAAACTTAAATTAAATTACTACTAACTTAACTACGAATGACTAGTAATAATTGGATGTAAAATAATTGAAACTTAAATTAAATGACTACTAACTTAACTATGAATGACTAGTAATAATTGGATGTAAACAAATTCATACTTAAAAGTCAAACAATGCCCATAAAGTGCCGTGAAAAGTGTGAAAGGGGAAGTGGGCATGCAGAACGTAAAGTCGTGCTTGGTAAGCACGATTCTTCGTGAAATCGTGGCTGCTAACCACGCTTTTTAAAAGTCGTGGTTAGCAACCACGATTTTACTTCTAAAATTTTTCCAGGTTTTTTTAATTTTTTAAACACTTTAACCATCATAATCGCAGATCGTAAATACAGTTTTAAATCCAAAATCGTGCTTAGCATCCACGATTTTAGGGTATAAATTTTTAATACTAATACACGAGTTACAAATACGAAATTATATACCCAACATAAAATCGTGCTTGCTAACCACGATTTTGTTAAAATCGTGGTTAGCAAGCACGATTTATCGTAGTGTAGGAATTAAGTTCAAATTTACACCCAAGTCGGAATAAAGTGTAAAAAACCTACCTTTTTGGGAAAAGAGCCAGTTTTTCTATCACGGACACTTTTGAATGCCGGGCTCTGGTTTATGTTTCGCAAGAATATAAACCCAGGGAACTTCTGCTCGCCATTCTAAAACAATTCACGAAGATCACTGAAGAAATGAAAGACATGAACGAGGAAGATCTAGGGAAGGAGGTCCGAGGTCAAGTCATCAATAAGATGTACCTAATTGTTCTTGATGACGTATGGCAAAATGATGTGTGGGACGACTTGGCAGCATTCCTTCCTGATGATAAGAATGGAAGCAGAGTATTGTTCACAACCCGCCTGATCAACGTCGCCCTGCACGCAAACCCAGATAGAATGAATCCTCCTCACTTTCTACGCTTTCTTGACAAAGAAGAGAGTTGGGAACTCTTTCAAAATAAGGTTTTTGGTGGTGGAAGTTGCTCTAAACAGTGGGAAGATCTTGGTAGACAAATTGCTGAAAAATGTGGTGGCCTTCCTCTAGCTATTGTTGTCTTGGGTGGTCTACTGGCTGAAAAGCGGGCAACCTTCCAGGAGTGGTCGGATGTAGTATATCGTGTAAGTTCTCTTCTTTCATCTGAGCGTGATCGTCTCTGCGCTGACATATTAGCTTTAAGTTATTACGATTTACCTTATTACTTGAAGCCATGTTTTCTATATGTTGGGATGTTCCCAGAAGACTATATGATCCCTGCAAAACAACTGATCAGACAATGGGTCGCAGAGGGTTTCATAAACCCAAAAAGCCAGAAAACACTTGAAGAAACTGCAGAAGATTACTTGGATGAACTAGTTGAGAGGAGTCTTATCCAAGTGGTTGCAAGGAGATCTGATGGTGGAGTGAAATCCTGTTCCATACATGACCTTTTGCGTGACCTTTGTGTATTAGAAGCCCAAAAAGAAAATTTCTTTGAGGTCCATTGGTCTGAAAATTCTACTTCCACCATTAGTTCACTCCGTGTTGCAGGAAATTCTCTTATTTTTGATAAATTTCCCGAAAAGAATCACTTCACAAAAAGACTCCGGAGTATCCTGTGTTTCACAGAAGAAGCTAATGCAAAAAAATCCTTGTACAATTGTTGTTATACGCTCCAGATGATTAGACTGATTAACATCGAGGGTTTGGGTATTGAATTGATGGGAGGTAGATTATGCAATCTAATTCATTTGAGGTACTTGAGGATTGGTAGAAGTAACAGCCTTAAGCTCCCAAAAGATTTGTGTGACCTCTTTAATCTTCAAACTCTTGACATAAGATCAAGATTCATCAAAGAGGTACCTAGCTCCATTTGGAGGCTTAAAAGGTTGAGGCATCTATACTGCCTGGGAGAGGTTTCTCTGCCCCCTCCGCCACCGTCAATGGCTTTGCAAGAACTGCAGACTTTTTCCACCATATGTGCCGAAAGTTGCACCCCAGAGACGATGGATGGAATGCCCAATTTATTAAAAATGGGAATAAGGACTACTTCAGAAGATGCCTTATTGTCTCCTAGTATTGCCACTCTACAACATGTCAGAACTATGAAGTTTGAACAACCTTATTGGAGAAAACAGGATTGGATTTCCCAATCCCAATTTCCTACCAGCTTGACCAAGCTCACTTTTGTAAACACACTACTAGGAGAAGATATCATGCCAAGGCTGGCAGAGCTGCCAAACCTTCAGATTCTCAAATGGTTACGAGCTTCGTATAAGCCAGGAAGCACCATGACTTTCTCTGCCAATGGATTTCAATGTCTCCAAGTGCTGCAATTCATTGCCTTGGATTCCTTTACTTGGATTGTTGAAGAAGGGGGATTGCCCAACTTGAATCGTCTGGTTGTACGTGGTTATGGATTACGTAATCTCCCAGAAGCTCTGTGGAGCATAAGAGATTTGTCTGCAATTGACGTGCAGAATCCAAGTTGGGAATTGAGACAACTGCTTCAAGAAATCCAAAAATGGGACCTGCCTAAGATTTCCATCCATCCCCCTCATGCAATAGAATTCGATTGACTCCATCTCTCTCATCTCAGTCTCTCCTCTGGCAAGCAGCCCAGAATTTTCGAGATCCTTGGTTTGAAAATGTTGTGCATCCTTAAATTTTTTTCTTAATTTCTTTCTATAATGATGTGACTGTTGATATACATAATGATGTGGCTTTCCTAATGATCTATTAGTTAAAACTATTACTTCTATTACCTTTAATGTCTGTCTGGACATCCAATTCAAAATTAAACAATTCAAAAAAATTTACAGTGTCAAAGTCATAAAATCCATTATCTTGAATTATAATATTTTAAAATGTTGGAGTTATCATAAATGTTGATGTTGTAAAATTGCAGTCACCCAAAAAAAAAGGGTTAGAAATTGGGAAAGTGGTGTTGGTAATGACGCTTTCAGATATGCTAGAAGTACAACCATACGTTTTGGTTTACGAGAGAAACCAGTCATTAAAACGACATAGCTTAATAGTATTAATCTGGGAAACCGTATTGCGTACCGTATATATACACCGTCCTTCAAATTTTCCGAGACCCAAGCAAGGGTGGCTAGAACGGTCACCGAATAGACGAGCTTCGATTGGAGGGAAAATGGAGATTGAATGAGCTAAATTTACAATCACAGGTTCTCTCAAACTCTTCCAGGTTCTTACTTGTCTATGAAATTCCTTCAGAATGTTCGATTGTATCATACTTTGTCTATGATGAATGTCCTTGTGTGTTAGGGTTCTTCATACTCACGTCAGTACTCAAATCTTTGCGTTAAATTAACCCCCAATTCTCTCCCATGGGTTGGATCCACTTGGAACCCATACTCATGTGAAACCCATGTGGGTGTCACTCTGTGGGACAAAGTTGGGATTTGGAGGTGGGATGAATAGCATTACTCTCTCCCTCTCTCTCTCTCTCTTCACTTGGGTTAATGATTGAAAGGTTTAGAGTTTATAGAGTAAAATAAGGAAAATACTACTCTTCTTGATAGTTTTTTCATTTTTTTCCATATGGCATGGCTGACCTAGCTATAGCCATGCCATGTTGGCACATCATTAGAAAAAATATGTTGGCGTATCATTAGAAAAAATATGTTTTTAACGACGCAATGCAATGTGTTAACTTCATGTCAACTATCACATCAAATGACCTATTGGTATAGTGACACCATGATAGCTAACATTTTAAATTGGAAATAATAGTTGGGTAAGACGCTTGAAAGAGTGGCACTACTCATAATATATTGATTAGATATGTGGATGCTTTCGAAGAAATGTAGACCCTAAACTATTCAAAATCAATATATAGATCTCTATACTACTTGTAAATATTAGGATTCTGAAAAAGTTTTTGATTCGCTAAAATATCCTTAATATTAAATCATTGAGAAATGCTTTCTAAGGGTCCAAAGCTACCATGAAAACAACCATATGGTATTTGCAAAAAAAAAAAAAAGTATTGGAAGTTTGGTCTATATCAAGAAGATGGAATAAAGTTTTGCATTATTTTGAGATCTATTTTACAATGTACATATTGTGTATTAATTATGCTTCTTCGTCTCAGCACTAGTGCATACATAAATTATCACAGCACCTTACAGACAACTAATAACTTAGAAGCAGATGATTAAGACAAGGAACTTAAATGATTTAATAGGTAAGCTGAGATGGAGAAGGGCTATATCGCAGGTATCGAAGATTTACATTACCCAATCACACTGCTAAATAAAAACTGTTGAATTTGTGTTGCTAGAATGATAGGTTCAGCCACTATGTTTTTCAACATTCATTAGGCTCTTTGTCAACCAAATTGCTGTTTCTCGTGACGACACTGCTTCTTCCCCAAAAGGTCTTAACACACCCGCAAGTTCTTCAAGCCTTTCCTGTTTAAGTAAATTTGCACAAAGCTCAAGAAGTGACTCCAGACCTTCTGCTCTTTGCTGGTTCAAAGAATTCCACTCAATCCTTGTGTCTTCACCACGGAGAAAATTTAGTGTACTGATTGATGACGTGTCACTAGGGGTCCGATTCCATTCGTGAACATCATTTTTTCCTGCTTGCTCGGAAGGGCTAAGATTATCTGTTTTTGATCCAACTTCATTTTCACATGTCAGTGTCACTGTACTTGCAGATGACGTGTTTTCGGGGGAAGCACTTAGCAAATATGTATTGTGGTTTTCTATTGTATTTAAACAGCATCCAGGTCCTATATCATGCTCATGTTTGATAACTTTCCTAGCTTCTGATGATTTTTCATCGTCAGAAAGCCCACCACAATATGAAGTATTGTCAAACGACACTGCTATCCTTTTATGATCCTCCAGATTAACCCTCTCCCCTTTTGTGTCATCTTTCTCAAGAAATCGCAGTTCTTCTTGCACTTGATGGGAATAATCAGGAGTAAGCTCTTCTTGCTCTACATCTTCCTGATGGGCACCTAATGCCCTCTCTAAGGAGGTTTTAAAGTTGGTATGTTCAATTTGTTTGGTAGATTTAACGTTAATCCTCAAATCCTCATCAACTTTAGATATTTTCTCAAAACAATTAGTAGGATCTTCCTTTTTGGTCTCAACTTCAATCTCCCTGGAATCAGAGGAAGTGGACATATCATTTTTGGAAAAATTTTGTGTCTGCACATCAGAATTTTCCTTAAGTACATCAACACTTCCCGACTCCTTTGGTGGTCTCACTTTTCCACCTTTTATCCCTTTGCCAATGCTGGACTTGCTAGGGTTTCGGGTGGCTAGTGCTTTATCCTTGGAGTTGTTTTCAGACTTTATTGGAAGAAAGACAGGAGATAGGTTGTGGCATTTAGCAACATATGGTTGTAAATGAGGATGCATTAATAGTTCTGCAGCCTAAAATGTGGAAAGAAGCTGGTATCAGGGTAAGTGATTGCTCTCAAAATGATAAGATATAGGGCTAGGCTAATTGAACTCACATTTGGTCTGTGTTCTGGGCTCTTTCTCAGCATGCTCTTGATCAACTGTTTCCTGCAGGGAAAGCCACCTCATCTCAGTATTAGAATGTTATATATACATCAGATTACAATGTCTTTTATTAATGTAGAGGCTACCAAGGATTATCAAGGACTTGAACACTATTCACTTACAATGTAGAGGAATATACTGTTGGGAGCGGGGAAATAGAGGACCTGTTTATTTTATTGATGAGTCCAGCCATATCCTGTTTGATCGAGTCTTTAACAGATTTAGATTCTTTGAATTTCATGTATAACTGAAGTCATTAATCTCTGGAAAAAGGAACATATAGAATTGATAAATATAGCTCACGTTGAGACTTACAGGAGCTCTAAATGCAGATTGATGTGCAGCTATTTCAAACATACAGCAACCTGACAAGTAGTAAAATGTCATTTCTAGGGAACTCATGCCGTTGAGTTATGCTATCCACAGAGTAAAACAGAGCTACACCACTGAAATTTGTTTACCTAAGGACCATATATCCGATTTGTAGCCATAGGGTATATCCGCAAGGAGCTCTGGACACATGTAATTGGGAGTGCCCACAACCTATGTAAGATATGAAGAGCACTATTAATGGGCTGATATGAGCAGCTGGTTTTAGCCATGTAAGATTAGCACAAGAAACTGATCAATTGAAGCTAATTTTTGGGAAGGAGGTGAACTTTTAGTTGCTACCACAAGAGATTCTTTTATTTCATCACAAACCACATCCAACATTTGTAAAAGATATTCAATTTTTTTCTTCCAAGTCTTTGGGCCATGTGCAAGAGGATTGAAGTCTTTTTTTTTCCCAAAGGATTGAAGTCCTATATTTCCTTATCAAAGGTTGCAGAAACATCAATTAGAATGGTTGGCCATATTATATGGTTAGTCATTTAACATAGCCAGTGCTGAGAGTTATTGCTTTAACAAATATAAACCATATTGACATTGTTTCTTAGAATTAAAAATGATCTTATAAATACTCAACCCCACAAAATTTTTTCCCAACTATCAAGGTGCATACAACAGACTCATTTGAAAAGCCCTGTAAAATAAAACAGAATTTGGAGCCCGATAACTGTAAACATGTTCTAGGGATAGAGAATAAGCATTTGTGTAAAGCAAATGGTTTTGATCTCTGCTGTTTAGGTGTGTCCATCTACGTCTATTTAAGTGTGAGCTCTAAGAGTAATGATGGCAGCAGCTCAAAGTGAGGTTTCTTGGTTCTTTATCTTAAGCCAATTTCGATTCTATATATTGTTTAGATTTCTCTTATCCAAGTATTTTCTCTGATATACACATTCTCTCTTTGTGATACAATTATTGTCTGTATGACTGTATATGTGTAGTGTTTTTAGCAAATTGCAACTATGCACAAATTATGTCACTGGGCAGGGGAAAGAGATAATAGAGCCATTACCGAGGAAGCAAGGTCATCTTTGTTAAGTAGTTTGGCAAGTCCAAAGTCACCTGTACATCCAATGTATGACGCACACTGCTTAGAAGACAATGGAAGCTAATTCTAATGTAGGAAAGATCCATATATTTGCCTTCTTACCTAGCCGGATGTCGTTGTCTTTTGTAAGGAATATGTTGGAGCACTGGAATTAATGATAAGATTACTTTAGGATGATGACATGACTAGTTTCTTCTTCACGAAAAGCTAGTGGTGCATACCTTAAGATCCCTATGTAGAACACGGTTTGAATGAAGGTAGTCCACAGCTAGCAATAGCTGTGTGAGCCATTTGCAGAGCTTCTGAAGGTAGAAATGGAAGGATAACACAGCAATTAGGTGCACATTAGAGTCTATAGTTCCATTAAAAATACCTAGTATCTTTGTAGACCTTTGATGTCTCTTACCTTCTCGGGAAGAAACTTTCCTCTGGTCTTTTTTATCAACTCAGCCCTGGAAGATCAGTATAAGGGCTTGTTAGGAAGCAAATACATGGGATCATGTTAATAGGAAACAATACATTATTGTTATTCTACTTTGGACATGGGTTTGATCTTAAAAGAAATTCTAGATATAGTTGTTACCTACAACTTTCCTCATCCTTTCCCATGGAAAAGTGTGTGTGTGTGTGAGTGTGTGTATGTGTGTGTGTAAAAGTAGACACTGAAATAAAGAAAAGAGATGAGGTCAATGAAAATGACTGGAATTTTATGAACAATTTGCTTCTGTCAGCATCGCACAAATCACTTGGACTTACAACTCGAACCTTTTTTTTTTTTTGATAAGTACAACCTGAACTTACATGTCCCCTCCTTCACAATAACTGGTCACGATGCACACACAGCATTCCTGAAAAGCATCCACACATATGATCAGGTTTAGTTATAATTGGACATGTGTTAATAGGCTATGGTTTTCTGATCATATCGTCAGCTCTGTTTTGTTTAGCTTTATTTCAAGTTCACTCACATAAACATTGGCAAAACACATGTTTTTTCATCTTAGTTTTTTTTTTTTGGGGGGGTGGGGGGAGGGGGGGAGGGGGGAGAGTAGAAAAATAAAAAAGAACCCACTTTATTAATTGACTACCTTCTCCACCCATGCCTCTTTGTACTCCACAATATATGGGTTATTTAGCGTTGCTATCAAATTCATCTGCAAAAAGAAACACACGTTAAGTACCACTAATCTTTTTCCCTCTGTTTTATATCTAAGTCGACAAGCAGACTTTTTATCGGTGATCTTTTTGTTTTTAAATCTTTACCTTGATATGTAAAGATGATAATATATGCTCCAAAATAGACTGAGAAATCATGCTACTAGGCATTAGTAGACATCTTTACTTGAGGTCTGTTCCAGGGACACCCTTGGGCTCCATTTGTTTCATCAGAAGGTATGACACATATTTTCCCCTTATGACTGTGTTGATGTTATAGCAATCAATTTCTCTAGCATACAGAATATTTTGGCTGGTTGTTCGTTCAACTCAGGTAAAAATGATAGAACAACTTATATGATGGACAATTATATTTGTTACTGTATACCTTACCTTGTACTGTATAGCGTAGTTTTCCTCCTGTATTGTACAGCTATACCTAGGATTATTCCTAGCCTAAACTCTATATATAGGTCCCTCATGTACATGAAAGAGATACATTCAATATAAGGGTTTTACCCTCTTTTTTCCCTTTCTCCCTTTCTGTGTTCAACTGTAATATGGTATCAGAGCGAGGTTCCTTCTTCCACAGCCGCTGTTCATCGCGCCGCTGATCATCGCCCACTGCCTTCCATTTCCAGCGAAGACAATCAACGCCATCGTCGTCCTCCACCTAAAACATCTCTGTCCACACAGTTGAAAGCCTTCCACAAACCTCCATCGTCGTCCTCCACCTAAAACATCTCTGTCCACACAGTTGAAAGCCTTCCGCAAACCTCCACCTCCTAAAACACCTCCAAAAACCTTCGCCTCACCACGACACACAGAACGGCGAAAGCCGCGTCTCCAGAAACATCCGCACGCGCCCTCACGCGCCGCCTGAAGAAGCGCGAGTGAGATCTACTCGCACTGTAGATCTCACGCGCCTACACGCGCCGGCGAAGATTTCACACTCCGGCGACCCTCCGTCAGCTCTCGCCGCCTAAAACACGGCCAACAACCTTCGTCTCACCGCGATCTGCCGAACGGTGAAAACCACGTCACCAGAGACCTCCACACGCGCCCTCACGCGCCACCTGAAGAAGCGCGAGTGAGATCTACTCGCACTGTAGATCTCACGCGCCTTCACGCGCCGGAGAAGATTCACACTCCGTCATCGCCACGTCAGCACCTAGTCAGCGCCCAGTCAGCGCTGCATCAGCGCCGCGTCAGCGCCACGTCAGCGCCCAGACAGCGCCACGTCAGCGCCACGGCAGCGCCCAGTCAGCGCCACGTCAGCGCCACGTCAGCGCCACGTCAGCGCCACGTCAGCGCCACGTCATCTGCCACGTCATCTGCCACGTCATCTGCCACGTCAGCACTGCCACGTCAGCACTGCCACGTCATCTGCCACGTCATCTGCCACGTCATCTGCCACGTCAGCACTGCCACGTCAGCACTGCCACGTCAGCACTGCCACGTCAGCACTGCCACGTCAGCACTGCCACGTCAGCACTGCCACGTCAGCACTGCCACGTCAGCACTGCCACGTCAGCACTGCCACGTCATCTGCCACGTCAGCACTGCAACTGCCACGTCAGCACTGCAACTGCCACGTCAGCACTGCAACTGCCACGTCAGCACTGCAACTGCCACGTCAGCACTGCTGTGTAGAGCTGCCACGTCAGCCCTACTGCATCCGTTTGCTGTTTTTCCTTCATTTTCTCCATTTCTGGGCTATTTTCAGCAAACAGACAGTCATTCTTAAGTATTTTCAGCCCTCTGATCTCATTTTTGAGGTCCTTTTTGGCTAATTCTGCTCCCAGTGTGCAGTTATGAGTAACCCAGAGCTTGCCATCAACATCCCTCTGGTCTTAAATGGTCAGAATTATGTTCTCTGGGCTCAAGCCATGTCTGGCTACCTTCGTGGTCACAAATTCTGGCGAATTGTCACTGGTGATATCACTGAACCAAAGAAAGGGACAGAAGAACTTGAAGAAAAATTTGTGGATCGTCTTGAAGAATGGGACAGTAAGAATCAGAAGATTATCTCTGCTTTTCGCAGTACCTCTATTCCATCCATTGGTATGCAGTTTGGCCGTTTTGAAACCGCCAAAGCTGCTTGGGATTTTCTTGCTGACCGCTACACCACTGCTGGTCTCTCTCATCAGTATCAACTTTTAGATCAACTTCACCGCATGCATCAAGAACCTGGAGAAGCAATCGACAGTTTCCACTCCCGCATGCAGGCCTTTTGGGATCAATTGGCCGCTTCAGAACCTACTTGGACCTGTTCTCAGGATGCGGCGAAGTTTCTCAATTACCGAAATCAGCAGCGTCTAATTCATTTTCTGATGGCCTTGGATGATGTATTCGAACCTACACGTGCCATTCTGCTTCATCGCACTCCATTACCGACCTTGGAAAGTGCTGTTTCTGAACTTGTTGCATATGAGACTCGACGCTGTACTCGCCTTCCTCCTTCTACTGAATCTGCTCTTGCAACTCCCTTCTCAGCACCGGCCCACACTGCTATGGCTACTCCTCCCTCTGGGCGTCCATCTCTATCAGGGTGCAAGTTTTGTCATGCGCCGACTCATACCTTGCTTCACTGTCCTATTCGAGTCTGCAAGCACTGTCACAAGCGCGGTCCAGGTCATTTCTTGAATGACTGTCCACGCAATCCAAACCCACAACCTCGACATGATCATTCCAGAGGAAATTCATCCAGGTCTAACAGGTTCAAGCCTCACCATCGTTCCACTACTGCTGCTGCTACTGCTGCTGCTACTGAGGACATTTCTCCACCTACCTCTCCCACATCATCTCTCTCTAATGCCGATCTCACTGCTCTTCTCAAACAGGTCCTCTCTACTTCTGGTAACCCTCCTCCTACTGCTCTCTCTGCTACACCAGGTACTTCCTCTTGGTATTTTGACTCCGCCTGTTGTAATCATATGACCTCTAATCACTCTTTTTTCACTACTCAAGTTCATACCTCCCATCTTCCTACTATTCATACTGCTGATGGCTCTCACATGCATGTTAATCACATTGGACAAGTCTCTAACTCAAAAGTGACTCTCCCTGATACTTATTTCATTCCTCAACTCACTTTAAATCTTATTTCTGTGGGCCAACTTTGTGAACTTGGTCTTAATGTTATCTTTTCTTCTACTGGTTGTATTGTACAGGATCCAAAGACGGGACAGACACTTGGGACCGGCCGTAAAGTTGGACGTTTATTTGAACTGGTCAACTTCCACACTCCATCCCACATTACTTCTCCCGCTCACTTCGCTGCTGCCTCAACTCCTCTCTCTTTAACTCTTTGGCATGCTCGCTTAGGACATGTTTCTTTCAGTCGTTTACAAAAATTGGCTTCTAGTGGTATTTTGGGCCCTGTAATAAATAAACATGATGATTGTTTACCCTGTCAACTCGGTAAACAACCTGCTTTACCTTTTTCAAGTAGTGATTCTGTTTCTGATGCTCCATTTGATTTAGTTCATTCTGATATTTGGGGTCCCTCTCCTACCACCACCATGGGTGGATCCAAGTATTTTGTTATCTTCATTGATGATTATTCTCGCTTTACTTGGATTTTTCTTATGCAGCATCGCTCTGAACTAAAACAGATTTACTATAACTTTGCCCGCATGATTACCACTCAGTTTTCGCGTCCTATTAAAATCTTTCGTGCAGATAATGCTATGGAGTACCGCGACACTGACTTCCTCCAATTTCTTCAACAACAAGGCACCCTTCCTCATCGTTCTTGCCCAGGTACCTCTCAGCAAAATGGTCGCGCCGAACGCAAACATCGTCACATTTTGGACACTGTTCGTTCTCTTCTTCTCTCATCCTCCTGTCCTGAGCATTTTTGGGGAGAAGCTGCTCTCACCGCCGTTTACACCATCAACCACATTCCCTCTCCTATCATTAATCATCAATCTCCCCATGAACGGCTTTATGGTACACCTCCTAACTACAGTACTCTCCGTGTTTTTGGCTGTGCCTGTTTTGTGTTACTTCAACCACATGAACGTACCAAGCTTCAACCTCGTGCCCGTCTCTGCTGCTTCTTGGGTTATGGGATAGAACACAAAGGCTATAGGTGTTGGGATCCTCTTTCCAAACGTCTTCGTATTTCCCGTCATGTGGTCTTTTGGGAACACAAACTGTTCTCCTCTCTCTCCAAATTTCATCTCCCTCCCTCATCTACCCTTTCTCTATTCACTAACCCCTCTATTTCCTTATTTTCTGATGATGTTGACACAGGATCAGACACACCAACTACGGCCCCTCCTGAAGTGCCCGTCCCGCCTGACGATCCTGACGATCCCGTTCCCACTCCTCCGCCATCTCTTCGCCGTTCTACTCGGGTAAGAGAATTGCCAACCCATCTTCGCGACTTTCATTGTTTCTCCACTATTCTTTCTCAACATGAGCCTCAATCTTATCGCGAGGCTTGTACTAACCCTCTTTGGCAGCAAGCAATGAATGATGAATTACAGGCTTTACACAAAACTCATACTTGGGACTTGGTTGATCTTCCCTTGGGCAAACATGCCATTGGATGTAAATGGGTTTACAAGATCAAGACTCGCTCTGATGGAGTTATTGAACGCTATAAGGCTCGCCTCGTTGCCAAAGGCTTTACTCAGGAGTATGGGATTGACTATGAAGAGACCTTTGCTCCTGTCGCTCGTCTTACTTCTGTCCGGAGTCTCCTAGCTGTAGCCGCTGTCCGCCAATGGGGATTATTTCAGATGGATGTTAAGAATGCATTTCTTAACGGAGATCTTCATGAAGAAGTCTACATGCAACCACCTCCTGGGTATGATCATTTGCCTAACCAGGTCTGTCACCTCCGTCGCGCTTTGTATGGACTCAAGCAAGCTCCTCGAGCCTGGTTTGCCAAATTCAGTTCTGTTATTGGAGATTTCGGCTTTACATCTAGTCCCTATGACTCTGCTCTTTTTGTTCGTCAGACTGATCATGGCACCATTCTTTTGCTTCTCTATGTTGATGATATGATTATCACTGGTGATGATTCTACTGGCATTTCTACTCTGAAACAGTTTCTTAGCCAGCACTTTGAGATGAAGGATCTTGGCTCCCTTAGCTATTTTTTGGGTCTTGAGATTTCTTCTGATTCTCGGGGATACTATCTTTCTCAGGCCAAGTATGTTTCTGATCTCCTCACCCGTGCTGGTCTTACGGATAGCAAGACTGCTTCAACTCCTCTCGAGCCTAATGTCCGCCTCACTCCTCTAGATGGTACACCTCTCCATGATGCTACCTTGTACCGACAGTTGGTTGGCAGCCTTGTTTATCTCACTGTTACTCGGCCCGATCTTGCCTATGCAGTACATCTTGTCAGTCAGTTTATGTCTGCTCCTCGCTCTTCTCATTATGCAGCTGTTCTCCGGATCCTTCGATATATTAAAGGTACCCTTTATCATGGTCTTCATTTTTCTGCCGCCTCTTCCCTTGACTTGCGTGCCTACTCCGACGCTGATTGGGCCGGTGATCCGACTGACCGACGTTCTACCACTGGCTACTGTTTCTTTCTTGGCACCTCCCTTATTTCCTGGCGTAGCAAGAAGCAAACCGTCACCGCCCGCTCCAGCACTGAGGCTGAATATCGTGCTCTCGCCGATACTACCCAAGAACTTCTTTGGCTTCGTTGGCTTCTTACTACTATGGGGGTTCCTCTTCCGACAGCTACTGTTCTTTACTGTGACAATCGTAGTGCTCTTCAGATTGCTCATAATGATGTATTCCATGAACGCACTAAACATATCGAAATTGATTGTCATTTCATTCGTCAGCACATTACCAGTGGCACTGTGCGTCTCCTCTCCGTCTCTTCCACAGATCAACCTGCAGACATCTTCACCAAAGCTCATCC
This sequence comes from Liquidambar formosana, assembly GCA_039720395.1. Taxonomy (NCBI): domain Eukaryota; kingdom Viridiplantae; phylum Streptophyta; class Magnoliopsida; order Saxifragales; family Altingiaceae; genus Liquidambar; species Liquidambar formosana. Next base: position 33,192,346 of record CM077831.1, read on the forward strand.
CCCAGGACGCCATCTCAATTTAGTTTCCAAACTCAAGTTGGTCTCTACAAACCCTACTTGAGTTTGAGGGGGGGTGTTACTGTATACCTTACCTTGTACTGTATAGCGTAGTTTTCCTCCTGTATTGTACAGCTATACCTAGGATTATTCCTAGCCTAAACTCTATATATAGGTCCCTCATGTACATGAAAGAGATACATTCAATATAAGGGTTTTACCCTCTTTTTTCCCTTTCTCCCTTTCTGTGTTCAACTGTAATAATATTAAACATATTTATTTTCAAAAACTTTCACCAACAAAATTGGTAGTAACCGGAAATCTAAATTCTTTAGCAATAGTCTGCCTGGAAAATGATTTCCACTATTCCTGTTTGTTGTGAAGAGAGTTGTACACAAGTTGCTTACACCTCAGGACATCAATAAAAGAAACCATTTTTGTTGAAAATTTGGAAAGAAGACAGCATTTGAGAGGTACCTCCTGATGTGCTGTGTGCTTGAACTTCTCTGTTTGTTTAGCTAAAAGAATCTTTTTCAACACATACCTGCAAATACAATAAGATGGAATAATGTTAAATTTGTGAATTTAAGACTTCTGATCGAAGCTAGTTTGGATTTATATTTTGATAACAGCTTTTTTATGCAAAAATATGTTTACACTTGAATTTTACCTACTTTTTCCATCCAAAACTGAAATCATCTTATGAATCATATTAATTTTTCTTGAAATTAACTCTGAATAAATTTGTAATCCCAGTATGCACAATATGTAAAGAGAACTATCAGTAAAAACAGAAGACAAAAAAAAAAAAAAAAAAAAAAAAAATTCCCATGAACCCCAAAACCATGGCATGTGCAAGGAGATTGATGATGATCAAAAGACAGAGCATTGATGATTCTGCGAGGAATTTTCTTACTTCTTCTTCTCAGCTTTATGCAGAACAAGGAATGCAGCTCCAAAAGCTCCTCTTCCAATCTGCTCTATAACTTCATAATCTTCCATTTTCGATTTCATTTCCTCGTTCTTCGTCTCCATGAGCACCTCCAATGCTCTCAAGAAAACAGCAGAAATCCAAAGCTTTGTTCAGTAGTCACTCCAACCTCTGCACTTAAATCGTCCACAAGGCCACCACACCATTAAATTGAATTTATGATGCATTTCAGAGATCTCAACTGTTTGAAGGAAACAAGATCACAGAAACAATTGGGTGTGGACCTACTGGGGAGAAATCATGCAAGAACCATGAATATGAAGAGCGTTAAATTCTACGTGTGCACATTATAGTACAGAAAGATTACCCAGAAAAGATCTGCCAAGAAGGAATGCTGCAGATGGTCGAAACCCGAGAAAAATGTGATGGGTGTGAAGACATAAATTGAAGGAAAGCAACCCACCATAAATTTTGATTTTTAAGTGATAAAGGAGGGAAGATTTAAGGGAAAAGCAAAGGAGAAAAAAAAAAAGGTTCCAATGACAGGTATGCAAACCACAGTTTAAGAAAAAAAGGCAAAGCTTTGCTTGCATTTCCAGATTCCTGGGACATCATTACTACCATGTGGTTGATATGTCACTGTCCCTCAACTGAAAATCTCATCTATTTTTCGACTCCTCAACAGTAATAGATCGCCAAAGCCTTTTTAACACGATGAGAAAAGTTGATAGGCAAATTAGGCGGCTAGGCGCGGTGGGATTTCAATTCTTATTATCAACCTTCGAACAAATAATAATAATAATAATAAATAAGTAAAAAAAAAAAAAAAAAAGGACCTGGAGATTCATTCTGAAGATTTAAATTGCTGCTAATGATTGGCGAGAATCGGCCTCGCTGGTTTTGCCTTAAATTATTGAGTTGTAATTAAAGTTAAAATTATTTGTGTCTTTGGGTTTAATCACTCTATTAAGTGTTAACACGCAAGGATTGTCATAAGGCTCTCCATTTGGTGTGCCAGTGGCTGGAAATTCTGAGGAGGATGGCCGACCCTGGGAGTAATTTTCATGGGTTGATACCCAATACCCACCAAGATTTTGTCCCATCAAAGGGTTAAAGAATATTTGACCAATGGATGGATCGAGCAGAGGCAAACAACTGAATCCATACCAGGCCCACACAGAGTCATTCCTTTTGCTTCCATTAGGGGCTGTTTGGAAGCATTGTTTTTGGTAACCATACCAGAGGCCCACATTTTGACCACCACCAAGAATGCAGTTTCACTTTTGTTGAGAAATTGGACACTAGCGCACGGGTAATGAGACACACAATCTCACTAAAGGGCATGCATGCGTGCATCGGGGACAAACATTTGTATACAAGGACACAGCTCCTACATGGATACTTTTAGGAAAGGGAAACGCATAATACACGGCAGAGGACAAATTATTCGCTTGCATTTTTGCCTTTTTAGCCTGCTTACGCCTCTTGAGCTTATTCCCTCCTATGCAGTTTTAAAATTTTTTTTAATGGTTTGTTTGGATGGAGGATTTACAAAGGTGATTTGGACTTAGATGGGATGGAATTTCAATCCCATCTATGTTTACTGCCGCCATCATAATTTGGTATTGAAATCCCAACTTAGTCCAAATCTCTCATCCAAATGCACCATTAGTAAGATAAGACCAAGAACTATGAGAATCATGAAAATCTTGTTTGAATGGCCCTAGGGGCTAACAAGAGTCAAACTCAAAACCCTTGCATCCTAAGGCATGGCCTCCTACCAATTGAATAACCCCTTGGGGTAATAATAATTGATACACTACCACATGAGAGAGAGAGAGAGAGCTCAGCCCATGCAGCTTATGCTTAATTCAAGCCCAACCCGAGTTGGAAAATTTGAATGCAGGCCTAGCCCTGGGTTGGACAACTTTGTGTTATACCTCAGGTTGAGTTGGGCTTGGACAGAAAGTTAAAGCCCTTTTATTCAGCTTCGGTTGACCTTCTAACCTGCCAAGCTTGCCCGAATTGCACCCCAACTGAAATCATACGATTGAATGCTTTGATCTGATCAAATTTTCTAGGAAAGTCATCATGGTGACTAGAGTCCCAAGAGGACCTGGTAATGTAGGGAATCCTTCTATAATGTATGAGTATTTTCTCCGTAGCCAATATTCAGGAACTTGTCTCCATTTTATTATTCCCTCAAAATTACGACAAATCTTTAAATGACCTATATGAATTGTAAGAAGGGCAAAAAGTTTATGGATCTTGAGATCAATCCCAATAAGCACGAGCAACATAAGAGGGTTTCATAACTTCCTCTCTTTTTTTTGCCAATAAGGGTTTCTAAATTTTTAGGACTTGTTTGTTTGACTGAAATAAAAGGGAATGAGAATAAAATGGAATGAGATTTCATTAGCCATTTAATTTCATTTTAATTCCTCGAGTCTAATTAAACATCTAGAACATAGCTAAAAATACTATCCACTCCATGTCAAATCTAGGATAATTCAACTAATAACTAATCTCAAGACTAAATAAAAAAATCGAATCCATTACATTTGATTTTTTGAAACTCCAAATTTTAAGAACCACTAATCCGTCCCTTCAAATTCATAGCATTTTTTTTTTCTCAAATTCATAGCATTTGATGTCGTGAAAAACTCCCACCAAATAATTTTTCAAGCAATGAAAATGTAGCCAAGTGAGGTCCAAAAATAATTTGAGTTAATGGAGTAGATAAAAGGAGTGTATGGCAGTAATTAATCCAACATATCAATTTAAATAGCAAAAAAATAAAAATAAAAATCCAACTCATCAACCTTTACTCCCCTACCAAATCCTCCATCACACAAGCACTTATCTCAATTATCATTGGACCGTGTCGTCCACGCTCTCCAAAGAAACATGAGATTAGCATCCTCCTTCAACAAACAATGGCAACACCGTTATTATCAGCTGATGTGCAGGGGCGAAATGGGAATCATGGCCAAGCCCCATCTCGTAAATGAGTCGTTTGGCAGAGAAAGAGCGTCTCTTATATAGGAGAAAGAGACAGAGAGAGGAACACATATCACACAAACACCCTCCCTCCCCTCTCCTCGACCTAGGGTTTCTCTCTCCTCGACGATCTCAACCTCTGCTAGGGTTAGGGTTTGATATTTTCTCGTTTGATTTCTGTATTCATTTTATATATATGTGTGTGTGTGTGTGTGTGTGTATGTGTGTGTGTTGTTTGAATTTGTTATTTGATTAGATATTTGATTCTGTTGTGTTGAATGAAAGCAGGACTCATCTGATGCGATTTTGAGGTTCGAGATCGGCCGAAAAGCAGTCATCTTGAAGGGGTTTCCTGGGCGAACAGGTTAGGGTTTGGATATGTAATAGATATCTGTTTAGTATTTTATATATATATATATATATATATATATATATATAGCTGATTGAGGTTAGGGTTTTGTTACGTTGTTGATTTTTTAGGGGCTTTTTACATTTTTCTTTTTTCTACCAGGTTGACATTAAATTGATTTTTGCCATGCAAAATTTTTGGTATATATATATAGACACTCACAAACAGATTTGGGTAACATCGTGAATATTGGAAGTCAGGATATTCGTTACATTTTATCACAGTAGATGGTCTGAAAATTGTTAACAGTTGACAAAAATGGTGTCTTTAAGAAGACTTGGGACTTATTGTGTGTGTGTGTGTGTGTGTGTGTGTGTGTGTATTGCCAAGGTAGATGAAGAATCATGTTGCATTTTCCCCAAGCTTTATGGTAAAATACCCATAAAGCTAATTCGATGTTTAGAGGTAAAAAATTTTCCTCGAAAATATTTGCTAGGATTTTTCTTCGGAGGAAGTAGATGGAGCTGTTGGGTTATTGAGTCATATCTGCAAGTAATGTTTGCTATTTTCTTTTGAAATTTTAGAGCTGTTTGGGTGAGGGTTTTCGTTCCAGCCTTTATAATAAACTTCAAAATTTATGGGTTACAAACTTGCCTTTTCTAAATTACCTTTGTGGGACCCTTATTTTCTATTAGTGGAGGGCATGTGTGATGCACACATAGAAATACAAAGAGACATATGTCCTGTATTGAAAATGATAAAGAACACAGGATGACTAATTGTTGGTACAAAGTTATTAGTTAAACTTGTAAACTCAGTTAGTGAGAGCAAAGTTGAAGGAGGCATGGGTTGGTTCAGGTACCTTCGTAAAAGTAGTGATTGACCTCATGTTAAATTATTGTTTAACCTCGTTATTTAAAAGACAATATAAGATATATGAAGGAAGGCTTCTCCTTAGATGTGACGATAACTTATGATTTAACAAGGTATACATATAGATGCACTGTTCTTATATGTGGTTTTGCCCACCTTTGCATTTTACATGTGAATCTGTATTTTTCCCTGTACATGGATTTTGCACATGCACATGGCTCTTGGGTCAGAACAAAGAAAGGTTTCCCCTTACATATGATGATAAACTGTGATTTAACTGGGTATACAAGATGCACTGTGCTTCTATGTGGCTGTGCCCGCCTTTGCGTTTTACATCTGAATCTGTATTTTTACCTTTGCCTTATTTTGCATGTGCACATGACTCTATGCATGCATTTATTAATATGGAATTTTTAGTTAGTTTTTTCTTTAGATTTGTAGATGTTCAAGTGATTTTGCTGCAGGAGAGTGGAAAAAATGGACCACGATGAAATGGGATGCCAGGCTCCTCTTGAAGGTCCTATTTTGTGCATTAACAACTGCGGCTTCTTCGGTAGTGCTACTACCATGAATATGTGCTCGAAGTGCCACAAGGACTTTACGTTGAAGCAGGAGCAGGCTAAACTTGCTGCATCATCCATTGGGAGTATTGTCAATGGATCATCAAGCAGCAATGGAAAGGAACCCGTTGTTGCTGGCTCTTTGGATTTGCAAGTTGATTTGGTGGAGCCGAAGGTCATCTCTGTGAAGCCATCTGTTGTGTCAGGCATGGGAGAGAGTGGTGAGGCAAAGGCGAAGGCAAAGGAGGGTCCAAATCGGTGCAACACTTGCAAGAAACGTGTTGGTTTAACTGGTTTCAATTGTCGGTGTGGTAACCTTTTTTGTGCATCACATCGCTACTCAGACAAACACGACTGCCCCTTCGATTATCGCAGCGCTGCTCGGGATGCCATAGCAAAGGCCAACCCTGTTATCAAGGCAGAGAAGCTTGATAAGATCTAGATTTGATGGAGCAAGTTTCATGTATTGAATATGGTGCTTTTTTCGTCCATGGGACTTCTTCACTGGCTGCATATCAATGAAGTGTCCTTTTGTATTGAAATATTTGCCGGGAAGGCATGCCAGTTAGGACATCTCTGCAGTTTGAAGAACTATATATTCCTTGTGATTGACGAGAATTTGTTTGTTGGCTTCAGTGTCATAAGTCTTAATCTGTGCTGGTTTGGTGAATGTCTCCATGGTTAGCTTTGTAATGTGTCTTTCTGGTTCATGTGGCATTTCTCTCTAGTAGTACATGTCAAATTGGTATGTGAAATTACCATATGATATGGAAGACATTTATGAACAACATCATTGTGGCTGGCTTTGTAAATTATCTTCTGGTTCTCATGGCATCTTTCTAGTTATACATATTGTTATGGCATTTGAATTACTTAAATGCTTTCAATATCTTGGATGCACTGTTGGTTCTTTGTGTTTCAACTTTTATATTTTCTTTTTGTTTGGCTAAGGTAAACAAATATGTATAGAATCATAATATGCTTTCCATTCAGAATCAATTTTTACATTTTGTTCCCACCTTCCCCTCTTTCTGACTAATGTGTTTTTTTTTATTATCTAATTGATGGTTGACATGAACTTTGATAGTGCCAAGCTCTTTGATGCCGTACTTGAGTGTTGAGAAACGACTCTTTTTTAAAAGCATTTTATTTTATGTTGTTTTGGTTTCCTAAAAAGTGAATGATAAAACTCTCCACCAAACCCGAAGGTTCACTCCGTGGAGGTTTTGGTTCTCTTGGACTTCCTCGGCATTTCATAGGAATTGCCCCGTGCGGTTTCTCTTCATGGGCCTGCTGGTGATTTCTCTACATGGTCTAACCAGTGGACCTTCTGGGCTAGATTGAGCAGTGCGTCCAATTCTACTGAAGTTTGCAGGTTACCCTCCTGCTTTACTGAAAGAAATGATTCTGTTGAACCTGTGAATTAGGGTGATTCTATGGTACCCACAAGGCTTTTAGGATACCATACCCATTTAAAGTGGCTCATTTATTATTTGAAGTAGTCCAAAACGACTCACATACCATTTGAAGTGATCAACTCACCGTTTCAAGTGGTCCATTTACTATTTTAAGTGACCAACTTATCATTTAAAGTGATTTATGTGTATGGTATCCAATTTTTTTGCTAGGGTACCTAGAATTGACCCATGAATTATGTTGAAAGTGTGACCAGTCGGAAGAATGGGAAGGATTTGTTACACCGGATTGTGAAGCTGTGTTCTTTTTCTCCAACCAACAACTATACAAGGGTTGTGGACTCGTGTTTATCCAGCTTGAACAAATACCTGTTTTCATAGTTTAATTGAAAACAGCCAGGTTCTCCAAACTCGAATAACCATCCTGTGCACACAATCCTTTGTATTTCATTGCATATAATTTCAATAATCCTAAGCAGTGCTAATGTTGGCGATTTTAAATATTGAGAAACTAAAATTGAATTGAATCCAGAAGTGAAGTCCTTGTTTTGGTGCTTCTTGTAATTTGAACATTGAAGTAACTCTAAAGGTTGCATATGGCAATGGGTCATTAAAAATCCTTAAGTGACCATCACAAGTCCTTTGTTCAAACGCACCCTTACCAAAATGTAACTGGAAACTGATGGTTGTAACTCACTGCCACACAGATTAGAAGCTAAATGGTACCACCAGTGGGATGAGACTGGAAGATAAAAGTCCGGAAGAAAAATAACCACATTGTTGCAAGATTCAGAAACCCATGTTTCTATTGTAAACTCAGCGATCAGAAAAAGAAGGAGAAGAAAAAGAGTTTCAATATCAACGGTGGCTCAAAAAAATTTGTCGCACATTTTCAGCTTGATGATGGCGTGTTTTGATGTAGAAACTAGAAAGCATCATATTTCTCATCACACCAGCCCAAATCAGTAGTGGCAAACTAAGCTTATCAAGAGTTCTTTCCTCTGTTGGACCGCCGGGCTTAACAACTTCAATAAGTAATACTGCAACTCTTTACTCTCCATACCTAACCCAGCAAACCTTACCAAATTACCAAGACCAGGTATGAGGGAGACAGATCACTGATACACATGGTTGAACCAGCCAACCTACCTTACGAATGTAGACACCTCTTACCAATCCTAGCATAAAAAAAGGACACCTCTTACCAAAGTATCTGTACGTTTCTGTACAGGAAAAATAAAAATAAAACAAATGAGAGTTTGAATTCTCAACAGCACGAATACATGTTGTTTCCAAAACAACAATGAAAAACATAAAAAGCAGCTGTCCTCTGCAAGAGAAAGAGGCTTTTTATTTTTATTTTTATTTTTTTTGATAAGTTTGCAAGAGAGAGGCATGAGAACAAGTGATACTCAAATATCCAAAGAATACCAATGAGCCTAGCTATGATGGTATCAGGATGGGGTGGGGGTTTGGCTAGTTCCAGGGTTGAGTCCCTCCGGTGTACCAATAGTGTGAGTATATATACATCTCCAAAGTATGCTAACCAGGAAAAACTAACCTAACTCAGTGCTCTAGACTATTTTCTTGTAAGTTTAACATTAAATCAATCTAATCTAACATAAAACCAATCTAATCTAACATAAAACCAATCTTTCCAGTAAAAACTATCAAATAACTCCATTTGGAATTAAAATGAAAAGAAACCATGTCCCTAAATCAAATTTTTAATACATCAAAATTGTATCAAGTCCAGAGGACGGATTTCAAGAATCAAACCTCCAAATTTACACCCTTGCAATCTCCCTTAATTTCATTCTCTAAAGGGCTTACAAGCTCTAAAAACTGGCACTGCAAACAGCCTAAATCAAAGTCAAGAAGTCATAATTGATTTGCAATACCACTAGATTCAGCTTCAAGATACTTACAGATCCTCTCCATAACCTCCCTACCCTTAGCACTATTCTGCAGGAACTTCTCAGCACATCGATGCTCCACCTTCTCTGCCATTGATGCCAGAGCCGATAACGGCTTTATTCGTATACTAGTTTCCTGCCGGCAAATTGTCCACCCGTTTGGGTTATCCGGGTGGGGGTCATAGCGAATCTTCTCCTCAACTTCTACAAACTTCTGGAGACTGATGTTGCGGCTGGTCAGTTGCATCGATCTTGTACGGGCATCAACAACTGTTGATTCAACACAGTGGCAAATGTCCTGCCCTACAATTTTTCGGATAAACCATGGTCCTGGGGCATGGACTGTGACGGCACGAGTGGTGTACAGCTTCCCAGATAGAGGGTCAAGCTTGCGGTTCAAAGTGTCAACTTCAAGGATGTGAGATAAAGTTCGCTTGTTCTCAGGATCAGAAAACTTGCGCCAAGATGCAGAAGTTACCCGCTCCCATGGGTGCTTGTAAACATGCTCTTGTGTGTACGCCCTTACCATCACGTTCAATCTGGTCCTCTTCACCTAGATAAAAAACGTAAGAAACGCTATGGAAGTTCACAAATGAAAAATAGGATTAAATGTTGAGGTATAATTTGTTTTCTAATTTAACAGAGGAAAAAAGAAAAGCAAGAACAAATCTTCCTTAAGAAAACACTATAAACCCATAAATATATATATTCGGTTCTAATTCTAACACAATTTCACTAATAATATTTGCTTCTTCCAGTTTGAAAATTTTTTACTAAAAGGATAAATGTTCTACACTAATTTAGTTAAAATTAGAAGAGATCGTTTGTCATATAGCTTACTTACCAGGAATATGAAACTGCAATGGACTTCGGTCAGTCAACTCACAATGATGAACATTCCAATTTAGGATAGCTTGGAAGGAAAGTTATGCCCCAAAAACTGGAGCATCAGAATTAACATATGGTGTTGGTAATCAAAACCCATCATTCCAGGCATATAAACCCAAAATTCATCATCAGTAACTCCTATCTGATCAACAGTCACTACTAACTAAAATATAAAACCACTCATCAAACAAGCTCTATGATTGTTTTTACGAGAATCATCAATTTCACCTCCACTCAATCATAACATAATTAGCACCAAACAACAAAGTTACTAATCTACTACAAAAACTACACGCGCACACACAATTTCAAGCTTATCATCTGCTCTAATACCTCCAACAAACAAAATAGATGTCGTAAGCACTTGGAACCCATGACACATCTCACATAAACCTTAAAACCCAGAATTTAATCCAATAATCCCACACACACAGCCATAGAAGTCAAAAGCTAAAATGGGTCTTACAGGAATCTAAAACACATCAATTATTGACCAAAATAATAATTAGACGAAGAATAATAACATATGGCAAAAGAATTCTACATCCATGGGTTTCACAACAACCCCAAAACTCATCATTCAATTAGGATGTTTGGGCATCCAAATGGTCATTCATGAAATGCCACCATTTGGAGTTTTCACACTCATTTCTGATGATGAACATCAATCAAGTTTTAGAAATTCATGAACGACACTACTTTTTTCACTCTCATTTGTGATGATGATCACCATTCTCATGAATTTTTCCATTCAAGGTGATAGATTGTGCCTCCAATACTATGTAAAATATACTAAAATTGTTTAATTTCCATCTGAACGCCCAAACCGACCCTTAATATATTTATACAGAGACGCATCGAAAAGCATTGAAATTCTGCACAGGTTTTTCCCATCAAGATATTACCAAAAGAAAATGTTGGGAAGCATTGCAAACCGAAATGGGTCCTAAAATACCTAAAAATCTGACTGCAGGGCAAAATTTCCAACCAATTGCACAATAATTTTCCTAAAATGTGAATTCAAAGACATATGATCAACAAATTGCATCCTGAACCTAAACATACTCAGCAATATGTGTGTGTGTGTATATATTCATACACGTTTGATCTGCAGGAAACATGCTGATCACAATCAAATTTAAGATATATATAAATCTATTGTAATATACGCACCTTATGAAGAAAGAGATCAGTATAGTAAGGATTCGCAGAGCTTGAAACCCTAAGTAGATCGCGCAGAGAGGAAAGAGAGCGGTAGGGATGGAGGAGGGAGAAGGTTTATAGTAAGGGAGGTTGGTGTGGTTCGGCGGTGTACGTCCTCGCTACGATGATGATGATGATGATGATCAGGTAGCTTTCTCTGCAAGGTGTTTTCCTGAAATGTCCGTAATTTATTCCTGCTATCGTTGTACCTTTGAGACGAGATAGTCCTTTGAGGTCATGTGGAATTTCGGCAGGCTAATGTACCACCAATGAGAAGCGACGTTTATGGGAATCCAAAAGAATGGATTGCAGCCTTGGTGGAAACGCTACTTGGACCATTTTTTCTGTCTTTCTCTTATTTTCTTTTCTCCTTTTTCTTTTGGTTATTTATTTTTTATATCAAAAAATTCCAAGATACCTAACTAATCCTTTAAACATATATAACCCTTTGTCTTATATGCCTTAAGCAATTATAAAACATAAGTCCAAAAAGAATGACCTTAAGAGAGATTAGTGAGAATTGAACTCAATTAAAATTTTTTCTCTATTAATTCTTACTATGATAGTAAATTTCCATACTGTATTTGTTTTATTTTTTATATAAATGAAAAAATTTCTATACATTTTTCAAAATACATATTATTAGACTTGAGAGACGGGTTATGATTGCTTCTCTCAATTGGTCCAATTGTATTCGTAACTTGATCCCCTTTTTTTTTTTCTTTTTACCTTGTCAAAATAAGTTAGGAAAATGTTATAGTTTTCGATTTCATTCACCATCTACGTTTATTGATTTAATATGTCAATAGTATATATAGTTGTAGTTAATAATTAAAAAAATAAACTTCATTTACATTTTTTAGTCTTTGACCCAATATATCCCCAAAGCTGACAACCAAGGGACTAATCACTATCGCGACAAGTGGGCAATGGTAAATCGCCCAAGGATTTTTTCTAAAATGCTGGGACTCGAATTCGGGATCTTTCACCTCCACTCGAAACAGCTACTTTAGAGCTAAGTGCCCAACCATTAGACCAACCCACTAAGTTGTGAAAATGTAAATTTCACCTCAACTGAAATTGACAACCAATTGACTAATCACTGTCGCGACGGATAGGCAATGATAAGTTGCTCAGAGATTTTTTCTAAAATACTGGGACTTGAACTTGGGATCTTTCACCTCCACTCGAGATAGCCACTTTAAGGTTAAGTGCCCAACCACTAGACCTACCCACTGGGTTATGAAAATGCAAATTTCACCTCAACCAAAGGATGAATCTAGTGGATTCATTTTGTTGATTGTAGCACACTGGCACCACTCTTAAAAATAATATATAAAAATGTTTTTTTCTTAATTTGAGGAGGTTTAATAGGGAGATGTCACACGCAAACTTGAAAGTCTATAGACAAGAACAACGAACTTAAAATGATATTTGTACAGCTTTGGAAGGTTTTTTTTTTTTTTTTTTTTTTTTAGATCCTATTTGAAACCACAATAGGATGCCAAATTATAGAACATTTTTTTGGAAAAGCCTTAAAAAGTTAGAAATTATAGAAAAAAAATTATTCGAGCAATCGAAAGGAGGCTAGGCATTATGTTAAACAAAGCCATAACAACAAAACTTTCAAATCCTCCAACATCATGTTGGTTGAAATTATAGAACATCCTTCACTTGATTGTTAACTCGCATTGCGGTGGGCCGTCAGTTAACTGATGGGTTTAGTTAGGTTCAAATTGAAACCTCGGAGAGAGTAGAGAGTAGGCCCTAATACCCAAGTGATAACCCAAAAAAAGAAAGAAGCTACTTGAAGTAGATCCCAGCTTTGAGAAATTTGGGGCGCAGGAAGTTACTGAGAAACTGTTTCTGCTGTTGCCTGCCCAACTTTGTTTATTGATCAGAAGGAAAAGAAGAAAAAAATGTTAGGCTATGTCAGCCAAAAGGTCAAGAAAGGTATGATTTACATTTAAAATGTAAGATTAAAGTTATGTCAGGTATGTCAGCAAACATTAGACTTACCTAAAAGGATAAGCTAGAAGTTTCAAACATTTGATATTCTGATGGTTTCTGAACTTCCTAGAAAAAGGAGTGTTTGGACCACATGGAAATAAATTAATTCCATTTTGTCCTATGTAGTTTTTGAAATATATGGGTCTGTTTTGGACCTTTTGGTTTCCTCAGCTCTTAAATAAGCCAGTTTTATGGCATGAGTAGGTCGTTTTTAGGATTTCAATGTGATAACACCCTAGCTAGCCGGTTATTTAATTTTTTAGCACATTTTCCGTTTTATAATGACAAGTTTCCCCTGTTGTGATGGTTCCATTCTAAAACCTTCTCTTACTTTTAGATGTTGGAACAAATAAAATGCAATGATTTTTATTTATTTATTCATGTTCTGTGAATTTGCCGCTAATAATTTGGATATATATATCTCCTACATTTCAACCTCGATTCATTGTTTTTGGGACAGTTCCTTGCATATTGCCAAGGTTCCTTGTCATTGGTGAAGGTTCATTGATCAAATGGACTCAGAGTCGGTGTTGACTCCTATGTGCACTCTCTCTCTCACACACACACAGAGTAAAGAAATTTCCAAAAATGTTTTGGAAGATTGGACTAAATATGTAAAATTCTTGCACTGGTCAAGTTCTTATCTAGAACCCATTTGAGTAGAATCATCAACTGGAAATGCTTAGCCAAGAAACAAAGTTCCAACAAAATTATGGATGATTACCCTTCCCATAAACAAATTATTAACCGAAACTTGTTCTTGACAACAAAAATTCTCTAAGTTTGTTCTATCTCTGGACTCATCTCTCACCATATAGTAGCATGATGGAGATCATGGAAACTCTCTTTATGCTGGGCACATGCATTTTTCATGGTGGACAAAACGAAGAGCATGTATGGTTGTCTCTCAAACTTTTAGACGTAGACGAGGATTAGAAGGGCTTTTCGAAAAAAAATAAAAAATATGACCATATATATTTTAGGGTCTTATTAAAATATTTTGTTAGATTTCTTGTAAAAGATGCAGTAACTAGAGATTTCATGCATGCTCTTAGCTGGGCTTAAATGATTATGATCACTTGTTCATAACATCTGGCTAACATTAAGAAATCATATCTACCAGAATGACCATGAGCAAAAATCACATTGAATCAATCGATGAAGAAAGTCAAATTTGAGGAGATATCTTACTCCCTCCAATCTAGGATCCATATCCATTATGACCATTCTTAATCTATTTTCTGTTCAATTTAAATTGCCTTTTTTAATTATATTATCTTGCATTGCTTAAAACAAGGCAATGCATGCCATGCACATGCCTCACATATATTCTATAAGGTTATCAATGAAGTGATTAAAAACTTTTTCTTCCTTCATGTTCTATCAGAATTGGAAAGTTTCCATTGTTCTTTCATCAATGGCTGATTCCCCTTTTTTTTTGGGTGCTAGATCGATGGTTGATTTCCCACCTTGACACCTTGTGTTCTTAGTCTCTAATCAAGTGTATGTTCATTGATCATATGTATGTCGATAAATTATGTTAAAATAGATTTTATTTTATTTTTCTTTTTACATTTTTTTTTTCCAAATTGATCAGTAGTGGTTAATTATTCCTTGTTGCTTGATCTATTATGTACAACGATCGAGGATTTTTCTAAGGAGCTTGGCGACGTGGCCTATTCACTAGACACCAACAGGCCACATGCGCATCGACGTTGTTGTTTGAGTGTCCAAGAAACAGAATTGTATATCGATAATCTAGGCTTCGAAATTGACACTTGACATCTATGTGTTATACTGGACACGCATGGCCGTGGATCTGTAGGGCTGTTTTCCAAGTATCGCGCAAAGCCTAGCCTTTAGATTGGCCACAGATCAAAATTCTCATTCTTTTCTCAATTTTAATTGAGTAATCATTGAAACATTTGTACCGAGTAGGAAGTCTAGAATCCTGCCCACATGAAAGCTCCTACCATAAATGTACCATAACTAGCTCAATGCATTTATTTTCTTTTTCTGTTTTGTATGTGGTCAATTAAGAAGTGAATGTTTTTTTATCAGACGGATATGAGAAAGTAATTGTAATTATTGATATCAACTCTTTTGTTTAAAAGAACTTTATCCACCATGAGAAGATGTGTTATATATATTTTTTTCCTTGGAGAAAGTAAGGGAGAAAAAACCTTCGCAATAACAAGACAATCGATCAAGATAGAAAGAAATAATAGAATAAATAAGTAAACCATAACACACAAAGATTTACTTGATTTCCTAAATTTAATTGATCTCAATTTCACTATCTATTAAGGAAAAAAAATGAAAGAAGGGAATACAGTGCAGTGCTCTCAGTAGCTTGCCATCCATATAGATAGGCCCATAACAATTAGGCTAGCTTAGCATCATTCCCCCTCGGGACCTCCCTGCCCTGAAGCTCCCATTAGAATTACTTTCAACACAAAATTCAATCCCAAAAAGAAGAGTAGTTTTGAAAAGGAAAATTTAATAAGTGACAAGTCAATGTATCGATGGTTTTTGTAAAATTTACATGCCTTACCAAAGATAATCTATCTTTGAAAGACAAAAGGAAGTATGAAGTATAATATTTAACCTTTATTGCACCCCAGTTTTCAAATGCCCACACTCCATGCGAGCATGGATCATTAAATATGGATACCATGATATGATCAAGGGCAAAGGTATATATTATGTTAGTAGGTGGGGCAACGCCCCGCTTGAAAATTTTAAAAAAAAAAATTCTTAATATTTTGGTCTTTTGATGATTATTTCCTAATTTAATACCAAATAAAAAAAATTTATAATCATTTTAAAGTACATATACAGTCCATTTGTAATAAATTGACAAACATTATCTTTTATATGGTATTAAGTTGAAAAGTGATTACTAAAACATAATAAGTCATAATAAAAGTTTCCTAGCTTTGCCCTTGGATACGATGCACGTGTCAAATGGTTGATTGCAAGAGTGGCCTTGCTCTCTCTCTCTCTCTCTCTCTTTATATATATGACTCATTCTCGATAATTGAAGAGTGATGTGTAGTCCATCTTTCCTACACTTCCATGCGTGATTGATTTATATACGGTGTTAAGGGCAAAAAAAATGTGGTACATTTTGGATTTAATAAGTGCGATTTCTTTTTTCTTTTTTTAAATCTTCCTAATGTTAGGCAGTCAATTATTTTCAAACCCTAGCTGAAGCCTAACCCAAACCCTAATGGGGTTCACACAAGAAAACAAGGTTCCATTTTGCGTGCTTTATTTCGAGGCGACACGGGCACTTTCCCGGCGTTCTCTCCCACCTCTTGGAAACTCTCAAACTTTTCTCTGGATTCTCGTGAGTTCATTTACCCCAAAATGCCCCCACTCAATTCACATATTCTACAAACATGCCCCTCTACCTGCCGCCCACTTCTACCATCCAGCAAATTATGTATTGTCTTTCAGAAAATTGGAAGGTGTTGTATATATATTGCCCACTAATTTCATCGATCACAGCCATTCAATTACTATAAGGCTACGATTCATATATGAGAATTAATGGACTTCACTTCCTTTTCACGGTTCCATATCAAACCCATCAATCTTTTTTTCTTTTTTCTTGGGGTAAGGGTAGTGGGATTTGGATTTGGTGCAATTGGTTACTTTTACTGCATGATGCAATAAACGTAAGATCGATTACACGTGGGTAAGGAGGAGAAATGAAAGGTGATTAGGCGTTGGCGTCAAATGCATCTTTTGAATTTGAACCCTCCATTTCTCCTCCTTGCCATATGTTATCGATCCTACGTTTACTGCACCATACAGTAATTAAACCAAATCCAAATCCAAGGGTAGTGTTGTTAAGTTGATCAAACCTGTTACGCAAGAGAATGAAAGAAAATGGTAACTCTTGCAGTTTCAATTTTTAGTCGAGTGTGGTAAGGTATATATATATATTGGTTATATCTATCAGATTCATTCATTAATTAATGTTAATTTTATAATTTTTCAAGTTCAATGTTATACATGTTTTTTTCTTTTCCCCCTCTAATTTACCATTTCAACGGCGCACATGATAACATCCATCTCTTGTAACTTTTTTTTCCTTCCACAAAAGTCTAACGTTTTAGACTTTTAGGGCATCAAGGAACAGAATTGTAATAATTTAAAATGTTGAAGACAACATGGTCAAAGAGCGGAGTAAGCTCCCTTAATTTTTTGTTTTGTTGCGGAGGCATGCAAAGCAGATTATTGGCGGGGCAGGTCGAAATTTTGGATGCAAAAAGCCAAACAGACCGACACGTGTCGGTCACATTCCTCCGAATGTGGCCGCAAAACTTGAAACGGCGTGGCGGTCTGAATTAAATGCTCAACCAAATGGGGTTTACCGTAAATGGCCGGTGGCCAATCCCCACCACCCTCTATTTACCATTTTCTCTCCACAACTTTCAAGAAGATAGATACATATATATCTAGAGAGAGAGAGAGAGAGAGAGTTTAGAGAGAGAAAGTTGTCATGGTTAGGCAGGGGAATAGTAAGTTCATGGTTTTCTCCTCTAAATATCTATGTTCTTCTACCTTTTCAGTTCTTCTTTCTTTCAAGTAGTATGAATTTTTAATGGGTTTTTTTTTTTTTTTTTTCCTATAACGTGTTTGGACAAAGTGGTTTTTGGTTTTTCTTCACACATATACATGTGTGCGTGTATTCATTTTTTCACTTTTTCTGTTTTTCTTTTTGTTTTTGTTTTTTAGGGTTTCTGTGAGGTTTTTGGGTTGAAAAAAAAAAGGTTGAAGAAAGCGAGAGACGTGGGTCCTGCCTCCTTATTGTGGTGCACTTCAGTCAACCCTACCTTTTTATATTATCTACAAGAATTTGGCGAGAACTGTGTCATCAACCATGCCAGGTGAATACACATGCATAATTTATATGACTGTGTACATATATATATATATATATCAAGAAAATATGTTGCTTATTCCTTTGGTTTGAGTATCATAATATGTGTGCGTTAAAAAAGCGATAGAGAATGATCATTCTGAACGATTAGATTTGGAAATGATACCACATAGATTCAGAAGCCCAGTAAACAACCTTACCAGAATCATTGAAAGATGGATATTCTAAAAGACCAAACCCTTAAAAAAGGGTTCTTTTGCGGCAGATTTTCTTCCATCTTACATCCCTTCAAATATATTTATGCATGATGTGTTCATCTTCCACGCATGTGTATTTATGTAGCTCATGTTTGTCACCAAAAACAACAACTATATATATATATATATATATATATATATGATGTATTATGTATGTATATGCACACTATTATACATACAACATGTCAAAACACTTTGTTTAGGTTTTCAAAGAGTTACCCATTAACCATAAGGGTATGGCTTACCAGTGGTGTTTTACATTGGATGGAATCGATCCCTAGAGCTAAGAGTACCCAGTCCTCAACCCACTCGAGTACCATCCCTAAGCCACAAGGGTCGGTGGCTAGTTTAATTTGCAAATTAATACAAGAAATTTCCACTCCAACATATCTGGCAATCTGATCAACAAGGAGTCCCACTGGAATATCATGCACACACTGATTCGCAGATCCTAAGCGTTGGATTAGCTGACTGAGATGAAGCAATTAAAATGGATGGTTGGGATCTCTTCATTTTCTCATGACTTGGCCTAAAACCTATGGCACAGAAACAAAAGAGTTACTAGTACAATACAAGCTTCTAGTGGGTAGAGGACATGCATGAGAACATTTTTAATTCCGTTCATAGCCTTTCACGAGTGCGGATTCCAATTAGGTGGTCAACAGATTTCTACTTGGGGGAACCAAACTAAATCCTTGAATAATTTTTTAATCCCTTCCAAACCTTATATTTTATTTTATTTGGAACAACGTTTGGTGTCATTTGAAAATAAGGAGTAATTCTTACTCTTTTTCCAGTACTTTTAATAGTTAATATGTCGGATTTTTAATGTAAACAAATGCGTGTCCGTATACACACATCTTTAACACATGCTGGCACTCGGGGATCTACAATATAGTGCTTGGGGGGGTGCCCCTGATAGGAGATCTTCATGTGGCCATGGGGTTGATCTTTTAATCTTCTACCTTGTATGTACGTGTATGTGTATGTGTATATATATATATAATACAATATAAGATTTTTATGTCAACAATCAGCATCATGTATTGGAGGTATATCCTACACATATGCCTTTAATGTATAAGTTATATGGTACAATCAGTTAATGCATGGGATACAATCTCTCAACCTATCGTATTGATAAAAAATAAAAAAAATTCAGCACGTACTAATCTAAATAATTTTGTTAGTATTATATATTATTAAATATATATTGGTAAGTGGTTGCACAAGAGGCAGAGGAGAGAGGTGGGTACCTTTACGTAGGATTGTGTCGATTTTTAGAGTAAGAGATGATTTGCAGAGTGTGGGAATGCTGGGCTTTGGGGAGTCATTTATTACACAGAACGAGGACGGGAGTTCCAATAAACCAAGTGGGTTAGAGAGAGAAAGAGGGAGAAGGGGAGGGTGGGGTGGTGCAATTGTATTTTTCCAGTTGGAATGGTGGGTTTTGTCCTAGTACAAAGACTGAATTAATTAAAGAGTTTTAATTACAATATAATAAGGCACTGATGTCTCATTAGAGTGTAAAAAAATTGTATTATATGACTAGTTAATTTAAAGCGTTGGAATGTGGTGATTCGAGTCAGACCTCCCAAAAATGTCCACTGCAAAAGGGGTGGGTAAGCAACACTTAATTAAAGCTGGATAGTAGAACGTATATATGTAGTTTTAGAGAGAGAGAGAGAGAGAGAGAGTGAGTGAGTAATTTAAATACCTTGTTTCCTTCTCAAAATGTCTCTTTTCACCTCTCCTCCTCCCTCTCCGGCCCTCTCATTTGTGCTAAGGTGCAACCCAAAAATTTAGAGAGAGAGAGAGAGAGAGAGAGAGAGAGAGAGGCCGGGACATCATTGCACCAGACCCTTTTGGCTTTGGGTAAAGCTATGTTCATCTTTGAATGACTACCCTTCTCATTTCTTTGTTTGGTCTTGTTTTATTCTGTCATATATAATATTCCATCTCATTTTTCCTTTTTATTTAATCTGTTTTGTTCTATCGATCTATGCAGGAAAATTTTGATCGGTTTACAGATTGAAATTAAAAGTGCGTTCCTGAGAAAATCATCAACAAAATTATGGGCTCAATGAATACAAACAACTGGCTTTCTTTTCCACTCTCTCCTACTCATTCTTCTTTACCACCACATCTCCATACATCTCAGGCTCACCAGTTTTCTCTAGGGCTAGTGAACGATAATATCGATGGCCCATTCCAAAGCCAAGGTACATGCACCCCCCCCCCCCCCCCCCCCCCCCCCCTCTTTTATTTTTAAGTTTTCTTTTGCAAATTCGAATTCATTTACATATTTTTTCTGCAAATTCACAGACTGGAATTTGATGAATTCTCATGGAAGCAGTGAAGTTCCAAAAGTTGCGGATTTTCTAGGCGTTAGCAAATCCGAAAACCAATCAGATCTTGCCAGTTTCAATGAAATGCAAGTTCATGATTCCGATTACCTATTTCCAAACAACAGTCTACTGCCCGTGGCAAACACCTTAGCAGCCGCTGCCCCCAATACCTATGAGTTTCAAGATAGTGCTAGTACTATGCAGTCATTGACACTGTCTATGGGTAGTGGTAAGGCCTCAGCATGTGAAACCAGTGGTGAAAATAGTAATAATGCTGTCGAAGTTGCTCCTAGAAGGACTTTGGATACATTTGGCCAACGAACATCAATATATCGAGGTGTAACAAGGTTGGCATGCACATATCTGCATCGATTGATAAATTGGATTTTTGTTTTGAATTACAATACAAATTTTGAAATTTAATTTGGAATTTTAAAAGTGTGGCTCGATCATGTAAATGTAGGCATAGATGGACAGGGAGATATGAAGCTCATCTTTGGGATAATAGTTGTAGAAGGGAAGGACAATCAAGGAAAGGCCGCCAAGGTAAATCCTTAAGATTTTTTATTTTTTATTTATTTCTTGTATATTGAAATATGACTTTGAGTTGTTACTAACTATTTTGCTTTATTGTAATGGTTATGTTTGTTTCCTTGATCTCTTGCAGTCTATTTGGGTGAGTAAAATTATCTTCTTCCAATCACTTCCTGTAAGTTTTTAAATATCATTTTTTTTTTTTTTTAATTTTAAAGTTACTACATGGGTATCTTTTTTTTCTCTTTTCTCCGAGCAGGTGGCTATGACAAAGAGGAGAAAGCAGCTAGGGCATATGATATGGCTGCACTGAAGTACTGGGGAACATCCACCACTACTAATTTTCCAGTAATTAAGTTTCTGTTGCTAAAGCGCAATATTGAAGATATTGTGGAATAGCTTGCATCTGTTTCATTAATGGTGTTCGATGAGTGTAATCTTATTTATTAATAGGTGACTAATGGTTTTGTTTTTGCAGATCAGTAATTATGAGAGGGAAATAGAGGAGATGAAGCACATGACCAGGCAAGAATTTGTGGCTTCCATTAGAAGGTAAGAAATAGATCTTAGCAGCCAACAACAACAACCAAAAAAAGAAAAAAGAACGAGAGGAAGTGATAGTGTGAACGAAGAATATGTACGAGCAATTGTTCCAAATGCCTAGTTATTCATTGCGCCTACTGATCGATCTACAGTGTGGCAGCAATTGCACAACTTTGTCTATGAGTTTTCTTCTTTTGCTATTGATAATCTGGTTGATACCCATGTTTATTTCTATTTTCTTATTGTAATAAATTCAGGAAGAGTAGTGGCTTTTCGAGGGGTGCATCCATGTATCGTGGAGTTACAAGGTACTAATTTTGAATCAATCTCTCTCTCTCTCTCTCTCTCTCTCTCTCTCTCTCTCTCTCATACTTATGATCTTTAAGCAGGCATCACCAACATGGAAGATGGCAAGCGAGGATAGGGAGAGTTGCTGGAAACAAAGACCTCTACTTGGGAACTTTCAGTAAGTCATTTGAACTCCATGCATAAATCAACCACTCCATGCAAATGACTGAAATAACATACTCCGTAGAAAATTTAAGTCCACCTCAATCTCATTTGGAAACTTTCAGTGACTCTTAATTAATTCCATTTAGATTTTGGAACATTCTCTACAAGTCTACAAACATATATATATAGCGATGGTGGGTTGTACCGTAAATCCTAAATATTTCATGCAGGTACTGAAGAGGAAGCTGCAGAAGCCTACGACATTGCGGCAATAAAATTCAGAGGCCTCAATGCAGTGACCAACTTCGACATGAACCGTTATGACGTGAAGAGCATTCTCGAGAGCAACACTCTACCAATCGGAGGAGGGGCAGCCAAGCGACTAAAGGAGGCTCAAGCCATTGAATCTTCAAGAAAACGAGAGGAGATGATAGCTCTCAGTTCAAGCTTCCAATATGGCGGCTCAAGCTTGAGCTCAAGCCGGCTGCAGGCATACCCTCTAATGCAGCAGCAGCCATTTGATCAGCAACCGCAACCTTTACTAACTTTACAAAACCATGACATTTCTCAGTACACCCAAGACCCCCAATTTCACCAAAATTACATCCAAACCCAGCTACAGTTGCACCAGCAATCTGGTTCTGGTTCTGGTTCTGGTTCGTACTTGCACCAGTCAAACCAGAACCACCCTCAGTTTTACAACCAATACTTTCAGAATAACCCGGCTTTGCTTCATGGGTTGATGAACATGGGTGGTTCTTCATCTTCAGTTATTGAGAATAATGGAAGCTCTAGTGGCAGTTACAGCGGAGGTTACATGGGTAATGGACTTGGCATGGCCATAAACCCTACGACAGCAAATGAAGTAGGATCGGCAGAAGAACTTGCTATGGTTAAGGTGGATTATGATATGCCTACCGGGGGTTTTGGGGGCTGGTCGGCTGACTCGGTTCAAGGTCCGAATCCAGGTGTTTTCACAATGTGGAATGAGTAGAGATGTTTGGAGGAAAATGTGGGTGTTGAGAGAGGAAGGATTTAAGTATGACAGGAACAATTTACTATGCTTTCATGTTCTAATTAATAGGAGTTAAATTTTCAATGAAAACCTAAGGAGCTAGGCCTTTTTCAATTAGATAGAGGCCTCCTTTTGTTTTTCCTTTTCCATTTTTTTTTTTTTTTTTTTTTTTTTTTTTGGACTTTTGCTCATTGCCCTTGAGGGCATGCATGTACTGGAGAAGAACTGACTAACTTCAAATCCGATTCAGTGGGTTCTATTTTGTCCTGCCATGCATGTTATGCTCTTCAAACTCACGTGTCTGATGAAGCTAGTGATGCTGGCTCATTGAAATAATAATAAAAAACCATCTTACGCCATTTCACCTATCATGTAGATTGGTGAGAACAAGAACCATTTTCCTAAGGACTCATTCTTGGGCCTTAAATGCAGGAACTAGGAACCCAACTCTTGTTCGTGTGGGAAGGAACGATGGGTTACCATTTTTTGCCCTCCGCAAACATGCGTTTTGCGTCCTTTCACACATCAAAACCCAACTTGCCAAGTCTTGCCAACGTTGTGTAACTTAACGATGCTAGCATGGCATTTGAAAGATGGGAGTGGGACAATCACTTAGAAAACTAGCCAAGATTTCAGAGGAAAAAAAAAAAAAACAAAACAGGACATGGAAGCATATGGGGCTTGTGGGTCACTAACACGATGAAGTGGCAACTTGTATGGAACCATTCATATGATGGTGGTAACTTCTAATTACTAGCATTCTTCTGGTCATTTTGTTCCAAAATTTCAAACAGAGATGCTGCCATGATCATCTGACTGGTGATACAATTGTTCAGCTGTATAACACTACTCTCATAGCAAGTTACCAACCATCAAGTTCATCGAATTATTGGCAGTGGTTCAGCAATAATAAACAACCAACTACTGGTCCTTTATTGTTTTTCACGAAGAAATTCTAAAATTCATACATCCACATGGTTGGTTTTAAGATACAATTCATATACACTAGGTGATTCCGAAAAACACCTGTATGTTCAAAAGGTGGAGCTATTCCTACTGAAAATGCATCTCAAAGTACCAATCTCAACTTTAAAACTAGTGTGGGAAGAATCATACTCTGCGATTATGAGACCAATACATATGAGTAACAATAATCAAGAAACATTATTGAAGAATATTAAATAGTACAATTCCCTTTGAGAAATGAATTCTCCAGAGTTCAACTTAAGATTACCATCCAGCTTTCGATGCAACAATTAAGCATCATCTTCTGACGAGGCAGGAGAAAGGGGTTCCATAATGTTTGGGAACTTTGGAGGCAAACTAAACAAAGGTTCGTTGTTAATAGAACCCTGACATGCCAAACCTAATGCATAACCCAAGGCCCGAGCAACTGGTACTGCAACTGCATTGCCAACTTGAATGTACCTGGGAGAAAAAAAATAGAAAAAATGAGATAGGATAGCCACCACTGAAATCTATGATGGATCTCATGTATCATATTTAGTACATGGAAATCATATAAATCAGCTAGTATTTTTCGGGTTTTAAATTGGTGGGGAGATAAGAAAACTAGAACTTTTAGATCATTTCAGTAATAGTTAAACATACTAGACATCAAAGAATCATCCAAGTGCACAAGTAGGGCTGCAAATGAACTGAGCCGTTCGTGAACAAGCTCGATAAAGGCTCGTTCGAGTTCATTCGATTAATAAATGAGCCAAGCCTGAGCTTGAATACTAGGCTCGTTTATTAAAAGAGCCAAGCTTTGAGCAAACCATAGCTCGACTCGTTTTTGTTCGTGAACAAGCTTGTTAAGGGCTCGTGAATAGGCTCGCAAATAGGCTCGTAAAATAGCTTATTAGTAGGCTCATTAAGGGGCTTGTATAAATACCCTAATTTATTTTTGGCTTCTCATTGCTGAGTGGACCAATTAACATGAAAGAGATAATACTTCCTTTGTAGTTATATCTTGTACTTATCCAAGGAAGATTTTTAAGGTTTGTGAACTTTTATCTTAATGTTTAAAACTCACATTCACGAGATCAAACCAATCTTAAACACGAGCTTAAGCTCGAGCTTAAGATCAAGCTCGGCTTGTTTAGTTTAAACGAGCCGAGCCGAGCCGAGCCTGAGCTTTTCTAAATCTTAATGAACTGAGCTTGAGCACAATAAATTAAGCTCGTTTAAAGCTCGACTCGTTTATAAATAAACAACCTTTTAACTGAGCCAAGCTTGAACACTCCAAAGCTCGGCTCGGCTCGTTTGTAGCCCTATGCACAAGTAGGAGTCTAAAGGGTTCAATACAAACATTCATCTAATTATTTTTTAAGAAAACAAACAAGATTTTGAACATCAACCACCTTCAACCAGGACAACCTAAAGTCCTAAACCACCCTATGATACTCTAGAACAAATTTTGTTGCATTAGTAATCTTTTTAATCTATAAGCTTTTGTAACATTTTAATCTTTGTTGAGCTTCAACAAAAGGCTATTCTATTAATTATTACAATAAGTAAAATATATGTCACCAAAAAAAATATTCTCAAACCCAATGGTTTGTTTTCTTGCAAACCTTTCTTCGGTACCTTAATCTTGAGACCCCTTATTTCTCCTGTTAACTTGATTTGAAACCCAAGAGTACCCCTATAGTTAAAGCTTTGGCTTGGATAGTTGCTCATGTTAAGGCAAGTGTGTACTTTTGATTTGCTCATGAATGACAAGTTATGCTACTGAAGAGACTGGATCATTATCTCTTTACTGTCCCATAGCTATGATGGTGTGGCATATGTTGTTTCATGTGACTAATGAGATGTGGATCTCTTAGAAGCTAAATTTCTGAGCTTGGGAGGAAATAGAGGTAAAGTACCTTAGAATGTGATGTGCATCATTTAGAGTAACTGGAATGACAATGCTAAAAAAAATTTAAAGACTGAAAAAATTATCCGAATGGTATCGGTAAATCTTAGAATTTTATCTTCCTTTTAGGTTACTACTTCTAAGGGCTTCCAAGGCATTGCTATCTCCTTTATCTTCATGATTTTGAAATCAGTTTGGTCTTCTCGCACCATTTGAAACACTATTGAGCATGTTTAGACCTCACCAGCATTTAGTAAGGTGAAGTTGAATTTTAATAGGTTTTCTTTCAAAAATCTAGACATCACTAAATTCACTGGCATGGAGGGTGTGATTAGGAATCATGATGGAAGTGGCCTGTTTTTCCTTTCCTTTACTTTTGAGCAAAGGGTTTGTTATTAAGACAGATTCTCGCTCTTTCAAATGGGTTTAGGTATGCTATAACTGTGAAGTGGGATTCTTGTACAGTAATTTCTCAAGCAAAAGAGGGTGTGGGTAGGTAGTCTGAGACATTGGCACCTTGCAAGATAATTTGAATATTGCAAAGCTTACTAATGCTTGTTTCTCTTGGGTGCATCCATTAGCTAGTGTGGATTGTACTACTTTCTCTGTTTTCATTTTGACAAATGTGGGGGACACTGACCTTGTAATTCTTCCTTCTATCAATACTTTATTTGTTTCCCATTTGTCAAAAAATAAAAATAGATATATGTGGGTGACAAAACATAAACTTCTTATTAAACAAGCTCAATTTCAACACTCAAATCAATACATGAATGGCTTTTAAGGATAGAACAAAATGTCAATTGGAGGAAGGCAAAAAATTGATACAGTATTTTAAGCTTTTAACTATAAGTTACAGAGTATGCTAATATATATATAATGTACAGACTATGCATGTGAAATTATGAAGGTCCAACAAACTAAACACAATTGCTAAAGATATAATATATCAAAATCTATTCATTGAAACCCAATTGAATATTGCATGTTGTTAGCCAAAAAAAAAGAAAGAAAGAATTTGAATACCACATTATGGTAAATTTGTGTGCACACATTCAAAGCATAGAAATGTGAAAGAATTTATAATCAAAACTTGGCAAAGTATCTTCCATAACTGTAAAAACATTACCTTTCCTTAACAGGCCCACAAAGTTTATAATAATCAGGAAACCCTTGGAGTCTTGCATTTTCACGAATTGACAAAACCCTATCTTGTTCAGGATGTAAAATTGCCTGCAATCAAAATTTGATCTTAGCCATTCATAAATATTTGTTTATCTAAAGATACATATGTTAGAGCAATGTAAATCGAGGATTTAAGTAACCTGGTTATGAGGTTCTGCTCTTGTAACAACAGTTGGTACAGTCTCATCCCACCATAAACGACAAAAAGGTCTACAAAAATTGAGAGAAATGTGAGAAAGGAAAATCAGTGATAATGCCAAAATATATGCAGAAAAACAAGAATCCCTTACTTTGATGAAGTTCCCTTCACAAAACTCATTGCATAATCAGGAACCTGCAATTAGATGCACAACAATAAGATTCAGGAGCAAAGTGGCAGAAATGTATTGAGAAGAAATTAGACTAAATAAACTAAAAAAACCATTTAAAAGTAGTACCAGAGGCTTTCCAGATTGCAACAAGACCCTCTCAACAGCTGGGTCAAATTCAACTTTGTTGTCCGGACGAACACGAACACCAGGTAAGTCCCTGAAGTTTGCACCCTGGGACCAAGAAAACATAAGGTTAATAAACAACCTAATCAATAAGAATACAATATTTCAATCAAATTCCAAAAATTAATACAAATGAATTTATAACATGGACTAATAAAATAACCTTTCTTTTCGGGATTTGACAAACTCGTTCATAGTCATCGGTATTCAATTCAAGAGGGCGATGGTCATAGACCAGTTCTTTTGAAGAATTTGAATGTGAGGCTGAAGAATCTAACAATTCTATAAAGAGATAAGATGAAAAGCAAATCAAAAGAGGCAACTGATACAAAAATATTTGAAAAACACATTTAGTTCAGCAACATACAATTTGTAAGTTGTGTTGAATTGAAATATGGTCTGTTACAAAAAATGATGAGGTATGTCGATTTGAATTACAATTGTAATCATAGAAGTTATGCAATGTAAAACAGTTTTCATACCTAAACGCAGTGAAATAATAAAAACAACAGTTAAAAGGTTTATTGAAAATGTCATAAAACTATAATGAAGTTACCATCAATATCAATTTGATGGAAAACAGCAAATCTAGAAGCTTATATCGATGCAATCACTTTAGAATTTCAACAACCAGAGAATAGGTTGATTTTAAAATGAACAAATAAAAAATTGGGTTATCGATACAAACACTTTAGAATTTCGACAACCAGAGAATATGTTGATTTTAAAATGAACAAATAAAACATTGGGTTATGCATTTTTATTATTTCTATATGCCTTAGAACATAGTTCCTCAAAAAGGGAGGGTTACACTAAGTTCTTGATAAAATCTTCAAATTCTCTACGAAATAATTTTATATTCTACCTCTAGTCATTTGCAAATTTAGCACTTTATAATAAGACTTGACTAAAAAATCATGGTGGCAGTAGTGGCGATGATGATGATGATAAATAACAATGGTTGATGAAGAAAATTATAATTATAAGGGTGCAGCATCTAAAATGATAGATGGTTCACATAGTGGCCACTTGACTTTCATGCATACAAACAGATTTAGGGACTTTGAATAAATATATTTTTATTTGGTAGTCATTTAATCTCCATTTATGTTTCTATTGTACATTTTCTCACAATTAATGTCTCGCTGGTGCCTTTTTATCATAGTAATATGTACCTTTTCCATGTCTTTTCTGTTTGTTAGAAAATTATAAATATGAACAATGACGTAAGAAATTGTGAACTTTTTTTTTTCATTTAAAAATTGACACTACAAGAGATCAGTAGCTGAAGGAAACAATCAAAAACAAAAAATTCTTGCCAATAGGTATCCAAACCTTTAATCCCGCTAATATGGGTAAGGCAACCAACCAATCCACATCATTTCATGCCCAAGATGGAGGCTAGCCGCAAGAGGCCGTGAGAAGTTCAACTCATAACCTTCTGCTTCTTGAGGCATAGGTCCCAAGAAAACACTTGTCCACCCTTGTGGTCAAGGAGAAAATCAATTTCATAAATTAAGCAGACTAAAGACATGAAACTAGCAATAAAATCAAAGAAGACAAACCAATGGGGATCACTTTTCATCACTTAATCACGCATAATAACTTTGATAACCAAAGAAAAAAAAATGTTAACCCTTGAGAAAAAAAATTCTATAAACTAACTGACAAAACTATCATAGCTCACCATCTTTTCTCAATCTTATAAACCGTTGAAATTCTGACTCAGGAGCCCGCCCATAAGGCATTTCATCTTGTTGCTCACTATTTGTCACCTAAATGCAACACGAAAAATGCAAACATTAAGAAAATGAATCAAATTTATTGGACAAATAAAAATAAAAATAAAAAATAAAACAACACTAAAAGAAATTATTTTACATACAGGGGGAAGGTCAGATATTGCATCTTTGAGTAAAAGTTTTCTTTCCAGTTCAACATTATAACCTTCATCATAAGCAACAGCATGATTCTGCATTCATAACAAATGATTTATGATTTTATTATAATATGAGCAACAACTTTTATATAATCAACAATTATACAAACTAAATTGTTAATACCTCAAATTCAATAGGAATAACTCCCCTTACAACAACATCGTGTGTTGGTAGTGGGCATTGAGGTAATTTCTACAAAGGAAAAAATCAATTAATACAAAATTGGATTATTATAATATTATTGAGATAGCAAATAATAGCAAATAACAAAACAACTCACCTCAGTGGGACGAGCTCCCCACAAAAAAACACGCATGCGAAATTGTGGAAGTCCATAAGCCCCAGCCGCCAACAATCCCATTCGTGTTTGATAATTCATTTGTATGAGACGACCCAAGGCATATCTCCCAAGGAAACCACCAGAAAACTTTACAAGATCGACAACATTTTCCATTAAAACAAATTTTGGCTTAAGATAATCTACAACATTCATAAAGACGAGAAGTTGTTCATTTTTGGGATCATCTAAAGGACTCTTCGTGTTCCTAAAACGATTGAACCCACTAATTCCTTGACATGGTGGGCCCCCGCATATAACATCAACATCACCCTACATGATTAAAAATAAAAAATAAAATGTTATAATCAATCTAAAACAATCCTTAACAAATAGTAAAGTATTTGAGAGTAGTGAAAATAACTAACTTACAGGCAAAGGAAGGATTTTTGATTTGTATCCTTTCACAACAAAGTCCTTCATACTCTCTCGACAATTACTAATGAGTAAACATTCATTAATTGTGAGATATGGGAATAAAATTAGAAAAGCATATAAGTGTGCATGGGATACAAGGATATTAGCACACAACTAGAAACCAAGGGAAAAAAAAAAAATTACATACCCCAAACCATCAATAGGCTCCCAAGAATCTGCACTAGGCCCATAGCCCTTCCAGCGAACCTAAAGAGACAAAATAAAACAAAAGAAGAGAAGAGAAAAAAACTCAACCAACATGTATTTGTACGTTTAAGGGTATTATTCTTTTTACAACTCCATTATATTCTAAAGTTCACCCTTGCATATATTCTCCCCTTCATTTCTCACCTGCTTCCAACTCTACAACTATTGTTCGACCAACATGTATTTGTATGTCTGAAAGAATAGTGATTTCCATATAAGTTATCACTACTTCTATTTAAGATTGGATTATATAACCATAAATTTAAATATGCAGAGCATATGATTGTGTACCCAATACAAAAATATAGCAACATGGCCATGGCCATGACCATTGATATTTAAGCCATTGCCTTTATATTATAATCATTTTTTTTCTATTGAAAAATTCAATTAATGGATCGTCAACTATTGGATGTATTCAAACTAAGCAATTATCAAGAGTAAACATTATCAGGGAACATAAATAACTAACTCATGAACTAGCTATCTTACTCCATTAATTTTACATTAAAAAAAAAAAAAAGATTGTTTAAATAAAAACAATAAACCACACAACAATATTCACACAAATAAGATTATGTTTTGGTTTTTTAAGATCAAATACCTTAAAATACAATTTACGCTCTCCTTTGTCTTTAGGATCACCATAACATATTGCAAGTATCTTTGCAACTTCAAACACTACAAAATCATCCACTGCCTCACCATCATTCCCTTCAGTATCATCCTCATCATCTTCCATACTTGATAGATCAAAATATTTATCCTTCAAATCCCCACATACCAAAGAAAAACTGATGCAAAGTTTCTCCCACTCCTTTAACAGTGATAAAAAATCTTCCACTGCTTCATTTCTAACCTGATTTAAAATGTGAATCAGTCCAATATGTTGTGCATATATGTATATTAGTATATAAAATAACACAACAACAACAACAAACAAAATGGTTGTCCAAATCTACCTCCGTCTCAGGATGATTTAATTTAAGACTCTCGCACGCATGTTTGTTTATGTCAACAGCCCATCTCTACGCAAACAAATTAATAAAAGGGATCAACTATTTGATCAAAACAAACTGGCATTGAGAGAGAGAGAGACAGAGCAACAATTAGTCCATATCTGCATATAAGTATTATAAAATACAAATAGTGTCATCCCACGTCACCTAAATATGGGATTTGATAGAACTTCATATACGTGTTTGGGCCCTCCACCCAATAGCTTAAGCTTTTAGTTTGGAAACTAAACACTATTAATGTAAACTTGACTTACAGTTACAAGATTTAAACCAGAAATGCTAGCACCAAGACAAAGACCAGTAGACATTGCGCCACATCCAGAGTATAGATCAAGCAACGACATCTCTGATTTTTTATGATCCTGAACTTGGAATACTTCCTCTGAATCAGACTTCACATCACATGTTTCCCCATTTATGTCAATCTCACTCGAAATTGTGGACGATGTCTCACTGCCACCTCCCACAGTTTCTGCGATTTAAAAAAATTATGAGAACCGAAAGCAGCATCATTCCAAGTTTTTCACTCGCAAATTCAAATGCAATAAATTTAAATTTGAATAGTACAATAATAAACACATGACAATCCTTAACAAATACCTTGTGGTACATTCATAAACGTCGAATATGGCAACAAGTATAACATATCATAATAATAATTACAAGCTGGAATTGCTGCCTTTTTTGCATCTAGATCAACCTGAAAACCAAACTAGAAATGTTACCATTTTCAATATATATATATAAACATTAAAAGTGCAAACATGTCAGAGTTTGTAGCCATACATTTAGGGGCAATTTGGCAATTCTCAGCTTTTCCACAAGGCAATCCAATGGATTGTCATCTTTGATCTCTGAAAAGAATACACGCTTATTATCTATCAAATGCGAGTTGTCTTTAATGACCTGAAAAAAGGAAAATCAGAAAATCAAAGATCAACACACTATTCCACTAAAGAATTGAAAAATAAAACTGTGCTAAAAAAGTTTCCACATTTGTCTTACAGTATCCCTGGCTCTATAGAACCACTGAGCAGTGAAATACGGTGTCCCATCAACTGCTTCAAACATTTCAACAATCTTGCATATATAATTATCTTCCCCGTCTCCGGCCTAAACACAATAAAATAAGTAAATAAACTTATCATATATATATATATATATATATATGTGTGTGTGTGTGTGTGTGTGTGTGTGAAAAATGGGTAAGGAAATCAGCTTCAATAATCTCATAAGCCAATGAAGTTGCACATTGAACTTCAACTCAGCAACCAAAGCAAAAGTTGCATCTTCAAAAATATGATAAATTCTATAAATTCCTCATATGAAACCATTATTTTTGAAGACTTATAATTATCATTGGTCACATATGCCAAAAATTAATAAAGTTTCAAATATTGAAGCTTTTAGATATTTTCTGCACTCTACACAATACATTGGGTAGAGTACAGAAAGTGTCTGCTGTAGAAATTCTCAGTGCTTTCAAAAAGAAACGAAATTATAATCAACATACTTTCACGTAGGCATCATCATAAAGGTTAAATATGATGCTCCCATCAACCTCCGCCTGTGTATAGTGGCATCGAGCTTGCAACACCTTGGTATCATCGTTACTGTTTCAATTGAAAAGCACCATATACAAAATAAAATGAACAACAATATCAAAAATAAAATGCAATGGCAGAAATGCTCTATACACAAATATAAATGCATATCATCAAGGATTTAATCTCCGCAAGAAATTCAAGACCTTCATCAAGAACTTTCTGCTCGTTTGGTCTTAATATAAAATCATCATGAAATCCCTTTTGTGATCAAAAGTCAATTAAGAAGTTGACAAACCAAAAAAATTGGTACACTATCCCATGAACGAAGCTTTTAAAAGACACTAATGCACTTCTTTCAAGAGCATTTGCAACTCTTCAATGACTATAAAAAGCTTATTTTATGTACCTCATTGCTCAAAATTTCAAACAATGAGCCAAAAAGCCATCCTCTCCAAATATCCAGAAATTCTAAAAAACCTCCAATCTTCTTTACTTAAGCTAACTTTCCAATATGTTGACTCTAAATCATGCATTATTTTCAATATAACACTTCGCAAAACTAATTTGAAAATTGTCAGATTTTGTTAATAATTTCGATCATTAACATGCATAAATTTATATATAAATATATACTAAAAATTAAATGAGCAAAGATATAAATATGCACATGCTTATATGTGTGTGTGTGTGTATTCTACTATCGTAAACTTACTTTGAGCTTTTTGATGCAGCAATCTGTTTCCTCTGCTGAAAAAATAAATAAATAAATAAACAAAAATGGAAATTGAAATACTTTGAGCTTTTTTGAACAATTTTATAATCAACCAAACAAATAACATAGGAAATTTCTATATATACATGTTCGCATTTGTATGTGTGAGAATATCAGATCATGAAAAAATTCGTTTATTTTCCTACATTTTCTCATCAACCAAACAGAACATATTATATATATTATCAGAACAGAGTATATCGATTTCTTGAGAGGAAACCTTGACCTGGTATCGCTTCGGCCACCGTTCCCAAGCTTCTTCATCTGGGACAGCATTCCCGACGAATCGACTCTCAATCTCTTCATTTTCTTCACCTTCCTCGAAGAAGAAGAAGCATAAGCTTGTTCATGGCTCCGATTAGCTTCAGGAGGTAAAAATACTTCGCCATGGAATCCATTTTCGGAGTCCTCTAACTTCTTCGGCTTCTTTGGAAAATCGGCTTTGGAAGAGCGAGGAGGCGAGGAGGAAGGCGGCTTGGACGGAGACTTGCGCTTGCTCGGCATACTGTTGGCGGAGGTGAAGCCGCCGGAGGCGGCCGGGATAAGGCTTCGATGCGGCGGCTGCGGCGGTAGTGGTGGTAGTAGAGACAGAAATACAGGGTGTTAGAGAGAGAAAAGGAGATTTACGGTTGTGGAGAGAGAAGGGTATATAGAGTGCGGAGATTTGAAGATAGTGGACGTGGGCGGGAAACGAAATTTCGGGTGGGGTCACGGACTGGATTTTATTTTGATTTGAGTTCCGGTTTAGGGCTTGTTTGGTTGTGTTGCCAATAAAGGCGGAAGAAAAACGCTTCATATGCCACTTGAGCATTGACCTTTTTCTTTTCTTTCTATCTTCTGTTTTTTTTCATTTTTTCTTTGTTTTTTTTTTTTTTTTGCCGGCTAATGTAGACGTTAATCATTACCGTCACGGCCGACTCCAAGAAGTGAGATGTGAAACCATAACCTTGGAACGTAAGTCAAAAAAACCATTACTCTACGCTTTGGGTTTGAAATTTGGAGCACACCGATTTAGTTTATTGGCAGTTGAGTATTAAATAATAAAAATGGCTAATGAGTCTCACTTATTAAATGAAGTCAATCAATGAGATTTTTGGTTTCTGATTTCTATTAAATGTTTTCCGATTTTGTCAGTGTTACTCCCTGTGCCCCTTAAAACCCTTGTTTGGTTGGAAGAAAAAGCATAAGAAATAAAATGGGAAGAGATAAAAGTTGAAGGGAATAGACATTTTCCTTGGTTGTTTAAGAAGGAGAAATTGAGTGAAAGGAAAAGTGAACGAAATGAACTTTTCCTTCTCGCGCACTAGGCCAGCAAAATATATCCATCAAAAAATGGGCAGAAAATTTGAATGTAAGGGTAAATATTACTTGTGATAAAAAAATATATATCATTTTCTTTCATTTATTTTTTTGGTGTAGAGGTAATATGGTAAAATTATGTTTTCATTATTTCTATCATTATTGCTTAACAAATAGGAAGAAAAAAGGTTTATTTTCACTATGTATGGAATGTTCGTCATTCTTACCTTTCCTTTATTCATTTTTTTTTATCATTCCTATTATCCCACCAAGATCAACCCTAATTCTTTTTTGAGTTGGCCCAAAATTTAGTCCATGTCATAATGTCAATGAATCCATTTTGATAATTTATCAAAACATCCTTCCCCATTTGTATAAATCACACAATAAAGTCAAAGCAGTAGCTATTACCATTATAAGTAACTAGGGATACCAAAATTAATTAATAAATATGTAATAAGTGAGATCTATCATGTCGTGGGTTTTCATATTAATGTGAGCAAATTAATTTGAATAATGAATTGCAGGAGAGAGAGATGAAACTTTACAGGACCTTGGATGTGGAGCCATGGATCAGGTGTTGTCTCTTTCAAAGCTTTGGTAAGTATCCATGCTATATAATAATGTAATAGTATGCCTGTGGATGACAGTAGACCAGAGGTATTGTACAAAACATACCATGCCTTGATCTTATTTTGGATGACAGTGAGTCGGGTTAATCAGATGATTAAGTCTTTTATTAACACTACTTTGAAAATGTAATTATTGAGAATTCAAGGTAGGTAAGTCGGGAGCATTACTTTATAATTGAGTTGGGTAAGAATGTACTAAGAGCCATTTTCATGAACTTTATTTTGTAATTACATGTTACATGTGGGACGAAAGAGTTGTATTTACCCAAAAGAGAGTGCATAAGCATATTTGAACCTCCTAATAATCATTTTACAATACTCGAGCCCCATACGTAAACTCTACTATAAATTAAGATTTTCAAATCTTAATTAAGGGATTAACTTAGATTAAGACAACCATACTAGGTTGGTGTCAGGGCTAGGGGGAAAGGTATTTAAAAAAAAAAAAAAAAATCCAACCTAGATTAGAATTCCCACACCCCTCTATCATTAAAATAAATTAATTCACGTCACACTCTTCGTGAATAGTGCCAATGTACAATCCATATCCTCCGATACATCAGTAAGTTTTATTAAATTGGTGTTATTTTACATATAATATGTAGTTATGTACCTAATAACATATTTAATAACAAAGATATAAATATACATTTATTAGAGTTATTCAGGTAAGATGGCCCATCCCTTCCATATTGGGACAAGTTTGTGATAGCACATGAGCATATCCCCTAATTAGGTGCTTTAAAAGACGTATTTAAAATTTTAAACCCAATCCGATTTCATGGAGTGATGAGATTATGTAGTGTATAGGTTAAGTATATTAGGATGGGTACGGTTTGGAAATAGATATATTTAAACTCGACTAAGTTCAAAGAGACTTTTAAGAATAGGGGAATCGGAACTTGAGAGCAATTGTCATCGATATCCAATCAAGCCAAATCACACTAAAAAATATAAAATTAGACTGCTAAATCAAAAGTAAAAGCACAGCAAATCTTGGTCCCCATAAGTTGTCGCACATCCAAACCTAGATCCTTAGTTGACACAGCTGCTAAATTTAAGTCGTAATTATGACTAGGTTTCGTACTACAAATCCTATATGCCAGTTTTGGAGAAACAAAATGGTTTGGTGTATGTCACAGACTCACACAAGTTATCGCAATTCTACCAATCATATTGTCTTGAATGTTTTTCATCCTTGATTAATGGTATGGTACGAATGATTTATTGAGTAATGGGTGCAATTAATCATGGAGGGTAGAAAGTGGCTTGTTGGTTGGAAGTAAATTATTATTATTATTATTTTTAATTTTTTGGGATCAAAAGATAGTCTGATGGGGCCACTGGACTACACAGTCTATCCTCCCTTTCTCTCTTCCATATGCGCTTCACAAGTATTGAAACTGCAATTTCTCTCAAATTCACTATTCAAAAAAAGGAGATGTCTCATCTCAGCACATGGGCGTGTTGGACTAGGGGTTCAAATCTTGAAATAATACTAGTAAGTAAATAAACAGATAAATTCCAAAAACCAATCTTGTGGATTGGAGGAAAGAAGGTGGAAACAGAAGGCTTGAGAAAGATGTATGAAGTGAAAGCTTGCTGACTCAACTTTCCATATTGCAAGAGTCAATTTGATTGAATGAGAAAATGCATACTTCTTTCAACATTCCCAAACGTGGTTCAATTTTTAGAGAACTACATTGATTTCTGGTCTCCCTTAGCCTTTAAATGGACCCATCAATGGTGGGTCCCTAGCCTGTTGGTCAAATATTTGTGGTAGGCTATTGCTGATACTTCATGGGATGGGGTCCAAAGGTCCATTTGTGTAACAAATTCCAGCTGTAATTATAATTGCTCGAGTTGAAAATTCACACTACTCCGACAATTGGCTGTTTTTTTTTTTAATCAAAGATGAGCCTCTGGCATTGGAAATATCTAATCCCATAAAAAAAATAGAGAGTCCACACCCACCAATCTCAATCGGGTCTTTGAGGAATCTCTCCAATGCACTAGACGTTGCAAATTTCAATACATGAATAGAGGTTAGCGATGTGGAACTCATTATTGGTTTGAAGGTCTAGATATTCATTGAAAAATTTCAATGCATTTGAGAGAATCTTTTGGTCCAATTAGTCACTTTAGACCAAGATTTAACCTCGAGCAGACTATGGTCAAAACAAATTCTTCCATTGTTGAAGAAGATGCATCACTTGGGTGGTGTGGACATTTTGAGGCAAGGGCGAAATCAGGATTTACCTTCAATGGGAGTACTGTGTTATGATTCTGTAAGTGGGAATTATAAACTAAAAGCTTTCGAAAGCATTTTTTTGCAACAAATTACATTTTAGTAATCATTGTCTAATTTAATACCAAAACAATGATATTTTGGTCAACTTATTACAAATTGACTATAAATATGCTTTAAAATGACTATCATCTTCCTCGTTTGGCATTATGTTTAGAAATAGTCATCAAATGGTAATATCTCTATGAAAAAAAATGAATTACTTCCCATAGGCTCATTTCCATCGTCCATTGGCCTTTGTTTCCCAATTCATAAAATAAAAAAATAGTAAACATTGTTTATAAATTAGGGAAATTTCTAATTAAATTTAGAGTCATTGCCTCATTTAATTATTTATCGTTATATATATAGGGACACAAATCCTAGACCAACCCAACCCATCCTTAGTAATAATTAAGCCGAGGCTCACCAGTGAGATTGCCAATTTTATAAGTGCTTATAAACACTTGAATATAGTCTAGCCAAAATTAAAAATTAAATTGTTTCTGTTGCATCTTTTTTCTCAACTTCAGAGGCAAATCAATATTATTACTCATTTGCCAAGTTTCCAAAAATATTATTGAACCATTACATGGGTTTTGTCTTTTGAATTAAATTAGGAGTTGCCAACTCTAGCAAGAGGTAATTCTAAGAGGTGGATTGATGATTTTTAGAACTTATGTGTATAAGAAATTGTCTGAGTACTTCTATTTACTTCTATTTTTTTAACAAAAAATAAATAAAATCTCACAAAGGGTTAGGAACCCATAAAGAAACTCCCATGGTGTAAAAACAAAAGTGAACTAGTGTTATTAGACCCCACACGATGGGGTCTTTTGGGGCTGTCTAGCCAATGGCATTACCAGTACCCACGTGTAAGTTTCCCATTCCCTAGTTTCTCCCATATTTATCACATATATAGAAGCATCCTATCATTACTCAGTCAAGAAGGATGACACGTCATAGATGATCTAAACCAGCCACAAGGACAACACAGTTATTTAAAAAAAGTCATAAGGGCATTACAGTAAAAGCAATGGCGCGAAACATCTCATCCGCATTCCAATAAGGCCCCCAGGGCCATATTCCGTCACCATTTCCAACCTTTTGAACGCCCCCCCTTGCTTTCTCTCTCTAAACCCAATCTTTCTCGGGAAATTTTTCATTCTAAACCAAAACTTTCCCAGAAAATTTTCATTCCCCAAACCCTTCTTCCCTCTTCCCCTTCCCCCCCCCTCTCTCTCTCTCCAAAACCTAGAAATCGAAATATCAAATGACTCAGAAGAGAGGGAGAGAAGAAGAGGCTGAGCTCAAGGTCCCCGATGATTTCGAGGAGCCTACATCAGGAACGATGAGGTTTTCGGAGCGACCCGACCCGCCGGAAGAGACGGCTAAGGATCCAGCTGGGGCTAGGAGGGAGGTGAATAGGTGCTCTGGATGCAGGAGAAAGGTGGGGTTGACGGGTTTCAGGTGCAGGTGCGGGGACTTGTTTTGTTCGGAGCATAGGTATTCGGATCGGCACGAGTGCGGGTTCGATTACAAGGCTGCGGGTCGGGCTGCGATCGCGAGGGAGAATCCGGTTGTTAGGCCTGCCAAAATCCTCAAAGTTTGAGAGAGAACAGAGAAGGGTAAAAAGGTCCAACAGGTCAATGTTTTTATTGGGTTTAGATTAGATAGCAGGGTTGGCGATAAATGGAGGGGGCATTAAATGTAAAATTTGGTATAATATTGAGGGCATTATTGTCATTTTAGTATATAATGATTGTGGAATTTTTATTTTAATTTTCCCCCTCATTTTGGGGGAATTTTTTTTTTTTTTGTGTTGTGGTAGGTGCTATGAGATATGGTAGGATCTTTGTCTCTTTGTGATTGGAGGGGCATTTCCAGTCGTGGGTAAATGTGGCAATGGACAATGGTTTCCCCTTTTTTTCTCTTTGGCGAGATGGACAATGGTTTCCTTAGATGCTCATCTGTGAAATGTACGAGACCTGCCCAATGTTGGTCCAAAAGAAAGAGAAGGAAGAGGAAATAATAATAAATAAAAATAAAAATAAATG
The DNA here is from genome assembly GCA_039720395.1 of Liquidambar formosana. Taxonomy (NCBI): domain Eukaryota; kingdom Viridiplantae; phylum Streptophyta; class Magnoliopsida; order Saxifragales; family Altingiaceae; genus Liquidambar; species Liquidambar formosana. The sequence continues at coordinate 33,232,585 of CM077831.1, forward strand.
GTTCAAATCTAGTGGACTAGTGGTTTAGGCCCTCCACCTCCATTTCCTTTAAGAGAGGATAAATACTATTCGACTACAAGCCCCCATTGTTAGGTGGTACAATCATTAAGTAGATGTGAAATTTTTTTCTTAAAAATGTTTCAAAGTTAATGTGACGAAAAGCAAAGAGAAAAAAAAATTCTCATAAAATTTTGAATATTTTTTTATTCCATATATTTTAAAATTTAAAGAATTTTAGTGCAACAAATTGACAGGTCGGATTTGGATTTGGTGCAGTTTTACATTTTAAATGCACCGTGCATGTAGTATTCGTTGGATGAACGACACGTTGTAAGGGAAAACTAGGTATCGCTGGAATTTGAGAGAGCAAATTATGCCGCGTGAGTTGCGCAATGCCATGAGTTACTAATGAAACAAATCTCAATCATTCTTACTTTTCCCTTACAATGTGTCGTTCATCCAACGAATATTACATAAGTGTATTTAAAGTATAAAACTGCACTAAATCCAAGTCCATTGACAGTCATGGCAATTACTTAGAAGAACACGTCCATCTTGAAGTTAGAAGAGAAATGATGCTACTTTGGGAGACATGATGATGCCATAAAATTCGAGTAATTGTCAAGAGCAAATTTTATTTTTACTTTATCCTATTAATAAGATTGAACGTTTGACAGCTTTCACAAGTGCTGATCGATCTGCCTCAATTCAGATCTAAAAGTGGCCCACTTTTTTCTGCTTTCAAAAGCCCATTGGGCCGCTCGTTGAGCAAGTTTGTGACTCCTATTAGGTGCCAAGGAGTTCGAGAGCAATAGAGAGCCCAATAACAAATGCCTTTTTTTTTTTGGTAATAGAGCCCAATAGCAATTTAGAAAGAGGCACAAGGGCACATTTAGAAGAGCCTCACTCCTTCCCAAATTTGTGGAACTCATTTTGCATTAGGGTACCATTGGTCGGCCTTCCCCATTCCATGTCCAATAAATTTTTAGTTAGCTCTTTCACTTCCATTTACTTATGACAATGTTAAAGAGGTAGTTGCATTTGAGTTTCGTTTTTCTTCTTTACTTCCTCGTTTTCATTATGTGATTAATGGAGTATAATTGTCTGAAATGGAAGTCGTATGGTATTATAACATTTATGCAGACGGAAGATCTTAGGTCCAATTCTCCACTTAGTCTTGCAGCTAGCCCTCAGTCAATTTTATCGTGGATGTTAACCGATGCATGATGAATGGGTGACCTTACTTGTGTTAAAAAGATTAATTGGGTTGAGGTCTAAATTCCCCTATTCAATGAACCCATGGCCTCTGCAATAAGGGAATGTGTGATCAACGTTGGTCACAAAGGCTTAGGTTGGCCTCAAGAAGTTAAGGGGGACCTCTATGCCAACCCAATACTTGCTTTTCATCCCCAATTTACTTTACATTTTAAGGTTTTATGAAAAATATAAAAGGTTTTTATAAAAACTAATCATGTAATTTACTAAAAAACATCATTTTGAATAATTTTGTAGAATAAAGTTTTTCAAATAGACTTTTTAGCCATTTATATAATAAAGATTGCAAATGGTCAAAAATTCCACTTAAGCGATAGTTTTTGAAAAAACTTTCTTCTACAAAGTTGTTCAAAATGATATTTTTTAATAGATAAAGCATCCGGTTTTTATAAAAATCTTTTATATTTTTCATAAAACTTTAAAGTGTAAAATAAGTGAGGATGAAAAGTAAGTTTTCGGGAGCGAATCTTTAGCCTCCAGAAGGCTGATCATGTGTGGGATATCCCATTCGATCATAGTCGTTCGTGGATGACACGCTTACATTCACATGCGCACGCGTATTACTCATAGAGGACTATGATCATACGGGATATTCGGAATATCCCCAGGATGATCAAAGCTAAAAGCCCCCGTAAGCTAAACTTGGTAGAAGCCCACAATAATGCTGCTTACTGCAAATACAATAAATGGTCACCATAGTTGCAGAAGAGTAAATTATCACTCACCAGGGCCGGTTCTGAGTTTTTTGGGGCCCTAGGCAAACTCTTAAAATGGGGCCTTTTATTACCTTTTTTTTTTTTCCTAGTACCAACATAAAATTTGTTTGCACATCCCACTGATTTTAATTTCTTAAGATTTTAAAAAAATATGAAAGGTTTTTAAGAAAATTAACCATGTAATCCACTGGAAAACATCATTTTGAACAACTTTGCATAATAAAGTTTTTCTAAAATCTTTTGTTTAAGTAGACTTTTTGGCCAAAAATTAAACATAGATGGTAAATTATAAAAAAATTCCACTTAAACGAGAATTTTTTTTGGAAAAACTTTATTCTATAAAGTTGTTCACAATGATGTTTTCAAGTGGATTACGTAACAAATTTTCATAAAAACCTTTTATATTTGTGGTAAAACATTGATAAATAAAAATTAGTGGGGTGTGCAAATAAAATTAAGGGGTTGCAATAATAGTTTTATTTGAAAAATAAATAAAAATTTAGCCTACTACAAGGGTTAATCCCAAAATGGGGCCCTCATTTTTGAGCCAAAATGTGGGGCCCTAGGCGGCCGCCTTGCCCGCCTGCCCCCAGAACCGGCCCTGTCACTCACCCTTCTCCTCCTACTCCAAATGCACCAAACCCAAAAGAACCCATTTCCTCCCCTCCCCCTTCCCTATGCCCGTTATCGCCTTTTCCATCTTCTCCCTCTCCGTCGGCATCGCTGGCACAATATTCGCTGTCACCACCCCCTCTCCCTCCCATCCTTCCGCCGCGGGTCGATCCCAAGACACTTTCCGCGCATTTTACTCTTTGCCCAATTCTAGAAAACTCGGCGATGCTGGACAACTCGCTGATCGCCCCAAGCTCCTCGGATTCGTCGGAATTTAGACTGGGTTCGCCTCTGCCGATCGCCATGGCGTGAATGGGGTTCTCTTCAAATTATAGTAACAGGCTTTTTACCTCTTTATTGAAAGCGCTATTTCAAACACGCTTTCCTCTATAACTAAAAGCGCTGTTAGTCTACAACGCTTTTGACAGAGTTGTTTCCTGACAGCGCCTCCAGCAAGCGTTATTAATAAACACGGTTTCCATTTTAATTAAAATTGCTACTTGAGGACAGCGCTTTTACTAAAGCGGAAAGTGTGTTTAATAATAGCTCTTTCAAGACTGCGATTTTATAAACAAAATGGGACCTCGCTTCCCATTTGAAATCCAAGAAAAAGAAAACGAGGTCAACGGTAAACTCAACCAAGGAAGAAGTTGCGAGGGAAACTTGGGCTGGGCCATGCTGATAGGCAAAACACTAAATTGGCCTTGGCTAAAGTTTCTCTCTCTCTCTCTCTCTCTCTTCCTTTTTAATAAATAAAAAGACATCGGCTAGATTAATCCCCATGAGGGACTCTAATTGCCAAGAACATTTCAGCCCTGCTGGTTTGGCTTATCCTTATAATTAAATCACAATTCAGTAGCCGTATGCCCAGAATTTCAAGCCCAGACCAAGCCCTTTAGCCCTAATAATAATAAGGGAAAATTACATCCCCTTCAACTTTGGGCCTTTTTTTTTTTTTTTTTTTTGGTTTTTTTGGGTGGCTACAAATTGCTCTCTATATTTTCACCAGATCACATTATACCCTATATTTCTGTACAAGGAAAATGAGTGAAATCAACGACAAATAATCTATTTACATGTAATTGAAGCTTGTAAGATGTAATTTTTAAATTATAGGTGGGTGATGTGAACAAATCAAACTTCCAGTGTGTAAAGTGCAATTTTTCCTATTAATAATAACAACCCCAATAATAATAATAAGATGATGATAATGAATAAGAAGGTGATGGAGGAGGAGGTAATGGGCTAAATGTGGAATTATAATGGAAAGAGAGCGGTTTTAAATGGACTGAGCAACCCAAGTTGGTGGCTTGGTGCCAAGGGTTGACTGCTAAAGACTCAAAAGAGTATCCTCTAACTCTTTGATACTGCATGATTCCCAAATCAGCTGCTCAACAACCAAATCTCAAGCAAGTAACAACACTGACTTCTATATGATTCCCAAATATAATTATGTTCAATTACATTTCATTGATTAATATTTTTAGTATTAACCTGTGATTAGCATATACATTAAAATTAAAAATTGACTCTAAACGAGTTCAAGCCGGCCTCTTTGACTAACTGCAGAAAATTTAGTAATCCCTTTAATTAAATACACATTAGATACTAACACTTTAACCCGGTCATAAAAATTTATATTGATTAAAATGCAAGATAAATTAATGTGCAATGTCCAATCAGAGCACTACTTGGCTTGGCTTGGCTTAGCTCGTAGACTCGTTTTAACAACGGTAGTGACATTAGCTAGGGTGGCACTTAGCCCGTGGTTGGGGTGGAGCGTTAACAAGTTATCATTAGGTCAAAATAATTGCAGCTATTTATTATTAATATTATTATTATTTGGCTACATTGGAAGAATTCGAATCGCAAACTACCCACGTCCCAAGGTACTACTATGCCACAAGGCTGGTGGTAACTGCAAAGTTAATAATTTAATGCAAGCAAAAGAAAATTTAAAAATTACCCACCTCCAATATCACATACGAATCGCATGAGATCCTTATTATAAAATTTTTGTTTCTTCCCCTTTTTCCAGAAAATTTCTGTAAGGAAATGAATGAGTATTCCAATCAATAGGTTAATAATAATGGTTATAATTGTATCATTGGGTATTTTACAAAAGTATATAGACTTATAATTATACCATCATAACGCAATATATAACACTCGATCACTATTCCCATACCCATTGGCAGAGTTTGTAATGATATTATACTTGAATTCCTCTTATGTCATCAATTGTTCATAATGATAACAATAATAACTCAATATATAAAAATAAAAACAGAAAAAGGAAAAGGAAAAAAAAAACCCCACTCTGTTCTCATTCTGAGGTGGTATGTGCAACGTACAAATTAACTTATCGTCTCCACCATCATGGAAAGAAAAAAAAACAAAAAAGGAAGAAGCTTAGTGATGTAAGTGGATGCAGCCATCACACAGCCTAAAAATGCACAAGGCTGCCAAAAACACAGTCGAAAAATAATTCAAAAGTGACTAGTGATCATGTATGGACCTTTTAGAATATAGCACCCAAAAAAAAAAAAAAAAAAAAATCTTGTATGGACATATGGGAACGATCGTGATCAAGATGTGATCGAATGGTTGAAATTCGTTTCGCACGATTATAAAGAACTGACAATGATGAACACATCAAGAAAATGCAATATTATATTTGAAACAAGCACACAAATATGGATGTTCTTGTTTTCTTTGAAGGGTGTTTGGTGGGTCCTTTGGCAACTACATCGTGCAATCCAATTGTGCACCACATGAAAAGTAATGTAATGCGTGTTACCCACTTTAACCATTATTGAAGGAGCCAGCTTCAAGTAAGCCAAAACAAGTAACTATAGATTAATAATCCTTTTTTTTTTTTTTTTTTTGGGAAACGATTGGTGAGTGTATTTGCAATTTCTTCATGATAATTAATTAAAGAATTAGTCAAGGATCCGGGTTTAGATCCTCGTATTCACTCGTCCACGGGCGTGTTTGCGCTCTTACGTGCATGCTCACGGTAGCAACCGGCCGGATTGTTTTGGTTCGAAAGCAACGCGTAATGTTTTTGTTTTTGGTTTTTGGCCTTTCTTAAACTTGTTTGTCCACCATTTAATCACGGAAAGCAACACGGCCGCACAAAAAAGAAATGCTTCCGATTGACCAAAATGCTTTCCTTGTTTTTTGAATTAGAAAGGTCATCAACATGAAATGTGCCTTGCACTTGACCATTTAAAAATTGAAAATAAATTTCTTACTTACCAATATATTTGAATTAAGAAATTTATACTAATTGGTGATATTACGAAATACAATGTTATTCGCTATAATACAACACTATATAAACAACATTTGATGTGGCAATGGACTGACCTCTTGTGCCGATACGAAATAGCTTAGAAGGTGTTTTCATCAAACAAATCATGCCACATCAAGTGCTATGGTTTATAGCATTTTCCGATTACAAAAGCGATGCCATTAAGCGTTTTTGAATATTGGAATGGTATTTTTAGACCACAGTGTGTGTTAGTATTGTATAAATGTGGTTATCTTTGGGTGCAATTGTATAATATGTTGTGTTCCCCTTGAAATGATCCGAAACGTTTTCAAATGATAAAACAATGGAATTCTTTTCAATGGTGGAATCATGGCCGACCAGAGCATCATCAAAGCATACATAGCTTTTTTTTTTTTCTTTAAAGTACATATGTTCCAAACTTTGACATGGGTGGAGGAATATAATTAGTAGTTTCTGTTTTTCCTTTTACTTTGAGCTTAGGTGGAAGCTTAACAATTTTCTACCACCTAATGATGGCCGACAGGAACACATTTTATGAAACTTGAAAAGTATTTTTGGGTATTAAAAAATTCTTGGTGGGGTTATCATGTCCAACACTGACTCGAAAGATGGCCAAAAAGAAAACAGTGATACAAGATTTTGTGTTACCTAAAGTTGGAAAAAATGGGGTTTTATGTATGAACAACCTTTTCCATACAATTTAATTATTCTATATAGACTATAGAGGGAGATGCCAACATCTAAAACCTACCTCTCCTCCCCCCCCCCCTCTCTCTCTCTCTCTCTCTCTCTCTCTCTCTCATTCATTTTGGCCTAACAAACATTGATTAACCCCCTCACTCACATGTGTTGGCCTAACTGACATGATTACACTGCCAAAAGCAAGAGACCATGACTTGGCTTAGAACACCCTATTGCGATTTTTATTAGTGTAAAAAATTGTTGGAGCACAGATGATTTATCATTACTTTTAATAATGGAGATATGCGGATACTTAGACAAATCTCCTAAAGTGTAAGTTTCATTTATTTTTACTGAATATGTTTGCATATCTGTCATTACTTATATAATAACAGACTGTCATAAAAACATTTTCTTTCTAGTTAAACAAACAAATATATGTTTAATATATCCTGTAAGCATCCTGATTGAGAAAACTAAAAGCTAAACGAATATGCACCCACAAGAGATTCCATTCGTAATCTAAGATCTATTAAGCACTTATTAGCCTTGATTAAAGTACACATAATTAAAGTATGGCAAAAGGATTGGATCGATAATTACCATCATCATCTCAAAACCAGTGAACCCAAAACTCGAACAGTGAATAAATTCACACTGCTTCGGTAGAAATTTAATACAAACATAAGTTTTTTGAACTTGGTATTAATTCAACTACCAATTTCTTTATACTTTGAGAAAAGTTAATTATATGTTCTGAGCCCAAATTAAGTTTTGATGTGTTATATCAATGCTTTTGCATTATTAATTATGATATTAAATCATTCATCGTGCAGATCTATTAAAAGGGTTAAACTCTTTTTTGAGTCGAGTCGAATTGTTTAGGTTTTTAACTCTATTTGGCACATCACCACAACTACAATTGTAGAGGTTCCATGGAAAATCCACAATTATTTCATAGGAATTATTGGAGGAGGAAAGGGAGGTTAATGGAGAATTATTAGGTCTTTTAGGCTAAGGAAAATCAAAAGCAGCAATTGAGGCTCCCATCTTACCAAATGAGATATGGATATTATGATGATTTATAAGTACATAATCAACCAACTACTGCTAGAAATCAATCCAATATCATGATTAAGTATCTTGTAAAAGAGAGAGAGAGATGATTTGTGGGTATTGATAGAAGAGATATGTTAAACTCACGCACCAAGCGCGTGAGGCTTGCACTCACTCACATGAAATATATATATATATATATATATATAACCCTACATACATGAATAATGAAAACAACCATGTAATAAGGGAACCAAACAAAAAGAAGAAATGCCCTAGGATGCAAATACTAGTATGTAGGCATGCTTTCGAAAAAGGCTAAAAAGCTAAGAACTTTCTCAAATACCCCCTCCCACTTTTCACCCTCTTCCAAACACATCTCTCTCTCGCTCTCTCTCTCTCTCTTATGTAGGCTTAGTGGAATCTGATCTGTTTTGATACTCATTGATTGCAGAATTGTAATTTCAAGAAATTCTCTTCTTTAGCAAATGGGTACCTTTATATGGTCACTTGTGCTAAAAATTGGGTGTGCATCAACCAATTATATATTAGCTAGAATATGGATATATTCCTAAGTAAAACATCTCGACATATAACCAAGAAAAAAAATACAATGACTTGGGAATCAAAGATCACGATTTAAAGATTCGTCCCTTCACTATATGATGCATAGGCTTACAACGAACTATGCATTGCAGGGAAACTAATTTAAATCTAAATTAATCTTAGTAGAAATAGACTTGGTCTCTCCATTTAGCACTCACTACTAGCTAAGATGGCTCCGCCCGAAAAAATCCTTTTTAAGTCTAAAATTGACCCAATCATATGATGGATATTTGAATCATCCACTTGGTAGACATTAGGTATATGCTTTTAATCAGGTGTGCCCAACCTAATACGTTAAAAGATGGCCTAGCACTGGAGCTGGCAATAGGTTGGTTTATAAGATCTGATTATGTCCAGCTTAGGTGGCTCTAAACATGTTTAGTTAAAAATGTATAAAATATACTATATTTCTAAAAAAATTTAGCATATCACGTGAAAAGTTAGTGATTAGGTTTAATTGAAAATGTTCGAATGATCAACGTTGCAGATCAGCGATGTCGAATAGGATTGTTCATGACAATCATATGTAAGCATGTAACAAATATGAACAATCACGATCAACATTATGTATTCACACCGTCAAACATTTAATCATTACAATAAATTTAATTATTTGAGAAAAGGGTCCGTGAGATGCAAACGCATGTGTGATTAAACGTAGTAAGGTCAGTGGGTTTGGGTTAGACTTTTGCCTCACCATTTTTCACTCAAGAACTCAAAATCTTCCCACAATCGAACATGTGTGACAAAATCCAAATGGGATGGTTACACTCATCCTGACAAATTTTGAACTTAAAGACAAATCTTCTATGGGACCCATTGATCAGATGGCCAGGGGTTATTGTTATTGCCACGTGGCAAAACAGTATTGCTGGTAGGACCCACTTTTTAAACTTATGTTTGTGATAGTACCAATCAACACTGAATGCAACATGTGATAGAGCAACCTGTGTTGTTTTTTTGTCCTTTTCAGTTTTCAGATACATATAGCGTACCATATATCTCTACTCTTGTCGGATCTTAAATGATAATGAAAAAGGAAAAAAAAATTTGTACAAATATAGCTGCATGGTGAAAGATTTGAAACATTCAAGCTGCTAGTGAGTAAATCTAGTGGTGAGAAATGATAGGATAAAAGATATGATTAAGATAATCTATGAGTTTAAATCCTTCTAATTGTATTCATAAAAAAAAAAAAAAAAAAGGAAAAAAAAAGAAGTGGGGTCATTCATATCGTATTGGTAAAAATATGAATTCGAGTGTCAAGTGAATGTAGCAAACTTTCTTAAAAGGGATCTCCGCTTTTATGGCCAACAATATCTTGTAGGATTAGTCCTGGGTGAAACCTAGCGACACATTGGGAAATCCAAAAAAAAAAAAAAAGAATTCGAAGGTGAAAATTAATTTGGAAAAAAAAGAAGCTGCCAAATGTATTCTAATGAAATGGTTCAACTACTATTATTATGATATATTTTGTGGCTTTGGCAATTGACCAAGTGGACCAACTTGTAGTGAATTTTACACCTTTAAACATCTGATACATGACAAGTTACCATGCTTGAGAATCCATGTTTCATCTACAACTTGCCTTGGAAGAGTAATATGCTGTTAAAATATAAATTAAGCTCCAAATTTTATTTATATATATATTTTTTGGGTAAGTATTAAGCTTCAATTTTGAAAATTTTGTCATACACGCATATCGAATTTCTGATATCTCTCTCTCTTCTAGTAAAGTTACCTGCTGTCACATCTTCTAATTCAATTTATGATACCAATTAATAATTCAATCGCAGTAAGAAGTAAATCAGAAAATCAATCATATTATAAAATGAATAAGAAAATCACACATCAAAAACACATTATTTATGTGATTTGGCAAGATACTTCCTCCTCTATAGATCGAGGAAGGGAGATCAAATTGATTATCAAAATAAAGATTCGATACAAGAACTTTCAATCATGCTTCTTTAACAAACCCTATGCCTTGGGAAAGACCCCACTTTCCTATAGCCTCTTGCAGTTAAGATATAAATAAATCCAAGACACCTCATAAAAGTGAAATTGATGGACAAGAATTTATGCATTAATGCAAGTATTCAGAATGGCCCAGGCAATATTCACCTAAGAAGGGGAAAACAAAGTCACAACATGGTGATGTGATATAGATAGTTTGAGAGAGAGAGAGAGAGAGAGAGAGAGAGAGAGAGACATTGAAAAAGACAAATATTATGTAACTAGTACATTGCATGAACCCTTAACTATTTATTATTTTGGAGTTTTGTACCCCATCTTTTTGCCATTTTGTTTTTGTAGGATACATGAAAGGGAAAGCACAAAATCTGGTGGAGATCTCTCAAGATGGAGAAATATCAATCTCTTGGTTAACTCTGGAAGAGTTACAGAACCTCTTAACCAATAAGTAAAGATTGAATAGCCAATAAAGGCAATTCCAATGATAAAACCCACGAGGAAAAAGAAGAGAAGCAACCAAATGAGCTCAAGCATTAATGTATTCCTTTTTATACCTTTGGGTAGGTAACATTATCAAGGGTTTGATCCACCAGCACCACCTAACATGGAGGGAAATCACCAAATTACATTAATATATATGCCTTGCATGATCTAGGCTAATAAAATTAATTGAAAACTAATCCTAATTAAGATAAATAATCTAATGTAACCATTTTTACGGAATTCAATAATTCAAGTAGTACTTTGTTAAATTAAAAAACTATTATTATTATAAAAATAATTTTACTAAAGCGATGATTATGATGCCTACGACTAGGTCAAAAGATAAAATGGTTTGCTTTACAGAAAAAGGTGAAAATTTTTAGACATAATCGGCTTTTGTATGGCTCAACTTTATAGAGCAAAATTTTGACAAGCAAAACCTCACCATGGCTATAACAATAAAGAACCACTGTTCCATTATGGAAGAAATAATGCCGCTTTAATTCCAACTAATGATCCCCGGCCGGATGAAAAATTCACCCGAAATTATTATTTCTACTAAAAAACAATAAAGAAAAATAAATAAATCTGTCGATCACTGAAACCACCCCACAGCTAACTAACCATTGTTTATTCACTAATGTCCAAATCCCCCCACAAAAAAATTTACTCGACATTTCCCAAGTTTGGAACGAGCGACATAGGATCACATCCCAAAAATGTTTCTTAATATTTTTTTTAAAAAAAATCAAATCATTAATCCTTGGCTAATTAAAAGTCAATTTCGATTTCTATTTATCTTTTTATAAAGAATTTTTATTTATTTAGTGCGATACACACGCAATGTTTATTCATACAAAGGATATTTTAAAAAGATTTCATCAAACACATAAAGACGATTTTAATTATCCTTAAATTATAAAGAATGACAAGCTAACAACATTCCACAACAAACCCTAAAATCCATCCCTATGGTGCACGTTCACATCTTCCTTAGATTATGGGAGGCTCCATGTGAAACCGTACAAACCATGCTTTGGCTTTCTCTGCATCTTTTTCTTTAACACCCCCACACGTGTGAAGCCCATTCTTTCTTTTCTAGAAATCCTCCACTTTTACCAACTCACTCCACTTAGGACCCCAACATGGCTAGCATCGACCTCCAACAAAGCTAATCAAGAGTTAAAGACCATTATGAGAGATTATTAACATTCAAGATTGCAAGTTATTGGATTATCTAGGTGTATGATAGCAAGGCTCATTTCTTTGCAATGTGATATGCCTTGTAATTGAGTGATTTTTCATTTGTTATGATTGTTTCTTTAAAATGTGTACCATTTTTTTTTATATTTAATTTCAAGATAAATCAAAATTATAAATAAAAATAAAAATTTTAAAAGTATTTATAGGATTGTGAAAGTATAAAAGATATAGCCCACATACTCATATCTGTTTTTAATCACTTATTGTAATAACTTGGAGGGTAAACTAATGATTCTTGCCAAGAGTTTTTTTGGATCTAATGTCTTATCTCAATAGGGGTATAAGGTTTTGTAAAGGTTTTAATTTTGATTACGTGTGAATGTGTACATTTATGTTCTTTTATAGTTGGATCAAAAAATTAAAAAAAAATACTAATGATTCTTAGAACTTATGTGTCCTGTAATAGTAGGTTGTAAGTTTGATTTTTAAGTTATTCAAAACAAAAAGAAAAAATTAATCACTAAAAAAAAAAACCCTAAAAGATATTCTTACGTGGCATTCCGAAATAGTACCTACAAGAAATGCAAATGCAATGCACCATGACGGGCAATTATCAAAATGACAATTATTAAGACTAGTACAGTTACAACAGTATACAAATAGAGATGCATTATCGACAGTTCCACTACAAAACGCACAAAATGCGCTGAAGAAAACAAAAACAAAAATAAAAAAACCCCAAGTAGAAAAAAATATGTATAAAAGCCAAAAACCAACGCTCAAAACCACCTCTGCTTCTCTCCCCCTTTCTCTCTCTCCCTCTCTTTTTTTCTAAAACATCTCTCTCTCTAGAAATGGAGAGTGCCTCGCCGGAGCTGGACCTCGACAACCTGAAGGCCATCAGAGTGTTGGGTAAAGGAGCCATGGGCACGGTCTTCTTGGTCCACGACCTGTCATCAGACCCGTTCGCCCAATGTCCCTTCGCCCTCAAAGTTGTCGAGAAATCCACCATGCAATCCAAGCTCGACGCCGACCGCCGTGCCCGCTGGGAAATCAGCGTCCTCTCCCGTCTATGCAACCCGACACACCCGTTTCTACCATCCCTCATCGGATCCTTAGAGACCCACGAGTTCTTAGCCTGGGCCGTACCGTATTGCCCCGGCGGCGACCTCAACGTCCTCCGTTACCGTCAGACCGACCGCGTCTTTTCCACTTCTGCTATAAGGTTCTACGTGGCTGAATTACTTTGTGCTCTCGAACACCTTCATAGGATGGGGATCGTTTATCGTGATTTGAAGCCAGAGAACGTGTTGATACAACAGTCTGGTCACGTGACACTCACGGATTTCGACCTCTCCCGGAATCTGACACCCAGAACGGTGAAAACTCTAATCTCCTCGGATCCCGAACCCGACCCACCGGCGTGTAAACGGAGACACCGCCGGAATCTGACACGATTCGTCACGGTGGTATCTGACAAGAGAAGTGGTGGTGGTGGTGGAGGGGGCGGGTTGAAGAAAGCCAAATCAGCCAGAGTCAGCCCAGTGAGTCGACGCAAACCGAGTTTCACGAGTGGGGAACGATCCAACTCGTTCGTGGGTACAGAGGAGTACGTTTCGCCGGAGGTGGTACGTGGTGACGGACACGAATTCGCCGTTGATTGGTGGGCCTTGGGGATCCTAACGTACGAGATGATGTACGGTACGACGCCGTTCAAGGCGAAGAATCGCAAGGAAACGTTTCGCAATGTGTTGATGAAACCACCTAAGTTCATCGGGAAACCAACGGCTCTAACGGACTTGATCGGACGGCTATTAGAGAAGGACCCCACCAAGAGATTGGGATACAACGGAGGCGCGTGCGAGATCAAGGAGCACGTATTCTTTCGCGGGCTCAGGTGGGAACTATTAACGGACGTTTTACGGCCGCCGTTTATTCCGTCAAGAGACGACGAGGGGTTAACGGGTAAGCTAAAGGCAGGTGGCGTCGATATAAGGGGTTACTTCCACAGTTTGAGAGCGCCGCCGCCGTCGCTTCCACCATCGCCTTTACCGTCACCGTCATCGGATCACCAAAGACACGTGTCATTAACGGAGTTCTAACACACGTGTGTAAGAATTTCCTTTTCTTTTTATTTTTTAATCTCTATTTTTAGTGTACATAAAATAATGGTAGGCCGTGAAAAAGGGCGTTAGTGGAAAAAAAAAAAAAAAAAAAAAATGAAGGTTAGTTGTTATTAACTGATATATAAAGATGGGCTGTATCGGTTATAGGGTTATACGGTTATATGTACACGAGTGGCTTTACATACGCGCCCTCCATCCTTCCTCATTTGTTGTAAGAGGCAAGTTAACATGACGGTTTGTCATTAGTGGTCGTCACATATTGAAGATGTATCTTCATATATACGTGTCTATCATTATTTTTTCGTATGATTTTTTTTTTATTGTCACAGTAAAAAGGCAAGTAATAGGGAGGAAGTTCCTTTCCTAAGTTAGAGTTTTACTTCTAGGATTGAGTTATGTTTACACTGAGATTGAATGGTGTCCGAAGGATCAAATGGTTGTGTTCAAGTAAATTTAGGAAATTCCTTTCCTAGCTAAGAGTTGTACCTTTCAGATTGAGTTATCTTTGCAATGAGATTGAATTGCGTCCAAAGGAACGAATGGTTGTGTTCAAGTAAATCCGACAATTCGTGCTACAAATCTTTACTTATAAAGAAAGAAAAATAGGTTCCGACACCCCCATCTTAAGAAGCAAAAAGTTTTAAGTTTAACTTTCCTTTGAATTTGTAATTAATCAACTCTTCTTTGTGTTAGCTGATAAGGATTGAACAGTAAATTTTCTTGTATTTATTAAATGATTAGACCAAAAATTTGAATATATATATATATATATTTAAAAAAATAGTAGAGAAAAAAAGAAGGACTAATATGTCAAATCTTAATTTCAGGACTAGAAATATAAGAGGGGTTTGGGTGTGATAGGCTGATGATTTTAAATGAGACAATTTTTGCCCACAGGGAGAGTGGCAATAGATTAATGCTTATATCAAATTAATAAGAAAGCTAAAAAAACAAGTGGACCTATGTCACGTGCAAAAGCTCATAGGGTTTGAGTGCTGGAGCGCGTTTACTCATGAATTTGAAGAAAATAAAAAGTTGGATGCCTGCACTAATACTCCATTATTACGTTAATCTCTGGGTAACTATTAAAATCATGTCCCCTTCACATGTACCCTTTTACGAAAAAACAATTTTGTATAGTGACTAATTATTATTCAAATGGAAAGTGGTGGCTTTAAAAATAAAAATAAAAAAAAAAAGAAGAAACAAGAAAATTACTTTTGATGGTCCCATTAATTTGAAAATTTCGACACAAAAGGTGAGTCTCGTATGATTACTAGACAAATTTTTCTCAAATTACGGGTTTGAGTGGAGTGCTAATGGCTTAGTCTTCACTTTACTAAACATACTTTCTTCTTTGGCGTCCAAGAAGGTGTTCATTGATAAAAACTTTTGTTTAAGATGTAAGAAGAAGTAATCAAATGGATGAAAATGCAAAAGGTTTTGGATTCAACATAACTTTTCAAAAAAAAAAAATTCTTCGGGTTGCTTGATTATTAACATAAAACGAACAGTGACCTTATTTGTATTTTAAAGGTTAAAATTAAAAACAAAAAAACAAAAAAACAAAACTACATGCTTCCATATCCCATTCATTTTGTTTATGCCGTGTGTTGCAATCTCAGTACTACATTTTGAGTTGGTTACGCTAATGACCTGGCTAATCAATTGGCTTGAGTTCTGTTAATAGACTGGTATTAAATATTCATAATATAATATGAAATTGAACCTTGAACCTTGAACCACTAGAGTTGAAACCCAAATTAGCAAGCTACATCTCTACTCCGACTGAACCGATCAAAGTCAACTCGCGATTAAACTAGTTTAGGTTTAATGGACAGCTTATTGTAGGGTATAAATGAAGAGAATCTAGTTAATGAGGGCAAATAAATGAAAAAACAAATAAACACAAGGTTCACACTATTATTCCATAAAATAGGGGCACTCGCGTGCGAAAAAATAAAAACAAGAAGTTTACCAACTTTGGAGACTGTGCAACTTACCTTTTACGGCAAAGTGGGGATGAAAATATCTTACTTTTAAGGAGGTCCCCACATTGGTAGGACAAGTGGAGTGGTAAGTGGCTGTTTGTTTAATTTTATTTAATTTTTTTTATTCCTTCCAATTTTTTGCTATATTATAAATTAAACATAAATAGCAAACGTCATAAATGTTGTAGATGATGTCATTAGTGTAAACATTAATATATTTTTTTCCTTCTCTTTCTCTTAATTCATATGAATCATAGCACTTCCACTTCTCATACGGACATGTTAGTGCAATAATTTTATTTCAAATGAGCCGTAAGGAAAAAAAAACCTATAAAAAAAAGAACTGTAGAAAAAAAATGTACCCTCTCTGTCTTATAAAGATAAAGCTTTTTTTTTTTAAATTTAATTTTCTTTTTAAACGTTTGTCACTTTGGAAGTCAAATTATATATATTTATATATATTTTTAACTCTCCCATTCTATCTTTTATAATACAAAGAATTACTTTAAACACATAAACAAATTACATTGATAATAGAGAATGGTACTTTTGGAAAGAAAAAGTGGAATGGATGATTAATCAATGCATTAATTAATTTTCTTAATCTACGTGCTTTTTCAAAAATGTCTATAACTTTGGAGAGTGTTTTCAATCTTAAATGAGTTAAAACTTAAAACCAGCCCTCAGTGAATGCATGGGTTCAGGTGTGGTGGAGTTCAAGGTTGGACTGTTTGCTAAAAGAGGAAGGAAAATGATGACCTGAAAACATTTTTAGAAAAATATAAAACAATTGATCCTAATATAATTCTCTAATTTTTTTTTTATATTAGTGATGTGATTATTGATATAGCAAGCATTTAGAAACATAAAAAATAAATAATAAAAGCATTGATATAATAACAACCATATCATTAGAATTAAAAATTTTGAGATTAGCAGTACTATTTAAAAGAAAACGAATGCCACATTGGCCCACATGATTGCCACATTGCTTGCTCAACTTATGTGCATGGTAGCAGAAGTAGCATGCTACATTGGTTCACATGAATGCCATGTCACTCGCGACATGAATTGGAAAAACAAATAAATGAGTTGGACAATATAACACCTTATTTTATTTTATTTAAATTTTAAAATATAAATATAATGGTAATAATTTTGAGTTCATTTGTTATATTATTTGTTTAAACTCCTAGCGTTTGGCGTCAAGTGTTCAAAAAACCTAGAACTCAAAATGGTTCCCCAGCAGGCAGAAATAGGGCTTCAAAATCATTCCGTTTGTCGGATAACTTATGGCTTCCTAGGGCCAATTTTCTCGTGACTAAGATTTGCAGACCCACACATACTAGAAACCAAACAGACCCTTTGTCTTCTACCTCTAGGCTTTGGCACATCAGCAATTTATTAGCCTTGACCCTAAGCAGCGAACAGCTTGGTCTTGCCTTAGGTAGGAGATAGGGAGAGAGAAAAGCATATGGGTGGCCCTTAAATTCCCTCCTCAAATAACAACATAAGGTCCCATCCCTGTTGTTTCCATGCTTTGGATCTTCTCTTCTTGCCTCTGATCCCTTAGCTGTCTCAATTTTTCCCGGTAAGTGTACCAGAAAGATACCAATAAAGTGATGCACTGCACTTTGGGTCACTGCCCCTGTCCTGTAAGCTGTAACCAATTCAACAAAATGACCACCAGCAGAGAAAAATGACATGATTAAAAATTACGACGCGTTTGAAAGCCGTGGGCACGTGTGATGCCGAGTACATGCACCAAGTGCACGAACTCGACATCAATGTTGATCAGGTTTAGCCCATGCTTTTGAATTTTGAGCTAATCTAGGTTGGTTTTGTCGAAACCTTGCAGATACAAACAATGCAAAAACCATAATTCTGCGTCAAAGCTATCGCTTTATCATAGAGGTGTTAAGATGGAATCATGCAAATTACAAAGGGAAAAATACCCTTTGAGAATGAGTTTGTCCCCTTGTTTGACCATGACCATGCATGGGTATACAACCTTTTTTTTTTCCCCAATCACATCAGCTGTTTCATTTTGACAAATTAACATGGCATCAACCCTTGCCAAGGGACACATTGGAGGGCATCCTGTCACCCTAATTTTTCAGAGTGCAGCAAGTAAGGGTTCCCCTTCAATTAGTCAAGGGAGCTAAGCTGCTTTTAAGCTCCCAAAAATGTATCTTTTTTTCACCTTTTTGTGGTCCAACATGGTAAGTTTCCAAAAATCTTTAAGAAATGACTTCTAATGGCCACCATAATAATTTCCAGTGAGGTAAATTAGATGCCTTTTCCAAAGGCAAAAGTTGAGGTTGAATACTCGGTGCCGACCCAATAACTTCTCGAGTACATCCTTTCAAACACTAAATGGATCTTTTTTACTCCGGAAAAAGCATTCGAGACCCACTTGTTTTAGTATTCCCTTACAGCTAATTTCCCGCGCGGTTAGTGCAAGAAATGCTAGGGTTTATACTTAAACAATGAAACTATTGAAGATATGTAAGAAAGCATTATAATTACCTTCAAAAAGTCGAAAAAAAAGGAGGGGGAGGGGGGACCAAACATGAACATATTCTACAAATTCATAAAAAGTTTCATACCGAAAGTTGAAAAAAAAAAAAAATGTACAAAAGTGGGCATAATTTTCATCCTATGCCTGGTTCCATGGCAACCACCTATTTAAGGTCACCTAAGTGCTCTTCTATGACATTCTTTCACCTTCGTGCTCTTCTGTGCAGTTGCCTCCCAATTGGAGGTTGAATAGTATATACAGAAGTGCCAACATTAATAAGGTACAAGAGCCAAGAGTCGATCATAAAAGGACAGGGTAATCATTTAACCTCAGATAGGAGGTTGGCATGTAATCATGTGTAGATCCATAGCTAGTTTTCATTTCCTAGAAAGTTTTAAGGGTAAGCATTCTTGAAAAATTGCTGGTAAACATAATTTTCCAAGACATGG
The DNA here is from genome assembly GCA_039720395.1 of Liquidambar formosana. NCBI lineage: Eukaryota > Viridiplantae > Streptophyta > Magnoliopsida > Saxifragales > Altingiaceae > Liquidambar > Liquidambar formosana. The sequence continues at coordinate 33,251,576 of CM077831.1, forward strand.
GGGCAAACCCAACCTCCGTAACACCAACAGGATAACAACAGTAGTAACTGTTCAAATGATGTAGCACAATAGAAACTTGTTTCTCTTTAGGGAATTATGATTCCATAACGATATAATTTGAGTTGAATTGTGAATAATCAAAAAAGAGTTTCCCAGTTCCCCATTAAACAAGATCGCTTCAAAACTGAAAGAAAAATAATGCGACAAATATATACCATTTCACTTCAAAGAGCACTCGATCAGTTCAAAAGATGACAACAATATGAATGTAAGCCCCGTCTGACTGGATGAAGGGATTTTCAATCTCACCAGTGTCATCTGTCAGGGAAACAAGCATTGCAGCAGCCCAGCTATAAAACTGCAATGGCATAAATGCTAATCAATAAAAGTCCTCCCCAATATCAGTAAGTTCTCTCTTGTACATATAGTTCAACATTCTTTTCTCCCAATATCAGGTATCCATGCCCAAAGCTTGGGGAAACAAGCATTATGGCAGCCCCCTACAAACCTGCAATAGCTTAACACGCTAATCAATAAAAGTCCTCCCCAATCACAGTAAGTTCTCTCTTGTACATATAGTTCAACATTCTTTTCTCCCAATATCAGGTATCCATGCCGAGCCCACTTATTTCTATATGAGCCATCTTAAGGGGGAAAATACACACATGCACTTCCCCCCTGCACCACACACACCCCTATATGACAATGAAGTCTGAAATGATGGACATTTAGTAAAACATACTGAAAGTTTGTATTTCTAAGTAAGTGGGGATTTCATAACCATGGCAATGAAATTTCATTATTGTGTTCTCACATTCAGATTACCTTTGGATCTAGTTTACAGAATTGTGAAACTACCATGTGTTTTTCATAATTTATTCTAGCAACATAGATTATGCATTCTGGGCTTTTAATCCCACCAATACATTCTCAATACACAAAATGAATGGACCCTAAAAGTCCTTTTGGATTAAGCTAGGGCAAGATCCATATGATATACCGATTGCATTTGATGCACTAGATAGTTTAACTCGTACTAGAATGGGATCAAAACAACATGCTGTAGTTGAAAGTGGTTATAGTCATTAGACTCCTTACCAACAAAATTTGATAGTTTTTGGTTGTCAAGAAATTACTATGATGGTTTCCATAAATAATATTATAAATTTTGGAAGTATGACACCAAAATAGCTCAACAACTTCATTCTAAAATCTGTATTATTGTTTTTGGACACGTTTGTTTCATTATATTGCTTCTAGAAACATCCTGTATATTGTTTTTGTCTTTAAATATAAATACATATATATAAATAAATAAATAAAAAAGCAGCATTTTGGAGAACCTCACAGAGAGGCTGCAATTATTTAACACCAGGATTCACTTGCATATTCCAGCTAGTCACTAATTGTGAAAACATAAACATTTTGAAAAATCTTCTAAATTGCAAACTGCATCTGATCTGGCTTGACTATCGACAAATCAGCATATGGATTTTTTTTAATTTGTTTTATTTCTATTTTTTAATTTTTTATTTTTTTATTACAGCTCTGTACTTTTAAGCACCCATTAGTTGGTAGTGCAAAGCCCTTGTCCACCATAAGCAGTTGGTATACAACAAATTCTAGTCAAGAGTGATCAGCAAGCCAACCATGCTCTGGATGACTTGTTCAGGATGTTACAAAAGGTAATCCATATCACATTTTTATAATCTTTAGGCCAAAAATGGCCGACATCTAAATTGGAGGGACCTGAAGGCCACTTCTATTTAGCCAAATTTGATTAGTTTTGAGTTGTCAGCTGCATTCAGCAAGCCAGGGTGCCAACTCCTCAAAGCTTATCATAAAATAAGCCAAGTGCATTCTTTGGGTTTACATGGAGACACACTAAACCTTTGTAGGAAGGACAGTGGTTGCAATTTGATGGTTAATAGAAATTGATGCTTGTAAAACTGGTAAAACCTAACCGAGAAACTGATTGCAGTATCACCATATGAAACCAACCAAAAAATTTCCAGATCCATTTAAGATATAGTCCCTCTGATGCATCAAGAGAAGTGTTATTTAAATCCTGAAATCCTTAAAACTTAGAAATTCAATTCTCTCCACAAAACCAGCCTCAATCCTAACTATATGTAGTTGGCTACATAAGTTATTTTACACCATACATCTCTATCAAGGGCCATATTCTCTATTAATTCCTTAGCACACATATCCTTTCTCACTACCCCTAACCACCTTAATACTTAACACTTTTCAGAAATGCATAGTTGACCAAAACCCATATAGCTTATAAATCTTTACTAATGAAACATTCTATTAGAAAACTTATGGTTACACCCTTTATTTAAAATCATAATGATAGGAATCTTAACAACTTAATTAGCAGCCTGAGTTTCAAATTGTACATATTTGGGTACTAGAATTTGCAATCGTAAATCATCCAGAAGATGACCTATGGAATCACTCCAGGTGATGATACATATAGGCATAGAGTGGAAAGGAGTTATATGTCCCCAATGATGATACACATAGGCATAAAATGAACAGGAGCAATATATCCTGTTGAGTAACCATTAAAATCACCAACCCAGCAGGAGTTAAAAGGAAGAGGGTTTGCAACTTTGCATCACTAAACCAACTCAACTTCTGAACTTTGTACTCAACTCTGCCATGTCACAAAGTCAACAAGGCAAGTTAAAAATTTATGTTATAAAAAAAGGGTTTTCACATGTCAACGAGGAGAAGGAGCTTCCAATTAAGGAGTGATTGGAATTAATAAGGTTGATGAGGCATAGTTGGCAGAACTTGCACAGAATTACTAGACATACGCTAATTACACTAGGAGCAGGGATCTAAAAAGTTATATATATATAACTTAAGAGTGTGGATATCGGACCAAAAAATAAAAAAATGAAAAATGAAATAATAAAACTGATAAGTGCAGGTGATATTCTCGATGGATAGCAAAAAAGGTATTGCCTTTTGTCAACATAGTGCATATTATGTCATGCCACAAGAATGTGTGATCCAAGGAAGCAGTCAGCCAGTTATTTTTCATGAAGAGAAATGTCAATGTAATATCCTTTTACCACTGTAATTCCAAGAATGTTCAGAATAATAAACATGAATCTAGAAACGTACAGCACAAAACAAACTTGCACAACTAGGAATTATATTAAATAAATCCCCAACTTTATTTAATTTTGACATTTTTTCCACAATCAGAGCCTTAAGGCTTTATGTGTTAGAAGATTTATATGACGTAGTTTGGAAAATTTTTATAATGTCTTGTCGGTTAGCTTTTGGGGAAGGTATCTCTATACAATTGAATTTTCTTTTTCTTTTTCTCAAGAAAACTTTTGCAGGAGAAAATAGTTACAAAACAAAAACAAATGCAATGCTTCCATGCCAGAAATAAGCTGGACAGAACAGTTTCATTCAGTCCCACTATTATGCAGCCTCCTATGAGAACTTGAACACATTTCTTTTTCTGATTTCGTCTTTATCGAAACAAACGGACCCTTTTGTGTTTGTCAAACAATTGGTTCAATTGTAGGCAACAAATATATTAGAATTTGCGCATTATCTATCCGAAATCAAATAAAGAACTTTTACCTCCGTAGTTTTTCATAAACCTCTGTTTGGTTGCTGAGAAAGTGCTGTAAAAAATATATAATAAATGAGTAAATTACTCCGTTCAATTGTCTTAGTTGAATTGATTTTTTTCATTTTTACGAAAACCCAAAACCTTAATTTCTTCTATTTTCCAAATTTTCTCAGCGACCAAACAGGGCATAACTTGACAATTAAGGTGAACTCAAAACCCCGCACGTTCTTAATAATTTTATTTTATTTTTTTTTAAAAAAAAATGCTTATTTGGAGGGCAAACTCTCGAGTAAGCAAACAAATGATATAGAGATACATTGAGAATATATGTGTGTATATATAAAGTGTATATACCTCTTCGTTTGTTATAGTGGCCACACTTCTACGATGAATGGAGAGTGCTGCCGCTCAATCCCTTCATATCTTCCGGTTCGAAGTGATGCGTCGTTTGGTTACCGGGAAACTTATGCAGGAAAGTTTGTCTGATTCCTGCAACTCTGCAACCATTTGGGTGTGTTTTGGATTGAAGCTCACTTAAAAGCATACTTGGGGTTCCCAGGCTCGTCCTTGTAAGCATCAACAATCGCCTGTATAAAAACAATAAAACAAAAAATTAAAGTAAGAATGAAAACCTCAAATTCCAACAGAATATACATTATATGCGTGTGTATGAGAGAGAAAGAGAAAGAAAGTGGGGGTCAGGGTTTTGGATTGAAGCTCACTTGAATGTGAGGATGGGCAAGGGAGAAAGGGAAAAGGAGTGACGGCAGCCATTTGAGTGGTCAACTGAGCATTAGGAAAAGAGGGAGGAATCGAGTGAGCCAAAGGAGTGGACTGAGGTGGTGGCGAACGGAGTCTAAAAGCTGAAACCACCAGAACTCAGTAGCTGTAACAGGGGAGTCTGCCTTTGTTGAGAGGAGGGAGGAACCGAAAGCGGTGGCGAACGACGGTCCCGATGTCCGGTGTACCGAAGGCGGGAGTTGAGTGTGGCGTGCCAAAGGAAGTGGTGGAGGAAGGTATGCCGAAGGCGGAGGAAGAGGCCTGAGCAAAAGCCGCCATTTTTCTGGGTTGAAATTCTACGACAAAATACCGTATGGAGGAGGTGGTGGGTAAAGTTGAAAGCGCTATTACTAAAAGCGCTTTCAAATCTCTCATGAGATGGCGGGATCAAGTTGAAAGCGCCATTATTAAAAGCGCTTTCGAAAGTGTTATTAAAAAAGACGCTTTTTAGAAGCGTCATTTATAACGCCACTTTTATTGTAAGTTTGTTTGTTTGTTTTGTTTTTTTTTTTCCTCTCACTCTTCTCTTATAACATGTGACATTCGCTCCTATAATACACAACATAATAATAATAATTTTTTAATTTTAAGAACAGAATAAAACCATGTTTTATTTAAGATGAGAGTAATGCAAACTCTAAAAAATGTGTAAATGAAGAATACTTCAAAAACAAAGTTATATGGAACAATAATAATACTTTGTATACAAAATAAAGGAAATACTCCATTAATAGATTTGCTAGACCCCTTAACTTTCTTATATATGTATTGACCTAATAATGAAGAAAAGACATGCATAACTCAGTTTCTTTTGGTTGGAACATGTTATGTGGGGTACTCAAAATGAATGTCGTCATCTCAAGTAATTATCCTTATTTGAGTAGATATCCATTTGAATTTGAGTATCTAATTTCTATATTTCAATGTGAGAGTAAAAACGCATTTATAATTTCATAATAGGATGGAGACAAACGCGACTACAAGACTATGAAAATACAATGCTCACATAGTTTATCATTTGATGTTGATGATAAATTACATGTTCATAATATTAATGTAGAAAAGCATAAATAAAAAAATAATCCTAGTACACCATCTATGAAATACATGTTACTCTCTTGTCACAATTTGTTTGAATTACTTTGACCCAACACACATATTAAAGTAGTGTAATTAATGCATCATCATGTCACTCAATAAAATTAACTAGAATTAATTTGACTTCTCACACCCTTTAACTCTCAAGACAATCATTTGATTATATTTATATTAGGCATTTAACCAATGCAAAATGAGAGATATGTATACATTACCTCAACTCTACAGAATTTGTTAGGGATGGCAAATGATCGTAACTTAAAATTTGTAATTCTTGAGTTCAAATCTTTGTGCATAGATTTACAGGTGATTTGTGTATCGTGGGATTAGTCTTACCTAGCTTGGGATACTCATTGGAAGAGAAAAAGGAAAAAAAGAAAAGAAAATGAAATTGTTGGAACTTGGGGCCTCATGTATGAATAGCCACAGGCTTAGAAAAAGGGGCCCAAAAAAATAAAAAAATTAATGAAGACAAAGGGGTTCGAACCTGAATGGCAAATTGAAAAGGGGTCTTATTTCAAATAATTTATAGGTTAATTTTATTTATCTGCAAAGAAAAGCCTTTTCTACAATTACAACAATTTCAATCAGGACTCAAGGACCAAGGGTTTCGTTTCGCGCGGAAGGAGAGAGACAAGCTGCACTCCTCCCTGTTCTACCAGTAATACCCCCCAAATCTCAAGACTCTTTTCCACACTCTTCGTGCTCTGTAAGTCTATATATATACATATATATTGTGTATTCGAGTAGGGATTTGTTTTGAGTTCATATAGATATGGCCAGGAATTACAGTACTGAATCAAGCGACGATGATGCAAAGGATAGACGAAGAGATGAGCGTCGCCGTCATTATGATGGTAGGAAAGATTCTAGATCGAATGGTCACCGTAATCGCGGAGACGAAAGTGATTCGTCGGATTCAGACCGTAGGAATAGAAACATACGCCGTGAGAGGGAAGAAAATGATGTGGGTAGTGATGATAGAGGTAGGGGAAGAAGCAATGAGAAGGATTTGGGTATTAGAAAAAGGGGCGGGCGAGAAAGAGAGAGGATGAATCGGCACGAAGATGGGCATAGACGGCTAGAAGCCGAGGTGGGTTTTAGGGTTAAGGACGATGAAGACGAGAAGCGGGCGGAGAGGGAAAGAGAAAGGACGAATCGGCGTGATAGTGGGCATAAGCGGCGAGAAACTGAAGAGGGTCATAGGATTAAGGAATCCGATGGAAGTTCTGATAAAGATGAGAAGCGGGCAGAAGGAGAAAAGAGCAGGAGAGGGAAAGAGAGGATGAATCGGTATGAAAGTGGGCATAGGCATCGAGAAACCAAGGAGGGTTATAGAGGTAAGCAATCTGATGGAAGTTTGGATAAAGATGAGAATCGGGAGGAGAGAGAAAGGGGCAAGACAGAAAGAGAGAGGACTATTGGCATGAAAGTGAGCATAGTCGGCGAGAAACAGTTAAGCAATCTGATGAAAGTTCTGATGAAGATGAGAAGCAAGTGGAGAGAGAAAGGGGAAGGAGAGAAAGAGAGCAGACGAATGGGCGTGAAACTGGGCATAGGTGGCAAGAAACCGAGGAGGCTCATAGAGTTAAGGAATCTGATGGAAATTCTGATGATGATGAGAAGTGGGTGGAGAGAGGAAAGGGCAGGAGAGGAGAGAGGACAAACCGGCATGAAAGTGGGCATAGACAACGAGAAATGGTTAAGGAATCTGATGGAAGTTCTGATGAAGATGAGAAGAGGGTGGAGAGAGGAAAGGGCAGGAGAGAAGGAGAGAGGACTAACCCGCGTGAAAGTGGGCATAGACAACGAGAAACAGTTAAGGAATCTGATAGAAGTTCTGATGAAGACGAGAAGCGGGCGGAGAGAGGAAAGGCCAGGAGAGAAGGAGAGAGGACTAACTGGCGTGAAAGTGGGCAAAGGCGGCGAGAAACTGAGGAGGATTATAGAGTTAAGGACCGGCATTCTCGTCGGGAGTTGGAGGAGGACAATGATAGGGAAGGGCATAGAAAATCAGAGCGAGAAAGGGATAGGATGGGCAAAGAAAAGCAGAGGAGGCATAGAAGCGATCGTGAAGATGGGCAGGTGAAATATCGGAGAGATAAGGAGGAGAATGAACATCAACAAGAGAGTCAGAGTCATAAGGAGAGAGAGGAGACTCAAAGTCGGCCAACATTGCAGGAAGTCAACTTGAATACTGATCCGTCAAAGTTGGGTAGGAGTGGAGGAGTTTACATTCCCCCATTTAAGTTGGCGCGGATGATGAAAGAAGTCCAAGATAAAAGCAGTGTTGAGTACCAGCGGTTGACATGGGATGCTCTTCGGAAGAGTATAAATGGGCTTGTCAACAAGGTGAATGCAACTAATATAAAAAATATTATTCCAGAACTCTTTGCTGAGAATCTGATTCGGGGTAGGGGTCTCTTCTGCCGTTCGTGTATGAAGTCTCAGATGGCATCCCCGGGTTTCACAGGATGTGTTTGCTGCATTGGTTGCTGTTGTCAACACCAAATTTCCTGAAGTGGGTGATCTTCTATTGAGAAGGATTATTTTGCAGTTGAAGAGAGCATATAAGCGGAATGACAAGGTGCGTTTTCCCCTCTGTTCTTGTTACTATATTTTTGTTTTATTATCAACTGGTAGGAACCGTTATCTGGCTTTGATTTGCTTCTGATTGTCTTTTTCTTTGTATAATTATTGGCAGCCCCAATTACTGGCTGCTGTCAAGTTTATAGCCCATCTTGTGAACCAGCAAGTGGCTCACGAGATTATTGCCTTGGAACTTCTCACATTGTTGTTGGAAAATCCTACGGATGACAGTGTTGAGGTAGCCGTTGGCTTTGTCACAGAGTGTGGATCAATTCTTCAAGACCTCTCACCGAAAGGCCTGCATGGTGGGTATGCTGTTGGTATTAGATGTGCATTTGTGCAGTGTGGTTTTGTTCATTTATTTGTTTGGAATCATATATGCTGCTATGAACTATTGTTTATCTATAATTAGCTTCGGTTTGGTTGCATTTTCCCAATGTTGAATTTTTTAGATGTGCAATTGTTTTTGGAAACTCTAGTTGAGTTGTTCACAGAGAAAATAGAACGTAGGAAAAAAAGGTAAAAAGGAAGAATAATAAGAATGGCTTCGAAACTGATCAAGACAAAGATTCCTGGGTAATTAATATCTGCACAGGACCCCTCAAAACTGACCAAGACAAAGATTCTTGGGTACATAAGATTCTGAAGCTCATGTACAAATTGCTAAAATCATTCATTATTATGATACATAGATTTGATGAATTGTCCACAAATTAATCAGTTAAACAGATTCTAAACTCTTGATTTTCACATATAGTAAAAAATTGTCTAAATATATCATAAAATATGACTAAGGTTTAGTCCAGAAAGGTTTTTGAAAAAGCATGATCCGATTGGTTTTTGAAATTTAAAAGGAGAGGATTCACATATTCTATATGATAAGCTGGGGTTCACTCAGTTAATGCCAAGTTATTGAGCTAAATATATGAGAATTGACAAAGAAGGGTCTTTGACACCTTGTTATGAGTGAATTATAATCTATTCAACACTCAATTATTAGGTATGTCATGTGTGTCACACGCTCCATTTGGAAGTTAGGAATATCAAATTTATTGGTTTGTTTATATATATATATATATATATATACACTTATTTATTTATTTATTTATTATATCATATGGTATTAATATGGGCGGATAATTATATCCAAATTCCCTTTTGTGTAACTCTTGTAAACCTCTAGGAATTTTTCACTCACTGAAAGGTTTCACACCTTGACCATTAAGGCCTCTTGGTAATATTTTTCTTCCGGGGAAGATTGTTTGGATTGCCTCGGTTCCCTCTAAAGTGGCTTTTTTTTGTTGGTTAGTGGGAGGCGATAAGTGTTTGACCTTGGATCATCTTATTGGGAGAGGTGCTATTATGCCCAATAGATGTATTTTGTGTAAAGAAGAAGAGGAAACAGTGGACCATCTTTTTATTCATTGCAAGGTGGCAAGGAGTCTGTGGATGTTCATTTTCAATATTTTTGGTGTCCATTGGGTTCTTCCTTCGTCCACTTATATTCTTCTTTCTAGTTGGTGCCTCAAAGGGGCAACAAAGAGGCTAAAGCGGTTTGGAGGATGGCACCCCATGCTATTTTTTGGTGTATTTGGAGGGAAAGAAACCGTAGGACTTTTGAAGGGATTGATAAATCCATCATTGATCTCAAATCCGGATTTACTAAGGACCTTTTTTTGTGGTATTCTAGTTATGCGAAGATTAGTAAACCATCTTTTGTTCTTTTCTTAGATTCCCTAAAGATATAAAGGGATCTTCTTTTTGTGCTTTTATGCTTTGTTCTTGTATATGTCTCATGTACTTGGGCTTAGCCTTTTCTTATTAATATACTTTTACTTCATCAAAAAAATCTAATCAGCACTTATTTGTTAGTTCAGAAGGTTGAGGGAGGTGCTTCATCTACTTGATTGCAAATGAATTAATGGAAAATTGTAGAAAATGTAGGAGGGAAGGTGGAGATTTTAAAGTGGATTTTGAGAAAGCCTACAAAGTATAGTTAGTGGGGTTTCTAAAATTATGCTCTGGAGAGGAAAGTTTTTGGTGTGAAATGGAGACAATCTTTCTCTTTAAGAAGTTGTGCAGTCCTCATTAAGAGGGATTGAAGGGACCCATCCTTGGGTAGCCCAGTTGGTAAGGCGAACTTGTGATTGTGTGGGTAGGCACACGGTCTTGGGTTCGATTCCCCGCTAGGACAAACCAAGATTTAAGTGGGGGGCCGTGGCGGTGGGTTGCTGCGCTAGTCTCTCCGGGGGTTTAGGCTCCATGGGGGGGTCCAAAGGGCCTGCTGTGGGACTGTTCCACCATTATAAAAAAAAAAGGAAAAAAAAGAGTGGTTTAGGGCTTTGAGAGAATTCAGCAAGGTTACACTCTCCCTTTCCTTTTGTTATTATGTTGGTGGCCACTATTATTTCTAGAATAGTCCCCAAAGCATAGTCCCTCATTTCATTGATGGTTTTTCAAGGGAAGGATTAGAATTTAGGTTCCTCATCTTCAGTTTCCTGGTTAGACCTTCTTGTTTAATGTTTATAATAAGGAGATAGTTTCTAACCCTAGATTAATTATTAAATGCTTTAAGAGATCCTTTGGTCTTGTATCAATATGAGTAAGCTCAATTGTCATTAGGGATGCTAAATTTTGTGGCATTGCATCTTCCCTCTATTGTGGCGTGGTTAAGTGGCCTGTCAATTCTTAAATTTTTCATCTTGGGGAAAACTCTATGTTTGAGGAGTTTTGGAATCTTGTGCTTAAAGGTTAATAAATACTTAGTTGTTGGAAGAATTGTAAATTTTGTTATGGTAATTATTGGTTTATACCAATTCTAGAAAGTAGTCTTGAATGTGTTTTATCAAGTATTGGCTTATGACAGTGTGTTGCTTATTTACTAAGTATTCCTTTCTTTTTTCTTTTTACAATTTTTTATTTTTATTTTTATAATAGAGACAGGATAAGGATGAAGAGTTTCAATCTTCTAATTTTGTAATGTATCTTACTATTTCGAACTCTTGATTCATAATTTCTTATATTTTATCAATTAATCTTGTCGCCTCTTGAGCTTCGAGTGCATGTTTTTGCCAGGAAATGTAGCTGGCGATGTGTTTATATCCTGTTCCCCCCCTTTAGTGGATGTTGTTTTCAGATATTTTATTTACAGTTTGTTATCTATACAGGTATATTTGAGCGTTTTCGTGGAATTCTTCATGAAGGAGAAATAGACAAACGGGTTCAGTTTTTGATTGAAGGCCTATTTGCAATAAGAAAAGCTAAATTTCAGGTGCAGCCCCTTTTGATTTTGTAGATTTTTAGCTTGAAATAAATTTCTGTGCTGATTAAGCATTCAAGATTAGCCAGAACTCAAAATACCTTTTGTGAATGTATTATTATGCAGGGGTACCCAGCTGTTCGTCCAGAGCTCGACCTTGTAGAGCAGGAAGATCAGTTAACTCATGAATTATCTCTCGGAGAGGAGATAGATTCAGAGATTGCTCTTGGTATCTCTAGGATTTAAGCTATGATCGGTTGTTTGATTGATATACTTATATGGTTAGATAAGATCTTAAATGTTTTTATTGTCTGCATTCAGATATTTTCAAACCGGATCCTCAGTTCATAGAGAATGAGAAGCGCTATGAAGAATTGAAGAAAACCATACTTGGTGAGGAGTCTGAGGATGAAGAAGGTTCTGATGCGGGTTCAGAAGATGAGGATGATGAGGATGATGATGATGAAGATGATGATGAAGAGGAAGAAGAGCAGATGAAAATAAAAGATGAGACAGAGACAAATCTTGTAAATCTTCGAAGGACAATTTACCTCACAATTATGTCCAGTGTTGATTTTGAGGAGGCTGGTCACAAGCTATTGAAAATCAAACTAGAGCCTGGTCAAGAGGTAAGTAATACTGGTGCTGCCTATAATTTCTGCAATATGATTAAAGGCACCTTATTTGTCTTTTACTTATTTTTTATAATTAGGAAATGATATGTATAGTTTGTGAAATGATATGCAAGATGGGGCAATTTTGTTGATTTGCTTTCTAAACACTATACTGATGTTTGGCTTGAATGTTGCTTTGCTCAATTTGTTCTCTCTCTCTCTCTCTCTCTCGCATGCACGCACTCATATGAAAGTTATTTTATTTTTGTGTATATATTTGTAGTCTGCTATGTGAATCTGTTGATTGGGATGCAGTTTCAAAAAATTTTACCTCCTCTTCTTTGGGGATTTGACAATTCTATTTGTCTTTCTTTGCATTTTTTTTCTTTCCTTTTATTTTTTCTTCCTGCTGAGCAGTCTTCAGGGTTGTCTATCCGTGATGGTGTTGTTGTTTGCCTAGATGGTTAATTGATGTACACATTATATGTAATATGGCATACTTGGCATGTTTGTGTTAGAATTGCGTAATCTATCTTATTTTGGTCATAGCGTGGTGGTAAGAATCCCTTTCAAAGGGGTGACATGGGTCAGGGTTGTGCTGCCTTTTAAAAATGGGGGTCCTCCATGTGCACTTTCACCAAAGAAAACATATATATGTGATTAATGATGTCTTTTAGTGATTTGTTATGCTAGTAGTAATTATGAGAATTTGCTTCAAGCCTGAACCAAACAAGTGAGGAAAGTGAAATACCCTAGTATAAGAAATGTTAAAACCGTAGGTTGGAATTGTTCTTTTTTGGCTAGCACTTGTATATATCTTATGTACTTGGGCTTTGCCCCTTATTTTCTAATACAACACGTTCATGGACGGTTAATTGTCTGTTGTACTGATTTTATTTTTAAGTTATTAACACCATTGTCACATCATTTTTCAAGGGATCATTGTTATGGGATTTGTAGGGACTTTGTCATCTTCCCTAATGTTGCATCCACCACATTTTTGGGTAGGAACAGTAAACACTCTTCTTAGTCTACTCAGTGGAGATATGGAATTCTTCTCATTTATTCTAAAGGATAATGCAATTCTAATACTATATGGAGTAATACATTAACTGTAGTGAAATCTTTCCCATGCTTCTCTTGGTAGATTCTTTATGATTTGTTGTTCTTATCAAGGAATATGTGCAGCATTATGTATTCCTTCCATGCTCTTTTCTTTGCTTGCTTTATTTTCTACCTAAGCTTCTGCCCTTATTCGATTAAAATTCCAAATTCCTCATTTTGCAGTTTTGTTAACTCGAAGATTTATTATTGTCTGATATTGCCTATGCAGATGGAATTATGTATTATGCTGTTGGAATGCTGCAGTCAAGAAAGAACTTATCTCCGGTATTATGGTCTTCTGGGGCAGCGGTTTTGCATGATCAACAAGGTCCACCAGGAAAATTTTGAGAAATGCTTTGTCCAGCAATATTCTATGATTCATCGTCTTGAAACAAACAAGTTACGTAATGTGGCCAAGTTTTTTGCCCATTTACTTGGCACATTTGCTCTGCCTTGGCACGTTTTAGCCTATATTCGTTTAACAGAGGAGGACACCACTTCCTCTTCGCGTATCTTTATTAAGATTCTCTTCCAGGTAACTAAATAGACATTCGTTTATTTATATACTCTCTTTATTTTTTGATACATATCGGAGACCTCCCCTTTGTTTCTTTTCTTGCATCACTTAATGAGACAGATTAATGTAAAAGTCATGATTAGACGAGACATTTGACTTTGAACACATGTCTAAGTGATGGTTTCCAATTGAAAGAGACAAGACTATTGGTTCTAAATTAATCCAGTTTTTGATATGTACTTAGGCACATGCCTTAATCAATCTGATCTCCAGTCCATATATTTAATTAATTGAAGATTAAGAAATCTTTAGGAGAAGCAAATAGTAAGAAACATCTTTAGGAACATTTAGAGTATTGTAGAAGCATTGTTGGCAGCTCACGAGCTATCAACTTAAATGGTCTCCCTAAGCCCAATAGTGTAAATTGATTAATCCAGGTCCATATAAAAGGAAGCTTTTATATGATCTGTTGTCAGCATCATTTGCGTAGTCTCTATGAAGTTTGCAATTTGGTATAATAAAAAGACATCTTACTTCTGATTTCTGCTTATAGATTAATAATAAATAAGTCTTCATAAAAAATAAAAAAAAGATTAATAATAAATAAGTCTTATTCCACTTATGTGGGATGTTGTCCACAAAAATCCTTCACCATTATGTCGCTCTATCTGGGGCCATATATTTGGTTAAATCATAAGTCATCAGGTTTTTCCTTGCTACCTTTAGGCTACTAATATGAGTTAATATATTAAGCATTACCTTTGTTTTGGTCTCTTGAGAATCTGATAATATAATTTTTTTACTGGAATTTTAAAGCTGATATCTAGTGTTAATATGAAAACACTGCTGGGTTGAGTGATGATGTTTGCCTTGTCTTTCTTGTAGCTGTTTACTTCACCTTGGTATGGTTTCTGCTGCAGGAATTGTCAGAGCACCTTGGCATCCGGTTGCTGAACGAACGGCTAACAGATCCCACAATGCTGGACTCATTTGAATCTATTTTCCCAAGGGATAATCCCAAGAACACACGGTTTGCCATTAACTTTTTCACATCCATTGGGCTTGGTGGTATCACTGAAAACTTGCGCGAGTACTTGAAAGATATGCCTCGACTCATCATGCAACAACAAAAGGCAGTGTCAGAATCAGATGACGAATCTGGGAGTTCTGGTTCATCAGATTCGGACACAGCCAGTTCTGATTCAAAATCAGAATCAGACCCATCAAGTTCAGATGAAAGTGAAAGGGATGAAAGACGCAGGAAGCGGAGGAGGAGGGGTTAGGGGTGCTGCTCTGGGAAACTGAAGTCCCGTTGTCCTCGCTTCTGTGAAGTCCGTAATTCTGTTCCCTTTACTTCGCAATTTGTAAAATATTGCACCCGTTTGAAGGGTGTGACTTCTTCCCCACCTTTTGAAGCTACAGGAATGGGTGTAGCTCTACTGGCCTTTTTCCAATCTCTAGGTGTAGGAATGGATGCGACTCTACAGGCTTTTCACTCTAGAACTTCTGTTTTCACCTTTTGGCAGTTTTTTGTATTTCTTATCCCAGATAGTTAACTGTCCAGTTTCTGACTTGTCCATGTATTATTAACTTCACCATTGCTTCTGGAATTATATTTATATCAAAAAAATAATTGTTGTTTACTGAGTTCTGTTTGGATTTAATTTTAGGGAGAATGACTTTCTGTAACTACTGCAGTTCAGTATTCAGTTTGCTTTGCCAGGATGAAACAAGTGAAAATGATGAAGACCGCGTGCGATACTGGAGTCTTGTGCTTGCTATAATTGGTGGTTGCCAAAACAGGGAAGGATGGTGCGTTGGAGTTAATATCAGTTATCATTGGTCCTCGATTTTTCTTCAAGTCGCTTCTAAATGGCCCCTAAATTAGTACTGAATGGATCGGGCACCTAGGAAATCATTTTTTTTTATTATATATTTTTTTATCCATAAATAAAAGACAAAAACTCTTGCCATCTTTTATCTTGTATTTATTTACCCATGCTATGCTATGAAAGGAGGGTCCGGATCCTCTCCAGTCCCAATCCCACCAGTTCTATCCCGTTGCCGGCTCTTAATGCTCCTCTTCATTATAAGCTAATCCAAAGGCATACAATGAGCCACATCACCTGTCTCTTAAATTGTTCTTTCACTCGTTAACGGTGATGTAGTTCCACCAAAACGCCCTCTCACATTCAAAGTTCTATCTAATCCTTCCGAAAACCCTGTGGCCGGTGAAATTGCCCATATAAAATCAACTCCATATCTGTTAAAGGCTTAAAAGCCCACAAGAAAATCGTGTAAAATCAACCAAAAAGTGGTGTATGACATTCAACCGTCAAATCCACCATAACTGCTTCCGCAAGGGGGGAAAAAAAAAAAAGGATGAAGGAGGTTGGAATCCCCCACCACCCCACCTTAACCAAACGTGCAAATAAAGATGTAAATATCTTCTATTTTTATTTTCTCCTATTATTCTTCTCTATCCCCAAATCGGCAACATTTAAATCCTTTCTTTTTCTCTTAGGAAAAGAAAAAAAAAAAATTCTTGTCTATGTCCCACTGGTTTTCTTGGTCACACATCATCCATATATGGTTCAGTCTATGGTTGATGCCCAAATCTGACTAAAATAAACAAGTTGCCTTCATCACTTGTCGCCAGCGATTGCTCTAACTCGGTTGTTATTAGATCTGACACAGCTCAGTTAAATAACCAATCTACCTTCATCACTCATCGCCGGCAATTTCAATGGCCAAGGTTATACCGAGATTTGACGCGGCTAAGTTATTGAAGAGTTGGAGAGAGAGCAAGACAAACGTGTTGGCCATTACTGTTTGCAGAGAAGAGAATTACTTACAATTAGGTGACATGGCTCACTGTGTGCCCTTGGATTAGTTTAGAATGAGGAGGCGCTTTGAGAGCCGTTAACTGGATAGAACTGGTGGGAGTGGGACTGGAGAGGATCCGGTCCCATGAAAGGACATGGACGAAGTAAAAAGGATTATGAAAATAATTGTACCTTTCTTTATATCTATAAATAAAAGATAGAAACTCTTGCCATCAAAAGTTTTTCTTTTTGTCCATATAGAAACTCTTGACTTTATACCGATAATAGAAACTCTTGCCATCAAGAGTTTTTTTTTGGTTGATAAATAAAAGATAGAAACTCTTGGCATCAAGAGTTTTTCTTTTTGTCCATATAGAAACTCTTGACTTTATACCGATAATAGAAACTCTTGCCATCAAGAGTTTTTTTTTTGTTGATAAATAAAAGATAGAAACTCTTGGCATCAAGAGTTTTTCTTTTTGTCCATATAGAAACTCTTGCCATCAAGAGTTTTTTTTTTGTCTATAAATAAAAGATAGAAACTCTTGTTGGCCATCAAGAGTCTTTTAATCTAAAACATTAGTATTTTCTTCTAATCTAATATATATTTAGAATAAAGTAACGTCCAAGGGAGTTAAACATAGGTATTTAAAACAAAAAAAAAAGGAAAAAAATTTGTTGCATCACTGCAGTGCATAGCATTGAATTTAAAAGGGAAGATGTTATCGCAGATCCTAAAAGAAATAAAAAGAGAGGGGGGTTAAGAGAGCGGGAGTGGGGTAGAGCGGTGTTAGGTGGTATGGAGAACATACTACACATCCTGCCCCTATTTTTAGGGATCAAACTTTCTAGTAAGAGAATTTTGGTATACTATACATATAGCACTAATTTTAGCCCTCTTAATATTTTGTATACACAAAACATAGTTAAAGTCGTAGACTTGTAGCGACTCTGTGGATATAGGTAGAGTTTTATTTGTATTTCTTATGCTCGTGGATCGTGACATGGGAAAAATTCCTAACAAGGGGGACATGAAGCATGACAGCAATCTGATTTTGTGTTTTTATCGGACTTCCGAATGACTCGTTGAGACACTGCCACATAACTGGTTGGTGTAGCACATTCTGATGACTAGGGGATAATTACCAAACAAGTAAGAACAAAGACGTCTGTGGTTTGGCCTTACTGTAATCCGGTCTTGGGGGGATTTTCTTATACGCATTTAAAATCAAACAAGATCGAATCTATCTTTTAGTTTGTCTTGACTCGAAAGTGAATCATTTTCTGAATCATTCCCTTTCAGCCTTTGTTGACAATGGCCAAACCGTACAAAAAATAATGGGAAGTTGAGGACCATTCGAAAGGTAATTGGTCCAAATCTTTCTTTCTTTTATACCTTTGCTTGGGTATTGGGATATAAACCCCTAGCCATTGGCTCATTTGTTCACGCAAGATCCTTCGAAACCTTTCTACATGCCTTTTCATCAATTGTGACCAAGTTCTCGTTTAGCTTTAATCGAATCATAGTCATAATCCATTGTTCAAAAATTTTAAAAAATGTCACATACAGGAAAAATCAATCTTGGTTAAAATTTAAATCACTTCTGACAGGGCTACAGCTTATGATGATGAAGAGGAAGAAGAGCAGATGAAAATAAAAGATGAGACAGAGACAAATCTTGTAAATCTTCGAAGGACAATTTACCTCACAATTATGTCCAGTGTTGATTTTGAGGAGGCTGGTCACAAGCTATTGAAAATCAAACTAGAGCCTGGTCAAGAGGTAAGTAATACTGGTGCTGCCTATAATTTCTGCAATATGATTAAAGGCACCTTATTTGTCTTTTACTTATTTTTTATAATTAGGAAATGATATGTATAGTTTGTGAAATGATATGCAAGATGGGGGCAATTTTGTTGATTTGCTTCCTAAACACTATACTGATGTTTGGCTTGAATGTTGCTTTGCTCAATTTGTTCTCTCTCTCTCTCTCGCATGCACGCACTCATATGAAAGTTATTTTATTTTTGTGTATATATTTGTAGTCTGCTATGTGAATCTGTTGATTGGGATGCAGTTTCAAAAAATTTTACTTCCTCTTCTTTGGGGATTTGACAATTCTATTTGTCTTTCTTTGCATTTTTCTTTCCTTTTATTTTTTCTTCCTGCTGAGCAGTCTTCAGGGTTGTCTATCCGTGATGGTGTTGTTGTTTGCCTAGATGGTTAATTGATGTACACATTATATGTAATATGGCATACTTGGCATGTTTGTGTTAGAATTGCGTAATCTATCTTATTTTGGTCATAGTGTGGTGATAAGAATCCCTTTCAAAGGGGTGACATGGGTCAGGGTTGCGCTGCCTTTTAAAAATGGGGGTCCTCCATGTGCACTTTCACCAAAGAAAACATATATATGTGAATAATGATGTCTTTTAGTGATTTGTTATGTCAGTAGTAATTATGAGAATTTGCTTCAAGCCCGAACCAAACAAGTGAGGAAAGTGAAATACCCTAGTATAAGAAATGTTAAAACCGTAGGTTGGAATTGTTCTTTTTTGGCTAGTACTTCTATATGTCTTATGTACTTGGGCTTTGCCCCTTATTTTCTAATACGACACTTTCATGGACGGTTAATTATCTGTTGTACTGATTTTATTTTTAAGTTATTAACACCATTGTCACATCATTTTTCAAGGGATCATTGTTATGGGATTTGTAGGGACTTTGTCATCTTCCCTAATGTTGCATCCACCACATTTTTGGGTAGGAACAGTAAACACTCTTCTTAGTCTACTCAGTGCAGATATGGAATTATTCTCATTTATTCTAAAGGATAATGCAATTCTAATACTATATGGAGTAATACATTAACTGTAGTGAAATCTTTCCCATGCTTCTCTTGGTAGATTCTTTATGATTTGTTGTTCTTATCAAGGAATATGTGCAGCATTATGTATTCCTTCCATGCTCTTTTGTTTGCTTGCTTTATTTTCTACCTAAGCTTCTGCCCTTATTCTATTAAAATTCCAAATTCCTCATTTTGCAGTTTTGTTAACTCAAAGATTTATTATTGTCTTGATATTGCCTATGCAGATGGAATTATGGATTATGCTGTTGGAATGCTGCAGTCAAGAAAGAACTTATCTCCGGTATTATGGTCTTCTGGGGCAGCGGTTTTGCATGATCAACAAGGTCCACCAGGAAAATTTTGAGAAATGCTTTGTCCAGCAATATTCTATGATTCATCGTCTTGAAACAAACAAGTTACGTAATGTGGCCAAGTTTTTTGCCCATTTACTTGGCACATTTGCCCTGCCTTGGCACGTTTTAGCCTATATTCGTTTAACAGAGGAGGACACCACTTCCTCTTCCCGTATCTTTATTAAGATTCTCTTCCAGGTAACTAAATAGACATTCGTTTATTTATATACTCTTTATTTTTGGATACATATCGGAGACCTCCCCTTTGTTTCTTTTCTTGCATCACTTAATGAGACAGATTAATGTAAAAGTCATGATTAGACGAGACATTTGACTTTGAACACATGTCTAAGTGATGGTTTCAATTTGAAAGAGACAAGACTATTGGTTCTAAATTAATCCAGTTTTTGATATGTACTCAGGCACATGCCTTAATCAATCTGATCTCCAGTCCATATATTTAATTAATTGAAGATTAAGAAATCATTAGGAGAAGCAAATAGTAAGAAACATCTTTAGGAACATTTAGAGTATTGTAGAAGCATTGTTGGCAGCTCACGAGCTATCAACTTAAATGGTCTCCCTAAGCCCAATAGTGTAAATTGATTAATCCAGGTCCATATAAAAGGAAGCTTTTATATGATCTGTTGAGGCTTTGATGTCAGCATCATTTGCGTAGTCTCTATGAAGTTTGCAATTTGGTATAATAAAAAGACATCTTACTTCTGATTTCTGCTTATAGATTAATAATAAATAAGTCTTCATAAAAAATTAAAAAAAAAAGATTAATAATAAATAAGTCTTATTCCACTTATGTGGGATGTTGTGCAGAAAAATCCTTCACCATTATGTTGCTCTATCTGGGGCCATATATTTGGTTAAATCATAAGTCATCAGGTTTTTCCTTGCTACCTTTAGGCTACTAATATGATTTAATTTATTAAGCATTACCTTTGTTTTGGTCTATTTAGAATCTGATAATATAATTTTTTTACTGGAATTTTAAAGCTGATATCTAGTGTTAATATGAAAACACTGCTGGGTTGAGTGATGATGTTTGCCTTGTCTTTCTTGTAGCTGTTTACTTCACCTTGGTATGGTTTCTGCTGCAGGAATTGTCAGAGCACCTTGGCATCCGGTTGCTGAACGAACGGCTAACAGATCCCACAATGCTGGACTCATTTGAATCTATTTTCCCAAGGGATAATCCCAAGAACACACGGTTTGCCATTAACTTTTTCACATCCATTGGGCTTGGTGGTATCACTGAAAACTTGCGCGAGTACTTGAAAAATATGCCTCGACTCATCATGCAACAACAAAAGGCAGTGTCAGAATCAGATGACGAATCTGGGAGTTCTGGTTCATCAGATTCAGACACAGCCAGTTCTGATTCAAAATCAGAATCAGACCCATCAAGTTCGGATGAAAGTGAAAGGGATGAAAGACGCAGGAAGCGGAGGAGGAGGGGTTAGGGGTGCCGCTCTGGGAAACTGAAGTCCTGTTGTCCTCGCTTCTGTGAAGTCGGTAATTCTGTTCCCTTTATTTCACAATTTGTAAAATATTGCATCCGTTTGAAGGGTGTGACTTCTTCCCCCCTTTTGAAGCTACAGGAATGGGTGTAGCTCTACTGGCCTTTTTCCAATCTCTAGGTGTAGGAATGGATGCGACTCTACAGGCTTTTCACTCTAGAACTTCTGTTTTCACCTTTTGGCAGTTTTTTGTATTTCTTATCCCAGATAGTTAACTGTCCAGTTTCTGACTTGTCCATGTATTATTAACTTCACCATTGCTTCTGGAATTATATTTATATCAAAAAAATAATTGTTGTTTACTGAGTTCTGTTTGGATTTAATTTTAGGGAGAATGACTTTCTGTAACTACTGCAGTTCAGTATTCAGTTTGCGTTGCCAGGATGAAACAAGTGAAAATGATGAAGACCGCGTGCGATACTGGAGTCTTGTGCTTGCTATAATTGGTAGTTGCCAAAACAGGGAAGGATGGTGCATTGGAGTTCATATCAGTTATCATTGGTCCTCGATTTTTCTTCAAGTCGCTTCTAAATGGCCCCTAAATTAGTATTGAATGGATCGTGCACCTAGGAAATCATTTTTTTTATTATATATTTTTTTATCCATAAATAAAAGACAAAAACTCTTGCCATCTTTTACCTTGTATTTATTTACTCATGCTATGCTATGAAAGGACGTGGATGAAGTAAAAAGAATGTGAAAATAATTATACCTTTCTTTATATCTATAAATAAAAAATAGAAACTCTTGCCATCAAGAGTTTTTTTTTTTTTAGCCCATAAATAAAAGATAGAAACTCTTGCCATCAAGAGTTTTTCTTTTTGTCCATATAGAAACTCTTGACTTTATACCGATAATAGAAACTCTTGCCATCAAGAGTTTTTCTTTTTGTCCATATAAAAACTCTTGACTTTATACCGATAATAGAAACTCTTGCCATCAAGAGTTTTTTTTTTTGTTGATAAATAAAAGATAGAAACTCTTGGCATCAAGAGTTTTTCTTTTTGTCCATATAGAAACTCTTGCCATCAAGAGTTTTTCTTTTTGTCTATAAATAAAAAATAGAAACTCTTGCTGGCCATCAAGAGTCTTTTAATCTAAAACATTAGTATTTTCTTCTAATCTAATATATATTTAGAATAAAGTAACGTCCAAGGGAGTTAAACATGGGTATTTAAAACAAAAAAAAAAAGAAAAAAATTTGTTGCATCACTGCAGTGCATAGCATTGAATTTAAAAGGGAAGGTGTTATCGCAGATTCTAAAAGAAATAAAAAGAGAGTGGGGTTAAGAGAGCGGGAGTGGGGTAGCGCGGTGTTAGGTGGTATGGAGACCATACTACACATCCTGCCCCTATTTTTAGGGATCAAACTTTCTAGTAAGAGAATTTTGGTATACTATACACATAGCACTAATTTTAGCCCTCTTAATATTTTGTATACACAAAACACAGTTAAGGTCGTAGACTTGTAGCGACTCCGTGGATATAGGTAGAGTTTTATTTGTATTTCTTATGCTCGTGGATCGTGACATGGGAAAAATTCCTAACAAGGGGGATATGAAGCATGACAGCAATCTGATTTTGTGTTTTTATTGGACTTCCGAATGACCCGTTGAGACACTGCCACATAACTGGTTGGTGTAGCACATTCTGATGACTAGGGGATAATTACCGAAGAAGTAAGAACAAAGACGTCTGTGGTTTGGCCTTACTGTAATCCGGTCTTGGGGGGGGATTTTCTAATACGCATTTAAAATCAAACAAGATCGAATCTATCTTTTAGTTTGTCTTTACTTGAAAGTGAATCATTTTCTGAATCATTCCCTTTCAGCCTTTGTTGACAATGGCCAAACCGCACAAAACAATAATGGGAAGTTGAGGACCATTCGAAAGGTAATTGGTCCAAATCTTTCTTTTTTTTTATACCTTTGCTTGGGTATTGGGATATAAACCCCTAGCCATTGGCTCATTTGTTCACGCAAGATCCTTCGAAACCTTTCTACATGCCTTTTCATCAATTGTGACCAAGTTCTCGTTTAGCTTTAATCGAATCATAGTCATAATCCATTGTTCAAAAATTTTAAAAATGTCAGATACAGGAAAAATCAATCTTGGTTAAAATTTAAATCACTTCTGAGAGGGCTACAGCTTATATGGTCCTGTTTAATTGGTCACCTCCTCATATGAAACTCCCATACTGCAGGCTCCAATGTGGGTATGTAATGAAGTGGTTGGTGCCAAGGATGAGATGACTGGTTTTGCTTCTCCAAATAAAGAATGACCCATTATCACCAACCTGACACTCTAGCTATATACATTGGCTAATGCATCATTCTCCAACAATCTATCAGTTTTCTTTATTGATGTTCATCTGATACCTACATGGCACGGTTTGAATTATGCATCATTCTCCAACAATACATATCCCCTTTTGTATTAATATTCATCTGTCACCATTGTGGATATCCTTATCCCAAACACATGGAGACAAAGCAAAGGGAGGCCATTGGGTTTTAAAGTGAAAGCAACAAGAACTAGAAATGGAGAAAGAGTTGTGAGAGCCATCCTTCAGTTTCTATGCTTGTCTTAGAAGAGATGTTTTCACTTTTTTCTTTCTATGTGGGGTGATGATGCAAGTGGGTTTGCTCACACTCTAACCATTTACCTAACTGATCAGTAATGAAAACCCACCCCCGACTTGCTTATAGGTCCATGATGGGCTATTTGTGTGGTTTGAAACCAACAGAAACCAACTACTTCGTCTTCCAATCATTCTTTTTCTTAATTGCATTTATATCATTCTCACCCATAACTGAAGTTAATGAGCCATTTCTGTGTTGTTGGACATTGGCTCCCCAACAACAATTTTTTTTTTTTTTTTTCATGACATTGCATTGGGAATAATAGAAAAAGGAGTCTCGCATATAGATGCGCCACGAGATAGTCCTCTCAATTGAGTGGATACCCATTCATTCATTCTTTTTTTTTTCTTTTTTGGGATAAGAAGAATAATCCATTCATTCTTTCAATTTGTCTAAGAAATAAAATATTCATGGAAAAATATGTGTATGGGTGCCACTTGTCAGTGTCATCCTAGGACACGGCAAAGTAGAACCCACAAGAATGTTTAGGTCATTTTGGGTTTGAAAGTGCTAATTTTAGTTCTTTTCTAACAACATAGTCCATTTGAGTTGTAAAATTGAAAATTAAAGGGGACAATCATCGTACTCCTCCACATTGTCCTGATGCATCCAGAATTAATCTCTGGAGTGTTCTTTAGAAGAATCGAATTCAGGTTGATAAAATAAAAAGACTTTCCTCCTATCAACTGGACTAACTCTCTTGGGTATGATTCTTGAGTATTATTATGCATCTTGAATACCCAAATTTCAAAAGTTTCTCATTATTGAGAGCAAAGGATTTTGAGAGTCCAAATTTCTCACTTCATCATTAAAAAAATGATCATCATTATGATATATATCAAGTTAAAAAGTGTTAATATCACATCATCGTACCTTTGCTTTTTTTTAATTTGGGCATGTCTTATGGTATAAGACGGCAACATTAGCAAACATCTTATGCGATAAGAATGCCTATGGGAATATTAAAAGAATCAGGAGAGGATCCTCTCCAGTAACTGGACATCTCCAGTACAATCTTGGACTATCCATGTGAGGTGGAGCCCACACATGGATAGTCCAAGATTGTACTGGACATGTCCAGTACTGGAGAGGATCTATGCCCAAAAGAATCATATATACCTTTTAGAGATATGGATCATTTCTCCTGTCTATTTGATCCTTGTATTGATTGATGTTGGGGAAAGCAGGAATTTTGTCTCCTTTGTTCTTGCCTTATTATTATTTTTATTATTTTACAATTAAAATTACATCCCTTCTCTCCATCACTCTGGGAGAAGATCCTCTCCAGTAACCGGTTCCATGCCCCATCACTCCACCCTTTGTAAAATGACAATTCCTATTTCCTTATCCTCTTTATCACCGAAAAATTTATTGCGCCGTTTCTCATACGGTACGTTAGTTCGACAAAATGGGAAGGAAAAATATTTTCTTAATTTTGCCCCCACATTATTTAAAATTGGTGAGAGTCTAGAACTCCTCTCATCTCTTTATGCACCATCATCACCTTGCCACTTCCATATTGACTCCACAAGTACCACCACCACCACCACTCTCAGCTGCCAGTGACGTGCATCACCAATACTACCCTTTTGCCAACATCTTCCTAGTTTCTCTCACTTTCCCTTCAAACAAACAGGAAAAAAGAATTATTTTTATGTCCGCCATTTGACCACCACACTGAAATGGAAGGAGTCACACACTTTTATTGTTCCACAATGTCCCATAACTAGGTGAATTATGGATGCCACTACTTCAGATAAGTTTTTTAATTGTTACCACTACTGAGAAGAGAAAATTGTAGCACATCAAAGGGGAAAAAAGTGGGTATGAAACTCAGCTGTCATTCCCAGCAAATGCCAGTGCAATAATAGTTAGACCTTTTGGAAGAAAATGGCATGTCGGCATCACAAATTAGAGGACCAAAATATTAATGAATGCACATTACCTTTTGAATAAGGGCCATGAATTTGTTGTACTGTCATGCATGCCAACCTCAAAAGGCAAATTGCCATTTTTCCTTTGGAGTGTTTGAGTCATCCATCCAACTCAAATGATTGTCACATGAGGCCATCCTTCTCTCTCTCCATTTGTATGGCCAATTGTAGGACCCATTTGAAAACTTGGTCAATAATTTAATTTTAAATATCTCTATCCTCCATTTGCAGCTCTTACATCCAAGTTCTTCTCCTCTCTCTGGGTGTAGGACCCATTTGAAAGCTTAGTCAATAATTTAATTTTAAATATCTCTCTCTGGGGTGTAGGACCCATTTGACAAACTTGTCAATAATTTTAATATTAGGTAAATTTAAGTAGCTTGCCTTTTTCAACTAGGCAACGATTGGAAAGGATACTTGGGATACTAAGTTTTGCACTCAAACTACAACAATGCCACCGCTGTTTGGCCATGGAAATTACTTCTTGGAGAAGGCCTTCTGAATGGGGTCAGGTGGCAACTAAACCCACTCTTGGTAGCCATTTATCTCTATCTAGGGCCAACTCTACTGCCAAATGATATTCTTTTATTTATTTATTTATTTATAATTTGAATGAAAAACTTGAATAATTATACCACTTAGCTTATTTAACTTTAGTAACTAATATCATAAATTTTGATCAATTAAATGAGACCTATCACATAAAACATCTCGATCTTTCCTCCCTTTGGACATGACATGTTTTTTCACTACGCAGCTAGTTACTCGTGCGAGTTAAACAATATGCAAGGTGTCAATAAAGTAGTAGACTCTTAGTTAAATAAATAAGAGAAATGATATATTAGCATTCCAAAAAGAATCTCCTATACCACTCTCTCACAATCTCACTGTTGATTGAGGGGTGAGTGCAGGAAGTTCTTTGAGAAATGCCATTAGCATGTCTTGAAAATAAAATAAAATAAAAAATTTCCTAATATAAAAACCATGAGAGGAGCTAATGGTTAAATTGGGAGTCACAATGCTCAGGCAGCATTTACCAAATACCAAGGTATACAATTTGGATTTTGGCAAAGCATGAATTGGGTCGGGCTTGGAATTTCACAAGAGGTCCATTTTTGACCCATTGGCTTTGGGTCCTCTGTTACCTGTAATTTTTAGCCAAATTATAGGGCCATTTAAGTCATTATGAATGGAACTAAAGGACTGACCTTTTCCAAACAAACCGGATTCCGATAGATTCTAACATAACGTTCCCTAACCAATAAACTTACAAACTAATACATTAAAATATGAATTCTTATCTCCACCCCTGATTTTGCTTTCTCCCATCCCTTCCCCACCACCATTTTATTATTACAGTATGTATAAAAAGGAGAAAAGGAAACTTCTTCGAAATGTCCACTAACTCGCTTAGCAAAATATGCTGAGAATATTTTGTATGAAGTTCTGCTAGTATTCTTGGAGATGCTCTAAGTACATATCATCTTCTCAAGTCAGTTTAATCTCTAATTAAGTTTATTGTAAATATTAATTATCGTAAAATGAGTGATGGATTTATCATTATCATAAATAATTAGTCAAACTGAAAATCTAGGTATTATGTTGGACAAAGAAAAAAATGTGTGAAGTATTATAATTAATTAAATCAATTGATTTGGTCCAACCCTCTGGAATTTTCAATAACCACACCCATCACTTACAGACTTTATTTTCTTTGAGACAACTGTCGACATTCACCTTTAAGAAAAAAATAGATCAACTTTTAGGTTAGCTGTTAACTACCCACCCCTTTTTCAATCCAAGTGTGCTACAGCGGACACCCCTTTCTCCCTTTTTTTTCTCCCCAGATTGGAAATACCTTTCTCCCCTTCCTCTCTCTCCAAATTGGAAATAGGTTATATATATATATTTTTATTATTCTTCTCTGGGTAAGTGAATAGATTCTATTTGCACTTGAAAAAAAGCATTCCATACTCCATCCCATTCTCACACCTGAAGAGTGTTGGAGTCATTTTTCTATCAAACTGTTAAGCATATTAAATTTAACCAATATATTAATGAATATCCAAAAATTGAACAATTAAATCGATAGAAAAGAAAAAATAAAATAAAATAAAAGACCGAGACTATTTAATGTTTGCTGAGACCAATACAATCATACTAGAAAAAAATGAGGATTTAATTGGTATTAATATCTGTCGAAAAGCAGATAAGATTAGTCATTTAATGTTTGCTGATGACCACTTTATTTTTCCCAATGCGATTGCAAATTAATGTAGAAATATTTTGAAAATTTTGGAAATCTTTGGACTGCATCAGGGCAAAAGGTAAATTTTCATAAATCATCTATTATGTTTTATAGTAATGTTACTAGCTAGATTGAATAAAGAGATTGTCATGGGTGAACTTGGTATAAATCAGAAATTCAATATGGGAAAATATTTAGGGACTCCTATTATTGGAGGGAAAGGAAAAAATAAGATCTTTCATCAAGTACTTGAACGTGTAAGTAACAAGATGCAAAATTGGAAGTCTAATCTTTTGTTAAAAGTTGCTAGAGAAATTCTAATTAAATTAGTTTCCTCTAATGTCAGTTAGCATATCATGAATTGCTACCTTACCCCTACGAAAATTAAGGAAGAGATTGACAAACTCCAAAGACAATTTTTTTGGAGTAATAATTTAGAAAAAAGACCTATAACTATGATCAATTGGGATAAAATTTGTGCTCCAAAAAAAGAGGGAGGATTGGGCATTCGTAATACTTCTGATGTGAATTTTGCTTGCATGGCTAAGCTAGCATGGCATATTTTATTTGATAGAGATAATTATTGGGCTAAGTTGATGAGAACTAAATATCTTTAAAAAGAGGAATTTCTTTCAAGTCAAATCAAAGAGTCAAGACTCATGGGATTGGAAGAATACTCTTAAAGGTCATGATCTTGTTTGTAATGGTATAAGGTGGTCTCTACGTAATGAAAAATATATTCATTTTTGGGTTGACAAATGGCTCTCTGATAAAACTATTTTTGAAGTGGTCCTTAGAAACAAACTTAGAGATTTAGATTGAAATCTAAAGGTGGTTGATGTCATTTGCCCAAACAAATCTTGAGATCGTGATAAAATTAATGACTTAGTGGATGCGAACACTGCTATAAATATTTTTAACTATCCTATACCTGTAGTGATTCTCCAAATAAGATTTGGTGGGTCTGTTTCAAACGGTATTTTTTCGGTGAAAACAGCTACTTGGCTTTATAGAAATATTAGATGTAAAAGAAAATTCTCAATCTTGTATAGACGTATTATAAGTTGGATTTTGAAGTTAAAATGTGCACTTAAAATTAGAAGTTTCATGTGATTATTTATGCATAGTAGGCTCCCTATAAGAAAAACTCTTTATGATAGAGGTTTTAAGATTGATTTTCATTACCCTTTATGTAATGAAGATGCTAAAGATCAAAATCATATATTTATGAGAGATGTTTAGAGTAATGTGAAAAGAACTTGTCCTAATCTTAATGAGGACGTAGATAATATAGTTGATTGGGTGGAAAATATTCGGAAAAAAATTAGTAAGAATGGGAAAAGTATGAGTAAGACAATGGAAAAAATAACAAAATTACTTTGGCAAATTTGGTGTGCTAGAAATAATGTTATTTTTAGAAATAATACTTATAATAAATTTTTAGTTATTGAAAGAGCAACAAATCTTTTTTTTTTACTTCTCTTTGGATAATACTAATGTTCAATCTACTAGCTTTATAAATAGGATGTAAAAAAAGAAGAAGAAAAGTATAAGATTTATTCGTTAGATTCCTTCAAATAAAGGGTGGTTTAAATTGAACTTTGATGGTTTAGTTAAAAATAAAAAAAGAGCAGCTAGTTTTATTATTAAAGATAGTTATGGTAAGCCTATTATCATGCAATCCGTTTGATTTGATTATGACAACAGTGCCTAAAATGGAAGTGACTGCATTTTGGAATCGTATTTTTCTTGCACAAGGAAAAGGAATTAAAAGAATTTATTTAGAAGGGGATGTTAGTATTGTCATCAATAGTATTAATAAGTCACAAAGTTGCTCTTAGAAGATTTATAGTATTTTAAATGATTGTATGAAAATTATTTTAGAATGTAATATGAAAGTTAGAATAAATCATGTTTATAGAGAAGGAAAATTCAGGTCACATAATTAAAGGTAATTAGATTTAGGATTCTAATTTTTTAAGAGAAATTTTAGATATTCTTTAAAAAAATACTATTAATAGATACAGTCCACGTTGATGTTGACTTGTTCTCTTCTATAAAAAAAAAAAAAAAAAGGACCGTGACTATTTAACAGGCTATTATACAACTGCCGCCATCCATTAAAAACCCGGGAAACCTTTACGGGCGGCCCGAATTAGCCGCTAGTATACTAAAAAAAAGAAAGGAAAAAGAAAAAAACTCAAATAAAATAACAGAAACCCTCAACGGTTCATCTTTTCAGTTGTCCCGGTGCGAGAAAGAAGGGGATTACACAATCGCATGCTCCCAAATATAACTCCAGCCATGGCCAAAACCCACACCCTTTCTTCTACTTTTACAGAGCCCTTGTGGTCAAACCCCAGAAAACGACACCATATCCGTGAATTTCCTCTGTCCCATCTGTCCCTATTTTCTATTTATATCATAGGTGTATATGCCAGTAGTGTATGTATATTCCCTCTCTCTCTCTCTCTCTCTCTATATATATATATATATATGTATATCAAAATATCTGTGTTTATTTGTTTGTTTGAGTCCTAGTCTGGATAATCCATTTTACAAGAAAATCAACCTTATCCTTTCACGAGACTCTATGATTTGGCTTCAATTGCCAGGCTCACGCCTCGTTGCTTTATATAGGGATTTCACATGTACTTGTTCTCGAAGTGCTCGAGCTATTTGTTTGATTGTTTATAGCTGAATTCCTTATTCAGTACCTCTCTTTTTACTTCACTCAAATTTTTGGTGGGCTTTGCTCTGTTATTCTAAGGGGAAATAACGGGGTTTTCTGGTCAGTGAATAATTATTCTTATTGAAAATGATGGGTTTTCTGCGCAATGAATAATTCAAGCTTTCTTTGATTCTTTACCAAAGGATTCGAACTCAACCCATCTTGTTTTCCTCTAAAATTCACTCAAATCTGGTGTTTTTTTCTCGGTGATTTTCGATTAAGAATGAAGGGTTTTATGTTCATTAAGGTCTCAATAGTAGCAGCAGTAACACTAGTGGTTTCTCTGTTATGTGGTTGTACTCTGGGGAAGGAGTGTACCAACACTCCTCCTCAGCTTTCATCGCATACTTTTCGATACGAGCTCTTGTCATCGCATAATGAAACGTGGAAAGAGGAGATGTTCGCACATTACCATCTGACTCCCACCGATGACTCGGCGTGGTTGAATTTGCTACCGAGAAAGAGTTTAAAGGAAGAAGAGGAGTTCAGTTGGATGATGATGTATCGAAAAATGAAGAATTCGGCCGGGTTCAAAGTGCCGGGGAATTTTCTTAAAGAAGTGTCGTTGCATGATGTGAGGCTGGATCCAGAATCAACGCACGGGCGGGCTCAGCAGACGAATTTGGAGTACTTGTTGATGTTGGATGTGGATAGCTTGGTCTGGAGTTTTAGGAAGACAGCGGGGTTGGCGACTCCTGGCAAAGCATATGGGGGGTGGGAGGACCCGACTTGCGAGCTTCGGGGTCATTTCGTAGGTTAGTTTATTAGTTTGTTGATCTTGTTTGTCATGGCTTAAGTTCTACATATGTGTTTTTACTAGTTTTCACAATTTGCTTGATTTTATATTGATCCTTATTGATTATGCATAATAATAGTGTGGTCTAGTAAGAATTAATTATTTATATGCCAAAAGTAATTAGTTTCCCCTAAATGTGAGTGAATTTGAAGAAAGGCAGCAATATGCCCAAATAGCACACCATTCATGCCACTCTTTTATTTGT
This sequence comes from Liquidambar formosana, assembly GCA_039720395.1. NCBI lineage: Eukaryota > Viridiplantae > Streptophyta > Magnoliopsida > Saxifragales > Altingiaceae > Liquidambar > Liquidambar formosana. Next base: position 33,283,259 of record CM077831.1, read on the forward strand.
TTTTTTATTTATTTATTATCCTGATAGAATAACTCTCACTTTTTAGTCTATTTCATATTATAGTTTGAATGCCTTTTTCTCCCCTTTGCTGGGTCCTCTGTCGAAATTGGATATTTTTAAAATATGTACACACTGAATTTTGAAGTTTATCTCCATTCTCCATGACCTTTTAATTTGGATAATCATTCGTTTGTGAAGGTGTTAGATTGCTCTATTATCTTGTTATTTATTTAATGTAGAAAATTTATTTATGAGTTTTTAGTGCTCAACTTACAGCAATTATATTATTTTCAACCTGTTTCTACTTCTTGAGATTTTTGTCGAGATGTGTTTTAAGAAATAACTTGCTTTGGCATCTTGAAGGGCATTACATGAGTGCATCAGCAAAAATGTGGGCCAGCACTAACGATGATCTTCTCAAAGAGAAAATGTCTGCAGTGGTTTCTGCTCTCTCTACCTGTCAGGAGAAAATGGGTACAGGATACCTATCTGCTTTCCCGTCTGAGGAATTCGACCGTTTTGAAGCTATAAAACCTGTTTGGGCACCATATTACACCATTCATAAGGTAGAATTACTTCAATTGTTCTCTGGGATGCAAGCAATTCATTGTTTGTCATAGTTTATATTATTATCCTTCTCTTTGTCTACTTTGACAGATATTGGCAGGTCTGTTGGATCAACATATATTTGCTGCTAATACTCAAGCTTTAAAAATGGTGACATGGATGGTTGAGTATTTCTACAACCGTGTGCAAAACGTGATATCAAAATACAGTATTGGAAGACACTGGTATTCACTTAATGAAGAAACTGGTGGCATGAATGATGTCCTTTATAGATTATATAGCATTACAGTAAGTGAAACTTATTTATGTATGCATATTATATTGAATATCATGGCTTCTCTTCACGACAGTTGGAAATTTTTTCTGAAATTTCATTGAATCTTCATGGAATCTGGGCTTTTGGATATCAATGGCATGATTTCACCTCCAACAATTCCTCTGTCAAACAATATAATCTCATTCATGATCTGTCAATTAGTTACAATGAAAAATTGTTATGTAGAAGAGTGTCATATATCTCTGTTTGATGAGAAGTTTTCTTATTCGACAAGTAGTGAAATGTATTATGAGGTTGCGAGTTGTAACTTGTTATAGTTGATTAGAATTTTTTTTCATAAGTCCCTTATAGCATATTATATTATACCTTTACTACATAGTTGCGAATTTTTCAAATATTGTGAATCTGGGGTTTTGACATTACTATTATGTGTTACCGTTTGCAGGGAGATCAGAAGCATTTATTTTTGGCTCACCTTTTTGACAAACCATGCTTTCTAGGATTGCTTGCAATACAGGTAATTATTGTTTTCTTTTCTTTTTATTGGCTCTAAGTAGTTTTTTTTAGTTTTTAATGATTTTACGGTTTTCTTCCACCCTTAAACAGTAGACCAAATAGAAATATGTCTTCCTCTTGGGAAGACGAGATACTGTTCCATAATTTACAACCTTTTCCTTGTGGTCCAATGGTATTATCATTGCATCCTGTGGTGAGGGCAGTGGGATTAAGCCCTGTATGTGAGGCTCTTTGGCCCAAGTTGATAGGTGATACCTTTTGGCAGTGTTTCAGCTCAGGTGTCTGTGAAATGGTGCCTTTGAAAGGGGTAAAAAAGAAGCTAAAATTATGGATATTTTACTTGAATTAGCGTAATAAATAGTTGAATTCTTCGTAAAATAAGTGGTTTCAATTCCAATTCATTGATTTACATTTTACGCTTGAGATGCTGAGCATTTTATTATGCTATATTTCACATAAAATTATTTACTATAGAAGGTTGATTTGACTTCCTTAAATTTATGAAGAGGAAGAAGCTTTTGTGATTGACTTCATCCAAATAACCTGTTTATCAGAATATTTTGAGGGTGTATTCCAGATAACAAGGAAGATCAGAGAGGAAAATAAAGAAATAGCATGAAGAAATTTGTATGTCAATTTTTGTTACGTACTTTAAATGAGAGAAAAGTATATTTGATGGAGGACGGTTTTCTGTCCAAGAACAGTTGCTGCTTCTGTAGAATTAGTAGTCCTTCAATCGAATGGAAAAGGTTTGGTACTGGAAAATATTGTGTTTTATGGTTTGCAGATGGAATAGGGTTCAGACAGGCTAAAATAAATATCTGTTGAGTTTGTACCAAATTTAGGGGGAAAAAATGGCTAATAAGCTACTGGGGTTCACAAATTAGATTGTTGGATTTTTTGGATGGCAAGAAACATATATCTTAGGCCCAAAAAAAAAGAAACATATATCTTAGGCCCTAGAGTAGGACTGAAGGATTAGGCTTTGGGAGTGTAGGAGAAGGGTAAAGAACTGATTTTATGGAAAGGGTAAGAGGAAGAAGATAAAAGGTAAAAAGACTAATACGATAAATATAAATGTGCAAAAGTAACTACTTAGGCTTCTATTTCTGGAAGAGCAGAAAATAATAAATGAAATTGTATTAACCAAGTAAAAAAGTATGGATGTTTGGACGTGACAGAACACACACGCACATCTCACTTGCACGTATGAAAAGCATGGAAAAACATGAGCCCATTGGCTAGCTTGGTCAATCATGGGTCTTACAAAAAATTTTGTGTGGTGTTAAAATTACCCTGTCATATCCAAGTGTCCACAGTCCATACTTATTCAGACTGTTAGTTTTTTCCGTATATTTTTTTTCTCCTTTTAAATTCAAATCACTTCATCAATATTATACTGAAGTCTTATCATTACCGGACAAATTCCTTTGTTCTGCTTGTAGGCTGATGACATATCTGGTTTTCATGCCAATACACATATCCCCATTGTTATTGGATCCCAAATGCGGTATGAAGTCACTGGTGATCCACTGTATAAGGTAAATTGCTGTAACTACATTATAGACATTTGAACTGCAATAATCAACTTACTAAGCCTAATATCATTTGGACTGCTCATGTTTGTGCTTAACCAACACATGTTTTTTCCTTCTTTCCTTTCTTCAGTTCTTGTTGTTATGTGGAGTTTGGTCTTCATGTTAAAACTCTTGATAATATATATATATATACTATATATATTATCAAGAGTTTGCTCTTCATGTTCCTTACATTTATTAATTGAGGATTTGATCTTCTAGTTACTTATTAGTACTCTGTATGATCCCTTTAAAGGGACTACATTGCTAGCACTTTTTGTCTTTGGATTTAAGTTATGGCCAAAGACGGTGGTAACTTTTTTACTAAAGATTTGAAATTTTTGTTCAATTTGGTGTGCCAGGAAATAGGGACCTTCTTCATGGATATTATTAACTCTTCTCACAGCTATGCAACAGGAGGGACGTCAGTCAGTGAGTTCTGGTAGGCATTTATTATAAATTTCATTTCATTGATAAATAGGCTCTTCTTCCTACCTTAAATTCCTTGTAATGGGTGAGTTGTAAATGAGAGCAAATGAGCAATTAGTTGAAAGATTTTTGCGTATTTTTCTGCCTAATTTTTTGTTGCCCTTCACGCTTTTTCTGATAATGTATCTTTTGATTCCCTTGCCACTATCTATGAGCCAGGTCAGACCCAAAGCGGTTGGCAGACACTCTACAGACGGAGAATGAAGAATCCTGCACAACTTATAACATGCTAAAGGTAAATTGGTTATTTTTTGTACTCTTGAGGGAGATAGGAATAATATATAGTTCTTCTGTGGAAGAATTACTTTTTGACTCACCATATGCAGTATAATGCATCAAATAGTGGATATCGTTTCATATCTGGTTTTCTTGAGATCAGTTGTGGACTTGTAGGTAATTGGGAATTTTTTAGATCTTGAGGATGTGTTGATGGCTTTATAGATTGTTGTTGATATTGTTCTGACACTGGGAAATCATATCTTTTTCTGTGGATGCAGTATCACCATCCACCTTATGAATTTTTGTACCAAAACAGCTTAAACTCTCTGTGCTGACATTTAATTTTGTAGGTCTCCCGCCACCTATTTAGATGGACCAAAGAAATGGCATACGCAGATTACTATGAGCGTGCCCTGACAAATGGTGTGCTAAGCATCCAAAGAGGAAGGGAACCTGGGGTAATGATCTACATGCTTCCGCTAGGCCGTGGAAGTTCCAAGGCCCGAAGTTACCATGGATGGGGAACAAAATTTGACTCTTTTTGGTGCTGCTATGGGACAGGTCTGGGCTTAACTTTTCTTTTTATTAAAACTTCGAGCTCCCTTTAAAATCTCCTTCACTGCCTCACCAATCGTATATTTTTTTTGGATATGATGATTTGCTTTCTCATTTCCTGCAATTTTGACAAAATGAATTCAGCTAGCCCGCAGTTGCTCATGTTATTTCTGTGATAATGTGGAATTTTAGATGCTGTTGATGTTATTCCTTCTCAGTGCTCCACCCATTTGATGTTTTTCTCCTTTTTTTTTTCTTGCTTCTCTAGGAATCGAGTCATTCTCAAAGTTGGGAGATTCCATATACTTTGAAGAGGAGGGAAATGTTCCAGGGCTTTACGTCATCCAGTACATATCTAGCTCACTAGATTGGAAATCCGGGCAGATTGTGCTAAATCAGACTGTAGATCCTGTTGTTTCATGGGATCCTTACCTTCGAGTGACATTGACATTTTCTTCAGAGGAGGTACTTATTGGCAATTAATTTTATCTTATGACTCAGACAGAAGTTAAAATTCTTCTCACAGTTTTGTAACGTAGATTCAATTATCACGCCAATGGCATTTGGGCCTGATGACACGTTTCCCCCTGAAAGGGGGAGGTCCCTACTTCGTTGTTTTAGAGTAGGTTTCTTTATATGTGTTGATATTCTTATCCCATTACCCAAAAAATGGATTTGATTATCACTATATAATGCAACAGTTTGTCATGACATACCTAAAAGGAAACTTTCCTCTTTCTTAAAATCAGGATAAAACACTCCCCCCCACCACCGCCCCCCCCCCTAAAAAAAAAAGAACATACACACACAAAAACCCTTAAGGGGACTTTGGCCACAAGTCCATATTGTTGTACTTGTACAGCCATAAGTCTATGAAAAAAACTTATAAAGCCTTAAGTCCACAAATATAGCCATAGACACAAATACCCTTCAATAAGCGTTGAAAGGGGACCTTATCTTCACCGTTTGTTCAGATCCAACCATTCTTTTATCAAGCCTACTGATTGAACCAAGCATACCTATATATATATTCTTCTTCTTTTTTTTTTTTTTTTTTTTTTTCTTCTCCTCCTCTTCATCCTTGTCTGAAAAATGATAGCCACACATGTCATGTAACTGTTAAAATTATTCCCAAAACAATTAATTTAAATTTAAACTCTACTAAAAGCAATTTAATTTAAAATTTTTTAAAAAAACAGCACATTTAGTCAATGTAACTGTTTATTTTTTTTTTCTCCTAATTTTATAATCATCATGGGTCTTGTTTCGAAGCTTTCGACGAGTAGATTACAAAAATATAAATTTTATAAAAAACCGACATATAAATTAAAATTTATGTCATTTTAATGTTTAAAAACAAAAAATAATAACTCAAGGGTGATATAAACTTTATGCAATTAACACCCTTATAAAACACTCACGTTTTACTTAAAATTGGACTTATGCCTATACAAGATTCCTACATGGACTTTTGCCTTTACAAGTTCACTAAAATTGTACTTTAGGCTAATTTTCCCAAAACAAAAGTCAATTATCTCATTATCCTATCATTTAATGCGGTTGCTAGATGGAGTCATCCTTTTAACTAGGGCTTCAATTGAGAGTAGGGAAAATGTGATATAGGATTTGGTTCTATAAAACTCTCACTATATTCATATTATGAGATGATTGTCAGTTTGTCACCCTCAGGCGAATTTTTTAATCCACCAAAATGAAGGGACATGGTCCCCACCAATGTTAAGCTGTCTAGAAGAATAAAATATAAATCTAATCTATCTGACTTGGGATTAGGTTAAGAATGTGAAGAGTTAGGAACAAATGGCAAGTATTCCAAAGAGCTAACTAGGCTGGATGGTGGTGCATGATAGAGTATATAATGAGTTGTCGAGACAAGTAGGTAGGATGTGAAGTTTAGGTAATATACCAACTGGGAATAGATCTTCCTACTTGTTAAGGGTCATTCAATCACAAATGGATGAGTAATTCCGCTTCTTCAAAATAAAAAATAAAAAATGGATGAGTAAGTCCAAGAAGAAGAAGCTAAAACATAAAAGAGGTAAGCAATATCTAAGATTTTTCTTTGTGATGCTCTGTTTGGTTGCCAAAAAGGTGAAAGGAAAATAGAAGTTTGGAATCTTACAAGATCCATTCTAGCCCCAACTGGTTGGAAGATTTAAAGTTTTTTACCTGTCTTAATTGCAACCAAACAGAACATTATGTCTAAGATCCTTTTGATGCTTTTATTTGTGCAAGTGCTCACTGTTTGGCTTCAGCAAAGGGGTTAATAGTTTTGAATTATTTATGCAGGGGGCTGGCCAATCATCAACCTTGAACTTGCGCATACCAACTTGGACAGTCTCAAATGGTGCCAAAGCAGTATTAAATGGTCAAAGTTTGTCTCTACCAGCTCCAGGTGTGAACTAATATTGTGTTTTTTTTTTTTGTGGGTCGTTGTTGTTTGGGGGGGGGGGGGGGGGAGTGGTGGTTGTTTTGTTTATATGATTTTCAGATTCACTTTATTCCTGTAATTTACTGTATTTTTCTTTTGCCATTTTGATCCTTTTCACCTGGGTCTTGTATTTTATTTATTGAATGACAATTGGCCAAGGGAAATTACACTTCAGTTGAGAGTAACAATTTCCTTTAGATCTTTTGCTAGGGCTTCTTTGGAGCAATTGTAGAGTTTATTGGCTTTTCCATTCCTGATGCAGGTAATTTCCTATCAATAACTGGAAAATGGAGCCCCAGTGACAAATTAACCCTTCAGCTGCCCATTACTCTAAGGACAGAGGCTATTAAGGGTATTTAATAAGATTATCCCCTTGTTGAATTTTTTTCTGTATGCTGACCTACAATATACCTTCTTTATTAGTATATATTTATCACGAAAAGCAATAGAATTTTTATGCATGATAGGTAACTGACATTCTTTTGAATAAATTTCAGATGACCGGCCTGAGTATGCCTCTCTTCAGGCAATATTTTATGGACCCTACCTTCTTTCAGGTCTCAGCAGTGGTGACTGGGACATCAAAACTGAGTCAGCTAATTCTCTTTCAGACTGGATAACTCCAGTTCCCACATCTTACAATTCTTTTCTAATTTCTCTTTCCCAAGAAATTGAAGACTCAAATTTTGTCTTTACAAACTCAAATCAATCAATTACAATGGAGAAGGTTCCCGAATCTGGCACTGATTCTTCCGTCCATGCCACTTTCAGACTTATCTTAGAAGAACCTACTTCTTCAAATTTTATACCTCTGAAAGATGCTATTAACAAATCAGTCATGCTGGAACCATTTGATTTTCCAGGAATGGTTGTAGTGCATCAAGGAAAGGGTAAAAATCTTGCGATCGCAAACTCTGACAGTGGGGGCTCTTCTGTTTTCCGTTTGGTTAAAGGATTGGATGGGAAGGCCGGAACGGTATCCTTGGAGTCACAAAATCAAAAGAACTGCTTTGTATTTAGTGGGTCGAAATATAGTCCAGGTGCAAGCCTTAAGCTCAGCTGCAATTCTGGGTCATCCAATGCTGGTTTTAATGAGGCAACCAGCTTTATATTGAAATCGGGAATGAGTGAGTATCATCCTATCAGCTTCGTAGCAAAAGGGGCATATCGGAATTTTCTTCTTTCACCATTACTGAGCTTGAGAGATGAATCGCATAATGTTTATTTCAACATTCAAGATTAATTAAGTTCAGGCAGGGAAGTTTGAAGGCTAGTGTTACCACAATAGCACCCAATAAATTTCTTTTTCATTTTGCTTATCTGAGTGTAGCAGCTACTATGTTAAATTCCTGAACAACTTTCGTGCTGCAGGCACAGGCTGATATGGTGTTGGTTTGAGGCTTTGAACAAGGCTCAAAAGAGTCTGATCAAGGTCCTGCCAAGTAGAAAAATATAGTAGGGAGAATGGTAAATCATGGCAATGTTCCTCTAATGATGTAATTCTGTTTTTCTTCCTTTTATTTTTGAGTTCTATACTTGTACCTTAAATTATCCAGATTCTCTGTCATTCATGCCCATGCAATCAAGAAGATTCAGAGAAGTTATTTACAAGACAACATGACAATTTGTCCCAAGTGTGCTTCGTTTTCAAGTCTCCAAAAATACTTTGGGAAGAAATCGTTTTGAGTTCATTTTAAATTTTTGAGCATGTTAACCCATGTTTCTCTTTTCCCTTTCCTGATGATTGGGGCTTGTGTAGGGTTGAATTCTATCTATGGGTGTAGTATACCTTACAAAAAAAAAATGTTTATCAGGTAGAGAACTAGTTTTGAACTCAACCCTCAAAGCTGATGGGACTGTTTTTGTGGCTTTTGCCTGTACTACTTTCTTTGTGTGCGGTTAAGTATGTGTAATTGCCTAAGGTTCTAGTTTTGCTTGAAAGAAAAAAGGGTAGAGGAAAGCTTGGAAACATTCATGGGTTATCCTTTCAAAATAAATAGAATTACTTCCAAAATGCTAAGGGAAGGACGCCCAAGTGAGTAGAATTAATATTACAACCAATTCACACAGTCAAGACTTCGAAATTATTTTAATAATTGGTTCACACTTCACTGAATAATAATTATGTAAAAACAAAAATAAATATCACAACCAATTCACACAGTCAAGACTTCGAAGCATTGAATTCACCCTTGCAAAATCCATGATAATGGCGAAGATGTTCATAAGGAGAGAAGAGCAGAGAGAGAACGACGGTTTGAGAGGTCGTCTGCGGCGGCGTGAGATTACGGCCGTCGAAGGGTAGGAGTCGTCGGGGATGGTCTTCGTCGGCGTCCGGACAGTGTTTACTGGCGTCATTGGTTTGATCTGCTGATCGAGAGGGGATGGAGAGAGTGAGGCGTGGCTCCTTTTTTTTTTTTTTTTTTTTAATTGCCTGGACACATATAAATAAAAGGGATCTCTATTGGCACCCCAATACTTGTTTTTCATCCATTTATTTTACATGTTAAGATTTTATGAAAAATATAAAAGATTTATGTTAAAATTGATTACGTAATTACTAAAAAATATCATTTTGAATAACTTTGTAAAAGAAACTTTTTTCAAAATTTATCATTTAAGTGGACTTTTTATCCATTTATGAAATAAAAATTGTAAATGAACCAAAAATCCATTTAAACGATAGATTTGAGAAAAGCTTTCTTCTACAAAGTTGGTCAAAATGAAATTTTCTAATGAACATGGTAACCAATTTTTATGAAAACTTTTTTTTATTTTTCATAAAACCTTAAATTGTAAAACACGTGGGGATGAAAAGCAACCGATTTTTATGAAAACTTTTTTTTATTTTTCATAAAACCTTAAATTGTAAAATACATGAGGATGAAAAGCAAGTCTTGGGGTGCCAATAGAAGCTCCCATAAATAAACCACTGCTTAAAAAAATAAAATCACAATACAAATGAAAACGTAATTACCAAACACACTTTATTTTACATTGATAGTGCTATTATTAACAGCGCTTTCAAACCGACATAAAATAAAATAAAAAGTTAAACACGCTATCAAATCCCGGCAGTACTACTGACGCTTTCTAAACACGTTAGAAACGCATTGATAGCGCTATTGATAAAAGCGCTTTCAAACCTTTTTTTGTTTTTTAATTTTCAGTACGGCTTTTTGTTGACCGTATTTCGCTGCGTATACATAGTGAAAGCGTGTCTGTAACCAGGAAAGCAGCTGGCGACGAAGGCCAATCGGAAGTCGGCTCCGGGTACCGGAGGAGTGAAGAAGCCGTACAGGTTCCGGAAAGGGACGGTGGCGCTGAGGGAGATCAGGGAGTAGCAGAAGAGCATGGAGCTGTTAATTCGAAGAAAACATTCAGCTTGCGAGAAGGCTCACAAGAGTACATCTCTCTGTATTTCTTGGGATCGCATGATCCCATATTCCCATCCATTTTTTGTTGAACCAATTCCTCTGCTTGCAAAACCCCCAGGGCCCTAGACCTGGCCCAAATTCACATGGCCATCAAATCTAATACGGGCCCTATCCAGCCCAATCCTCATTACGTGGGCCGAACGGCATTTCTGTAGCTTGCTGGACTATTTCTATTTTCAACTCGGATACTATACAATACTAATCTAGGGTTTTAGGGTAGTTTTTCGGCTCTGAAACTGAGAGAGAGAAAGAGACCAACTTCAAAGCCCGCAACAATGGTGGAAAGATCCAACAAAGGAAGAAAAGAAGAGGTTGTCACCAGAGAATACACCATCAATCTCCACAAACGCCTTCATGGATGGTACTGCCTTCTCTATCTAATAATTTTTTTATTTTTTCATACTTTCCCTTCGATTCGTCACCTACTCCAGCTGAGTGGAAAATTTTCGCATATTATGATGGTCGACTTATATATAAGTCCATTGATCTTTACGTATATGTATGTGTATAATTTACGGTACAAATACGACTCTGTTGGTATAAATGTGGATGTATTTTGAGTTTAGTTTGATGAAATGTAGTTTCAAGAATTTGTGCGTGTGCGTGTGTGTGTGTGTGTGTGTGTGTGAGATTTAGGTTTGATCAGTTTATCCCATTTTTATGTTGGTGTGAAATGGTAAAATTCTTGGATTACCAAATGCAAAGGGCCAGGTTGGAGTTTTGAGAGTGCTCAGTCTGTACTAAAAACTAGTCAAGACTATATCCAGCTCACCCCTCCTAATGTCCCGCTTAACGAGACTGGGCAATGACCTTTCTAGGACAATGAGAGGGAACCCATAATGCGTTCCAATAATAAACCTGTTATCTCACATGAGGTTGAGACCCACATGCACGTGCAATTCATGTGATCATACGGGAACTTATTATTGGTTCCTAGCATTGCTCTTTTTATAATTGTCTGTTGGTAAGTAGATGCACTCTAGAGTCAAATGTAACATAGACTTGAGAATTTCCCATCTTGTTGATAGTTCTGGCAGTTATAAGTCCATTGACTTGAGTCTGCATGTATAGACTCCCGTACATATGCGTATACATATGATTTCATACTTGATTGATTTCTTGCATTTATGGTCATTGGTCAATTAAGAATTTAAGATGGTTTGAGTTAAACTGTAATGTAGATCTAAGGTTGAGAATGAAGTGCAAGAACTTCTATTAATGTACAGTTAAGAGGAAATTCTAGAGTAATGCTATTACCCCAACTTTTACCTCAACTCTCTTGAACAAGGTGGGATCCACATGGGTTCCAAATGAGTGTGGTTCCCTCCCCATGTGAGATAATTAGGGTAAAAGTTGGGATTTGGAGTCGTGCAGTATTTGCCACAATTTTAACTAGGTTAAGGAATAATCAGCAAAAAAGAATGATTATACTTTTAATATCACCACTAAATATTATTAATGTTTTGAAATAATTTAAACCGTGTTATTTGTTTGTTTAATTGTTTAGACGGGCAGTGGCTATTGGAAAAATTGTTCTGGAAGAAGTTTCTTCGTTGACACTCTGTTTATCTTGATGGTTATTTTACTTTAATTCTTCTTCATTATGGTTCAGAAATCAGAATATATGACTCTTGCTAACATTTGATTTTTTTGAGGAAAATTTCCATGGAAATGTTGATTGTCCAAACAGAGTCTAGGTTGGTTAAAGAGATTCTGCTAAATTACATTTAAATAGTAGTATGGGAACTTTGAAGGCCACATTTTGGTGACCTCGTATTTCTGTGGATTATGTTCATTGTGGTACTGAATGTAGTGCAGTAGTGGATTTTATTCATTTCTTTGCATCTGTAGTTGGGTGTTCATGAGCACTAGATTGTTAACCTGTGGGCTATGGCATGTTGTAAATAGGAAGGATACTCCTGGAATTTGCTGGGTTTTTCATTTCATTTCCTCCCACAGGCTTTAACCTTTGTAACTCTGTTCTTATATTCACTTTTGGCACTGTTTTAAAGCCTTACTTATGAGTTTGAAGCTACGCGACTATGAATTCTTTATTTTACTGCGCATTAGATGTGTAGCTTCTGTGTGCACACGAAAATCATCAGGCTATGTTCTTGGATTGATTAGAGTAATTAAAAGTCAGGCAACGATCAACAAGTGTAACTCGGTTTCTAATCCAATATATCTGCATTTTTGGGGTTTGTCACTTGATTGAATGCGAATCTGATCATTGCATCCTTTTACCATTGGTAATGTGACGAAAACTAGCTTTAAGCTACTAAAGAAGAATTTCTTGTGTATGGATTATGCAGTGAGTTTATGGATTGAATCAGGGAATTGCAATAAGGTCCATAGGGTGATCGATGAGCCTCAATTCCAACTCAACTTGAAAAAGAAGCCGAGGGTGTGATCTTGTTCTGAACCCAGACAAATGAACTATAAGTCTAGCCTATTTGCCTTACCATATTGAAAATTGATTTTACATTCTGATGTCAAATGTCACACGAGTGAGGTCTCGTGAGCAAAATCTACACGTGTGCATATGCATGTAATATAGTAATGTGGGCAAGGTTTTATCTTGGAGTGTGCAAAAGATTCCTTTCAGTGATGGGACTCCTCTTATTTAATGCAAACTTATGTCTACCCAAATATACATAAAATGCGTCACGTGTATTGTCTGTGCTAGTTTTAGAGTGGCCGCATTAAAGATGAGTTTGAGTCATTTTAATTTCGCTATTAACTGATAAGGGTTCCTTCTCCTCACAACCACAAATTCTTGCAGACAATAAGGTAAAAATATAGTTCTTTCGGGTAGGGTGGGGGGAATTATTGTAAGGTAGTTAACCCAATCTTGTGTTCATTCGTCTTGCCAACACCTCCCCCAAAAATAAATAAATAAATAAATAGGGCCCCATCTAGATCAATGTTCAAAAATTCAAACAAATCTTTAAGATCCACGTGAACATTGGAATGCGCCTCTGTGTCTCTTTCATTCATAGAGTGACAGATAACTCTTGACCATCATGGTCGCTGCAAGGCTATCCAAGGCATTTTGGCTATGAACCAGGAAACCACACATGTGCCAACGTATCATGTTTGGCTTATGTAAAAAATTAAAATTAATTATAAAAATAATTAAGATCTCATCAAATGCTCCAATTAAAACTTAAACTATAAAAAATAGTTAAAAATTAATTAAGATTTTAATTTCAAACTATAAAGATAGTTGATAAATAAATAAATAAAAGGCACGTTAATGTTTCTGATGGGGCAGCCATAATTCCATAATATTAATAATATCTGGTTTTCTCAAAAAATGATTAGGTATGTGTGGATCATCAATTAAACATACAATCATAAGAAGCAATAATTTCAAAATTAAGAGAGACCACACCACACTTACATGGAGTCAACCATCGTCACATCAAATAAAATTCATATGACCCACCAAATTTAGGTGATAACAATGAAAAAGGTGGCTTGTTGGGATGTGACACAAATTACTGGTTCACTCAATTTCCAAACTCATGCAAATTACGTGCATGAACCTTCCAAATTTCCATAACAACGTAATTATACATAACACAAATATTATATCAATTAAACACTTTTTCTTCCCTCTTACACGCATGATACAAACATATATATTCTTGAGATATATAAATCGGTTAATTAGACCGAACAAACCGTTTCGTATTGATTGATACCCCTATCTAACAAGCTCTAAGTGGCTTCCCACATAGACAATCATTGTATAGGAACGACGACGCTTCAAGATGGTCGAACGGCGATCCGGCCGGGATCGGGCCACACAAGTGGTTGTGACTCAAATCCAAGTGCCCGATAAACGATGCCATGGCTATCGATTTTGGTATAGATCCCTTCAAATTATTATGCGACAAATCGAGCGCTGTAAAATACGATCGGGGACCAAAAGCATCTGGTATTTTGCCCCCGATTGCGTTTTGGCTCAAATTTAATATGCTTATACCCGAGTTAATTATACTCGGGGGTAAATTACCTGATATTTTATTACAATCGAGATTTAATGTGGCTAAAACCGGCATTTTGCGAAATACGTCGGGGAGCGGGCCGGATATCTTGTTCAAAGAAAGATCCAAGTCGGCGAGTCGGTATATATTAGATATCGAACTCGGAATCGGACCAGTGAGTTGATTCCGACTCAGTAAAGCGCGACTCAGCATGGTGAGTCGACCGATGTCACGTGGAACCTCGCCGGAGATTCTGTTGTTCCGGAGATCGAGGTGCATTAAGCTTGACAGTCCGGCGATCGACGGCGGGATCGTGCCGGAGATGAGGTTGTCGGCGACGTTGAGCACCGTGAGTCGCCGGAGATTACCAATGTCAGCTGGAATATCGCCGGAGATTTTGTTTCCGATGAGATCGAGGATACGAAGGAATGGCAGTCTGGTGATGCACCGGGGAATCTCCCCGGAGATTCCTTTCCAGTCGGCGATGATGATACTCGAGAGGCGGTTCAGCCTACAGATGGCCGGCGAGATCGAGCCGGTCATGAAACCGGTGCGGTGAGCTTTTTCGAAGATCGGGTCCTCGGACTCGCCCCGGAGGTTGATGTCGGCGACTCGGCGAGTCATCGGGTCGCAACTCACGCCGTACCAGTTGTGGCAACAGTCGTTGCCCGTCCACGAGTTGAAGATGCCCAAGTAGGGCTCGTGGAGGGCTGCCCTGAAGGCCAGCAGTGCTGCTCGGTCTGACGGCGGGCAAGCATTAACGGCGGAGGTAGCGGCGACTAGTAGAACCGTTAAGATGGAAACCAGATCCATCTCTAATTCTCTCTCTAAAACTCTCTCTCGATCTCTCACTATATATACATATATGATACTCTTTCTCTCTCTAAAACACACACATACACTCTCTCTCTCTCTCACTGTCTCACTCTCACCGACTTGGTAGTGTAACAGTAGAGCTGGCTTCGATGGGGTTTGAAGCATGGGAATGTTGTCACCTCTTATATAGTCAAATGAATTTATTGGGACGATTTTACCCTTAACGTACAGTTATTATTGTGGGCATACAGATCATGCAACATGGGGCCGGGAAGGGATAAGCATGAGTGCAAAAAAATAAAAATAATAATAATAATAATATGACGACGGTGGGAGGCATGGGTGGTGGTGTATTGCGGCTGCGTGGCAGTCCTAGGTCCAGGTCTTCAGGTATCGGCCTGGTAAGATTGTTCCCTGGCCCATTGGTGATTTAATCCAACTATAGCAATTTCATTTGTTGGAATTATATAATACAGCAATTTATGTGATTAGGATCGGTATAAATGAATACTCGTAGTGTGTTTTAATTCAAAAATTATGTCACAATACCAATTACATAAAGAGTGGACTTACGATTTTTTAGGCTTTACATATAAAAAGAGAAAAATCTTAAATCTAATTTTCCGCTCTCTCTTGCGTTGTCCAAAGGAGCCCTAGTCGAATTTATTATATTTTAATTCCTATTTATTTGGGCAAACAACTAGTCGAATTTATTATAAACATTAAGTAAAGTAACTTTATCCGTATCAAATGATTAATCGAATTGAAAATTTGAGTATATTATTGGCTAAGAAAAAATATATGCATACAACTATTACACGTGATCAAATAGAGAATGAAGTTGTTGGAATTTTTTTCTTTTTTAATATTCTCTCAATTAAAAAACTCATATACAAATATAGTATTTGATGATGAATAAGCAAACAAGAATTTGAACCCAGGCATAGTTAAGTACAACGGTTGGATGCTTTAATCTTTACCATCCAACATAGATAGTGTGTGGGAATATTTCTGAACCGAGGAACCAGTTTGGGTTAAAGAGTTCAAACCAGAATTATTGATACGTGGCAAAGGCAACTTAGCCAGATCCTTTGCAACGCACGTGATCTCCCAGTTGGGGGCCTTACACTCAACTCGGGACATCTATCCCATAAATCATACTACAATCCAAATTCTACTACAGTCCAAAACTGTTACTACAGCTATAATTCCTGACACAGCGGTTACAAGAAATCATAGTTCTTTACCCAACCATGATCAATAAACCATGATCAGACGGTTATTGGCTAACCATGGTCAGATCTGACCTAACCAAAGCAGTTACCTAACCTCACATGGTCAGTCTGTACAGGTTGATATATATAGAATACGATACAGCCAAATAAAGTAAACTACAGTACCCTAATCCTCTGAAATTCATCTTATTCCTTGTCTCTTCCTTCATAAACGACTTCCGACTTAAGCATTAGAGAGGGTTTGGCCAAAACCCACCTTGACCTACCCTCTGACTTTGTTTCTAAGCTTGTGAATGCAAATCCACGAGCGAGAAGAAGCTCCTTCACCATCATCAGATCTCGGGGAGCAGATTTTACCCCGTACAAATAGTATCTTCAAGCTAGTTGCCTGAATTGAAAGGGGGATTAAGTTAGGACTTAGGACATTAAAAAAAGAGATGGTTAAAAAAAAATTGGGTCGGTCCACACACAAGTCTGGCTCATGGTCCCTAGTAGCTAAAGCCCTGAATCTGTGTCTCCCCTACTAAAATCACTCATCTGATCCCAGTCTATTTTAATAAATGCACTATGAACAATTATAGAATGGGCATTCAAAATGAGTGATCTGGAGTTATTCTGTATGGTTCAGTTCCCCTATCACCACACTCTGCAAATTGGTCCCTACCAAAATGGAGATCATTAATGTGGGCCATTGATATAACAGATGAGGATCAAGTGAGGACAAACCGTCAGCTGCCCATGTTAGGATGATATCAAACAAACAAGATATGTGAGAGTTTGGCAGCCTGTAAAATTTAATTTTTAATCAAGGCAAAATATTGGTTTTTACAAGTGTAGTTTGTGTGATTTAACTCATAAGAAATGCCTTGAAAATGGTGAATTCAAATTTAACCTACCGAGGCTTAATGTTTGGTAGAGAACCCAATGCTTGTTTTCATGATTCTTTAATTCGGAGCCACTGGAAGCCTCCTCTGGACTATGGTCCCCATCACAGATGTGGCCTCCAGCATTATTTACCCTCTTCTGAAAAAAGTCAAATAATAGATGTGATGAGGAGAGTTTTTACCCCACCAAAAAGGCCAAAAAAAGGTGTCTACGATATGCCTTTTTTGGAACTTTTAGAAAGGCCTAATAATAAAAACAAACCTAATTGATCAACACCAAGCCTATGTCATCATGTGAAAAAAATGTAAAATCTAGATGGGCATGTAAAAAATATCACTTAGTATCATATGATGAGATATTCTTTCTTAAAATTTTAAGAAAACCCAATCATGATTTAATTTCCTTAATCATAAATTCGTATAAAGTTGGATTTTCTTAGATTATGTGGTAGCATGATAAGAGCACAGATTCAATGCTTAGTTCATCAATGTTATTGGATCACGTTTTGGACAGGTTTTGATTAAAAGTTAAAAAAAATTGTTATTAAAATGATCAAAATGATTTTAGTAAATAATTTTTTTAATTTTTAATCTGAATCATCCAAAAGCATAATCCACCACCCATACCTGATGAGCTATATTACGTGCTGAGTTCTTTGAGCTCAGCACTGAAATCTTTGGTAGCGTGGTAGTTACCAAATCATTTTGCTTTCAGAAACACACAGGAAATGCATAAACAAACCAAGGTAAAATGGGTAATGATTCTCCTAAGATTTTGCACATGCTCTGACACCTTTAGCTGGCCTGCAAAATATTGGAACCTTTGTTGGATAAAACTGTGATCTAGTATATATATATTATATATTACATATATTTTTGTGACGAGACATGTTTTATATTGCCATTTTGGAAAGGGGAAATTAATGATTCAATAAAGGTGAGAATGGTGTAATAATTCTCACAAGATTTTGCACAAGAGCTGACAAATAGCTGCCTAGCTGGCATACAGTAAGACCATAATGGTAAAACCGGAATGGTCACACCCAAAAACAGTTGCACCTCCAATTTTATGATTGGCATTAGAAGTGAAAAATGCGCAGGATCCCACCCGTTTTTTAACATATTACTATGGAATCAAAAAGTTCACATTTTTTTTTTTTAACAATAAAAAAAAAGGGTATTATTTTAAACCTTTTTTAGGGATACCAACCTTGGGCTCTGCCTGGCTAAACCCATTTTCTTAAGAAAGTGTGATGCAGCTTTGAAAGTGCTCCAACAGCCCACCTTAAAAGAAACCCGCCATGGTTATAAGCCCATGGTCCTTTTCTTCTCTTCTTGTTTTAAAATAACCAAGAAGCTGTATCAACCGATTTTTGGAACAAAATTTCACTTCACTGAAGTAATTATCCCCTAACACAATATTTAAAATAATTTATTAATATCCAACTGCCTTAAATTAGCATTTACACTATACAACAAATTTTCCTAGAACTGACACCACATGCATACGCAGATACCTTGGAGATGCATGTGCAGTGCGAGAAACATGGGCTGTCCCCTCCTTATTCTCGGTGGTCTCATGAGTATGACCTAAAGTCGCGCAATGTTTGCCTGTTTTGGTGTAATTTTTTGACCAGATTGAGAAATTCATGCAAAAATTCATGAGAGAATCTTAAATATTTAAGTGTCTTAGTCGGTTACAACCTTTACTCCCACATCTCTTTCATGTGGGCAAGATCAGAACCACCGAAAACCGAGAAGCAGGACCAAGAAAATGTCGAGCTCAAAATAATTTACGCCCTTTTCATGCACAAAACGATGAACTGAATTCAAATAAAACCATATTGTCATTGTAACCACTGTGGGACAGAGGACGTTGATTGGATTCTACCTAAAGATGTATACGGATTACAATAGAAGGATACAGCTTTTGTGCAAAATTTTTATGCAAGCTAATTTATCAAATAATGAGTGGAGCTTGGCCACATCAGTTTTTTGGATTCCGTTAGATCTTGTGGTTTTGATAGCTTTTAAGAATTATGTCAAAATTTGTGTACAAGAGTTGAGCCTGATGATCCTGACCCTTGTGCTAGATTCTCATCCTTTGATTTAATCAAGCATGAAATTATTTATTTGTAGAAAGGAGTTTCTAAGAACTGCATTCTAAATCAAGACTTCCACAACAATATATCCTAGGTTTCTATGGTACCCCCCCCCCCCCCCCCCCCTCTCTCCTCTTTGGACCGATCATCAAATTAAAAAAGCATTGCGACTCAACCAATTTGGAGCAACCTAACTTCAGATGAATGCTGTAATCAACTCACAAATCATTAATTGACCTTATCATTTCATGTAAGAGAAAATCAATCTTAACCCAATCACAAAAAAGTTACGAATACCATAGTCTCTCCTATAAACCACTTTTCCCACAACCACAGCAATTGACAAACCCCCATCATAGCATAGAGGAGCACTTTGGTTGTTTTGCCAAAAGGAAAGAGAGGGTTTCGCAACTCAGCTACTTCGAACATTCAAAATAATAATAGCAGCACTCCACTGCACCATGATGTGATATGCTTTTTCGTCTAGTCAAATTTACAAGACAATTTGGCATACCTTTTTCATATAAACGGGAAAAGCTCCAAACTTTCTGTGTTCCCAACTTGCAAATCCATGTTCCTTTCATGTTCTTGATCCTCCAACATCTCACCATAGCATTCTATACATCATTTGGTGATATCAGCACGCCTTGACTTGTTATAACAACCGTGACTGGAAACAACCAAAAGAGAGGGTATTCCAGGTCTACCAGATCAAATCCTACTTGAGACAAATGAACCCCAAACTGAAGGTCAACCATTAGAAGAAGAAAAGGAAGAGGAAGAAGAAGAACAACAACAACAACAACAACAAAATGAAATGAAAGCTAACTAATTTAACATGGCATGATAGAAACACAAGCTAGTAAAAAAACTTTACTCTATTTTCTCTAACTTTTGATGGGCGCCAGATACATAAACTTGAATCTTTGCTGATTTCACAAAGAGTGTCATTCTTCATACCAATCTGAGCTTGACATATAACCTTGTCTCCCCCTGAAAAATGGTGAAGCACTCTTCCAACAGTCCGATAGCAGTTAATGTGCACACAAGCTTTTACAACAAACTTAAATCTCAAGCTAACGAGGGAGATGTTTCTCAGGCAAATATGTGGAAGCCATATTATGAAACTGTGTTGATGTGACATTATGAAACACTGTTGGAACCACATTGTGCAACTGCGCCGCCATGACATCTGGCACCATACCAAGCAACTGTGCTGGCCTCAAGTTGGACAGCTCCTGCCACATGAATATAAGGACAATCACATTATAAGAAACACATGACATTACTAATCCTAACTAAGCTGTGTGACTCACACATGCGCAGTCCTGCCAAAAGCATAAAAAGACATTGACGTTTAAGAAATGCATGCTGTTAACATACATATATATATATATATATATAATACATAATTGCAAACATACACATAGATATATCCCTGAAATTGCTTTACTAACGCTTGTGCATAGAGTCCACGCTTGTATAAACTAATAGCAATCAGATTAACCCATGCCTAACATGTGAGGGAATGAAGCAGAGGTGAATTTGATGGATATCATCTTGTGTTTAAGTAAAAACAAGTCCTGAAACTTAACCCTTTTCAGTATGATACACTGGGATGCACTTTGCATTCTTTGCATTCTTTGCATACGCACTATGGTCACTCATGACTTCATGACTTGAGATAAAATTGACAGCATATGTTTTCTTGAGTTCAATTAAGTGTTCATCGGCCTAATTGTTCCAATTACTAGAATAAGACTCTAGATGATATCATTATCGTATAACTTATACAACCCGTATCAGATAAGCAGCCAAATCCATATTTCCAATGACAAGAATAAGACTCTAGATGATATCATTATCGTATAACTTATACAACCCGTATCAGATAAGCAACCAAATCCATATTTCCAATATATTGTGGAGAGAACTAAATATTGCATGCTTTGAGTAACACCAAAACCATCAAAAGTTAATGCGATTAAGTGAAGTTGGACCAAAAAATGTGAATCCAACTTTAAGAAAATTAACCAGAATTATAAGCACACTGCTTAAATCAAAACAGAATTCAAATGTGGTTATGACAAACCATTTCGTGAAAGCTGTCTTGTGTCCCAACAGTCACAACTTCCTGTTCCAAAGATATCTGTTACACACATGAAGTATCCTTTACTTATAATTTCATAGAGAGCAGCTTCTAACAGCAACAAAACTATAAATAACTCAAACTCACTAACCTTTCCCTTTTTGCTTGCATTATTGTCATTACTTGCCATGTCCTTCCCAACCTCAGCTCTCCTAGGAGCCTTATTTGTACTGGTCACCTTAGGATCTGGAACCTTGCCTCTAGCTGCTGTATTGCTGCCCTGATTCACATCCTCGATGCCACAAATGGCATAAGTTACTGAGGTTGTGGGTCTCCCATCGTTCTCGACGGAGTTATTCATGCTTGCACATTGCTTCAAAGCTTCTTTTATGGCACATAACGCAATATTGTAACTCTCTTGAGACAACGAACCTTCTTCACCCAATATAATGGCTCGTCGACATAAATCATTGTATCGGCGGACCTTAGATTGCACCTCATCCAATCTTTCAGTAATGGCATACCTGCTCCTAGCAGCATTTGTCCACCGTTGCAATATATACTTAGATGGGATGCTGAAAACACCAGACATTTGGAGAACAACAATTGCATGCCTACAGAGATAACCTCTGTATTCGAACGAATGACATGAACAATATATATCCAATTTTGATTCATTCAATTCCACCATGAAAACTTGGTTATCTTCAAAGTCTTTAACAGAATACGTTACAGTTGTCTCCACTTCATTTTCTTTCTTAAGATGACAAGCAGCTGCTCCCAACACCTCAACTTGGAATTTCTTGAATATTTCATGAGTGTAAACTGATGACATTTGTTTCTCAAAGGGTGACGGAGACTTTAATTCAGGTGTTTCATGCCATGCATCAAAATCTGCTTTGGCTTCCTCCTCATATCTATCTTCAAAAAGTACTTTGTATTGTTCTATAAACTCTTTCACTGATGTTTCCCCATGCACATATTTGTCAAACAAAGAATTCAAAGTTTCAGATCTTGAACTTGTAGACAACCCAGCAAAAGATACATCTCTCATAAAACTAGGAACCCATCGTGCACGATCTTCATACAATGATTGAACCCATTCATCTGCTCTAACATTAAATCTGTCAAGCAATTTCCACCATCTCTTTTCAAATTGTTCCTGAGTCCACGACCTATAAATACATTTGTTAAATTTTACCATAAAATCATCATGCCAAATGCTTAAATAATCAAGCGTTCTGGGGATCTTTTCCAACACATGCCACAAACAAAAACAATGACGTGATTCAGGAAGGACTGCTGCAACAGCTACTTTTATGGCATTGTTTTGGTCAGTGAGTATCACTCGCGGAGCTCGTCCGCCCATTGAAATTAGCCATGTTTGCATTAACCAAACTAATGTAAACACTGTCTCATCTGCAATCAATGCACAACCGAGCAACGTGGGTTGAATATGATGGTTCACTCCAACAAAGAGAACTAATGGTAATTTATACTTATTTGTGAAATATGTAGTATCAAAAGAAACTACATCGCAAAAATTTGTATAATCATCCATGCCTTTGGCATCAACCCAAAACACATTCCTCAATCGGTGCTCTTCATTTAAATCCACTGCATAAAAGAATTTCGGATTCTCCTCCTGCATATGCATAAAAAATTCGAGCAGCACCTGAGCATCTCCAGCTTCTAAAGTCAAAAACCGCCCCTTATCATGCTGATTTCTCATATGACTCTCTAAAAACTCAACATTTTGATATGCACTAAATTGTTTGGACCCTGCTGATAAGATCTTCCGTTTTCGTATACGAACATCATTCTTAAGCGGATCGACATTCCTGTGGCTTCGAAAGAAATGAGCTTGGGCCGGTAAGAGCTCATGATTATGCTCCTTTACAAAACCACAAATATACCATTTTCCATCAGCTTGCCTTCTCTTCACATGCATGCTTGCTTTACAACCTATCTTTGGAGAAGGTCGCGGGTTAATGGCATCATCAGACTGTTGCTTGTTTCCATATCTTATGCATGAAAATCTCGCATCAATAAATTCCTTTGATGACCTAGAGCGACGACTGCTCAATTTAGCAGTGCCAAACCCAACAGACTTAGCATATTCTTTATAAAATAAATATGCAGCCTCGTGCGATTCAAATTCCATATCATCACGAGGCTCTAAAATTGTACTCCCCATAATGAGATTAGACTCCATTATAGTATTCAGAGAAATCGATCCACTTTGTTTCAACTCCAAAATCGGCTCATGTTTGGCCTCACGTCTTTGTCATTACAAACCAAATATATTGTTCAGAATCTCTCCCTGTGAACAGAATATAAGTTTTTGTCCCAACAATTCCATTGCCGCCGACATACCTGAAATGAAAAACCAAAAAGGATTATCAATTAAAATTAGTGTAAGATCAAATCTACAAGTCTATAAGCAAGTTTTAGTTCTCTAATTTGATCCTAAGACGCATTTATATCAATAAGAAATCCCGTATAACAAAAATTTTAATTAAAAAAAAAAAACAGATCTCAATGACCATTTCACTCCATCTACTACATGATAGATGTATGTTGGTCAAATCACTCCAGTAGAACTTCTCCATTTCATCCATCTTGCTCCAATTATATATGAAAGACCATCTTCCACGTCCTAATCTATGCAGATGATGGATGCAATAGAACAAAAGTGATTTCTATTAGGAATAACCAAAAACCAGTCCCATTTGAAGGGAAAGAACCTCTGGTTGCATGGGAATTGATCACAACCAATATTCAATTGGTTATGATCAAAAATCAAAACCCACTTCCTCTTACAACTTTTACAGTGCTAGTACATACAAAATCAAACATCTCCTCGAAAACTACCCTGCCTTAACCCTAAAGGCCTAAACAATCCTCAATGGCTACTTTTCTAAGACAATCACCCAGCAACCTTGACCTGGGAACCTAAATAAAGATATTGCATTCAAGCAAGACCATGCATATTTGCATCAATTAGCACAAAGCAAACATCATTTCTTATAAATAATTATAGACTTGCGGAGCATCTCAATGTCTCATAGGAATTAAACAAGTTGTGTTTTATGTAGAATTCGAAGCGTATGCATAGTGTCTCCATATCATTCAAATACACATACTTGTTCTTCAAACCTTAATTAAAATTAAAGTGCTTTAGATATATTGTTAGTTCTATTTTATTGGGTAAATTGTAGAAAACCTCCTTGAAATTTAGGTCAGATTTCATTTTATTTATTTTATTTACTATTTATTTTTTTTTTTTTTGATGAAATAGGTAGTTACAACGTGAAAAAATGAAACCCTTTTTTATCAACATTGAATCTCATTGACTATTTTAGCACAGCCATCTTTTCATTTCAACTACAATTTCAGCTTCCAATAACCATCAACCTCATAATATAATTATGGGCCAGGCTATTGCCATCACATAAAATACTCTAAGCCCCCCTTAATTTATATTTTTTAAGGTTTTATGAAAATATAAAAGGTTTTTACGAAAATTAATCACGTGGCCTAATAGAAAACATCATTTGGACAAATTTGTAGAAGAAATTTTTTTCAAAATCAGTCATTCAAATAGAATTTTTGGCCATTTTTCATGGAAAATGTAATAGAGATTATAAATGACTAAAAAGTCCACTTAAATGACAGATTTTGAAAAAACTTTATTCTACAAAGTTGTTCAGAATGATATTTTCTAGTGGACAACACAACTAATTTTCGTAACAACCTTTCATATTTTTCATAAAATCTTAAAAAGTGTAAACTAATGGGGGACTTAGATTACTTTATGTGGTGGCAATAACTTCCCTCTATATTTATTAATTTATTTGTGAAAATAACGAAATATTTCAACTTTAATAGGCAATTAGAGTGTAAAATATGCTGAGTGATTTTGGGGAAATGAATTCATTCTCAAGAGATTCGTTTCTTCAGTTTAATGTTAAGAATAGCTGAAAAAACCTATTTGAACAAAATGCTTATAAGAAGCAAATTCAAGAGAACGTAATAAATACCTGCAAAAGTGATCAAATCAAATACGTTCGAGCAATCTCTCTGAATATACGATGAATTTCAAACCAATTAGGGTTTCAATAGAAGAAAACTGAATTCTCCTAGCGAGAGAGGCAGACAGACGGACGACAGAGAGAGGGCTTTATTGTGTCTGGTTAGGGTTTTCTGTGTGAAGAAGAGAGGGAAATGAAGAACAGAAGAGGGGAAGAAGGAGAGTGGGATTTGATGATTAGTTTTCGAGACTCGCTTTGTGTTTCATCGAAAAGCCACTCGTTTTGTTGGAACGACACGTGTTGACAAGTAGGTGTTTTGGTAATTTAAGGAGTGATGTGGAGGGTAAATTTGCTAGTACAGTGCGAGTGAAAACGCAAGTGGGGAACCCATCCAGAGGTTTGATCCGTACATATACGAGGGAACTCTGTGTTTCAGTCTCCACTCTGGAGCAAATCAGAGAGTACTCTATTGAAATTTCATCATCATTAATAATTTTTAAAAAAAATTTATTTCTAATCACAAATTTTAGCATTTTAAACCATTTTGTGTTAACAAAAAAAAAAAAAAAGGGCAAACTACGTATTAATGTCATTAATTTTATCCCAAATTTCAATGTTGTGTATGAATTTTTAATTTGCACAATTTAATACACTAACTTTGCATTCATGTTTTAATGTGGGAAAACGTAGAACGGTCGTTTGGTTCTAACAGAAAAAGCTGATGTAGTGGCCAACCGATGCTGACGTGGCATCTCTTAACCCATTTTTTTCCATTTTCATCTCACGTGCACAGCACGTAAGAATAGTTTACCTAAATAACCCATTTTCTAGTGTGCATTTACAAAAATAACCTTAGTCACATGATTATCCCTCCCCTTCCACAATTTGTCTATTCCTTCCCTCTTAACCCCCATTCCGACAATCTCCATTTTTTCTGGCAATCTCCATTTTTTCCGGCCATCACCATCACCAACACCCACCAAAACCCCATCTCCGATTCTTTCTCCAACCCCCAACAAAAAGCCCATCTCCGACTCCCTTTCCGATAAAACCATCCCCTATTTCCTCTAGCTTTCATTGTCAAGAATAGAGGTGTTCTTTACACAAATTTGCACACACAAAAAAAGGGTGCAAAATTTAATAGATCTAAACTAAAACCCTCAAAAATTGAAAAGAAAATTTTGCTACAAAACAACTCCTGGTCCATCACCCACCGTCGTCACCTATTTCAGCACCGCCATCACTGTCACCAACACCCACCAAAACTCCATCTTCGGCTCCTTCTTTAACCCCCACCAAAACCCTATCTCCTCATCACAATCGAGAGACTCCACCATCGACCAAGATCATAGGCAAAACTCTTTGCCACTATCGATTCCCATCGCTAATCAAACCCCACGAAGTCCAGCTATCGATTCCTACCGTTGCATCAGCATCATTGAAACCCTCTCCACCATCGATCAAATCGCCGGCGAGATCCAGTTATTGACTCCCACTGTTGATCGAACCCCACGAAGTCTCCCTTTGTCGTCGGAACCTCTGTTGCACCTCCACCGTCAAGACCCCTTCTTCCGCCATTGCTTGAACACCATAGCCGACGAGACCCCATTTTTGTTGATTACAAATCCACCGCCACCGTTCCCCATTGCATGAGAGAAGTAGAATGGCAGGGGAGATCGTTAGCAAATTTCGATCGCAGGAGAGAAGTGGAGATTGTTAGCAGATCCTAACCCTTTGTTTGGGGTAACGGTAAGGTGCTGCCCTTGATGCACGAAACCCAACTAAGGTTATTTTTGTAAATGCACACTATAAAATAGGTTACTGAAAATAAAGATGGGTAATCTATCCTCACGTGCACAGCATGTGAGATGAAAATGGGGAAAAATGGGTCTGGAGATGCCACGTCAGCACTAGTTAGCCACCACGTGAGCTTTCTCCGTTAGAACTAAACAGGCGTTCTACGTTTTCCCACATTGAAACACAAATGAAAAGTTAATGCACTAAATCGTGCAAATTAAAAGTTCATACACCATATTGAAATTTGGGGTAAAGTTAATGACACTAATATGTAGTTTGCCCAAAAAAAAAAAACTTTTTCTGTTTTTTGAAGAGGAAGAGTAATTTAATTTCATAACATGTAGCATGCAGCATATGTGACACAGTAGGAGTAATATTTTGCTGAGAAAAAGAATAATATTAATTAAGAATACAATAAAGGCTCAAGGCTGGGATTGGGTCGGACTTCTATTTCTTAATCCCAGCCCAAACTCAAACCTAGCCCATAAATCACGGTCTTAACCCAAGGGGACGGCCCCAAATTTCAAGATGGGTGGGTGGGCTAGAAGGCTTGGACTTTCCCATAAAATTTTTTATCGTAGTCGGTCAAAAAAACTGTTTGATCTCCGCCAAAAGCTAAAGAATTATAACATTTTTTAATCAAGCCATCTATATTTTTCATGGAAACACAATCTTAGGATTGATGTCACTATTATAATAAGATAAACACTCGGAGAGAGCGTATGGGCGCTGCCATTAAATCGATAAATTGGAGACAATGAAGATTAGATGAAAGAATTTCGCATATCATCTTTGATTTGATTTTTCAAATTTGAATACATTTTATTGAGGAACAATCCATGCATGCATGCATGCAACCATCTTATCATTTCCAGACTACCTTCCCCCATTTAAAGATTTTAGCCAAAGGGCCGAGAAAGTATCTCTGTTTAAAGATGTATACTTTAAAATTAATTGTTTTCGAAAGAATAAATGAAAAGTAAAAATCAGAATTGGCATCTCCATAGGGACTCGAGTTCGGAATAGTTCTCTCTCTCTCTCTCTCTAACAATTTCTGATAGAGAAAAGCGTAAACATGATCTGAAAATTTCTGGTATTAGGGCTGCAAACAAGAATATGCCTATGACATTGTCATCAGAGCTTGCCCATGTCCTTCTATCCAACACCAAATTGGTTCATCCGAATCGATTCTTTGATTCACAAAAATGGTCTTCTATCAAAAGCACATCCAATTTCTTAGATAATGTAGAGAATTTGAGGACTACAACCTCACGAAGCATCTGATAATTGCGCATAAATCTGTTTTGCCAGGTGACAGTGGCACCCTTCCAACAGTGATAGGACAAGCCTGGGTAGAAATTGGAATGGTATAAGAATAATTCCATTGTCACAAAATTTCTCAAACCCCAACAAGGAAAAGTAAAAAAATAAATAAGTAGATAAAATAAATTCCAAGAGAAAGTTGATTCTATTTCTGGGAAATTGGATTCCATTGATCTCGCCGTTACTAAGAGAATCTTTGTAAGTTTCTTTTCCTCTACTTATCGATATGCCGTTTTGTAAGTTTCTTTTCCTCTGCTTATTGATATGCCGTTGATCTCGTGTTAAGCAAGATAGCTTATCTAGTTAAATTGCAAGCTAATTAAGGTACTGTTGGCTTGCATTTTTGTTCTTTAAAAAAACACTTCTTTGGAGAGCTGTCTTGGGCCTCTTTACAATATGACATTAATAACATTATTAAATAGTTAATCAAACCATGTCCAATATTTAAACACCAATTAAGCTGTAGTTAGGCTGGTGGCCACTTTTTAGATCCATCTGTTAGAAAACTTTGGAGATTGTGATTAATAAATTTAGTGAAAGGCTAAGAAAAGGGCAAAGGAATCTTTCAAATGATAAGTGGGTTGAAGAGAAAAGAATCACTTGCTCTTGATTCTTTATAGAATTATAGGGGACCATCTCTATATTCCTTATTGGTAGTAGTATTGCTTCTTTTGATTGTCAACGTAGAAGATTCCCACAATACCAAATCAAATCATACACACACACACACACACATATATATATATATATATATGCACTCGCATAAAAGTGATCTTATTGAGATGTCAGATTCATGTATAAGGATCGTTGGATTTGCTTGAACGGTCCTTATATATCAAATTTGGATCACCCGATCAAATTCAACGAACTCTACCCATCAATTAGATGTAAATTCTTTTGAGATCCGAAAAGGATCATTATGGTGTGTGCATGGTGCATGTGTGTATATATATCGAAAGGAAAATAATCCCAAAGGCTTTTGTTAAATAAAAAAGGAGAGATATTGGGGGCAAACCCATTGGCTCAAATGCATGTTCAGGTTAGGGATGTGCAAAAAATCGTCCAATCCGTCAAATCAAACCAATCTGCTCCATTCCGTTTTGACCCAAGTGGTTTGGGAGGTTAAGCGACGCGGTTTGGGCGGATTGAGCAATAAAATTGGCGGTTTAGTTTGGTTGGTGGGTTGAACTTTGTCAAACTGCCAATAAACCAAACCGCCCCGTTTTTAATAATATATGTATAAAATTATAAATTTCAAATATCTCTAATTTCATAATAATGTATTATTTTATTAGTATTTTGCCAGGATTTTGAGTTTTGGGTCCTTTAACCTTTAATAAAATTAACTGTCACCAATTTCATCATTATTGATTCTCATAAAATCATAATTTTCATATTTGGAATTAAAATACTATGTAAGTATGTATCAAGCTTCACTTAACCACATTAAATAATTTTATTTTCTTGATCTATTAATTTATTTAGAAAGTACTAATTAGTCAAGGCGCACCCAATATATTAGAAATGCCCTACTTAGAAAGGGCATGATACAACCCACCAAACCCGTCCAAACCGTTAGTGACAAACAGTTTAAAAAAATAACCAACCCATCGGTTTTTAGCACTTACGAGTTGATGGCGGGTAAAAAAATTTACAATCTGTTATGAGTAGGTTGGTTGATAATTTTTCTTTAAACCGCTCTAAACCGACCCGTGCACAACCCTAATTCAGGTGGCCTAGTTTCCCACCGCAAAACCATCAACTACCTTTTTATATTAAAAAAAGGTGCCTTTTGAAATATCATATCTGGATATATATGTGTGTATATATCATCCCTATAATCAGTAGAAAATAAGTGAAAGACTTTTCAGTTTCACTCATCATAATCATCGCATAACCAATATATGAACAAGTGAGAAACCGATAAAGTCTTTTTGTTGACCTAAGTTGCATTAAAGCTAGAGTTCTAATTAATTGACTTCTCTCATGCATTAATTTTATTTCGAAATTTAAGAAATTTTGTTACTTTATATACAAGTCATCAATTTAGCATTTTTCTTTGAGGTATGAAAAGAATGTGAAATGCCCGTTTTTTCAAATATCAATATGTCAATGGTTTGGGACTGTTCAGCTAGCCATCATCGTCCTCGTCATCAATAAACCAAAATAAAATAATAATAATGGTAACAAATCTATTTTGTTGTCATTATATACTCCTGGTCATAATGAGAACATTGACTTCATGCTTGCCAATTAACTTATTCAAGAATATGAACATCTCCATAAATATTCATTTTTGAAAAGTTTTACGGAAATGAAATCATGCATTGGATTAGCCTAGTGGTAGGAGATAATAAATGATAGGATTAAGATAGGTTAGGGGTTCAAATCCCCTCCCCTAAATTATACAAAAAAATGTTTTATGAAAACTGCCTATTTTGGGGTTGGGTACATTCAAAATGGTTTTCTCAGTTTTTATTTATTTATTTATTTTTAGTTCAAGAAAAAAAAAAAACACTACATGTTTCTAAGCTTACTAAAACATGTTTCAAAAATATATCCAAACAAGCCGTTATTTTTTCTAGCAAAATGGAGGAGGCAAAAGCAATGGAAAAGACAAAGATAGATGCACAAAACAAGCAGCATGATTTCTCACAGTTCACATTACCATCTTCACACATGGAAGGGGAAAAAAAATGTCAGCATTGATTTTCAATGCTTGATGGCTGAGGGGGCGATTGGCAATTGACAACTGCCATTCTTATAATACGCGGTGAGGAGAAAAACAGAGTAAAAGAAGAAAAATGCTCTGTTTTCTAAGCACAAACAGCAAAAAATGGAAGCAAGAATAAGCCTAAACTCATATAATCAAATGGAAAATTATTTAAGATTTGATACCACATTTAGCAAATATTCGGAGTTTCGTTGGTTCACTCATTTTTTGGAAAGAATCTATCCCTGAATTTGGTCCAATAATTTGATGAGCCAGGACACTTTTGACTTTGTTCCTTGCCCACCACGTCAGACACCCAACATTGTTGGAATCCTTATCCTCAAACATGATGCATTTATTATGATTTATCCTCGTACTATTCTTAGTACAATTCGTCCATTTTCTTACTTACACTCCCTCGTGGTGCTTGTGGGGGCTGCACCTTCCGCAAACAATTCTCTGCCAGCCATGCTTGTGATCATTGTGCTCAATTGTGCAATTGTGAATGTTTTTTACATTTATAATTTCCCACAAGTAGGAAAATTTATTAGATTTTTTTTTATCATAAAAAATAAAATAAAATTATATGGTATTTATCAAAAAAACATAAGAAACACGTTAAAGTTATCGATTTTATCCACCCACTTTGTTTATAAATTAATGCGTCACTGACAAGATTGAAATCAACTAAAAAATTATATTTATTTTATTTTATATAAAAACGGTTGCCACATCAATCAGTAGATTGAATCTAGTGGACACGATACTACTCATAACATATAATGAGCAGGAAACCCTAGGGAGAAAACATTCTTGTTTTGAAGAATGTTTACAAAGCCTATCATAGGTGGGTGCAGTGCCTTGGTTTTTTGTTGTCATTAGACTTTTAAGGGGCACTAGAACTCGACATATCCACGGATCTACAAGCCTAATACGAGAGTTTAGAGGCGTCGTCTTGAG
Organism: Liquidambar formosana; assembly: GCA_039720395.1. Taxonomy (NCBI): domain Eukaryota; kingdom Viridiplantae; phylum Streptophyta; class Magnoliopsida; order Saxifragales; family Altingiaceae; genus Liquidambar; species Liquidambar formosana. Next base: position 33,315,290 of record CM077831.1, read on the forward strand.
GCATAATTGTTTGAGTTTATATATATTGTATTCTCAAATAGATTCAAGATTGATCGATACTCTGTAGAATTTAGTAGCTGAGGGCATAAAACTTGAGAGTTATTAAGATAATGAGATTTAATATTTATTTGTTGATAATAGGTTTATTCTCCATCTTTTTCTTCCACTACTGTTATTATCACATAAGAATACTTACAAACAAAAAGTCGTTTTAAGCTGACATTGCTCTAAAATGACATTAAAAGTAGTGAAAATAACTCTTATGTTAACTTTTATATTAACCACTATGCTATGATAACTTTGTCTATGTTGGTATTATTTTGACATTAGGGTAACATTGTCAAGAGACATGAGCGTTAAGCAATCGCCATGTACGATTTTTGAAAGCGACAGAACTCGATATTTTCTTGTGCCTTATCCGATGCTTGTGAAACGTAAAAAGCCGGAATTTGAATTCCAATTCACTGTTAATTTTTCGGTCGCGGATCTCATTTTCATTGGGAACCCATTTTGATGGATTTTGTAGTCCCACGCGAGAATGGAGATAAAAAGGTCACAAAAAGGAAAACGGAACACATGCCAAACAGAAAAAAGAGAGGAGGAATAGTGGAGGAGAACGTGACCAATCACATTTCAAAAGACTCAAGAGCCAAATGTGAGCCCCAAATTACTAAAATGCCCCTACTATGCTGAAAGGGTTTTAACATTCTTATTTGCCAAAAATACCCTTCTTATATTTGGCACTTCGTATTGAAGCCCTTTAATGTCAAACCATCATCCTCTTTTATAAAGAGAAGGTTGATAGGTGACTTCATTGAAAGTTTCCATATGGACAAATTTGGAGCCTACCAGATTCGGCAAGTCACTTTGTGCTGAGTCATTACGCAACCGATGAAACTACGAAGTTGAAATTTAATTAGGTCAGTTTTATGGTATTCTAATAAAAAATTGAGAACTATACTCATAAAATCACTTGAAATAGTAAGTTAGTTACTTTAAATGATAAATAAGTTAATTAAAATGATAAGTAGTCACTAAATGATAAGTGAGTCACTTCAAATAGTAAGTAGGTTATTTTGAACAACTTCAAACAGTAAGTGAGTCACTCAAATGATAAATGAGTATGATACGTTGATACCTTAAAAACTTTGTGAGTACCATAGAATTACCCTTTAATTATTCATAAGATAAAGAATTTTCTTAACTCGCTTTAGTAGGATCAACATTGGGTAATAATCTTCTTTTTTTTTCTTATAGAAAATGCTATTGGTCCTTACATACTTTTCCATAATGGTATGGCAATTAATATGCCTTTAGAAAGCACAAAAAAAATAAATAAAATAATAATAATAATAATAAATAAATAAATTATTGATGTGACAACAATCACATCATTAGAAAAATAAAAAATAATAATAATAATAAATAATCACATTGCTTTTAAAAAAAATGAAAAATAAAAGAAAGAATTCAGTGGTTCAAATTTGATCTTAAGTTGCATGAATGGCAACGGTTCAAATTTGGCAAATCGTCATGTACAAGGAATTGTGCACCTTAGAAAAATACAGGACTCTGAATTCCGAAATATAAATAATAATGAGATGAGGAATTGTGTGGTTAAACTTTGATCTTAATGTTGCATCGATGGTGATGTTTTCAATTTCACCTATTAAAAATAATACTTTAGTGTGACCTCAATGCGACAAATCATTAAAAAGTGCCATTGATCGAATCGGTGACCTTTTTTTTTTTTTTTTGTGTTTTTGTTTTTCTTGTTAATGGTGGGCACCTAGAGATGTCACATGTCAAGAAATGTCATGGGGGCATGTAAGATGCTTAAAATACTTAACATCATTAATCTCTTTTGAATATACTGTGCTAATCTTCTAATCTACTATTAAAAAGTGGTTCCTCCCCCACTAAATGGGGTTTGTCATGTAGTGATATTTGATTAATGATAACGAGGTCCTAAAACAAAGTAAATTAAAGTTTCAACCAAATCTTTAGAGACTGTAATTGGCTACAAACCTAATATAATAGTGAGTGATTGGTTGGCATTCTTCTTTTCCACGGTCAAATCAAGTGATTATTAATTGGACGACACATGGTTTAGATCCTTAAGATAAAATTAACCTTTAAGCAAGCTAAAAAGATGATTAGAAAAAGTACATTGATCTTAGTACAGTTTCCTTTCTTTTAGGCTTGGGTTACCTTTGTTTTCACCTCATGCAATTCGTGCAATAAATAATTGGGTTATGCCATGTTAGCGTCTTAATCAAAGAGGACTGAAACCTATGAAATGGATTCTTATAATATACACAAATTTCAACTGTTTACTTTTGCTAAGGTCCTCTGGGAGCGAATACTTCTAGAAAGTATTTTGAAAAAATATTGCTCAAAATGATTTTTTGAACTAATCAAATCAATTTGTACTGGTTGGATTACCAATTTAATTATTGGCTTTGTAACGTAAGGCTGTGTTTGTTTAGTTGGAATGGAATAGGTGAAATGAAATCACATTCTTATTCATTTCTAACAAAATGTTTGAATGAGGTATTTAAATATGAATGGAATCAAACAGTAGTAATGAATCATAATGATATTCATTCCCCAATGTTTATTTCAAACCTCATTCCATTACAAACCAATTTAAGGATGGAATTAAACTCTATTTCCACCCATTCTATTTCAGCCAAACAAACATGGCCTAAGCGGTATACCTTCCCCTCTTTTAGGGAGAAAAGTTATAAATTCAAAACTTGATCCCATTAGTTGTAAAAAAATTCGAAATGAGGAACATAACCTATGCCTTCCGGTGTAGGGTTGATTTTAAATTAAAAAAATAAAAAAATAAAAAGAAGAGATTAAATCGGACCTATGTGATAGTGCATTTACGTGCTTTTGTTATTAATGCATGGCCACAGTTCATTAGATAATCAAAGAACTGTACAATATTACAGTGGAGAAAAATCCGGTGGCCTTCATGCTTTAATAAAACAAATAAGACAACTCCTCTTAATTAATATGGAGAAGTATTAATAAGGCAAATTTGCCCTTTATGGTACAAAACTAATCATGATTTAAAAAGGACAGTATTGTCTTTGCATTTGAAGAGTGTCCCATTTAACAACAAAGGGCCTCCACCTAGTGGCAAAAGAAACTCACTTTTTCATTTTACTTTAAAATAGAATAGAATATGTAGCACTCCATGACCTGTAGTAAAGTATAGGGAAATAAATAAATCACAGGAGAGCCATTCACTCCATAGAAAAATATTATTTTTTGTCCCTCGTCTCCAAAAGTGATGGAGGATGTTTTTATTTTTATTTTTGGGGGTGTTGGGTGGAGTCCATCCCACTTCATGACTAAGGAGAATACGAACCAACAAATGTTTTTATCCCATTCAACCTTATCCGCTGAAAAAACACAATCAAGTAAAAGGTGATTGAGATAGAATCAAAGCACATATAAAAAATAACCCAATGGATAAGAGAGTGAGCTGCCTTGTTAACTAGCTTAAGAACATAACGACCCAAAATGGACAACAGCCTAGCAAAACTTTGATTCACATATCAAAGAAAGAATAGCCCAATGCGGATTTAGACTCCAATCACACATGGGGTCAAGAACCATATGTTGCGTTTGGTTTGAAAAAATGAAATGGAATGAGAGTGGGAATGGAATGAAATGATAATGGGAATAGAAATGAAATGAGAATGGACATTCCATCTTAATGGTTGGTAAGGGGTGGGAATAGAATGAAAAAACAAAAGATGTGACTCATTTTTAATGATTTTTACTCATTGAAAGGAGGGAATATCCATTCCTCTTAGTTTGAGAAGGAATGAATATTCCCTCGTTGGAGAGAATAGACCCTTGGAATAGCCATTCCATTTTCTTGTGCAACCACTCGCTCACTTTTTTTTTTTGGGAACGTAATCACCATTCTATTCCCTCACTCATTCCTTCATAACAAACATAGCCATAGAAGCATCACCCTCCACCATGGTCATCGGATAACCAAGCTTACTAACCTCTCGCAATCCAAGACATAACGCCTTACATTCCACCACGAAGGGTTCAAGGGGGCCAACGACATCGGTCCAAGTATGCAAAAATAAACCATCAGAATCCCTTAGAACAGCACTAAGGATGGAAAATGTTGGTCTGATTGTGGTATCAAAGTAAAAAAATAAAAAAAAAACTAGCCAATTGGAGATGCTCCAATTATTGCTTTTATAATTATTTTGCAAAGTGAATCAAAGTTTTAACAATACATATACTCATAATTCTTACAAATATTTATAGTTAATGTATGATCATATCAATTGTACGATATATAATACATATATAGATGAATTAGTATTAATATTTGTAATTATAAAAAATTAATATAAAATTTGGTATCATCGCATATAATTATTCCTTAAATCTGGGTTAGGCTTGGGTTCAGCTGGGCCAGGCCAACCTCTAGCTAGGGTTTTTTTTTTTTTTGGGGGGGGGGGGGGGGGGGGGGGTTATAGACCAACTAGCAACTTAAAGAAGTTAGAAGTGGAGTCAGTTTCCACCGAATGACTCGAAAAAGGAAATAGTTTGAGGGAACACCCAGTGCATGGCTCAATTCGAAGCTGCCATTCTTTTTAAGATTCAAACTTATTGTGTCAACACCCTCCAACAAGTATGGAGAAAAAGTCTTAAAATCAAGTAATATTAAATGATTCAATTAGCATTTTTCAAAAGCAACTTTTGAAGTTTGGCAGATCGAACAGTTCGAGTGTTGTGTCACTTGTGTGTGCCATTCGTCTGGTTGCACCTTTGAAACCCTCAATTCGAGGCATAAGAGAAAATTGTTTTCTCAATTGCCATCAATCGGTAACCAAGAAGAAGAAGAGATAAAAAAAGAACGGACAAAATGAGCGCACGTATGAAATAGGGCGATAAAAAAAAAAAAATTTGTTGTTAAATGGTGCAGACGTGGCACTTCAAAGGGGTGGGGTGGAAAAACCAAAAAACCAAAAAAAGGAAGGTTGCTCAATTCATTTAATAGGAATAACCTAAATAGTAACTCGAGTTTTGATAAGTGGTTAATAAAGTGTAGTCTCCTTTGAGGCTACCTCGACTCAATTCATGTAAGGTGAGGATTTCACGTACTCAAGAAATTAGTTTGTATTAAAACCTCAAATATGTATTCTTTTCGTCCCATTAAGATAGGTCATATTTATAACTTTTTTTTTTCAAAATGTTTATCTACTTTGAAAAATCAAATCATTATTTTTATAAGTTTCCTATAATACCCTTTGTTATTTGAATGATAATTTTTTTTTTTTGTGATTTCCCAAGGTATCCCTAGGTTTTGCCTAGGACTAATTCTCCAAGGTACTGTCGGATGCCAAAGCGGGAATCTTTCTCAAGAAAATTTGTTGCATCCATAAGGGTTCGAACTCGAGACCCCTGCTTAAGCGACCAGAGTCCCTTCCGCTTGGGGCAACCTTCTTTGGTTGAATGAATGAATGTTTAACTTTTAAGACAAAACCCAATACAAAAAAGTTAGGGGTATTTTTGAAAAGATGAAGTTTAATTAATACAAGTCAATACAATAGTGACTCTTTCTTAAATTTCGTGATTTGTCAAACCTGATCTATCTTTATAAAATGGAAGGAGTATTTGTTATAAAATACGGAGTATTTTTTTAGTATTTAAAATTATTAAATTAAAAACAAAAAGAAATGCTATCCACAAGCTTCCACAAGCTTCCATGATATTGCTGTCATTGTACGGGAGTACGAAAACTCACGAGAAAAGTCTTAATAAAGAAAGGGTTCCCTAAATAAATTGGACAAATTTATCTGACATTTTTAGCAGTTTCCCAAGGGAAAAAACCAGGCTGCCATCTTAATTAGGGGCAAAAAAAAAATTGCCTGTTAAAATTGCTAGACTAAAGACTAAAGAGTGGTCCCAAAGGAGCAATATAGTCTTTTCACAAGGTGGGCGCCCCAATCAACAAAAAGCTAGCATAGTTCCAAGAATAGGATTGAGAAAGGTCCCTACCGCAACCTTATATGAAAAAATTCCAAAACCCACACACTACATCATATGACGTGTAAACAATCCAGCCATACTCACTGGCATTCTCGTAATAAAATAAGCTCACAGAGGGCATTATTGTCATGAAGCTGAATAAATATACTAAATCACTGAGTTAGATTTCCGGCTTCTGTTACTTCTCATTGGCTGAACTCACAGAAGGAGAAAGAAAGAAATGGTTTTTATTGCATTCGCTTTCTCTCTCCTCTCTCTCACTTGCTTCACCACCACTGCAGCCACCACCAGCTAAGCATAGAGCAGCAGATTAAAGAGAGTGGACGCAGACAGAGAGAGAGAGAGAGAGATTTGCTGGGTAGAAGAGGTAGAAAGTAGAGAAAGAGAGTAGTATTTGTCCTTTCTTTTTTTTGGGTTGGGGTTGTAATTTGATTTTCAAGTGTTATATCTTCTTGAGCTGAGTGATTCAGATTTCGAGACTAGAATTTTGGGGTGGTTGTCAAAATAGAAGGGTGGTTTTTCTATTTCTATTGACGGTTTTGAGATCTTGGAGCTCAAATGGTGTTTTAATTAGAGGAATTGTCGATTGAAGTGGGGTTGTCTGTTTTTTTCTCTGTTTTTTATTCTTGGGGAGTATTCTGTTGTTCTCTGTTTTCCTCTGTTTCTGTGGTGATTTTGATGGTTGTGGGTTTATATTTGGTGTTTTTGTCGTTAGACCCATGAAGAACAGCTCATTTTGCAGCTGTTGAATGCTTTGTTAATGCAAAAACCAAAGAATTAGCAGTGATCTCTGAAAGTTTTGTTGAGATCTTGGAGCTCAAATGGTGTTTAATTAGAGTATTTCAACGAAGAATTGAAGTTGGGTTCTGGTTTTTCCCTGTTTTCCTTTCTTTTTTTTTTTATTTTGGGGGGTTTTATTTGGTGTTTTTGTGTTAGACCCATGAGGAAGAGCTCATCTCTATTGTTTTTCTGAGATTCGATTCGATCTGATCGAAAACAGAACAGAGTCTTTTTCCTTTTTTTCAAACTTTTAGCATTAGGAATCAGAGTCAGAGCAGTAATGGAGTCACATCTCCATCAAAATCATCATAATATTCACCCTCATCAGCAACAGCAGCAGATGAACTCTGGATTGATGCGGTATCGATCTGCGCCGAGTTCGTATTTTGCTAATTTCCTTGACAACGAAGATTGCGAAGAGTTTCTCCATCCTCGTCCTCCAAGCCCCGAAACAGAGCGAATTTTCGCGGGGTTTATCTCCGGTGATGCCGCGGAAGATCCGCCGTCTCATAATCTCTGCGAGATTCAACAGAATTCTCCGGTGACGGAGACGGTGGCGAACCAGCAGACGCCGTTTATGGCGTCAATGAAGCAGGAAACGGAGGTAATTCAGCCGCAGCAGAATGGGTTTTGTTCTGCTTCGCAGATGATTTACCAAAGCCCATCTCAGTCACCTTTGCCAAATCATAGCTCGGCAGCTTCAGCTGGTTCTGCCATGGAGAGCCCATATAGAGTGGTGAATCCATTGGGGATGGATCGGTTGGCGCCGATGAAAATGGGTGGCAGCAATAATTCGAATCTAATTCGGCATAGCAGCTCACCGGCCGGACTGTTCTCCCACATCAACATTGAGAATGGTACTTTTTATATCTTTCTATTCGACTTTGTTTCTTATTTGTTTTGTAAATTATTTCATTTTTGTTGTAGAAAACATATATATTTATTTTATTTTTTTTAAAAAAAAGAGTTGAATTGATCTTTGAAATGTTTATTTGGTGAAAGATTGTGTTGGGAACGAAGTAAAAAACATGGTGTCAATTTGGTGTCAAAAAACGATTTAGTGATGATTTTGCTTTTGGAATTATGACATGAATTTCTAAGACGTATTCAGTAAAGGACTGAATCTAGAATAAACTTTCAAAATCATGATAGAACGATCAATCATAGCGTGACCGGCCCATTAATGAAACCATAAATTGGAGGGGGAAAAAAGGTTAGCAATTGAGTTTTATACTATCATTCCATCAAATTCTCCCTTTTTTTTTTTTTTTCAATAGATTTAGTTACTTTAGTTATGATCTTAGATGTAAACATGGGTGCGAAAATTTCGGTTCTTGGATTTGAAGATATAACAATCTCCAGTATATTTCTTTCCTAATTTGTAAATTTTTCTGAGCAAATGGCAGGCTATGTTGCATTGAGAGGCATGGGAAATCTTGGAGCTGGTAATGGCACTAATGGAGAACCATCATTTTCTTCTGCAAGCAGGTTGAAGAATCAAATAAACTTCTCATCAGGGCCACCTACTTCTTCTGGGCTAATGACTCCAATCTCCGAAATGGGGAATAAAAGCATGGGACAAAGTAGCCCAGACAGTGGAAGTTTCGGTGAAGGTCGTAGTAGCAATGGAGGTTACATCACAGGTTTCCCAATTGGTTCTTGGGACGATTCCACGATTATGTCTGAAAATTTCACAGGTCTCAAAAGAGCTAGAGGTGATGATCGAAATGCATTTTCTGGTTTAAATGCATTGGAAGCCCAGGTAGCATATTTTTCTTTTATTCGATTCGATTGTTTTTGCCAACATTTTTGGCCTAACTGTGTTTCTTGATGTTGATCAGAATGGGGATGCTGGAAAACGTGCCCCCAGTGTTTTGTCCCATCACTTGAGTTTGCCAAAAACATCGGCGGAGATGGCTGCCATGGAAAAGTTTATGCAGTTTCAAGATTCTGTGCCCTGCAAGATCCGAGCCAAGAGGGGGTGTGCTACTCACCCGCGAAGCATTGCTGAGAGGGTAAGCTCATCTGGTCCCCAAATATTTAATTTTTTCACCATTTGCTTCATTTGTTGATCATGAGTTCGATGCCCTTTTGTATTTTAATTACATGAAAAACTTAGTCATTGTTTGGTCAGCATTTTGAAAGTATTTATTTAGTTTTTGCACTTATAAATAAATAAATAAGCCAGGAAAGTACTTTCAAAATGCTGACCAAACAATACCCATTAGTGATCTTGGGGTTTTGTCCAATTTAAGGCCAGGATTTGTCAAAGTCGTAATCATAGAAATACTTTATATGTTCATTTCATTTCTCCATTATTTTCAGGTGAGAAGAACCCGAATCAGCGAACGAATGAGGAAGCTACAAGAGCTTGTCCCCAACATGGACAAGGTAGAATCTTCGCTTGCAATTCTTCCTAAAACAAGCCTATGGAAACTCAAAACATGTTTTTTCTTTATGTGCAGCAAACAAACACATCGGACATGTTAGATTTGGCTGTCGACTACATCAAAGAGCTTCAGAAACAAGTCAAGGTACATTGATGAAAGAAAAATGAATCAAAACCCTCAAAACAATTCTTTTTTGTCTTGAAGCATAGCTAATTCATTCATTGATTTTTACTTCTTCTTTTTTTTTTCCCAGACGCTTTCGGAGAATCGAGCAAAGTGTACATGTTCAAGTAAGAAAAAACCATAGTTCAAAAGGGGCCTAAATGTGACTTGCTTCTGTACAGAACCACATAAAAAGCATTTGGAAAAAGAAGATGGAAAGCAAAGATGGGTTCTCTTTTGCACTGAAAAAGAAGAAGATAATGACCTATCTATTATGTGGGTGTAAAGGTTAGGAAAAAAAAAAAAGGGCTGCTAAAGGAAAGACTGAGATCCAATCCCATTGATGCCATATATAGAAAGCAGACTGTATAGTAAATTTCCATTGTGTATCGATCTAACTTGTGTTTTTAGTTGAGCAGCTCAACCAACTCATGAAAATTCAAGACAAGAGAGAGATAGAGAGAGGTGGGTCTATTGAATTTGTCCCTAATGTATGCTTCTCTATTTTGTAGTAAAGACTGTCGCTATCAGTGGCTGTCCCATTAAATTGTGTGGGAAACACGTGGGGCTACCATTCTTTTTTGAAATAATTGACAGGACGAGGAGTTGAGCTATTTTAAGGGCCTGTTTGGTTCAAACACGGTTTTTAAAAATGCATTCTTCAAAAATGGAGAGAAATCTTGAGAAAATAGAAAACAAAAATTAAGAACATTATTTCGATGTCTCTGTGAATGAGGCGACTGAATTTCCATGTGCGTTTCCTGCGACCCCAAGAAGGGAAAAATGATTTTTTGGGGGAGCAGTGCCAAACGGCCCTTAGGCTCTCTAGAATCAAAGCTCAACTCTAGCATACTGCCTCTTAAGTGGACCTTGGTCATTTCCTTTTCGACTCTAGCTGTTGTCACAGATTTGCATGATTGCTTGTTTCCCATTTGGGTAAAGATTATTTAGTGCTCTCTATTCCTCGTTTGGTTTTCTTTTTGGAAGAGTCTCATAGGTCAATATGTCCAAGTTTATAGACAATTTCTCATTGATACGGAACCGTGATTGGGTACCCTCTAAAGTTTGGACTAATAAGTGTGATTGATCAAGCGGCTCCTAGAGGTTGAGCGATGAATCGAATGGCTGGGAATGGATGGTTGTTTAGATTTTTTTATTAGGTTAAAATTCATGTCGATCTTTCATTTTATTTTTATTTTTTTTAACATTTAATGGCATAATTGGCCCACATGCCCAATCAAGAGTTATTATTTTATTTAAATAAAAAAAATTATAATACGAGTAACTATTATAATAATATTAGTGTACAATGAGCAATGTAAACCTTTTTTTTTTTTTTTTTTTTTTTTTTTTTTTTTTTGGGGGGGGGGGGGGGGGGTGGGGGGTGGGGAGGAGAGCCCACCCGTTCCTTTGGCTATAGAAGAGGGCAGCGCTTCCTGTTTTCTCAAACTCTTTTATTTGATGGTTAGAAGACTTGGAACTTATAGTAACCTAGACCTCATTTGAAAGATCAAAGACTAGTAGATTATAATAGGTGGTGTACGACATAAGAATTTCATTACAACTGTGAGAAATTCTTAAACCCAAATGGACACCCTTGAATTCCTCACAATTTAACTTAAGATAAACTTGTTAAACCCTCATTATTTCTTGTCCAAACCAAAAGGGCAGAACTCAGGTTTTTAAGTAACATGGTCCATCATTCATCAAGGCATTTTGTTGTCTTTTTCTTTTTTTTTTTTTTTTTTTTCAAATGGCTACGCATTTTTATGCCTTGTAGCACTAACTTCTTTCCAGCACCATGGTTTACAACAAGAGTTAAAACTTTCACCGACTTTATCTATGAGTCTTCACCATTGATCTTAGCCAAAAGACCGAGAAAGATCACCGACTTTATCTATGCTTCAACCCTTTATTGTAATGGGGCTGGCCTATTTATCAAAAATAGGGGAGATGCCCCCACTTAGTGGCCTATCAGATCGAATTGCCTTACAAAAGGCATCCATTCCTAATTCTCATTTATACTTTTTTCTTCAATGTTAGAAAATGGGCTTATTTTAGTTGACAAATTTTGGTTCTGAACATGCCCATCTGTGCTTTAAACAAACAAATAATTCATGTGAGGAGTGATGAAAGCGATGGTTTAGGTAACGGAGTAGATGGGTTGGGTGGGCATAGCTGGATCCAATTGATCATATCCCTATTGGACCAAAACCATGGAAGTGAGTGCCACGTCATAGATGATGTCAACATTCTCCCTATTCCCATTCCCTTTTATACAGGAAAGGAAACATGCTTTCTAGTCATTTTGATTTTTGGAAGGGCACAAACCCTTTTTGTTCTTGGCGCAGAGAGAGAGAGAGAGAGAGAGAGAGAGAGAGATTTGTTGTGTGGTGAGGGTGCATCCACAGATGCACTATTGGGGCCTGACCAAGGTACAGAAACTTTTTGGTGTGGGGGACCTTCTCAGCTATATGAAGCTTCTCTCATGTGGAGAGAGAACAAATTCTTCCTTCTCCAAAATTCCAGAAAAAAATTGCAGCATGGTAATTAATTAAGAATCCTTTAAAATGTATTTAATTATTAAATTTAATAAAATAGAATATTAAAATAATTTTAATTTATGATTAGTGTAAAATATTTTTTAAGATTCAACAAAACATTTTCAACAGTTTTATAATTTGGAAAGTAAATAGTAGTACTTTTGCCATAACTGCGTTTAAAAAAAAAAAATTAAATTTTTTTTTTTCAACACAAAAACAAAGGTGTGCACACGTGGTTGCTATTTTTGACAAATAGTTAATGGCACACGATCAAGATGTAAAGATAATTTGTGAATGCTTTCCACCCAAGAGTTTGCTGCATCCAATTAACTAAATGTCTTACAATGTGAGTGGATGTAGGGCTGCCCTACTGGGGCAATTCCAATGCGGGTACAGCCAAATGATCTAAAGAGAATTTGGTGGATGCTTTCCACTGAAAATTTTGTGGCACCCAACCAAAATTTGGACCATTTTTTGTTTTACTTTGATGTGTGTTCTATACGAGTGGACATAGGACTACAGTGCTGCACTTCCACTTGTAATTTTTACTATTTCATGATGTTGCGTTTGGTTTCGGATGATGAAATTAGAGTGAGAATGGAAGGAGAATAATCATTCCATTCCAATGTTTAGTAAGGAGTAAGAATGAAATTTTAAAAATATAAATAAATAAGACTCATTTTTAATGATTTTTATGTCTTACAACGTGGGAATGATAATTCCTCTTGGTTGAGGAAGGAATGGTTATTAGACTTCATAAAAGAATAACCATTCCATTATTTGGACTACCAACACTCACTTTTTTAGGATTAGTAGTAATAGAATCACCATTTCGTTCATTTCTTCATTCCTTCATAACAAACACATCATAATTCAATGGTTTAAAATGTTCTGCTCTGATTATAATAAAAAAAAGAAAAATGTTGGGCTATTCCATTGTTTGAAGGCAAAATGACACTTCATTAGCTTGGGGGCTCGTAAGATGGGGTTGGATAAAGGTTTTAAGGGCAGAGCAAATATTGGGCCATGGTTGAATAATTGGATGGGAATGGCTATTGTTCCCCATTTTGATTGAACTCCCTTTAGTTTTAGGCTTTTAAGATTTTATGCAAAATATAAAATGTTTTTACAAAAATCGATCATAGTGTCCACTAGAAAACATTATCTTGAATAACTTTGCAAGATAAATTTTTTCCAAAATCTATCGTTTAAGTAGATTTTTTGTTGGCAAAAAATGAAATTAAGACTATAGAAAGTTAAAAAGTCTAATTTAACGATAGATTTTAGAAAAACTGCAAAATTGTTTACAATGATATTTTATAATGGACAACGCAACTGGTTTTCGTATAAACTCTTTATATTTTGCATAAAACCTTAAAAAGCTAAAACAAGAGGGTGTGATAAAAATGGGGGCCAACAGTTGTTTCGATTATTCAAACTTGGGATCAAGTGGCCAACCTAAATTTCCACACAACCCAATAAGGTAATAAACCATGCATTTTGAAATTTAAAATAGCTTTCTAAAAACAATTTCACTGTGCTCCAAAACAGGAGACACCAACTATTATTGACAACATATCCATTTTTTTCTAGACCCTCCAAAAAATTTCTAAAACAAGCAAAGAAAAACACAACGGCTAGCAAAAAGCTGCTTAAAAATGAAGAAGAAAGATTGCACGTGTCACAATCCTAACGGGTACCCAAACTTCTCCTTCCACATTTCGTGCTTTCCCTCTCAATTCAAAATTTTTGAAAACACAGGCCGTACAAATACACACACATACATACATGTACATACACATTCAATACAGTCGCTGCAATCACGCCATGGAAGAAACCGACGAGGATCTCGGCTTCCGAGCGGCTTTTCCGGCTCTAGTTTCCCTAACTCCATTCACCCCTTCAATCTCGCCTTTCTCTCGCCGGCTCTCCAGCAACTTTACCCAGCCGAGCCGCCCCGTTCCCGCAGCGAGAAAGCTGGCATGGGTGTCGCTTCAGGGAAGGCTTATTGGCGCAGAAGAGGCGAGTTCGGCTAGAGCTATTGGGGGTGGGATGGGCCCACAGGAAGCCGTGGCTTGGGAGCTGTTCAGCCCGATTCATCGGATTCTCATCGTCGCCGTTATCGCCGTTGCCGTTGCGGAGTCGAAGAAGAATCGGCAGATACGGCAGCTGAAAAAATCTGTGGAACTTAGGGTTAGTAAATGGGGTTTTTTTTTCTTTTATAATTCTTCTTAATTTATATTTGCCTGATTTCTGTTTATCTTTTATTTTATGCGTAATGTCAGCTGATTATAGGCATTTTATGCGTAATGTCAGCTGATTAAAGGCATTTGATGAGTAATGTCAGCTGATTATAGGCATTTTATGCGTAATGTCAGCTGATTATAAGCACATAATTATGTATAGGGTATTTAATCATTCTGCTTCCGGTTGGTAATTAGGGCTTGTTTTAATAATTGAATGTGGTTTAATCTATGCCTCGTGGATGTTGATTTTCTGCACAGACACACGCACATTTATGTTCATTTTCTGCACACACACACATTTATGTAAACAAAAGCAGTAAGTTTCTTTGAATAGCTGATTTTATGTATAAATTTCTGTTTTAGGGTTTGTTTTCAATACATGTTAGTGTGTCTGTGCAGAAATTTATGCATTAATTTCTGCGTCAGGTAGGGTTTCATTATAATGGTTCTGCTGATGTGGTCTTTTCAATTTTCTATGCAATTAGCCAATTAGCATTTAGGGTTTTTTAAAATTATAAAAAAATTAGGTTTATATACATAAATTCTATACTACGGTTTCATTATAATGGTTCTGCCTTGTGAGTTTGGTTTTGATTTTTGCTTATTGGTGATATGCTTACTTTTGTGTATTAGGTTTAAATTTAGTTGTCCTGCATGTGGGGTTTGTATAACATCGGTAGTTAGTAATTAGGGCTTCTTTTAAACAACGGGGCTGTTTTAATTTTAAATTTGTTGTTGATTTAATTATGCCCTTGCGTTATGATCCCAAGTGTCCCACATTGGTTAAGTATGGGCTTGGCCACCTATAAGCTCTTGGGAACCCTTCCCTTCAAGCTAATTTTCAAGGGAGAGTTAAACCTTTGGGCTCATATCATTTGGTATAGGTAGGATTTTTTGTAAATTTTTTTTCTTAACAAATTTTTGGTACTTCTAACACATAAAATTCAGTCAATCAATTTTTTTTAACCCTCTGGAATCTCAATGGAATTTTTGTGAACATTTAAGTGATTATTTGCATGAAGAAACTGCAATGACCAATATAAATTTAAGTTCTCTTCTCAACCCTTTTCCAGGATCAGGTTTTGTCAAGCATGCAGCAGAAGCTTGACAATCTTTGCGAGCAGGTGAATAACATAAAGGACCAGCCAGAAACTGGGGCCAACATGTCATTCATGAAGAATATGGAGTTTGGTAGCTGTGGTTGCTGGCTCTGTGATCACCATCGGGGTCTGCCAAATGGTTTGGTGGTAAGAAACTAAAGAAATCATTTCATAAGAAGAAATTATTTGTTCTTGCCCGTGTTCTTGGTTTCTTTCTCTCGAGTCATGTTTTCTTTAATGATAACCATGCAATCAGCTGGTGATTATCACATATGAAAACCTGAATTATTCGTATTAGGGTAACTCAATTGTGAAGGTTTCCAGAGGGGATGAGATGCTCCAATATAAATTGCCACTCACAAATGAGGCAGAACAAGAGGAGCGCCGCATGTCTGATTTGTCAGATTGGGCTTCAAGTGTCACATCTGCTGCAGATATTCAGGTAACCAAAGAATTCATAAGCATTTTTTACGGGTGGGCCTTATGTTGAACAGTATGAAATTCTATCATTTTTGTATACATGCTCTGAAGATGGGTATAGTTAATGGGTTTAAAGGTCTCGTTTCTTGTCAGTTTGGGATTTTAACTGTCCTTGTTAGCCTTCAATCATATTGAAGCCAATGAGCAATTCTTTTTTCCTTCTGTATTTCTTTTAGAGTTGACTAGGTGCTGGTTGGTGTTTTGTTATTTGGGCTTGGTACATGGCTTGAGAATGTTCACAATTAAAGTTTGGTTTTTGTGTAAAAGGTTTCTTGTTCTTGAACTCTGCCTACAGAGTCCAGCCTCATTCCTTTTTATTCATAGAGGAATGGCTATCTGGTAGCAGCCTAGATATGGAGAATTGAGTTCAGGGTGTGCGTCAAATCCTAGACTAGACCAAAGCAGCTTTAATTGTACCTGCTAAAAAGGGAGAAAGTTGAAGGGAATTGATTACACGGGAAATTCTATGGTACCACAATTTTTTTATGGGTACCATACCACAAGTGATAACTTCTCATATTTTGTGGTAACTTGGTCACATTTTGTGTATTTATAAGTAAAGAAGAAAGAGGAAAAGGAAAATGAGAAGAATGGATTCTTAAGTAGCATCAAGTTTCTATGCTTGTAATGTCTTGCTCTATATTTCCTACAGATGAGCACCTTAGCAATAGAACAAGATATTTACAATCTCAAGAGGGAGTGTGAAGAAAAGGATGCCACCATAAAGGAGCTGTCCACTTTTCTCCACTCGTCCGATGTTGTTGGTTCAAAGGTACTATCCCATTTATTTTCCCCTTGCACATTGTCTTTACACAAGGTTCTTGTTTGATTAATTTGAACAGTTTTTTTTTCATAATGGCAGAGGATTGCAGAGTTGGAAGACATTATCCGGAGAAAGAATATGATAATCACAAAACTTAAGAAGGACATGGTGGTTCTAGAGCAAAAGGTGAGAATATTTTACATCGATGGGGGTGATAGATATGGTTGTTGAGATTTTTTTTCTTTTTTTGATAATTCTCAACTTAGAACTGATGCATGAATTGAATTGGTTCATGCGGGGATCAATTTAGAATTCTGGGATTAATTGGAAACATGTCATGTGGCAATTGGTTTGGCAGTTGCCATGAAAAACAAATAAGCAAAAATAAAATGTGAATATCAGAAGGTTTCTATCCGCTGCAATGTGGACAAGAATAGTAAACAGAAAGAAAATCATTAAGGACATGAGTATGAATTCAAGTGCAAAAATACTTTGCATGTTAGTAAAATAAAGGATTTCTTTATCATTTTGAAATAATATGAATAATTCGAGGATATCACAAATGGCAACTGTTGATTATATCTGCAAATAATGAATGAATCAAAGAATTATATGCAATAAATTTAGTCATTATGTGCTGAACCACATACCAAATGTGTGACAACAGGTGGTGCACCTTACTAGAGTTCGCAGACCCTCTTACTCAAGTTCCAACACTAGGCAACTTCCAGTCATGGTAGATAATGTTGTTTATGATATGGATAGTACTACTAGCCCTTCCTCTTCTGATTCAGATTGCTCCCCTGAGAACCGGCCACCAGCTGCTGCTCCTAGAATTCAAGACATCCCTGTTCAAAATCGTGATTTTGATTCAAGGAGGAACCTGAAATCTGCACCAGCAAAACCTTCGAGTTCCCCAATGAGACCAACTGACCGGCATGTAAACTCTAGACCAGTAAGTCCTCTAAAAGAGAAATCAATGAATCAGAGATCCGAAGCAGTTTCTTCCTCGAGGCCAAAGCAGTTATCAGTTGACAATCACAAAAAGAGCAGAAGGCGAACTCAAACTGAATCTAAGGATACAGCTGCGCAGAGGAGATGGGTTTAGTAAGTATTATGTAATTGTGATTATTTAATCCATACTGTTGCCCAATAACAAGGTTTTTTAAATTTCGTTTCAATATCAGTCTCAATCCTGAACAAAACGAAAACAAAAACTTGATACACTTCATTGGAATATAAACCTTGCTTCACAGTTCACATAGCCAGTTATTGTTTCTTCAATTCTTATTACGGGAGAAAAATTTTAGCGTCTTCAATCCATATTGGTTTTAAAATTTCTTCCTGTATATAATTTGAGATTCCTTTCCACCAGGCTCTAGAAATTCATTGACTGAAAATCTGTGTGCTGTAGGGTCAATATGGCTTCTTCCGTGCTTCAAATGTTGGTAAAAGCGAATTTTCAGCATATTTGTTATTATATTTATCTGTGTTTTCTTTTATTTTGCAGGTTAGCAAGAATATTGACTATGTAGAGGACTTTCGGTACATACAGATTATTGCAATTTGAAGATGTGTGATGCCCATCTTCAGAAGGTTGTGCTGGAGGGATATGGAGCAGGACAGTACATATTTATAGATGCAGAGCTTTTTTATAGTTTACATAGTTTCGCTGTTGTAGAATTTATAGAATTTCAGAACCGAAATACTTGAATTTGGTATTATAATTATCAATTTATCGTTCATTAATTATAGCATACAACCTCTAAATGGATCATGGGCCATTTCAAATGTAGCATCTCTGCTCAGAATCATCAGATATAACAGACATATTTGCTTGTGTCCTGTCTTTGTTTTTTTTTTTTTTTGGTGGGGGTAGGGTTTGAGATTTTTGCCTTTGGTCTGGTTTCTACATCGAACTCCTAATTTCTAATACCTTATTAATCTGATATATGTGCGTGCTCACTGTTTTTGCCATGTAGGAGCAAGAATCTAGAGAAGTTTCAAGTCATTAGCATGCAGCGCAGGGATTCCTGGCATCCAAACACCCTCATGATGGGAAAAGAAAAAAGGAAAAAAAGTGTAACAAACTCTTAATATAAGAATATCTTTTATTTAGATAACAAAGACTGCTTTAAGCAGTTCACAATCATTGCTACGGACTATAAAGCCATAATAAGCTTCTACTAATCTATAACTAAATATTGATTATTAATTTTTATATATGGCCGAACAAGGGGTATTCCAAGCCATTAGTCCCAGAGAAGCCATTAGTCCCATAGTATTCTTCCGTATTGCACAAACCATCCGCAAGCTCTTGCATCCAATGCTGAGGAAGCGGAGACATGAATTTGGAACCAGTGGTTCGTGGACCCATTAAACCACTAGTATATGGTACTCCAGTTTCTGGTAACCAAGAATCCCCATCAATGAACTCCTTCACAGTAAAGTCTGTAGCTTCCTGTGCCGTTATGTTCCTAACACCGGGCCATCTTATCCTTCCAGCTGTGTTTGCACCAGGACCCTGATTACAATACTCTCCATAGAAAGCTTGGTTCACTGGTATACCAGGCCACTCCTGCCATCCACTCGGATTTACGGCACCACTCAGATTCGATTGAAGGAAGACGACGGTGGAGTAGGCCCGCCATGGCCGTCCAAGGTACAGATTTGGTGCGGATTGTTGGTTCTGCAATTCGGGTGCAAGAGTGACATTGCAATTGTGGAACGAGAATCCACTATCCTGGTCTGGTTCTTCTTTGGATTGAGCTGTGACAGTCATTGTCGAGTTAGGAGAGCGTCCATATATTTGGCAATCTTGGAAAACTGCTTTTCCTCCTCCAAATATGAAGTCCACGGTTCCATAGATGTCACACTCTTTGTAGAACTGCTTGGTTTGTCTTACGTATAAGGTGTCTTGGTAGCCCAACATGACACACTGGTAGAACACCGACGACGGGGCCTCGTTTTTCACTGCCACTGCCTGACCCGCGTGTGGTCCGGCCGAGTTTTCGATGGTCAGGGATTTTGCCATGAATCCGGCCCCGTCAACACCTATAATATTAATAGGAAAAAAAGTTAGTTATTTTTTTATTTAAAAAAAAAACCAATAACAATAGTTACGTAACTATTTAAAAACATGCAAAAGGGGGGAGTACTTACTCAGCGTGGCTGACTGGATGGTGTTATATCCGGTTGAATTACTCCAATTGTGAGTAATTATTGTGGTCGCCACATCATCACCCATCAGAACAATGTTAGTCTTGTCTTGTCCTATCTCCACGTGCTCATCGTAGACGCCTGGTTTTATTCGAATAAAATATTTTATTTGACTACGAGAAGGAGCCGCTGCGATCGCGTCGGTAATTTTCATGAAATCCCCACTCCCATCTTGTGCCACAATGGTGGCAAAGACAATCGAGTCGGACGAAGTTAGTGTACCAAAGGACACTATCACAACTAGCGTAATTGAAAGAGAAGCAAAAAATGATGCCATGGTAAGATCAATAGCAATGAAGATTAATAGCGAAGAGAGAAGAATGCTTGTTGAAACATTAATGGACTTGCCTAGCATTTATATAGGAACTATACTTACCATTTTTTTTGGCTAAGCCTCGTCATGGGATGATTCATTGACAATTAATGTAAATTATGATAATCTTTATCGTAATTTTTATGTCTCATTTAAAAGGAAAGTCTACGGGGTAATTCCTAATGAGGTAGTGGAGTCATGGTAATTTATGAAGATGGTAAGAATTTTTTTATTTTTTTTATTATATGAGAAGGAAAAAAAGGAATATAGGCGTGTTTGGGAGACACAATGAGTCAGCTTGTACCCTATTGGGAGAACCTACGCCAAAAATCCCTAGACTTGCGGGGCATGCAGGTCTCGTTCAGTTACCTAATTAGGAATTTCCTCACTGCCTTAATTTTTTTTATTTTGGCTAAGCCTCGTCATGGGATGATTCATTGACAATAAATGAAAATTATGATAATATTTATCGTATTTTTTATGTCTCATGTAAAAAGAAGGTGAATCTTTTGCCGCGTAGGCCCTCTACGGGGTAATTCCTATTGAGGCAGTGGAGGAGTCATCAGTCATGGTAAATTATGAAGATGGTTAGACTTGCCGTTTTGATATGAGAAGGAAAAAGGGAATATAGCCTTGTCTGGGGGACTCAATGAGTCAGCTTAGTACCCTATTCGGCGAACCAACGTCAACATCCCCGGACTTGGGTGCCATGCAAGGTCGGTTGTGCATGGAGGCAATAGGATCTCTTCGGTTACCTAATTAGGAATTTCCTCACCGCCTTTGCCATCAAAACCCAAGGCCCTGGGCTCCCTACAACATATTCTCGTGTCTTGGGCTTTTTTCGCCAACTGGGTTTGTGTTGCTACGGCTGGGCTTGTCAGAGATGAAACTGGACCTTGGTGAGTGGGTTTTTTTATCTCAAACTCCAGGCAGATGTAAGATACCACTATCCACATGGGTCAGGCAAGTCCAAAGTCTATAAGAACATAAACCCTTGTTTGGTTAGCTCCAAAGAGCTAGCAAAAATTGAACTTTAAGACCTCTGGCTCTAAACCCATTGGAGTTTGAGAACGGGTTCTTGTTCAATCAAGGTAGCTTTAGCAGCTGAGACCTGGGCTATTAGGCAAGGCCTTTTACTTGCCTATTATTTGAATATCAGAAACCTCGTTAGTTTTAAACTAATTCATAGACAACTATAACCCTCATTTTCTTATACTAACACACACTGAATAATCCAATGGGTCTTTGATTGAAGACTACAGAGCAGTCCTAGTTAGATTATAAAACACGCATGACATACACTAATCACACCACAATAGTCTTGTGAATAGCATAATTGATGGCATTGTGGGCAGCTCAATTCAAAACATAGGCATATGGAATAAAAAAAGAGGAATGAATCATTCAACTTAATTCTAGGCTATTTTAAGTATGAAATAAGATTTCATTTCCACTCATTTCATTTTAGCCAAACAAACATGACACAAGTATATAACACTGTAACCAAGCATATGTGATAGAGCAAAAAGAACTATTCTTGGAGCAACGGGAGATTTTAACCAACATTTAAGCATCACCAAGTAAACAAGGTCACATAAAATTTACCTCGTGTCCTAAAAAGGGGAAATGAAAAGCAAACGTACGTGGCCAGTGAATCCTTGCTTAATTCCATTTTTTTTCACTTTTTTTTCCTTGAGTCAATGATAAAATTTAGTCCTTTCCCATTGTAATGCCAAGAGCTAAAAAGGCATTGAGCCTTTGACCTCAACGCGGCGAGAGAATTTTGTATCTTTTTATTTCGTTTTGAATTCTTTAATGTCGGAAGCATCTAAATAGCCCATAGAATCACAGATACCTTAGAATATTTTCTCCGGTAATGTTAGGTAGTCCCATACTTTTATCTTACATTTTGTCCTACTAGTATATTTGGGAGGGTAAGATTGTGGGATCCACTGATATGATTACAACCCTTACCCTCTTAAATACACTGATAGGGCAAAAGTGTATGGCAAAAATGTGGGGCAAAGTAACATTATCCATTTTCTCTGGGTGAGGTTCTTTTCCAGTGCATGCACCGTTCTATGGGGTCCTACTGCATGTGAAGACTATCACTTTCGTGATCAATGCTCACAATCTAATGTTATTGTTCTGTCCCTTAATTGGCAAACATTAGTCTCTTCAATTAATCTAGACTACTTTTCATATGCATACAATTTAGCAACATTGGAAAATTTGGTTTACATGCCCAACTACCTTGTTTTGAATGTGCTTTAATTAATGAGAGAAATGGTGGGAGAATGTGCTAGGATCATCAAAATAGATCTAACAATGGTAAAATATGTAGATTTCTAATTTTACAAAGCGTGTGAAGGTTGACTTTAAAATGAGCTAATATACTTCGTAATTAAATCATTTAAAATATGAGGAAATTAGCAATTACCCCTATTAGGGGAGTGCTTTTAACCAAAACCCCACCATAAGAGTTTTTAACTCCATAACCCCTTTTTTAAAATATTCTTTTAACATAAAGAAATCTATTTTTTTTAATTCCTACAATACCCCCCATGATTTATGCTCTCCCCATGATCTACCTTTCTTTCCCATCAATATCTCCATTTTTTTTTTCCTTTTTGGGTTTTCATCTGCAACATCTCTCCTCCCCCATCTCCTTCTCCTTCCTCTTCCCCTAGATATATTTTCTCCTTCCCGCCGAGCTCCTTTTTTTTTTTGGGAACACGCAGAAGCTTCTCCAGCGGCTTTCATGGGGTTTTTCCGACGGCGACACTTTCTTCCAACTTCAGATCTACTTTTTTCCTGAAAAACTAGATCTGAAAAACTAGAACTTCTTCTCCAACGGCAACCGAACCTTCTCCAACCACCATCCTATCATGGATGTCGTCTTCTTCTTTTCATCTCCAAACTCCAGATCTACTGTTTTTTGTTTTTTCCATTTTTTGTGTGTGTGTCTTTGTTTGCAACTTCAAATATGTTTATTTTTAGGATGTATGATTGGTTCGAGAAAACTTATTAACTATTTTTTCTTATTCTAACAGTATATTGTTATTATTGCATACTATTTTTTGTAACAGTGCGATTGTAGTTGTATTTTTTTTAATATGGAATAGTATGCTGTTACTATGCAACTACCATTCTCAAGTTAGTATGTACATGATAGCATGTTTTTGTTTCGCTAAGAGTATCATGTTACTATATATAATACTATTTTGAGTATGTATACCTTAGAATTCATTTTTTTGTTTCAAATAGTATGATGATACTAGTAACCCCTTGTTGGAATTCATATTCTAACAGTATGTTAATACTATTGCATACTATATTTTTGTAATAGTACGATTGCAGTTGTGTTTTTTTTTTAATATGGAACAATATGCTATTACTGTGCAACTAACATTTTGTGTTAGTATGTATCTGTTATCATATTTTTGTTTCACGAAAGAGCATGATGCCACTGTCTAAATTACTGTTTTGAATATGTATACCTTGGAATTCATCTTTTTTAGCCATGGCAACAAATCTGGTAGGAAAGAAGAGGAAAAAAAATGAGAAAAGAAGAAGAAGAAGAAAGGTGCCTGCAGGGAGAGAGAGAGAGATGAAGCTGTGAAGAAGAAGACGACAGCCATGGTAGGACAGTGGTCGGAGAAGGTCCGGTTGCCGTTGGAGAAGAATGTCTGCTTTTTCAGATTTTTCGTCGATATGAGGGATTCTCATCCATATGCGTCATTGGAAAAAATAGATATCAAATCCCTAATTTTTGGCCTAATAATAGGATGGCACCGTTATAAATCTATTAAAATTGAAAATTAGGGGCAATTTTATCCGTATGAGGTTAAAGATGTTTTGACAAAACTGTTTCTTTTACGGAGCCTATTGTAAAAGGACTCTTATACATGGGGGCTATCACCAAAATTCCCAAATCAATGGGATTTTTGTGAACATATAAGTGATTATTTGCATGAAGAAACTGCAATGACCAATATAAATTTGAGTTCTCTTCTCAACCCTTTTCCAGGATCAGGTTTTGTCAAGCATGCAGCAGAAGCTCGATAATCTTTGCGAGCAGGCGAATAACATAAAGGACCAGCCAGAAACTGGGGCCAACATGTCATTCATGAAGAATATGGAGTTTGGTAGCTGTGGTTGCTGGCTCTGTGATCACCATCGGGGCTCTGCCAAATGGTTTGGTGGTAAGAAACTAAAGAAATCATTTCATAAGAAGAAATTATTTGTTCTTGCTTGTGTTCTTGGTTTCTTTCTCTTGAGTCATGTTTTCTTTAATGATAACCATGCAATCAGCTGGTGATTATCACATATGAGAACCTGAATTTCCATGCTAATCTTATTACTTATCGTATTAGGGTAACTCAATTGTGAAGGTTTCCAGAGGGGATGAGATGCTCCAATATAAATTGCCACTCACAAATGAGGCAGAACAAGAGGAGCGCCGCATGTCTGATTTGTCAGATTGGGCTTCAAGTGTCACATCTGCTGCAGATGTTCAGGTAACCAAAGAATTCATAAGCATTTTTTACAGGTGGGCCTTATGTTGAACAGTATGAAATTCTATCATTTTTGTATACATGCTCTGAAGATGGGTATAGTTAATGGGTTTAAAGTTCTCGTTTCTTGTCAGTCTTGGGCATTTTAACTGTCCTTGTTAGCCTTCAATCATTTTGAAGATAATGAGCAATTTTTTTTTCTTCTGTATTTCTTATAGAGTTGACTAGGTGCTGGTTGGTGTTTTGTTATTTGGGCTTGGTACATGGCTTGAGAATGTTCACAATTGAAGTTTGGTTTTTGTGTAAAAAGTTTCTTGTTCTTGAACTCTGCCGTACAGAGTCCAGCCTCATCCATTTTTATTCATAGAGGAATGGCTACCTGGTAGCAGCCTAGATATGGAGAATTGAGTTCAGGGTGTGGACCAAAGCAGCTTTAATTGTATCTGCAAAAAGGGGAGAAAGTTAAAGGGAATTGATTACACGGGAAATTCTATGGTACCACAATTTTTTTTATGGGTACCGTACCGCAAGTAATTACTTATCATATTCTATGGCTTCTTCTGCGCTTCAAATGTTGGTAAAAGCGAATTTTCAGCATATTTTGTTGTTATATTTATCTGTGTTTTCTTTTATTTTGCAGGTTAGCAAGAATACTGACTACGTAGAGGACTTTCGGTACATACAGGTTATTGCAATTTGAAGATGTGTGATGCCCATCTCCAGAAGGTTGTGCTGGAGGGATATGGAACAGGACAGTACATATTTATAGATGCAGAGCATTTTTATAGTTTACATAGTTTCGCCTGTCGTAGAATTTATAGAATTTCAGAACCGCAATACTTGAATTTGGTATTATAATTATCAATTTATCGTTCATTAATTATAGCATACAATCTCTAAATGGATCATGCCCAGACAATTATTCACCCTGTTTGGGCCACGATTTGAAGGGGCCATTTCATATGTAGCATCTCTGCTCAGAATCATCAGACATTACAGACATATTTGCTTGTGTCCTGTCTTTCGTTTTTTTTTTTTCTTTTTTTTTTGGTGGGGGGGTAGGGTTTGAGATTTTTGCCTTTGGTGTGGTATCTACATCAAACTCCTCATTTCTAATACCTTATTAATCTGATATATGTGCGTGCTCACTGTTTTTGCCATGTAGGAGCAAGAATCTAGAGAAGTTTCAAGTCATTAGCATCCAGAGTAGGGATTCCTGGCATCCAAACACCCTCATGATTGGAAAAGAAAAAAAGAAAAAAAGTGTAATAAACTCTTAATATAAGAATATCTTTTATTTAGATAACAAAGACTGCCTTAAGCAGTTCACAATCATTGCTACTGACTATAAAGCTATAATAAGCTTCTACTAATCTATAACTAAATATTGATTATTAATTTTTATATATGGCCGAACAAGGGGTATTCCAAACCATTAGTCCCAGAGAAGCCATTAGTCCCATAGTATTCTTCCGTATTGCACAAACCACCCGCAAGCTCTTGCATCCAATGCTGAGGAAGCGGAGACATGAACTTTGAACTTGTGGTTCGTGGACCCATTAAACCACTAGTATATGGTACTCCAGTTTCTGGTAACCAAGAATCCCCATCAATGAACTCCTTCACAGTAAAGTCTGTAGCTTCCTGTGCCGTTATGTTCCTAACACCGGGCCATCTTATCCTTCCAGCTGTGTTTGCACCAGGACCCTGATTACAATACTCTCCATAGAAAGCTTGGTTCACTGGTATACCAGGCCACTCCTGCCATCCACTCGGATTTACGGCACCACTCAGATTCGATTGAAGGAAGACGACGGTGGAGTAGGCCCGCCATGGCCGTCCAAGGTACAGATTTGGTGCGGATTGTTGGTTCTGCAATTCGGGTGCAAGAGTGACATTGCAATTGTGGAACGAGAATCCACTATCCTGGTCTGGTTCTTCTTTGGATTGAGCAGTAACTGTCATTGTCGAGTTAGGAGAGCGTCCATATATTTGGCAATCTTGGAAAACTGCTTTCCCTGCTCCAAATATGAAGTCCACGGTTCCATAGATGTCACACTCTTTGTAGAACTGCTTGGTTTGTCTTACGTATAAGGTGTCTTGGTAGCCCAACATAACACACTGGTAAAACACCGATGACGGGGCCTCGTTTTTCACTGCCACTGCCTGACCCCCGTGTGGTCCGGCAGAGTTTTCGATGGTCAGGGATTTTGCCATGAATCCGGCCCCGTCAACGCCTATATTATTAATAGAAATAATTATTAAAAAAAAAAAAAGTTAGTAATTTTTTTATTACCCAATAAAAATAAAAATAAAAATAAAAAACACCAACAATAATAGTTATGCATCTATTTAAAAACATGCAAATTGAGGGGGAGTACTTACTCAGCGTGGCTGATTGGATAGTTTTATATCCTGTTGAATTACTCCAGTTGTGAGTAATTATTGTGGTCGCCATATCATCACCTATCAAAGCAATGTTAGTCTTGTCTTCTCCTACCTCCACGTGTTCATCATAAACACCTGGTTTTATTCGAATAAAATATTTTGTTTGACTATGAGAAGGAGCTGCCGCGATAGCGTCGCTGATTTTCATGAAATCCCCACTCCCATCCTGTGCCACAGTGGTGGCAAAGACAATAGAGTCGGACGAAGTTAGTGTACCAAACGACACTATCACAACTAGCGCAATTGAAAGAGAAGCAAAAAATGATGCCATGGTAAGATCAATAGCAAAGAAGATTAATAGCGAAAGAGAGAAGAATGCTTGTTGAAACTTTAATGGACTTGCCTAGCATTTATATAGGAACCGTACTTACCATTTTTTTTTGGTAAGCCTCGTCATGGGATGATTCATTGACAATTAATGAAAATTATGATAATCTTTATTGTAATTTTTATGTCTCATGTAAAAGGAAAGTGAATCTTTTGCCGCGTAGGTCCTCTACGGGGTAATTCCTAATGAGGCAGTGGAGTCATGGTAATTTATGAATATGGTAAGATTTTTTTTTTTTTATATGAGAAGGAAAAAAAGGAATATAGGCGTGTTTGGGGGACACAATGAGTCAGCCTGTACCCTATTGGAAGAACCTACGCCAAAAATCCCTAGACTTGCGGGGCATGCAGGTCTCGTTCAGTTACCTAATTAGGAATTTCCTCACTACCTTAATTTTTTATTTTGGCTAAGCCTCGTCATGGGATGATTCATTGACAATAAATGAAAATTATGATAATATTTATCGTATTTTTTATGTCTCATGTAAAAGGAAGGTGAATCTTTTGCCGCGTAGGCCCTCTACAGGGTAATTCCTATTGAGGCAATGGAGGAGTCATCAGTCATGGTAAATTATGAAGGTGGTTAGACTTGCCGTTTTGATATTTGAAGGAAAATGGGAATATAGCCTTGTTTGGGGGACTCAATGAGTCAGCTTTGTGCCCTATTGGGCGAACCAACGTCAAAGATCCCCAGTCTTGGGGGCCATGCAAGGTCGGTTGTGCATGGAGGCAATCGGATCCTCTTTGGATACCTAATTAGGAATTTCCTCACTACCTTTGCCATCAAGGCCCAAGGCCCTGGGCTCACTACAACATATGATCGTGTCTTGGGCCTTTTTCACCAACTGGGTTTGTGCTGCTACGGCTGGGCTTATCAGAGATGAAACTGGATCTTGGTGAGTGGGTTTTTTTTTATCTCAAACTCCAGGCAGATGTAAGATACCACAATCCACATGGGTCAGGCAAGACCAAAGTTCATAAGAACATAAACCCTTGTTTGGTTAACTTCAAAGAGCTAGCAAAAATTGAACTTTAAGACCTCTGGCTCTAAACCCATTGGAGTTTGAGAATGGGTTCTTATTCAATCAAGGTAGCTTTAGCAGCTGAGACCTGGGCTATTTGGCAAGGCCTTTTACTTGCCTATTATTTGAATATCAGAAACCTCGTTATTTTAAACTGATTCACAGACAACCATAACTCTCATTTCAAATGCTAACTCACACTAAATCGTTCAATGGGTCTTGGATTGAAGACTATAGAGTAGTCCTAATTAGATCACAAAGCATGCATCATATACATTAATCACACCACAATAGTCCTGTGAATAGCATAATTGATGGCATTGTGGGCAGGTCAATTCAAAACATAGCCATAACATGCCAAATACTCCATGGCCATAGGATTAACCGATTAATAAGTAATGGCTTAAATAGTTTAATACCTTAATATTATATTCTTATCCAAATTTTTTTAATTCATTTTTAGATTCTCTGAATCTCCACTGTAATCCAAGCAAGAGGGTGACGACTGATGGAACTTGTGGCCAACCTTATAACAGCGCGTCACTGCGTCACCCTTTGCTCAAATTGCTCCCCCTCCTCTCGTCTACTGACGTCACAGCCCTCAACGTCATGGCTATGAATGCTAAGGGCCATGATCCTTTCTAACCGTTGATTTATCTTGATAATGATGGTGGGAACGTACCTGAATGGGCCCATTCCTTATCAAATGGTTGGCTCTCGTTGTCCACTCTTCTTAGAATGCCATGCCACGTGGGGATGGCATTGTTTTTTTCGTGGGTCAACATTACATATTTAATTTATATATATATATATATATTTTTTTTTTTTTTGGGGGTAAGTAATTTCAATTAATTTACTTGATAAGATGGATAAATCACATATTTATCTTGATTACTTCACTTGATAAGGATAGATAAATCGTAGTATCACACCCAAGTCTAAAGGTGCACAGGAACCATTTATTCTTGCTGTGAAAAGGACATGAGACCAACAGTTGGTGCCATAAACTTTTTTTTTTCTTTTTTTTTTTTTTTGGATAAGTGAGTGCCAGAAACTTCCTTGTGAGATACTTATGCGTCTTGTATTTTGTTATTATTGGATTTTTTGTGGTTCTTTATTTTATGAAGTTCCAATCACAAGAAAAGCACCATTGATTGTTAGGTTTAAAGCATATTCCGTCCTAATCATGGTGTGAGGTTTGCTAAGATTTTGGTTTTAATTATGCTCATGTGTATGCCGGTATGCAGGTTCTAGATCTTATTGTTTGGGTTTTTTTTTTTTTTTTTTTTTTTAAATTTTTTATAGGGTAAGAGAAGTGATTAAAGATAATTATACCAAATCCTTATTGTTGATAGTGGATTTGATCTATCTCGCTATTATAACTTAGGCATTTTGCTAAATCACATAAATTTTGTATTTTTCTACGAGTATTTTTTCTTTTTACAGTGATAGTGCTTGCTGTGTAACAAAATTTTAATATATAATTTTTAAAAATAATTATGTTAAATTTCATTACAAACTAGTTTTTTTTCGTGGAAACGTAGAAAACCCACATGTTAGATATAGATTTTGCGTAAATATGTCTGATTGTTGAAGTGACTAACCAATATGATAGTCGGATCCTAAATTTTCTTGTTTGTATAATATTTTTCAAATGAACACAAAGTGTGTAACACTGTAACCTAACATATGTGATAGAGCTAAAAGAACTACTCTTGGAGCAACATGAGATTTTCACCGCCATTTAAGCGTCACCAAGTAAACAAGGCCATATACAATTTACCTCGTGTCCTAAAAAGAGGAAATGAAAAGCAAACGTACGTGGCCACTGAATCCTTGCTTAATTCCATTTATTTTCCATTTTTTCCTTGAGTCAATGATACAAATTTAGTCCTTTGCACATGTAATGCCAAGAGCTAAAAAAACATTGAACCTTTGACCTTAACGCGGCGTGAGAATTCTGTACCTTTTTATTTCGTTTTGAATTCTTTAATGTTGGAAGCTTCTAAATGGCCCGTAGAATCAATCTTCACATATAAGTTTTTTCTCCAGATAATATTAGGTAGCGCCACATTTTTGCCCTACTTGTATATTTGAGAGGATAAGATTGTGAGTAGGGATAGCAATGGGCTACTTAAATCAGGTATCCTAGTTTGACCCGCTCCTATTGGGACTGGGTTGGGATTGTTTTAAATAGAATAAGGGCGGAATTAGTATTTTATAAAAAAATCCCGACTCAAGTTACGGGCGGGTTTGGGTCCCCGCCCAACCTCACCCTGCCCCGCCCCGCAAAATAAGTTTTTTTTTTTTTTCTTCTTCTTTTTACTCATTGGGTTCTTGTGCTATTAGTTCCTTTATCTCAGTTTTTTTTTTTAATATTTTGATTGATGTAAAAAATGTTAGTCTCTATAAGAGGATGGAAACTTCTCAAGTATTCACTGTTTAAACATATTTAAATGGATGCATTCATTGAATTGTCATAGGTTAATAGTTAAATGGGAAATTAATGCCTTACTCGTGTAGGGTTTGGGTGGGGAATGGGTTTAGAGATTTTTTATAGGGTCGGGGTTAGGATAGGGAGTTGTGTCCCGTATAGGGTTTGGGCGGGGAATGGGTTTAAGGATTTTTTATAAGATCGGGATTGGGATAGGGGGTCCCGTCCCAAACCCGCCCCGTTGCCATCTGTAGTTGTAAGATCTACTGCTATGATTACAATCCTTAACCTCCCAAATACACTTGTAGGGCAAAAGTATGGGATAAAGTAACATTTTCCATTTTCTCCAGGTGAGGCTGATTTCCAGTGCATGCACTGTTCTATAGGTCCTACTCCATGTGAAGACTATCACTTTCGTGATCAATGCTCACAATCTAATGTTATTGTTCTGTTCCTTTTTTTTTTTTTTTTTTTTTTTTGTGATATCAGAAGGTTCCAAATGCTTTGCACCTGACTAATCTCCCTGGGCACATACAGTCCCCCCATCCCACATGCACCAAGCAATTACAAGATCAAAGTCCATGGGGGTACCTTGAAGAGGAGTGGTGAGATTGAAACCCAAGACCTCTTGCAAAGCACGAGAGTCTTGGACCATCCGGCCCACCTCTCAAGGGTGTTATTGTTCTAGTTCCTTGATTGGCAAACATTAGTCTCTTCAATCAATCTAGACTACTTTTCATATGCATACAGTTCAGAAACATTGGATAATTTGGTTTACATGCCCAACTACCTTGTTTTGAATGTGCCTTAATTAATGAGAGAAATGGTGGGACAATGTATTAGGATCATCAAAATAGATCTAACCATGGTAAAATATGTAGATTTCTAATTTTACAAAGCCTGTAAAGGTTCATTTTAAAATGAGCCATCCAATATACTCCGTAATTAAATCATTGAAAATATTGGACCAGATATACTCTACCTGTTCTAATAATTAAAAAAGTAAATAAAATAATGTTAGTTGAACTCTACCCATGATGTCTTTGTTATAAATATATAGAGGTGAGGACTATCCCTTAACTATCCAAGTTGTTGGTTTGGATTAACTTCTCCTCCACATTAATAGTGGACTTAGAGCCAATTAGTTCCTCAAAATAAATAGAGGGAAACCAATGAGAGTTGGTCTGGCGGTAAAGGAGTGAGCTGTAAACTCAGACATCCTGAGTTCGAAATCAGTCAATCTCTCTTGGCTAACCACCAATCAGGGTTATTAGTTTGGACGTTAAACGACCTCATGGGGTGGTGACCCCACGTGGAGAGCAGGGATTAGTCGGACTCTGACAGTTCAGACACCTCGTTGCTTGACAAAAAAAATAAAAATAAATAAAGGGACATTTCCCAATAGAGCAGAATTGTAAATAAATATGGATGCAAATATGAGTCATCCTTCTAATTCACCAATGCATAACGTATCACAACATGGGTGTTGATAGTACTTTCATATATTTTTCTACAAGTCAAGAGTATATTAAATGTAAGTCCTGTTTTATTTTTATTTTATTTTTTAATAAGGGGTAGAGATTATCTTTAGTAGGATTGGTACTTTCCATTTTTTTTTTCCCCTTTGGTAAGGGGGTATATTTCTTACTATATACTAGGGAAGCTTCGTCCAAATCGAGTATTCCTAATTTCATATAAAAAATTACGAATTTTCAAAGCCTATTTACCTCTCCAATTCTTGACTTCCAATCTCCTCCCCGTCTTTAAATAAAGAGCACCAATTTTTATTTTTATTTTTTTATATTTAAAATAAAAAATAAAAAAACCCAATTATCAATGCTTTTTTTTTTTTCCTGATGTGATTTCTCTCTCTAAAATAAAATGGGTCTAGGTGGAGACCGTGTTTACAAGAGTTAACGCAAGACTATGAACACCTCCTTGCTTTCTCTCTCTACTAGCATGCGCGTATAGGATTGTAAAGATCCCATCCCTGCTGTACCTCTCTCTCTCTAATATATATATATATATATATATATATATGCATACATATCATATAGCATCGAGTTTTACAGCTCTATCTGCGCTGTATTGGTAAAAAATATATAGAGAACATTCCAAATTTCCAGTTCTCTCTCTCTCTCTCTCTCTCTCTCTCTAGGATATATTTGTTTGGTTTCAGCTTTCTTTCTCCATTGTCCATTTTTTCTCACTCTTTTATCTTCCGTATATATTTTCAACTTCTTAGATTCGTCCAAACAGGATAACGAACTCACAAGTGATCTTCCAATCGAAGTGATCGAAGTGAGTTCAAATTAACCAATTTCCCACCAAAAACCCTAATTAATGAAAATGGATCGGAACACAGGCAACGACGGTTCTATCCATCGAGTGCTTGAAAGGGAGCTCCAAAGCCGACGAATGGACCAGCGACATGCTCCAGACCGGCGACATCGTCGAGGAGCTCAAGATCGGAAACTCCGTGTCCGTACGGTCGCCGTTCAAGAACGGCAGGGCCGGAGTCCAGAAGCTCCTCCACGAGTCGTTCAAGAGGAAGGAGACGTCGATCCGTGTCCGAGTCCGGCGCGGCTCCGACGAGTTCGCCGAGTTGCAGGCGTGTATCGTACCGAACGAATCGGCTGGGAAGAAGCAGTACATGCTGAGGGCGATTGGCGACCCCAATTACGCCGTTGGATTCTTTGATCGGACGGAGACCGAGTGTTTCGCGTTACAAGGTCACCTCCTTTTCTCACTTTCCTTCTCTTTTCGTTTCTTCTCGAGTTCTCGTGGCTCGACTTTTCGATTCCATGACACGCGCACTATTCACATTCCACATGGATCAGATGACTTCTTAATTTTTTTTGTTTTTTGTTTTATATAAAAGCTACCATGAGGGAGTCCTCATAGATATGCCCGTGAACCGTTCCCCCCTCTTTTGAGTCACTGATCACATTCAAAGCCTTACACAACCTACTTAGTTTTGTATTTTGAAAATTGTTGTCAGAAATGTGTCTTTAGAAAACAGTGGGAACAATTAAGAATATATTGTTTTCAATAGTTTTATGTTTTTTAAATAGTTAAAAAGGCGAAATTGAAAATGTATTTTCAAACATATTGTTTGCTTGTTTCCTATCTTGTTTAATTTTGAGAGCAAGAAGTTGTTTTTGAGATACACAATCAAACAGGTTTAAACCCTGTTAATCCGATTAATAACCATAATAATTCTATCCCTAGACTTCTACTGCTTGGACCAAAAAAATAAATGTACTAAAATTTGCTCTTAATTTAGTTGTGTGTAACTCAATTTTGATTCGGGATGAGATGAAATGAGAAAGTTCATTCAATTCGTTTGCAGTGTTACTGAATTAAAAGGCTTCAAATTACTAACATTAAAGAAAATAAAAAGAAGGTAACAAGGAATATTTCAATAATATTCCAGGAGGACCAGTCATTTTCTTACTCGTTTCTTATCTGAAAGCAGGTCATCATCCATTTCTACGGCTGCGTGATACTCGTGACCTTACCTTTTTTTTGTAGAAAACTGACTTTAAAAATGTTGGGGACTAGGTTTTACACTTCAGGCCTTCTTGGGCGCCTGAAATGTACACCCATATTGTCGGTACTATATAAAACATTATTAAAATAGAAAATAAATGGGAAATCTCATCCTGTAGGACTAGAATACAGATTTTTTGGCCTACTCTATGATACCCCTTTTTGCTTTTGGGGTATCAGACCCCTCTTTTCCCACCAATTTTAACTTGACACATAATCAAAAACTAAATGGGTTACCCAAAAGATGGATTAAATATTAGTTGGTTTAACACTTTACCCCGGAAGTGGAAGGCCTTGATTACATTTTCTCACTCCTTAGGATTAGGCCCGAATCAGATTTATCTTGAATATGACAATAAACTTACAAAATTAGTCAGGTCCAAAAATTTAAATACCCTTGCTAAGATGAGAAAAAACAGTTAATTTATTTAAAAATTAGATTATATTAGAGAGTGAACCCAACTAGGTCTAAGTATTAAAATTCTCAAGCATGGAAATGCCCAGTGTCCTATTTAAAATCGTGTGAATGAACACGCTTTTGGCGTGTGCGGCTGAGCGCGCCTGGCCCTTGGAAACGAGCACCAGCCACGGGGTGGCGTATTTGGACTTCTTATGGAAATGGTAATCACCTCCTTTCATTTTCCATAGCATTTGGAGGCGCAAAAGTCAAAACTACCCACTGGAATAGAGTTAATTATCACGCCAAACGATGTAATATGTTACTTGTATCACCAAAATTCTTTTTAAATTTTCCTATTTGTTTGTTGTAATCACTCTCATTGCTTCTACAGCTTTTTATCGTTTGTCCAAACCTTATCTCAGTGAATAAATATCTCTGCACTGTAACTCAGCTGCTAGTTGCTAGATATATAATAGTAACCAGTTGGAACAGTTAAGCTTTTATCAGAGCTAGATTACTTCGGCTAATCTATTGCAATTAGTGGTAATCGTTTATTTATAACATAACCAGTATTTCAGTTTGGTTAAGTTAGTTTTAGGTAATCAGCATGTAGATAGTCGCCTAATTTTAGATTATGAGTCCTCATTTGGGTCACTCTCTCCAGGTATTCTTCCCGTTTCTTTCTTTTTCTTATTTTTGAACTAGCACGCACGAATATAAACCTGAGTGTAATTGATATTTATTATTTAATTTTAATCATCGTTTAGTTTTTCAACTATCAAAGAAATAAAAAAGATGAGCAATTGGTCCAGCAGTTACAAGTGTCGATCCATGTTGCTTAACTATGATAGTTATGGGGCATCTCATATGGGCCATAAAAGGAATGGTTTGGGTTAATACCTTACCTGAGCAGGAGTAAGGTTTTGGATACCCCTAATCGTCAATTTTTTTTTTTAAGAAAAAAAAAAAAAATGATGATAGTTATTTTTAGAACAGTGTTATTCTTCCCAATAATTTTTCCTCTTGGAAGTAGCATACATTAATTGTGCGAGCTCTGAGCGTTACTGAGGAGTGACAGCAAGTGGGTGTGAGTGGAATAGTTTCTTCTAGTCAATTTAAAAATACAATATTACCAGTTTGTTCTCTTCAAATTTTTCAGTTATGGTAGGGGTCATTTTGGTTTAAATTAAAAATGATTTTTCTTTTTTCTTAATTGGAGATACCATAAAGCTCTCCGTCGCTTTTCTATAATAGTATAGATTTAATGTTGGGAGAAAATGTTATAGGAAAATAGTTGAGAAGGGTAGCATTTTCCTTATTTTTATGCTTGAATTATTTTCCTTAATTTCATGCTTGAATTTTATATATATTCTTGTTGGGGTAACTGGATGCAATAATCTGCGCAAGAACTGAACTCGATTAACTCAGTCTTTGGATCCTTTTTTTTTTTCCCCAATCCTTTTGTCGGTAGGTACATCTTCAAGTTCTGTTAGTCCTTTCTTTCCTACCATGTGAAATAATTAGTAGTAGTATGCAGATTCAAGGGGCTCCAGGATGGTTAGTGCACTAATCAGGGCTCAGCTTCAGGATGGGTATGTCTCGTATCCATGGTCGAGGAAGATGCAAGAGTTCCTATCAGTTCCCAATTCAAGCTGCTTTCTTTCCATACTCCTCCTTCCAAAAGCTTCGGATCGAGTTGCTTCGCGCTACAATGACCTAGAGGACACCCTTGCGAGGGCAAACGCATGGCTTACTGCTTGTCATGCCTCGGGGGTTCCTATTGTCTTCATGAGCATCCAGACTGAGTCCCTGCTAACCAAGGTAAATTCCCAACAACCAAACAAGCACTATATGATAGAAACCTTTAAATTTGTTTGTGTCCTGGCAATTAGTCACAATCCCTTAAATGGTGCTGTACTGCTGTTTCATGGATTGTTATTTTTTTGGCACGAGGGCCGAACGGATTCATAGGTTCTATTTCATGGACATGATAATCTACATATATAATAAATTCGGAAAGTGTTGCACATGATGATTTTTTTTAATATCGTCATATATTGATGGTATCATTCGATAAGATTGATTATTTGGCATATTTGATTCCTTTATTTCATGTGACAAATGGAATATAAGTTTCTTTATTCTGTTAATTTTTTGACAGATATCCGGAGAGACAGCTTCTTCCACTGTGAATACTGGGTCATTATCTGATTTGTCTAATCTTGCAAATGCAAGCTTATACGGTTTCGAGGATTACCATGGAGTTGACATTGGCGTCGTTAGAGCAGTTCGTCTCTGGTATGCTCCTCTTGGGGGAGAATTAGCAGTTGAGATCACACTAAAAGAAGGTGATTCAAAGCTTGGGTTCGCCATTAGTCGCACAGAAGAGGTTTCCTAGCCAATCTCACTCTTCAGGCCTTATATAGTTGTATTCTATTTGCTTTTTACTTATTGTTTCATTTTAATTTGACAGGGGTTCATTCACATTTCATCAGTAATTGATGACGATGAAAATGTACCTTCAACGCGGTCAGGGCTTAGCAAGCTATACAAAGATGCAATGAGGGCATCTAGATTGCTGGTGGTCTCAAGAGTATCAAACCAAAAGGTCCTTCCATGGATGGTTTCTTCAACAGGAGCAGTTCGATGTTTTGACACAGTCTCTCTCAGCCAGAAGCTCTCATTGCACCGGCACACCAAGGTGCCTATCCTTATTCATGTGTTCATGTGGGACAGAGCATTGGCTTCTCCAAGCGGAGGCAATGTCAGGGTTAGGGCCGCCTCCCCGCCGGTGATGCCTTTACCGCCTGAAATTCAAATGGCTTGCCAGCCAAATCAGAATCAAGTACTACCTTTGCCTCCTGGAGCTCAAAATGAGATTTCAGTCCTCGATGACAGACCACAACAGAGGCTCGAGAGAGACACTGCTGGTGAACTCTCCTTTAGATTCCATGATTTTTCACTTCCAAACAACTGGGTGTGATTTTTGTCTCTCTTTTCTTTCCTGTTTCTTGTATAGTATAGAGGAAATCTCGTTAGTAGATATATATATTTGTCTTTTGGTTGAAGTGAGTCGGTCGTCCATCATTAGGTAGATTCAGGAAGCATGAGCTATAGACTTGTTCACACTACAGAGTGCAAAATCAACACGTACATTTTGAATTTTCTACTTTGCTCCTTTCCCATGTGCTTGTTAGGTGTAGGAAACTTTGTGATATGGCATCCTTTTCCTGCTAGCTGTGTTTTTTCAAGTATTTCCTTGCCCTCCCAGTTTGGAACTTATAAGGCTATGTTTGATATACCAAATAAGATAAATATATCATTTTCATGTATTTTGTACTCTTTTTAAATAAGGGATATTATATTATCTGTAAGATGGTTATATTTTCCAACCTTTATTCAACAATTCTATCAGTATCTAATCTTTTAATCCGGCATACCAAACGTAACATAATGGGTACATGTGCAATAATTGACTCTTACAACAAGGTTCGAATCGATAATCCAATAGTTAGCAGTTTTTGAATGTTTAATGATTATAAAAATTGCTCCACCCACTCACCCCACCCACGGATATAACCATTATTATGGATTTGAATTTCTTCGTTTTATCTTTATCCTTAGGTATGCAAATCCGGAATTGGGACTTACGCCGTAGAGGCGTAGAAGAGTGGAACTCACCAGTTCTACCCCACTAGTTTGGTGACCTTTTTGAGAGGTTCAACTTTCTATATGGTTATTCAATTACATCATGAAGGTTAGCCTGATGATCAATGCAATTATTGACTTACTTGAGTAGATAGCCACTTGTACCCAGATTCAATGATAATATTGGGGATTTAGAGGTTCCAACTAATGCTTAAACTGGCTAAAGACATGATAGTTTTAGTGGCATATTTTTTACTTATTGAATGAATGATCATACGTTCCAATTTATAGAGTGAGACTCACATCCTATTAATGTATGGATCATTGAAATGAATCGAAAGGTATTTTCTTTATTATCCCTTATGCTATGTTTGGTAGAGGGGATGGAAAGATGGAAGGAATGAAAGAGAGGGGGGATGAACTTTCCATTCCCAAGGGTGAGATTCTCTCTTTCCTTCAGCCTATTTGGTAAAATGGAGGGAAAGATATACTTTTTCCATCTCTTTTATTTAGTAGAAAGGAGAATGGAAAAGAAGGAAAATGAATTAAGGAGTATTTTTACCATATTACTTTTAAATGATTTAAAAGGTGTTATCAGTTGACATGTATATAATATTGTGATGTAGAGGTAAATTTGTCTTTTTAGAAGAAGTTGGTCTTTTCCCTCCCAATCCGCCCACTTTTCCGCCCAAAAATAAGAGGATTCCAAGAAGTGCAAAATAGTGAATTTAAGCTTTCCCTCCCCCCTCCCCTCTTACCAAACACGCTTCCTCATCCCCATCCCTCCCCTCTTCCCTCCCCCCTTTCCATCCCTCCCTAAATCCCCCCTACCAAACACAGGCCTAAGGTATGTTTGGATGAAGGATTTGTAAGATTTATTTGGGCCCAAACACTATTAAGCTCCCAACACTTGCTAAGCATGGGTTACCTAGAGGGCTTCCACCGAGGTTGAAGAGGGCTCGGATTACCAAAGGGGAACGGCTATTACAACCCCCCATTCTTATCACCCCACCTCCCATCCTTTAGGTTTCTCCCATCTTTTAGGTTTTATGCAAAATATAAAAGGTTTTTATAAAAACCGGCCATGATGTCCACTAGAAAACATCATTTTGAACAACTTTGTAGAAGAAAGTTTTTCCTAAATCTATTGTTTAAATATACTTTTTAGCCATTTATAACATTTATTTCATTTTTTGTCAAAAAATCTACTTAAACGATAGATTTTAGAAAAACTTTATTTACATTGTTGTTTAAAATGATATTTTCTAATGGACCAAATGACTAGTTTTTGCAAAAACTTTTTATATTTTCATGAAATCTTAAAAAAAAAAGAAAAAGAAGTGGGGTTATAAGAATGGGGGGTTGCAATAGCCGTTCCCCTTACCAAAGTCAAGATGGGTTGAAGCCCTGAGGCCCAACTCGATTCAGCAAAGGAAAAAATTTACTGAGTGACCTTCAATCCGTGTCACTACATTTCAAACAATTCTATTGGTCCATTCATAATACACACGGATCGCGATCCGCGTTACTGTACTCTAAACGATCGCAGCCGTTATCACGTAGTCAATCCAACGGTCCCCACTAACCCTCCCAAAAATTTTCAAAATCCAAAAATTTCAAAAGCGCCCGCGTTCTAGACACTCTCCTATAAATATACCCCCAAAATCCCAACTGCTTTGCCATCACATTCTTCTTCTCTCTCTCTCACTTACTCGAGAAACAAACAAACAAACACATATTTTACCTTCCCATCTTTGTTCCTGAGAGAGATGGCCCGAACGAAGCAGACGGCAAGGAAATCGACTGGAGGGAAGGCTCCGCGCAAGCAGCTGGCGACGAAGGCCGCTCGGAAGTCGGCACCGGCGACTGGTGGAGTGAAGAAGCCGCACAGGTTCAGGCCAGGGACGGTGGCGCTGAGGGAGATTAGGAAGTACCAGAAGAGCACGGAGCTGTTGATTCGTAAGCTCCCATTCCAGAGGCTGGTGAGGGAGATCGCTCAGGACTTCAAGACCGATCTGAGGTTCCAGAGCAGCGCTGTGGCTGCTCTCCAGGAGGCAGCCGAGGCCTACCTGGTTGGTCTGTTCGAGGATACGAATCTGTGCGCTATTCATGCTAAGCGAGTCACTATCATGCCTAAAGATATTCAGCTCGCTCGTAGGATCCGTGGCGAGAGGGCTTAGAAAAGTATATAAAAGCTGTGTTGGTTGATCTATATCGGATCTCTCTTTGTCGCTCCCTCTAGATCTATCTCTGTATTAGTTTCTCTCTCTAAGCTTATAGATTTCTAGGTTTATTTCTCTCTCTAGATCCATATCTCTGTTTTTGTGATTTAGAAGATGTAAATCGGTGAACATCTAATGAACAATCAGATTGCTTGATCTCTGTTCAATTTGATTTTGGTGTTTCATGCGTTTGTGACAACCTTGCTTTGTTTGATCCCATTCTAATCGATTCAATCTGCTCTATAGGTTTGATAGAATGTTATTTTCTTTTACCCTGTTTGATTCCAACGAAAATCTGGACCAATATAAGAAATTGTTGCATTTGAATTTTAAGTATCTTTCATATGTTTGGGTCTTGTAAATTCCCCAACTAACCAAATGGAGCAGAGTATGTACCTTAGCAGTAAACGTTTGGGAAACTGGTTGAGAATTGTTTGGGATTGAAAATTGTGTTTGGTTTAATTTGAGATTTATTGTTTGGGATTGAAAATGACTGGTGGGTTTCATAGGCTTTGGCATGATGCAGGAACCAAAATTTCAGATTTATGCATCTTAATTGTTTTTATTGACTTGGCTGAAATTTCAATGAAATTTAGAAAGAGAGAGAGTGCAATGGTGGGGCGGGAAATTTTGATGTATCTCTGTTTTTGTGTGATTTAGTGACACTATAGAAACATCTACTGTAAAAATTTTGATGTAGGTAGGGCGGGAAAATTTGGCAATGAAATTCAAAATTTGGCCAAAGCGGAAAGGAAGTAAAAGCATTAGGAATTTGATAATGTAGTTGAGGTGGCCTTGTGGGTTGAGTAATGACCTCATGGGTCTCCCTATTCCATCAAAAAGCATTAGCACGACATTTTTTTTCTTTTTTTTTTTGTAAGAAGGAATCCCGGGTTAATAAATATAAGTACTACTTTGCTTCCTTTAATCATAATGATATAGGTATTTTGTGTTTTAAGGGAAAATAGGGATTGTATATAGAAATAAAGATCCCAAAAGCATAATGTCTCCTCCCATTTTTTTTTTTTTTTTTTGGCCAAAACAAAGGGTATTACAGCCCATTGAACCGAAACTAATTCCCCCCATGTTGCACAAACCACTCTCAAGGATATCTCCCCCTTTGAAAGGATTGGGTAGTTTAAACTTTAAAATTTTAATTTCTCTTAAGTGCATGTACTGGAGAAATGGGCAAAAGAG
The DNA here is from genome assembly GCA_039720395.1 of Liquidambar formosana. Taxonomy (NCBI): domain Eukaryota; kingdom Viridiplantae; phylum Streptophyta; class Magnoliopsida; order Saxifragales; family Altingiaceae; genus Liquidambar; species Liquidambar formosana. The sequence continues at coordinate 33,357,092 of CM077831.1, forward strand.
GAAAAAAAAAGAAGAAAAAGAAGCATTAAAATAGTAATATCACAATAATTTCAATTGAAAATGGAAAACCTGTGGTAATCCATGTTCTTTTTTATTTTCCACCCATAAGGTCAAGTTGAAATTTCTTTAGTATGGGGCTATATGGTAATGGAGCCTTGTGACCGATAGGTTTAGTAGACGGCTCTACCTCGCAAGTGACCAATTTTTCACTCTCCAGTCTCAACCCATGCCATCATGGGTAAGGCCGTCAGGGCTTTCCCGCCCCAGCCGGCCCATGAGAGCCGCCCCGCCTAACAAGTTAGCAGCTGAAAAAACACGCGGGAAATCTCCCCAACCAAAGTCATTTCGCTTCGGCTCCCATTTTCCCTTCCTCAACTTTCATCTCATCCAAAAAACCCATAGCCCTCTCTCTCTCTCTCTCTCTGTGTTGTGATGGACAAGTACGTAGTCCCTCTCAAAGCGTCACCTCAGAACCCTAAACCTCACCGGCGGCATTTGTGGAAGAGGAGCGTCGTTGAATTGAACGGCAGGTTCGGGTCCAAGTACCGCCACGAAATCTCCGGTCTACTGATGCAATCCTATTCTGAGGTCTGTGTGTGTGTATGCATATATGTGTGTTTCATGGCTAATTTTGGTAAAAAATTGTGATATATTGAACCCTTGATGTTATGTTGCTTGTGTTGTGGGAAGATTCGAGCGTTTCCTCATTCGTATCATATCGATGGAGTACCGTGTCAGACACATGTATGGAAAATCGCTTCTCACTCGTTAAATTACTAGATTGTGTTTGGTTGGATTGAATTGTTGGGGCCTTGGAATTGGAATTGGTTGTGTCATCTTGTATATATATATATATAATTCCACATACCCCAAATGCAATTTCACGTCCAAGGAGATTTTTGGGTTCCGTGGAATTGGTATTCTAAGTTGAATCCAATTCTGCACAATCAAAGGAGCCCTTTACATGTTCAGATATTTAGATGAAGCTTGAAATGTTGGAATTTTTTGTACAGATGAATCAGATTGCAGATGGCGCATTTTTGGATCACCAAGTGCCAATTAAAAGGTCAGTGATCTCTCTCTCTCACACACACAAACCCACCGATCTACCTCATTTCCTATGTCTTATATCTATGCTTGGACTTTCTTTGTGTGTGTGTTGACGCGTGCTGTGGGGGTGGAGGGTGGGGGGTGGGGATGACGGATGTGTGTATTCACTTTACCAGTTTATTCTTCAACTCAACTCACAAGAGATTGTCATCGTGGTTCTTTTTCAGGCAGGGCATCTCTGCACTTGCATTTGACACCAAGGTGATTGCTGGATCATTATTTGTAGAATCATGACTTGGAAAATCTGATTTTTTTTCTCTAAAATGGTTTCGGTAATTTATTGAATTTTTTTTTTTTTCCTGGTAAGGTGCAACTTAGTTCAAGAATAGTGCTAGTTCTTCTAACATCTTCCAAAACCTATCATCTTGCCACCCCTGAGCATGGCAAGCTTGTGGCTATTGCTATCAAATTATGAAGCCAGAGTTTAATTCTAACGATGGAAACACACTAATTATGAAACTCATAATTTGAAATAAAAAATTGCTTTATAATAAATATTTATACGCATGCCCATGCTAATAAGAGAAAGAAGATTAAAAGGGATAGATAAGAATTGACCTTATTCATGTTTGTGAACATTAAAGTGGCATGGCATATCTAACACAAACATAAAATTATGAAGAACTTGGGTACTTCCCAGCAGAAACCTGAATTGAAAATGCTTTGAAACCATAAACTTGTAGTACTTTAGCTGAAATCTTTGCTTGAAGCTACAAACTTAGTAACTTACCAATCCCATCCTTACCAAATAAAAAACTCATTTAGTCCCTTCTGTTACAAATGACAATGTAGAGGGTCAAATATTTATTTTCTGGGAGCCTTCTCTTGTACTTAAAAATGGTGTTTTACATAGTTACTTTTACTTTTCGCTTCCTGTTATGTTTTCTATTCTGGCAACTTATTATTATTGTTCTTATTTTTATTCATCTTTCCAGGGAATATACTTGGCATCAGTGACGAAATCAGGGGTGCTTAACAGTGCATGACTTTGAAGCTGTATATTGCCAGAGTAATGATATGTCAACAGGTAAGTTTCTGTACTGGAGCTTTCTGTATGGTATGTTTGCAAATAGACGATGTCAAATGTTTGATTATTTAGGCTTTGGGCAGATTTGTTGTACATTATAAAGCTGGGGTGATGTGTTTATACTTTAGAGTTGAAAATTCATAACAGTCAAAAACAATGTGCTGATGCTGATATGCACCAACACATTCTGGAAATAACATGCATACATTTGAGGAGGGGTTTTCTGTGCTCACAACGGAGCCAAAGAATGATGCACAGATGAACCTTTTTACCTGGGTGATGTGGCATTGCAATAGTGGCTCTCTGGGGTTTATGTAGTCAATTAACAAGCTTGAGTTTGACAGACCTCTGAGTGGAAATTGTGACTTGTAGATTCCTCAGAAAACATATTTTTAAATAATATGCTTATATTGTTACATTCTGAAGGTTTACTGGATTGAAACTTGCTGTGCGGGAAGGTGGTTGAGGTGACCAAGCAAGGATCTGCCACCTAAGTTGTCGTGGCTTAAAGGTGCCCATCTTTACGGCCATCCTTGAGCCGTTTCAATACTCTTTGAACCGTTTGTCTCTGAAGTCTGAACTGTAAATCATGTCATCTTTCATTTTTCTTTGTGAAAAAGTAAATAACAGTACCACTTCAACATGTAGGCAGTTCATATATTTATGGTTTTAGTCAATCTATTTGTTGTTATGTAGTCTAAAATATGATATCATGCTCTAGAATAATTATAAAAGCTTTGTATTGAGTCTTGGTATTTGCATCCATTTCCATATCTAAGTTCAACAGGCTTTGGTGTGATCTTGTTTTTTAAAATTGGTGGTTGTTCTAGCTTCTATGCTCCATTTTAATCTGAAAACAAAGTTCACTTGACTTTCTTTTACTAATCCATGCAGTGCTCTCTAAAACTTTACTATTAACCCTTTTTTTAGGCTTGGACGAAGATGAGAAAAAACATTTGCTGCACCTTTCTACACATCAGCAACTTGATGCTGTTAAGTGGAATCCTGCTAACCAAGATGAGGTTTGGATGTAATTCACTTCCTCTTATTATGGATTTCTATATGTATTCAGAAAATTATATTGCTTTACTTCTGCCAGATATTGCTTTGGCTTGTCATCAGTTCTAAATGAAAATATGTCAAATTTGTGGCAATTGGTGGAAGGATAAGATCAAATCCATAAAGTGATCTCGGAATGCTCACCTCCGATCAACAATTCCCTCGAAATCTTGTCTCTTTAATGGCATAATAATAAGGGAAAGTTCTTTCTAACACGTCAAAAGGACTTTCAATAGATGCATATTATCTCTTTGACTTCAGCCATCACTTTATAAAACACGACATGGAGATCTTTATTCCTCTTGTGAACTTCTTAATAATTTTTCTTGTGAAAAGAGATCTATATTCATTGGTAGATTTGGTGCATCTACCAATTTTTACATTATGTGAAGCGTGGCTGTGCAGTGAACATAGAAATGTGCTTAGGCAAACGTCTCACCATCTATATATATCTATTTTGGTTCTCAGACATGAATATCATTTGGGATTTACTGGTGCATTAGTCATGTGTTTCTGGGTTAGTTTGCTTGTCCTCAATGTTCTTTCTTACAGAAATCAAAGGAAATTATGGATTTGTTTTATACTTTTATGCTTCAACTTTGGACACCTTTAGTTGTGTTTCTGAATGCTTCTGTTGTTATGTTAATGTACTTGGTTTTAGTGTCTTTTTGTTTCTTTTCTTGGATTTGCAGGTTGCTTGCACATCTATGAAAAGTAATGAAGTGCTTATCTTTGATATTTCTTATATCTCTTCTGAACCAGTTGAAGTAAGTTTCTCCATTCACTTCTTGTCTGCTATGTGCTTTTACGATAACATTCATATTGAAAGTACTATACAATGATTGACTTCACTAAGTAATCATGTTATCGTGGCCTCAATTCTGCGTAGAAATTATTATTAAACCCCACTCCAATATCTTTCACATATTTGGATGCTAAATTAAATTGCCATAAATTATGCTGCTTTTTCATTGATCATGTTGGAAAATCTACGTGACTATGCATCAATTTCATTCTACTAATGGAGTATTGTAAAAGAAGCCCAAAGGATTTAATTTCTTTGTTAGTTCTTCTTTAGCATTCAATGATCCCTTTTAGATTAGTATAATAGTAGATTTCACCTTTCATTATCTTCTTTAAAATTTTATTTTTCAAGGCTGCACCTTTAGTTTGGTCAAATTCAGGTATAAAATCCTAATTTTCCTATATATATGATTTAATTTTAGCTCCACTCTAATGCAGGTGTTAAGAAAGAGACATACAGTCAATGTTCATGGGTGTGAGATTCGCAAAGGTTTATCCGATGTAGCTTTTACTTCAGTTGATGATTCAAGGTTGGTATTTGGTAAAATATAGGCTAACCTCTTGTAAGAAAGTAAATTTTGTTCGGGGTAGCTTTTACTTATTAAATTTTTGTGGAGTCTTGACTGTGTGAATTGGTAAGTTTGACTAATTGATTGCTTACCTATTTATGGTCCATTTCAATAGGTTACTTGCTTCCGATGCACACGGGGTAGTCAGTATATGGGATAGAAGAAGCAGTGATCTTCCATGTGTTGAGCTTACAACTAATTCCCATATCCCCATTAACAGTATTCAATTTGATGCAGAAAATCAGGTCATTATTTAATTTACGACCTTCTATTATATTAAATTAGGAATTTTACTTGTATGCATATTGTCTGCATTTTTGTATACCTTGTTTCTTTGATACACTGAATAGAAATTTATTATGTTCTGTACCTTGTTGAACTAAATTTTTTCCCTCTGCCTTACTTATATGCTTATTATGACATTTATATGAAAAAGTATGGTTGGCTTATAGAATAGAGTAATCTTATGGCTGAGGATTGAATTGTTCAGGCTTGCATCAGAGGTGCATTAAAGTGATTTCTGGGTTGAGAATTGAGCAGGAGATGCTAACTCTTTTGCTATTCGTAAATTTTGTTGTTCAATCTTATGAAGGGGGCTTGATATGTAATTATAAATTTGTTTCAGATTGTTTTTGGAGCTGGTAAGCTTGGGATTATATACATGTGGGATCTTCGTGGAGGAGGAGCATCTGCTGCTTTTCAAAGCTATAAAGGGGTAAAATATATGGGCACTAGTATTTCTTTTCATATCTTCTGCTCATGTGATCTTGCAATGAAAAAAGTTCGAATTAGAGCGTGGTCAGTAATGACCGACGTGACAAGCACAATCTTATTATTATTTTTTGCTATGTTGGGCACATAGGCATTATTTGTGTTCATAATGTTTCTAGCACCAACACCCTTCCTCAATTTATGTAGCTTTGAGGTTGCTATGCCAGACATCTACGTTAGTGTCCTTGTTTCTTTCATAACCATATTTCACTAATTTTATCTATTTATCTCCAAAGTTATTAAATGAATTTTTTTTATTAATCTTTTAAAATCTATTACATTGAATCTTATCCAGTATTTCTATCATATATTACTTATTGTAAGAAATATAAATTAGTTAATCAGATTAGCAAAGACGTCAATATAAAAATATTAAATTATCTTGGTATAAATGCATCGATAAATTACTCGTTGTTATGTAATTTCTCTGAGTTTTTGTTGATACAGGTATGTCATCCTCCTTTAACATCTTTGAAGATAGCATCATTGCTAGAGAAAATTGGGTCCTTGAAGGTGTGTGTTCTTTTTAACGTTATGGTTATTATTTCCAGTTGTCTTCAATTGATAATGTATTGAAGCGATATTGTTTATCAACTCAACATCCTCATCCCTCCCTGCCCTGCCCCTTTTCAGCACCGCTATCAGGGCAAACACAAGGACTTCTTACAGATTTTTATAAAAGGGTTTTTTGAAATTTATTGCCTTATTCGACCTTATTCTTCCCCTGATAACAAGTAATTACAACATAGTGCACTTAATTATTGACTTGGAAGGAAGTTTGTACCGTGTGTGATAGATTTCCTATTTATTGGACTGCAAGGGAATGCACATGATGAACTCTATTACTGTCATGTGCTAAAGAGTAAAGAGCTCGAGTTTTTACAAAGCAAAAAGATAGTACATATCAGGAATGGAAGGTTTTTTTATCCCCCCATTAGAAACTTCTTGTGCATTTACATTGTTTACAAATCACAATGTATGTACCTGCGCTAATGTGGTGAATCTTCGTACAGTTAACTCATTCTGTGTAAAGATCACCTTTTGCATACTATTGGTTTACACTTAACCACACATTCTTGTTATTCTGCAGGCACAGTCAGATATTGTTTCAAAGGAAGTACACTCAATTGCTCTTGATCCATCTTGCCCATATCAATTGGCATTCCATCTTGATGATGGTTGGTAGGTTAAAATAGAAGCATTTATTTTATTGTACCATAATCATGTTCACCCTCCCATTGAGGCATGTTCAACACACTATTGATTCCTGAATGATCTCTTAATTGCATATGTTCTTTTATCAACTAATACTGAATAGATCTTCCACAAAGTTTACCCACCAGAAAGAAAATATTTGCTAAAAGCTGATTGCAACTCTAAAATTTTGGCTCTTCGCATAGCAAGGTTTTCCAAATAAGAAATAATGACTAATTGGTGTTGACACACTAGAAAGTAGGAACCCTTTTCTAAGTAGTATTGTTGTCTATGGTTTATTGTTTGTATGGAAGCATCACATACAAAGCATTTTTTAGCCTTGTTTGTAGCAAGGATCTTTTTTCCCCCTTACTGTGTTGACCAGATTTTAGTAAATTCCTGTAATAGGTCATTGCTTTGCTTCATGATTATATTACATGTGAATGTAAAAAATAATAATAATAATAATAATAATAATAATAATAAAACTTGTAGATATGTTACATATGCCTGCCATGAATTTTCATTTGCAGTATATATATTTTTTTTAATCTAATATCTCTTTTAACCTATTTTTAAGTTCCTTTAAAAAATTTCAATATATATATGTATATATTCATTAACACAACTATAGTTTGGGATTTTAACATAACAATTTAAATCAACATTTAAATCCTTCTTTGAATTGAATGCATTTGTAAGAACTTAAGAGGTGGCATTAATAGGTGTTGAGATGGGAGAAAATTGATTGAAATTTGTTGTTCATTTTTTTTTTTTTTTTCCTTCCTGTTCTTTTTGCTTGGTGATGGTGGTGGTGTAACGATGCAAATCGTAGTACTGGCACTAGTGAAGTTACTCAACACACATCCAAACCTTGAACCCTTCCGCACCCTACCTATGCAATCCCTTGATGAGGTAATGCCTTTACCACTGTAAGCCAGGAGACAACTGAATGGTTTGGAAATGTTTAACATAGACTAAGGATTTACGCAATGGGAGTGGTATGGTGCAAGTTGACAGTTCTGACAATAATTGTGATACCATAAGGCTTTGTTTAATTGAATTGAACTTAACACGACTAAATGTTACAACACATGCTTTGTTAAACTTGCAATAAATCAATTTGTCTGTCTAACAATTTTTCACTTAATGCAGGTCGGGTGTCTTGGATATGCACAATCTTCAAGTGACACATATTCATTGCCCTCCCCCGGCTTGGTTGTAAGTAAAGTTGAATACCCTACAAATACAATTGTATTTCAATGGAAATCGTTAGCAATTTAAGTTTCATTGCTAAATTTTTATTTGTTGTTTACTTTGAGGGATTAGGAATGGCTCAAACGCATCAACTGATCTATCATACTTGAGAAAACCATCATGGTTACCAACATATTCAGTAAGATTTTTCATCATTGGTTTTACCTCATTCCACTCAGTTTAATTACTACATTACCATAGTAGTAAGTTGTAACAAATGGCTTATGTTTAATTCATTGGTGATGTTAAAGTTTGTGAAGACAGGGTATGATTAACTTGTGAATCTTGCTACTTCTTTAGAACAATTTGCATCTTAATGTCAGTGCCTTTTGTTCCACAACAGTAGAAAATTCTTTAGAGAAGTGATTAATTAAGATTTTGAGATCCAGCTTAGTGGAGGTTGTAAAGTCACCAGAGTCTAGGGACCAAGCATTGGCACCCTACACCATCATAAAATAGAGCACTAGAACAAAGCAATTTCTATGTTTTGGCCTGTCATTAACTTTTTCAATTAATTACAGAAGACCCTCTAGTCGTTAGTAGTCAAGGAGGATTTATATGTGTATGTATGTATTGGGGACTCTGGAGGCATGTAATTTAGTATTCTGATTATTTTGTTGGCCTAGTAAAGTAGTAATTGCAAACCATGTTCAGTAGCTGTCTCCCTTCCCCTCCTCTCCCAAAATTAAAAGATAATTTTACTTTGTATAGTTGTTTGAATACAGTTCTGCTGAAGTTAGCCACAAAATTTTACTCACTAGGGCCAAATATAATTCTATTATGTGATTTCTTCTAGTGCAGATCTATGCGGTTGGATCATCATCTGAGAATGGAATTCATCTTTTAGATTTCTACCCAGACTCCAGCTCTCCCTGTCACGTGGACTACAAGTAAGAAACTTCCAATTTACAGTAATGAAATTAGGGTGCAAAATAGGATTTATAACATTTTGCAATTCCTGGCTATTTTATGTTAGTAAGTACAAGTAATATTCTTTTGCTTCTATGTTTCTAAAGTACTTGATGCAAATTTTGGCTTGTGTGTGGAGATGTGATTTTACATTTTTTCTTGGAAATGTTCATTCTTTTTCAAAAATTGTTTTTGAGCTGTTTCAGTGATTTGTGTCAGTGTCTTTGTGGCAAAGCCATGTCATTTTCTAGTTATCTTTTTCCCATCTAGTTCATTTTTTGTATCAAGTTATTGCTTACTTGTGCCTTTTTGCTCTAGCGAGGATAAACCAAGCATATCTGGAGTGAAGAGCCAAAACAAGCAAAATAGGTTCGTTCATTTATCTGAAAGTGTCACTGCTTGTGCCACTCATCCCCTCAATGGCACTGTCATAGCCGGAACAAAGGTTTGTGTCTTTTGATCTTTTTCTCATCTTAGAAGACAAGTATATCTGTATTTCTTTCTATTTAATATTTACACTTAGTTTTTTATTTTTCCAACTCATGAACTTCTTTCTGAATTTTGCTTCTTTTCAAAGAAATACAGCATATATTTCATATTAACACCCCCCAACCCCCCCCCCCCCCAACAAAAAAAAAACAAAACCAACCACCATAATAACAAAAAGACGCCCACACATGCAAATTTTCCTTACTTTTTGCTTTTGAAATTAAGCAAAGCACTCCCATAACGCTAGCCAAACAGTACCCTAGCATATTCCAATAAATTGTCCTGCACTCCTGCCCTTTGTGCATTGTCATGTAGATGTAGAGATTGCTTATCCCAATATAAATAAATAAATAAATGAATAAAGCTTGTCAAAAAAAGAGGTAGATATAGAGATTTCTTTTGAAGAATCCAGAATCCCAGTGTGTTCAGTTTTTTTTTTACTCTATTAAGAAGTGTATTATATTGACACAATCATGGATTATTTGGATGTAAAAGCAAGTGTATCAAGTAAAGAACAGCTAATTGAGTGTTTATATCATTTGTTTTATAAAAAATACAGAATTGAGGAGCTGATTAAAGAACTAATTGCACATAAAACCTGTGGTGATAGCTAGTATGCAAATGTATCTTTCCTACCTTTCCAGTGGTTAGCTGGGACTTTTGCCTCTTAGATCTATCCTTTCTTGCTGATGCAAAGGTTAATTCTTGAAATGGTTCCTGAAGGCTCCCATGGTTCCCCTATTCGGGTCTCAAGAAATTAGCTATCTTGTTGAAACAATAACTGCAGGATGAAGATTGGCATCCTTTGTGCTCCAGTTGATTGACAGTAAAGTGAAAGGAAAACCACTTTCCCTTGCTTTTTGTGTGTTTTATTATCATAGGAGAGTGGACCTCATCAATAACTGCTTTCTTGGTTTTTTACTGGAGATTGAATTCTTGGAAAGTTGAGGTTCTATTTTCTTGTATACTTTCTTGGAAACCAAATGGTTTCTGGAAAACAACTTCCCTTTTCTTTTACTTGCTGATGCTTTTTATGCCATTTCCATAATTTTATATCCGTTAAAAGAAACAGTCTGAATTCTAACAAATGATTGATTTCAGCAATCATCTTTGCTGGTGATTTCCCAAAGACACCAGTCATGCGAAGGTGGAGATTATTGTCTGAGAAATGAAGAGACTCTTAGAAGTTGGATATAGGTTCCCTTCGAGAGAATGCCAAAATCTCCAAAGGTTGAGCTTTTACTTTGGCATTCCATCGTGAATATAACTGGGAAAATGGGATGTACATGAGATCTCTGTGAACCGGTGGCAACCATGATGAGTGGCTTTGAAGGTAAAGCCCAGAAATATTTCAGATGATTGCATAAAATACTGGAGATGTAAATGAACTAGCATTTTCTCAAAAGGATCTATTTTGTTCTCTAGATCTCTGTTGTGTACTAGAATGAAAAATGTAATTATCAACAAAAATACCCCAATTATGAGTTATTAAGCAATGTTGTTAGAGGCAATTGCTTCAAGGATTCATTGACTGTGAATGGGAAAAAATTCTACCTACCTAGACCTCGTCTAAAGCAAGTGATTGGTCCTTGATCCCTTGATTGTGGTACCTATGTATCGATGATGTCTTAGGTTTCACATTAGCTAAACCGCCTATAGGAGATGAAATGTACACATGCTCTAAAATTGCACACTTGAAATATAAAGTCTTCTTAACACAAGGATTTATTGACTGTAAACTGGGAAATCTACTACCCTATTAACACCTTGTCTAAAGCATGATTGCCCTTGATTGGGGTGCCCACACATATTGATGCTGTCTTAGGTTTCACACTAGCTAAGTACCCATTGGAGTTGCAGTGCACACATGATTCAGAAATTGCTCACTTGAAATAAAAGTTTTCACATTCCATGTATTTTTATTCACCTTAAACAGGGAAATCTGCAAGAAGTTGGCTGCCATCGTCACAAATGACTACTAAAATGAGGCATTTTGTGAATTTTAAAATTTGATCTTGTATTATCGATTATGGTTATAGCTCCAACTTCTGCCTAATGGCCCCCATTGTTGGATTTCTACACTCGATGCTAAGTAAAATGTAAATGAAGTCATTCGATTTCGACAAACTAGCAGGCCCTTAATGTTAGCCAAACTGAACCCAAATGCCCACTAAAAGAAGGCATAAACCTAAAACCTCAGTTTGATTGCTGAGACAACCAAGGAAAAGAAACTAAGCCAAATGATTGTGTATTAGGCTTAGTTGAATGGAGATTCTATTAAGCTCAATATTTCATTTTCTTTTCTAAGAATCCAAACAAGGGAAAGGGAAAAAAAAAAAAAAAAATTTACATTCTTGTAAAAAAATTCCTCTGGTAGTTCAAACATTCTGGCTACACCAACTTAGTCCATTGAATCAGAACCAGTAATCCCAAAAAATAGAGAGATATGTGTAGAGAGAGATAAAGAGAGCTATAGATTTGATAGAGATCAATACAGCAATTCTATATATTCTTGTGAGCCCTCTCGCCACGGATCCTACGAGCAAGCTGAAATGTATTCTTCTGCTACTTCCTTATCTCCCTCAGCGCCACCGTCCCTTGCCGGAACCTGTACGGCTTCTTCACTCCTCCCGTACCCAGAGCCGACTTCCGATTGGCCTTCGTCGCCGGCTGCTTGCGTGGTTGCACACACGCTTTCACTATGCATATACGCAGGTCAACAAAAAGCCGCATTTAAGAATTAAAACTGAACAACGTTTGAAAGCGCTTTTACTAATAGCGCTATAACTGTTTCAAAGCGCTGTTATTAATAGCGCTTTCGATGCATTAAAAGCGGCGGTACTACTGCCGGGAATTGATAGCCTTTTTAAAACCACACTTACCTTTTATTTTGCTTTACTTTATATGTCGAGTTGAAAGCGCTGCTGATAATAGCGCTATTAATATAAAATAAAGAGTGTTCTTTAATTACGTTTTCATTTCAGATTTTACTTTTTTAAACAGTGGTTTATATATGTCGAGGAAATAAAAAAAAAAAGGGTGCCACACTTCTCTCTCTCTCTCTCTCCTCCCGATCAGCAGACCTCACCATCGACGCCGACGACTCCTACCCTCTAAGCGCCGTACTCTGTCTACTCTTCTCTCGTCACGAACATTCCCGCCGTTGTCATGCATTTTGCAAGGGTGAATTCATTGACTTCGTTTCAATGTCTTGATTTTTGTGGTGCTTTTGTAGTTCAAAGCTGTTTGTAATATTTATTTTGTTTTTATATAATTATTATTCTGTGAACCAATTATTAAATTTTTTTCCAACTCTTGACTGTGTGAATTTGGTTGTAATATTTATTTTTGTTTTTATATGTATTCATCTTCCAATCTCACAGCGGGTTCCATTGTTAGCTCTACATTAGATCTTTCCTTTTTCATTATAATATCCTGTTCTTTGAAACTGAAAATGAAATATATATGAGTTGCCAAAGCACCATGTGTTAGATCAAAGGTAGGTATTGGATTTCCCTTTTACGTGAATGTGAAGTATGGAGATGAAAGGTAGGTATCGAGTATTCGAGTGTCTTTATTGAGAACTGTAATTTGTGATTTTTGAGTTACAATTCAGAAAACAAATTGTATTAGTTTGTGAGACACCATGTATTTGTGACTCTTTATTTAGTCATGCCGATGTGTAGTCCTCTCACTTTTCCCCTTCCCCCGTCTTAGCCTTTGGAAAAAAAAATAAAAAAATAAAAAATTAAAAAATAAAACCAAATAATCCGTTCGTAACTTTGTATCATCTGCATGATAGTGCAAACTGCGCATCTCAGGAGAAGAGTATCTTTGTTTTCAATTGAAAGGTAAACTGTGGAAAACTATGGAAATCCGGAAAGAGAATGCATTTCAGTCTTTGATTGGAAACCCTTTTCTGTGGTTGTCGCAATAGTTATTGGGATTCGGGAGGCATGTAATTTAGTGTTCTGATTATTTTGTTGGCCTAGTGAAAGATAGATTGCTAGCAATGTTCAGTGGCAGACATTAGGCATGAAATTTTACTCATTTTTGGCCTAATATAGTTCTACTATGTGATTTCTTCTAGTGCAGATTTATGTGGTCGGATCATCTGAGAATGGAATTCTTCTTCTAGATTCCTACCCAGACTCCAGCTCTCCCTGCCATGTGGACTATATAAGTAAGAAACTCCCAGTTTACAGTAATCAACTTATTTACAATGCCATCGGCTTCTCTGGGGTGCAAATAGGATTTATAACACTTTGCAATTCCTGGCTGTATACTATTAGTAAGCACAAGTGATTTTCTTTTTCTTTTGACATACTTTATGCAAATTTTGATTTGTGTGTAGATGTGATTTTACATTTTTTTTTCTTGGAAATATTCTCTCTTTTTCAAAACACATTCAGGTTGTGTGCTTACTTGTGTCTTTTCTCACTCTAGTGAGGATATACAAAGCATATCTGGAGTAAACAAGTAACATAAGCAAGATAGGTTTGTTCATTTGTCTGAAGGTATCATTGCTTGTGCCAGTCATCCCCTCAATGGCACCGTCATAGCTGTAACAAAGGTTTGTGTTTTTTGAGGATTTACTTTAATCTTTTCTCCTCTCACAAGAGACAAGTATCTCTGTATTTTTTCCTATTTAGTACAGTTTCTTGTTTTTCCAACTCATGAACTTCTTTCTCAATTTTGCTTCTTTTCAAAGAAATACAGCATATATTTCATATAACACACCCCCACACTCGCTTGGGCGACTTTCCTGTAGCATTTTGGAAATAATTCTATTTATTTTGAAAGGATAACCCATGCATATTTTGCTTACCTTTTGCTTTCAAAAGCAAAGCACTCTTATAATGCTAACCAAAAAATAGCCTGGCATATTCCAATAACCTTGTTCTGCCCTTTGTGAATTATCATGTAGACGTAGTGATTTACTTTGAAGGATCCCAGTGGGTTCACTTTTTACTCTCTTAGGAAGCATATCATTCTTTGGTTGCTCACAACCAAATTACAGCCTATATAGAATGACAATAATGGAATATTTGGATGTGAAAGCAAGTGCATCAAGTACTGAAGAACAGCTATTGCATAGTTACATCAATTGTGGACCCCATTGATAATGCTTTCTCACAAGAATTATCTGTCTCAAATACCTTCCTGTGAACTTTTTACTGGACATTGAATTCTTGGAAAGTTGAGGCTCTATGTCCTTGTATACTTTCCTGGAAAACAGCTTCCCTTTCCCTTTACTTTCCAATGGTTTTTTATGCCATTTCTATAATTTTATATCCATAAAAAAGGAAACGAAGTCTAATTTGTGACTAATAATTGGTTTCAGCAATCATCTTTGGTGGTGATTTCCCAAAGGCACCAGTCATGCCAAGGCAGAGATTGTTGTCTGGGCGATGAAGAAGACTGTTAGAAGCTGGACATACATTCTACGTCTTGCAGAGCATGCTAAAATGTCCGAAGGTCAAGAAACAACTGCAGAAGCCTTCTACATTGGTGTTCCATCATGAATTTAATTGCTAAATGGGACATACTTGAAGCTCTCAGTAAACCATTGTAACCAGATTGGAATACCAGCTTTTAAGGTAAAGCCTTGGGATTGTTCAGCATTAGTGCATAAAATTGTGGGGATCTAACTGAACTAGCATTTTCTCAAAAGGATTTGTTTTGTTCTTTAGGTCTCTGTTGTGTTTTTAAGGAAAAATGTAATCATCAACAGAACTCCAATTTTGGGGTTACTAAACAATGTTGTTACAGGCAGTTTACTGGGGGAGATTAAATCTAATATGCTTCAAAAGTTGGATACTTGAGAAAGTCTTCATATCACAAGGATTTATTTGACTGTAAATGGGAGAATCTGCTACCTACCTAGATTTTGTCTAAAGCAATTGATTGCCTTGATTGGGGCGCCTATATATCAATGCTGTCTTAGGTTTCACATTAGCTAAACCACCTATTCATATTGGATATCAATGTACACATGCTCCGAAGTAGCACTCTTGAAATGGAAAATCTTCACATCACAATGATTTATTGACTGTAAACAGGGAATTCTACTACTCCATACCAACCAAAGAGCTTGTCTAGAGTATGATTTTCTCAATTGGGGTGTGCCCTTATATCGATGCTGCCTACCAAAAATTGCAAACTTGAAGTGAAAGTCTTCATATTACAAGGATTAATTGATTGTAACCAGGGAAATCGACAACCAAGTGTCACATCTTTCTTAAGGACAATTCAAGAAGATGGTTGCCATCAGATTAAATGATTAGTGAAAATTCAGACAAATGCATTTCTTGAATCTCTAAAATTTGAGTTTATATCATCAATCCTGATTACAACTCCAAACTTCTAATGGCTTTGTCCAAGTTGACAGATTTCTACACTCAATATTAAAATGTTCATTGAGCCATTCAATTTCCTAGGGCAAATAAACATGCCATTTGATTTTAGCTATAAACTGAACCCAAACTGAAAAAGCAAATTCAATCATGAACATTTCAATTTAGAACACAGTATTCATAGCATTCTCAGTGGCCCAAGTCCTTTAAACATCAAGGCTCATTCCATATCAAAACTCATTTTAAAAAAAGGGCTTATATTCCCTGATTAAGGAAAATAAACTAGGCCAAATGATTGTATTAAGGCTTGTTGAATGAAGGTTTACAACAAGTGCCAAACAATGAGAGATGTAAGACCCAGATATCTCAATTTCTTTTCTTTTTCCACCTTACTACAAAAACCAAAGAGAGAACAACATTCTTCTAAACAAAAGCCCCACGGTAGTCCAAACATTCTAGGGCAACACCACCTCATAGTCCAAACATTCTAGGGCAACACCACCTCAACCCATTGAATAAGAACTAGTGTTACTTCAGTTAGAATTAGATCAAACACTACAAGCTTCTCACAAACACACAGAATTCCAAATGAAAACCATCAGAAATCAAGCCGTCTAATTGAACATTAGGATTTTCAGCGATTTACATCTTCATGAATCCCAAAAAAAAACAGAGTGATACATCTAGAGAGAGAAAGAGAGACCTAGAGATCTATAGATTCAGAGAGAGAAAGATCTGATACAGATCAATACAGGAACTATATATATTTCTAAGCCCTCTCGCCACGGATCCTACGAGCAAGCTGAATATCCTTGGGCATGATAGTGACTCGCTTAGCATGAATAGCGCACAGATTAGTATCCTCAAACAGACCAACCAGATAGGCCTCAGCAGCCTCCTGGAGAGCAGCCACGGCGCTGCTCTGGAACCTCAGATCGGTCTTGAAGTCCTGAGCGATCTCCCTCACCAGCCTCTGGAACGGAAGCTTCCGAATCAACAGCTCCGTGCTCTTCTGGTACTTCCTAATCTCCCTCAGCGCCACCGTCCCTGGCCTGAACCTGTGCGGTTTCTTCACTCCTCCGGTCGCCGGAGCCGACTTCCTAGCGGCCTTCGTCGCCAGCTGCTTACGTGGCGCCTTCCCTCCGGTGGATTTTCTTGCCGTCTGCTTTGTTCGTGCCATCTCTCTCTCTCTCACACAGAAGATTGAAAATGTAAAAATATATGTTTGTTTGTTTGTTTCTCGAGAAAGTGGAAATATGAAGGCTAAGAATCTGATGGATAGTGGAGGGTTTTGAAGGAGGTATTTATAGTGGGGAGTGTAGAGACGCGGGAAGATTGAAATTTTTGGGTTTTGAAAAAAAAATTGGAGAGTCGGTAGAGGCCGTTCGATTTGTGAGTTTATTAACGGTTAGGATTGTTTACAAGGTTGTGTCGCGGATTGCGATCCGTGTCAATTATGAATTCACCAATAGATTAGTTTCTTTAGAATCCTAGCTGGAACTATGACGATCCTTATCGTTTGGGTTAACATAAAGTTGGGCCTCAAGTATTCAACTCTCCAGCCCTGGGCTATGGCCCACAGAAGAAGTATCTACTTAACCTATTGTACTAGGAAAATCCATAGATGAATTAATGGATACTATTAGTACTAATTAATCCAAGGTCAGAATCAGGGGACAGAAGCTTTGCGTTCAATTTTCTATACAATTTTCAAGGTGTTTGATTTTGTTAGATTCAAAGATCTTCACCCAAACAAAAAAAAAAAAAAACCATTAGTGAAAAAATAACTAACATAATAATTAAACTATTTGATCGAGCGAGATCGAATAGCTTTGAAATTGAGTAAATAAATGAATGCAAAATTTGCTTCCTACAATCCTAAGCCAAGTGATTTAATAGATAGCTGTATTGCCTAGCAACCTTTAGGCGTGGATCGATGTTTACATATCAAGAAACGAAAGATCTTAAATTTGATTTTTCACTTGTTTTCGGAGTTAGCCATTTGTCTAGCTCAACACACACACACACACATATAAATCTAGCTCAATCCCTGGCTTGATGAGCAATAAGAGTTGCATGCACCAAGTTGTGAGGGGGAACAAATTCTATATATATCTATATATATTATGATGATTAGGTGAGTACGTGTTAAAATAACTTATATCAATACTTACATTGAAAGTTGTATCTTATGCATTAATGGGTTTCAAGATACATTAAACTAATATAAGAGATACAATAACTTTTGACAGTTCAAACCCAATAGACTATAGTAATCAGTTTACAATTTTATTTTAGGTGCCATTTTGAGATATTAGACCATGCATTAGGAATTGTATTTCTTATATTAGTTAAAAGTTATTGTTGTGGGTATTAGATTAGTATTGTTCCAACTTCCGAAGACTATGGTCCAAATCCACCTCTCCCAGCTCATAATTTTTACCAAACGTCAACTTCGAAGAAAAGCATTCTAGCCAGCATTTGACGTAAATCTTCTTGCATGGTATGACTTTGGGGATGAAAAAGGTTATACATCCAAAGTCCACACCTAAATTTCATTTCAATTTAGTAAAAGTAGAAATCCTAACCACACGCCTAGCTGGTAGGGTAGGTTTGGACCCTTCCTTTTAATCTACTTCCACAAGTTACAAACTCAAATTTTAAAATTCATCCGGTTCGTGATTTAGGATTCTAACCAAACAAACATATCATAAGAGAAGGAAAAAAAATAGAAGCGCGGTTGATTTCATTTCATTTTGCTTTTCCATGCACTGACTCAAGAAAATTGGATTTCAACAAACAAATGAAGTTATCAAAACCTAGTAAACATAATTTAGCTTCTAAAATGCATGTGATTATACGTCCCACTTCCATATGAAAGACTAAAGTTAAAGAAGGTTGGCTACAGTAATATTATCCGGAATGCATAGCACAACTCATAGGAAAAACACGAGACACTCATTGCGAGGTCAAATATTTTCCACATGGATATGCTGTCCTTTTCTGCACTGAATTTCAATTCAACACTGAGTTGGTAATCTCGCTTAACACTAACCAATCAGGTTTCTAATCCAAAATTAGGTTAACGAAAAGGATAAAAAGTAGGTGTCACAGGAGAAATATAGTCCTGTGCTGTCCGTATCATAGCTAATGAAGATAAGTGTCAAGCTCACGGGTTAGTGGCTTTAATATTTTTCGTTCTCTCTCCCTTTTTTTTTTTTTTTTTTTGGGTACAGGACTCTGTAATCAAAATCTTAAAGCCACCGTCACTCCTATCCCTCTCCTCCACCCATCAGTACAACAACCCTTGCCCAAAAAGTTCGTTTGAAAATTTCCTATTTTTCTTAAATTAACTAAATCAAAACCTTTGAAATTCTAAGAGACAGCAACAAATTTTGAACCTTGAATTTTCGTCAATTTAGAAAATTTCCTATAAATTGTCAAATTCCCAGTCAAAATACAACTTAATGTTATACCGTCGTCTTTGACCTATGAGAGATTATTACACTAATGGTAAAGTACTGCACGCCTGGGTCTCACGAGTTACAAATAAATTCCTTAATGTAAGATTTCATATTCTAATTAATTAATTTTTTTTTGATGGATTATGATTGTGCGCATGGATATGAAATTATGAATTTATAAATTGCGTACGTAAAACCGAAAATCAATTAAAGAATCTTTATTGTGACCTTAGAACACCATTTTTGTTTTTTTGAGAAGTCACATTGGAAGAGAATCAATTAGTCGATTTAAGATTATCCAAATTTTAACTCACTCAAGTATCACCACCACTAGGCTACAAGGGCGGTAATCATAATATGACATCAAATTTCATCCCCTTAACAGAAATAAAAAACAAAAAAAAAAAAACAAGGAAAAATTGGCCCACCAAGGAAGACCCCATTTTGGTTGAAATGGTGAAGACAAATCCTTTTATATGAGCGACAGACAATGGGAATTTGGGATTTCATACTTGCTGTATGTTCTTTTAGAAGTGGTCTGCCATCCACTCTATTACAAGAAAACAATGATGAAAAAGGAAAACAAATCTTTTCACACTTGTGCCTAAAATCTCTAGTCATGAATAGGGGTTGAAAATTACTATTTAGAAAGAAACCGACCCAAAAGCTAAAAAGAGAAAAGCCTGGGGCATCGCTTTAAACTTCAAAGCCAATATGTTTTATTATATATTTTTTTCATTAGAACTTTATTATTATTGTTGATATTATATTATGGGGGAATCACAGTTTAGTCCGGCTACATGCAAATAATTACGTACCAATACAAGGTTAGTAGTAATTATTAACAAAGTTGGTAGTCATTTACTACAAAGTTTGTAATAATTTGGATTGATATGCAATTATTGTCCATGGCCGGACCACTCTGTAATTCCCCCATAAATTTTATTATCAGACATGGTGGGGATTAAACATGAAAAAATCCGAATCGGCTTTTACCGGAATGGAACAACCAAAACATGACAAATTCGAAGCAAAGTACAAGGAAGCCACCAACAACCACCTTCGATTTCTTTACTTTTTCCTTTGAGAATAAATAATTTATAATCTGGAAAATCACTTTATTTGGTACCACAAAGTGCTTTGGGAAAAACAACTTTACAATTGGCAGCATTCGGTACCACAATATGCATGGGGGTGCTTTGGTCATTTTCCTGCAAACTAAAGAGAACCATCAGCCATGCTTGCCTGGATGGCTGGATTGTTGCTTGGCCTTGTTTGTGCCATTCACTATTTCTCCCTGTAATGTTCCTTTCTTTACAGATGATGAAAGAGACACCAATGCCATCTCTCTTGTTTCTTTCGGCCAAGGCTGTGGGTGGAGCATGAAAGTGACCTTACCTTCATGAACACATCCACAATCATACAGATATATATATTTTGTTTCAATGGGAGAATAAGAGAATGAAAAGAAAAAGGAAAAAAAAAAAAAAAAAAAAAAAAAAACTAACTAGCTTGTGATGATCTTATGAAAATTATTTTAGGGCAATGCTTTGACTATATATCCAACGACACGTGGCCTATGTACAATCGCAACCAATTATATGATCACGGGTGTCCACTCAAATTATATATAAACAACTATGGGTGGCACATGTAAGAGTTATCATTGATTATAAATTTTATACACGATTGTGATTATTCGATTAAGATATATATATATATATATTATTTGATTAAGATTTGATTGGCCTTGCATGATTAAGAAGTGTTTGGATGGCAAAGCATTGTGTTTTAAAAATGAGAAGACAAAAAAATTAGCGTAAACCTTACACATTGGTACAATTAGTGATCCCCATGTGCATGCCTAAAGATATCTTATTAAGCAAATACATTGGTATTTGTGACATTTATATGTTATTACAACTTTACAATTAAGCTAGAGAGGATTACTAAATCTATACTTCAATTAAATTAAGCATCCAGATAATTATAGGCACGTACCCTCCTTTTTTTTTTCCCAACGAGTCCGCATCGCTGGCACGCATTAAAATCGGTGCCAGCAAATAAAACAGTCCTATCTTGGGGGATTTGTGTGGTGAAGAGGAATATGTATATATAGTATTAGACCATTTGATTTGAAATAATCCTATTATGTGATCAAAACATTCATGATTTTATGTTTGTCCTTAAAGTAAATGAAGATATTAAAATCTATATAACCATTCCAACCCCAAATAGTTAGGTTTGAAAGTTCCGTCCTTAGGTTTGAAAGTATTGTCCTTTTTCTTTTGTATTCTTGGTAGCCTACTCGAAGATTAAAGAAAGTCCGAGAAGGCACACGCTAATTGAAATCCCAAAAAAAAAAAAAAAAAAACCATGGGTTGTGTCGATTTATCGTATGAAATATATATTTTTCCAAATTATGCCATATTTTGTGGTTTTTTTTTTTGGGGGGGGGGGGGAGGGTGGGTTTGGGGGTTGGAATTTTCTTAAGAAGTAGTTGTCTGCTCAACTTTTGTCCACCACGAAGAGAACATATTCATTATAGTTTATATTTTTATTTCTTTAGATTTTTTCCTTTTTGTTAAGCAAGGACATTATAGTAGACTAATATTAAAAGCCACTACTGTATTGTGTATTTCCAACTCTCCACAGTACAATGGAGCCAATCATATCAGTAGATCTTACAACCTTATAGAAAGTGTAGGGCAAAAGTGTAAGGTATCTAGCATTACCCTTGATTTAAAAGGAAGGGGGGAAACAATAATGAATAACAAATCAAATGATCGAAAATCATCGATTCATCCTGCCATGCTAAATTATTCAAGCTTCATTCAACAATAAGATCTTATTTTGCTCGCAAGCCTCTTATCACAAATTTAATATGAGCTGTTTAAAAAGTGATTTGGTTTTTATTTATTTATTTATTATATTTTTGGGGACTCGAACCTACATCCTCCCCACAAAAGGGAAAAAAAGGTCACTAGGCCACAAGGCCATTGGCAGTTGTTTAATAAGTTGTGAGTGCTTGAATTCTAAATTTCAATTAATATAATGTTATTATAGTTAATTTAGGTTTTTTCTTAGTTATTTTGTTACAGTGCCATTGATTGATTTAATTAGGGAAAACCACTTTTTGCATGTGGAGGTTGACAAACCAAACCTTACTTTTTGTGGGGTGGTTGGCTCGGAAGGTTGATTTCAATAAGATAATGATTTTTCTAAACCAAAGTAGTTATGGGAACACTGAAACTCCCTCAAATTGAACATTCCCAAAATCCTATGGAATTCCATTTCAAATAATATACAAGGTATTATAAAGCCCACTCAATACATTAATACACTCTTCGTCTCCAAAATACCCCTGCTTCCTTTATGTACTTTCCATCTAGCCCTTTATATTCCACCTTTGTCGCTCAAATACAGTATATGATGGACTTTTTGGTAAATTGAGACATCCAGAGAGGCCTATCTGGTCCCCCACGGTGGCCCTGGATTCACTATTTAGAGAAAAGAGAAAGACAGAATATGCTTGGAAGGTATTGGATTTTTATGTCCCCCCACCTCTGCCCCTTTCGGCTATAGCCAGCTCAGTATTTTTCTTATGGACGAAATTACCCTCAATACTTTTAATCGCAGTACTTTGTTAAATTTATGTATTTCCCCCTAAATTTTAAGAAATGTTGTATGTGGTGCAAGTTACTTCACTAATTTTCGTCTAACCTCTTCGTTTAGTGTTGTTGTAGGAAGGAACAATATCTTGTCTTTCTACAGTCTATAAAAGGAGAGAGATACCTTGTTAACAATTGCGAGCGGAATTATCATATTATATACATTGCTCAAACAAGAAATAATTAGGTTTTTTTATGGCTTATGCCCCCACATTTAAGTTCTTATTTGCTCTTTGCAAATGTTCTTAGTTGAAAAAAAGGAAGAAGAGAAATTTCAAATGGTAAATGATTTCTTAGACTTTTCTTGTTTGGAATCAATTGATTGTGTTTCTTTTATGTCAAAGCAGACTTATGGTATATTAG
Organism: Liquidambar formosana; assembly: GCA_039720395.1. NCBI lineage: Eukaryota > Viridiplantae > Streptophyta > Magnoliopsida > Saxifragales > Altingiaceae > Liquidambar > Liquidambar formosana. Next base: position 33,380,135 of record CM077831.1, read on the forward strand.
ACTTATTTGGTGGTGCTTCAATGTTGTCTCAAAACCTACTAATCTTGTTTAGTCATTAATGTTTTGTTTATGCAAAACGCATATATTTCCTTTTTTTCCCAACATTTTCCATAAGAAGGAAAATAAACCAATTAACATCTGTGCGAAGAATTGTGTTATTATTATAAATGTATTTAGAGAAATGATGACATGACAGACTATCATCGCTAAAAAATAATAACTCATGGCCACAAAAAAATAATAAACCTTGATTTTTTTAAAAAGGATTCATGATTTGGTTATCATTGACAGTCTGTCATGTTAGTATAGCCCATTTATTTATAAAAAAAACACGGTTTATAAAATGCACATAAAAGAAAGAAAAAATACATCAAATGCAAATATGAAAACACCTCAGCATCCCACAAAGTGCATATCAAGGACAGCCCACTAAGTTTGATAATTGTAATGATTACACAGTATTATGACAGTGAACCCAAAAAAAAAAAAAAATTTTTTTTGAACCAAAAAAAGTATTATGACAGTGCTGAAGCAATAATGTGTCCAATACCACCATATGGGACTATTGGTGAATTGGACCACATCCTATGATGCTACTGATGCACAAGTTTGGACAATACCACTACTTGAGTGTACCTGGTTAGATAAGGAAACCATGGGTATTTTGGTAATTTGCCAATTTACTGAGTCATGCTTACAATGAAGTAAAAACTACTACTCCCTTGCCTCCTCTCTCTCTGTCTGCTTCACATGCTCTCATTCCATTAATCCATTGACAAAAAACAAAGACAAAAGTTTATTGGATTTTAGATACCTCCATCCTCTCTCTTCCTCTCTGGATTTTACATACCTCCAATACTCTCTCTTTCTTTCTCTCTCTCTCCTAGTTTATTTTATTTTCTGGTTCTCCAGGATCCTACACTGGATATGATCTTCTCCTCTTCAAATCAAATCCAACCGTTGAATACCCACTTCTTCATCCACTTTATTCCTTTCTCCCTTTGAAAAATTTCTCACCTGTATAAGTTTTTTTCATTCTCTTTCTGGATGTTTATGTTCAACTCTGTTCCTATCCTGTGTTCATGGCTGCTGCGTCCACTATTGGTCAAATCATTCAAAATCACAACAACAAAGGTAACAGCAAAAATGAAGTTAGCAGGCAAGATATCCAATCTGCCATTGCCAAAGCAGTCGAGCTGAGAGCTCTTCATGCAGCGTTGATGCAAGGAAACAGCCCTGCCAATCTCAGATACCCATCTGCTTCCCCTGTTTCACGCCCTGTTTCTCAGTTCTCTGCTCAAGATTACCCTGTTTTCACTCCTGTAAGTTCTTTTATTTATTTTATATATATATTTATTTTGGCTCCTCGTTTTTTTCCATGAATTTGTTGAAATGGGTACTTTCGTTACTTAAATAAAACAGAGTTTATTCACTGTCACTCCACTGCACCCCATTATTGCAGCTAGATTTTGCCTCAAATGGAAATTTATTGGGTTCATGATTGTAATTAAATGAAACCCAGAAATTTAATCTCATTTATTACAGTGATAATGACCTCTGTGTTCATTAAATCATTATTTATTTTTTTCTTGTCATCTTATTAATTTCATTTTCCATGAAACTTTTGATTTAAGTTATCCCTCCAGATTAAAATAACAGAGAAATCCTTAAAAAATTATACTTTAACAGTTGTTGCTGGATTTTACCTGTAAACCTATGTTGACTTGCAGATACTCTTATATATATATATATATATATCGGTCTCAATGAATTTTTCGATTTGGGTATTTTAGAATGACATATATTTCTTCAGTAATGGATTTTTATTTTTTTTTTTAAAAGAAAATTTTCCCAAAGGTTCATAGTGGAAAGTTAATTTATCAAATTATAATGATTAATTTTTTTGGGTTATTTAATTTTTGTAAAGTTTGCTGAGTCTGGGAAATTTTGACAGAGCTATGAAGACGAACCATTACCAGGATACCAACAAATTCAAATGGAAAATCGAACTTTACCGGATAGTTGGGATGATTATAGGCTAGACATAGGGAATGAAAATGAAATCATCCTATCGGATTACAAGAAGCAGAATTTATCTTCAAGAAACGGATTGCATTCCGGTTCGGTCAGCTTAGAACCACATGTTTGTCCAGCTGAAGACCAAAAATCTGTCACTGGTTCTATTGCAAACCACAACATCACTGTGCTTCAAACGTCACCAAGCACCGAATACTTCAAGTCCAGCAGGAGAAACAGCTTGGGTGACTTCAAATCGATATCGTCTTGTAATAAATGCAAGCCTGCTTTTATAAGTTCAGAAGCCGAAAATGTCACCAAGAGCAGCAAGCATTCTAATATTGTTGTACCATTAACAGATTCTCATTCATCAATGCAATCTCAACCCAAGAACCGGGGCATGATCCTTTCATGGTTGTTCCCTCGGTCAAAGAAGAAGCACAAGAACGAGTACTCCCCAAATCGAGCAGAATCTGAGGAAGTATCCCAAATTTTCAAGGATTTGGGGATAATGTCCATCGAAACATTGAAAAAAGAGCTCATTGAAGCAAACGAGAATAGAGATGCCGCTTTGATGGAGGTTGCTGAGATGAGATCATCATTGGGGGAGCTGAAACAGAAGCTGGAGTACTTGGAACTTTACTGTGAAGATCTGAAGAAAGCTCTAAGACAAACTGCTCAGGCGAAAGATTCTCAAGTACCCGAAAAGCTTGGGAATTTTCCAAGGAGAGGGAAGTCCATTGATGGAATTGGGGAGAGCTTAATGCCTGTCAGTGAGGAAGTAATGGTGGAAGGTTTCTTGCAGATAGTTTCGGAAGCAAGATTGTCAGTAAAACAATTCTGCAAGACCCTTGTAGGCCAGATTGAAGAAACAGATAATACTCTAATGGACAATCTAAATTTGCTTCTTCAACCATATAAACTGTCTCTAACTTCAAAGTACTCGAAAGCGGTTCTATACCATTTGGAAGCCATCATAAACCAAGCACTCTATCAAGACTTTGAGAATTGCGTGTTTCAAAAGAACGGCTCACCAAAGCTCTTGGACCCCCATCAAGATCGCCAAGTGCAGTTTTCATCATTTGTTGCGCTGAGAAATCTGAGCTGGAATGAAGTATTAAGGAAGGGAACAAAGTATTACAGCGAAGAATTCAGTAAGTTTTGTGATCAGAAGATGAGTTGCATCATTTCAACTCTGAATTGGACTAGACCATGGCCTGAACAGCTCCTTCAAGCCTTCTTCGTTGCTGCCAAATGCATATGGTTGCTTCATTTGCTTGCCTTTTCGTTCAATCCACCGCTGGGAATATTAAGGGTAGAAGAGAACAGAGTCTTTGATCCTCATTACATGGAAGATATGTTCACTGATCGGCAGAGAGCACAAGGTCCAAGCCGGGTCAAGATCATGGTGATGCCAGGTTTCTATGTTCAGGACAGAGTTTTAAGGTGTAAGGTTCTTTGCAGGTATAAATCTGTAGCCTAAGTAACTTAAAAATAGTTCTTCATTTTCCTTTTCCTTTTCTTTTTCTTTTTTTTTTCATTTTTTTTTAACCAGAGAAGGTTGTAAGTTGTAACTTCAAAATTAATGTTGATAAATGTTCGATTGGGTTTCTTCTACTGCCAAGTGAATTGGGTTAGTTGGGGATTAGATGAAGCAGTAGAAGGGTAAGTGATATATTTGAATCCTTTCTTCTAGGAAAACTTAGAACCATGGCATCACCATGTCTTAACCAGGCTATACCAGCAGGCTTTGACCGACCAACTAACATATTAAATGCTTAGAGATTTATAATATATTTTACTTCATCAAAAAAATATATTAAATGCTTAGAGATAAGCTATAGAGTAGGTAGTCTTGGAAAGGATTTCATGATTATGTAGTCAAGTTAAAAGTGCAAATAAACTGAGGAAGGCTTTGAATTTTCATGGGTAGTGGGCTCTTAGGCTACACACCCAAAAAAAAAAAGAAAAAAAAAAGGGTTTCCATTGAGTCTCTTTCTGATTTGGTAAGCTTACTAGAGAATGCAAATGAAAAGAAAAGTTGTGTAACTCTTTGAAAATGCATTCCCCCCGCAAACCAAACGCACCATTAGAAGTGGGTGGGTTTTTGTTTCTCTTTGGCATGTGGCTTCACTGTTTTTTCAGTGGCATAGAAATATTGAGGAATTGCTTGTCACATTTACATGGCTCTTCCACCAAAGATGATTGAGCATTTTTTTTTCCTTTTTTGTGGGGTAGAGGGGTGTTTTTAAAAATGAATATCACTGGGCTTCGCCGGGCCAGAATACTTGTTTTATGTGACAGAACGCGATGCGGCTCCCACCACATGCATTAAATGGGCAAAACAAGCAGGATCTATAGAACTTACCCATATCAGTGCAGTGGTGTACAACAAGAGACAGTTGGGCCTCTTGTGTTCCTCCCTGTCGAGTTTTTTTACCTGCGCTTCATAATCCCTCACTTTTATAAAGGGGATGTTGATGTCCCACTTCTTTCTCCTCCAAAATTTCAATTGGACCTCCCAAGACTCATTGTTGTTCATCAATTTTTGTCCCTCCTTTTCAGACCATCTTGATGAGGAAAAAGGCCCCTAGTAAAATAGCTTTTCTGCTCATCGCTAAGATATGTCCAATAAATCTTTTTTGATAACTTTCCATGGCGTAATTGACAAGGATCCAAGACTCACAAATTATTTTCCTATTTATTTTATCAAAAGATGAGAGTAAACACACCTAAATAGAATCGAAATCAAGACCTCGAAACCCCAAGTCCTTATTGGACTAGAACATGCCAATAAGATCCAAGGCCATTGGCTAAGACCCACAAATTTAAGCATCCAATTTGGTAGATTGACTTTAAAGAATAGCCTTCAAATAGATTTTGCCATCTAATTTGCAACATTTTGCGTAGTAGAAAGAAGCTAATAATTGAAATTGTTGAACCCACTTATTTGTACAAACGATCTTCTAAATGAGTCAAATTACATGTAGATTCCTAATTATTATTATTATTTTTTAATCCAAGCGAACATTGCGAGATATCAACCCTGTAGAATATATAGTTGCAAGCCCAGTCTGCAAGGTAGTAGGTAATTAAAAGTTTGAGCACTTTGATAATTATTTTCAAATTGAAAGAAGGTCAAGATTTGATCATGGATTGTTTTACAATTTTGGTTGCCTTTGATTGCCTTGTACATGGTTGCAACATGTGCAAAAGTTAGTCCAAATGAATGATATACTAGGCTGAGCCGAGTTAGATTTTTTTTTTACTATTATTAACGATTAGAGGTATCTCATGTTTTACTTCTATCGAGATTTGAACCCAAACTATTCTCCTGATGTCTTAAACTTAATTTTGAGCACACCTAAAATGCAAAGAATTCGATTCCAACCACACGGACTTGGAAAATTTGGGTTGCACACAGTCGATATTTTCCTAAGGCGCGCTGAAGGACTAAAATCTTGTAACTTGTTCCAATATATGACAATGTTGATCTCAAATTTGTATTTTCTCACAAGTCACAAGTCATTTCTACAAGATATAATGTGATTAATTTTTTGACCCAAGCTTGGTCCGACCATAATTGCAACATTCGTGAGTCCAGGTAGCCCAGGTAAGACTAAACGAAAGGACACAGCCCATAAAGAGGATGTGAGTCTTGGTTTTGCAAAAGACGAATGGGTGAGGAAGCCTTTTTCTACAGAATTCAATGGTCTTCCAATCCCCCAATCAATCAGATCTCTACTGACCCCATAGAATGAATCGAAGACCAGTGAGTCATACTAATGGAAACATCCTCAAATCAAGGAGACAGTCAACACTGGAGAATCCTATTTCCAAACCAAGAGGAATTCCTCCTCCAATTTGTGCTTAGCTCTCGGTTCACGGCAACAGGGAGAAGACTTTCGTTGTGGATAGAATGTTCCTTCTCGGCCCAGCCCATCAAAGGTCATGAAGTATGCAGCCAAAATGTAGATCCTTCATTCAATAAGAGTCTTGGTATGGGAACCAATCTCATGCATGTCAAACATATTTCGAGGGCACCCACGAAAAATAAGAGGTAGCGTAGCCGTAACGTCCACGTAGGAACCATTTATTCTGCATTACCCAAGACATTACATGTGAAATTAATTCACTGCTGGATTATCATGTGGCCACACATGTCCTGATAAGCCTTCAAAATGTCAAGAACGTAAATGGAAAGCAAAGAGTAGATAGTCTTGGTAATTAGACCACATTAGTCCAAGGAATCCGTCATTGCCAAAAAAAAATAAAACAAAAATGACGAGAAATTATCATGGGAGGTGTTTTCCCAACCTACGCTTACATAAGTGTGCTCAATTTATGTAGTGATGGATCATCTTGATATCATAACTTTTCATTTTTAGAGATTCCATTTTGTGAGACCTTGAAATTAATCCTAAAGTGGAAGGCTTTCAAGTTATGTTCCAAAGGAAGAGTCTATTTTCATACCTTTTTAGTTGCATCCGCACCCTTCGATGAATGCTTTCGTTATTTTAAAGAAAAAAAAGAAAGGGTGATGTATAAAGGAAGGAGAGAGAGGAAAGAGAAGAGAAGGGAGAGAAAGAGAAATGACAAAATTACATATAAAGGGTGCATACGCAACTAAATAGAATTAAATCCTTGTACACTCATCCTTTTCGAGTACGTCTAGCATGACAGTCTTTCGTTACTAATTAGATACGAAACACAATATGGGTTCCATATAAGCTTATATCCTATTCCGTATACACTTCTTGTGTCCGTCACTGTTAATGCCTTTTTATGTATGCATATATATTCGTCACCACCACACTTTGAGCTTTGGCTTCCAAAAGTGAATTTAATGAGGTTTGGCTTCCAAATTGAATTATTAATGTTTCAACATGATTGTCCAGGTCTCTTTAATTATAAAAGTAATTAAAATATTTTTTTTAATTAAATTTATTGAACAATAATTAATGGATCCACCTGCTAAATATAGCCTTAATGAACTCTAAATTAATTTGGCAAATAAAAGCTCAAAGAAACCGCCACGCACAGGCCATGCCAAGAAGCCCTCAGCATTTACTTTTGTCAATATGTGTAATTAAAAAGTCTATTTAATACACCAATGGGTCCCACATCAGGGGTCATGCACTGGTATGTAATGATGCCAGGTCAGAGTGTGAACATTCGCATAAAACAACAAAAGATGAAAATGTTAAACCTTTCAATTACACTCTACTTCATTCTCAACGTGTCACACGGATGACATAACGTAACCGTTTAGCATACGAGAAGAACTTCCATACAACCGTTGTATGGCCAGCTGGTGAGACCAGCCAATGGGGAGAGAGGAAAGTGCCTTTATCAATGCAAAAAGTACACTGATAAATGCACTTTACTCTCTCCCCATTGGCTGGTCTCACCATCTGGCATATACAACGGTTTCATGCAAGTTTTTTCCCTCGCATACAGATTTTCTTGTTTTGGCATTGCCACCGGTGGGCTAACTTCCAAAGCTCATAAATACCAAGAGGATTTGAGGCCAAAGCCTAAGTTGAAAGAGCCACCCAATATCTCCACCACCACCACCACCTCCTCCTCCTCCGCCTCCTTTTCTTTCAAAGAAATGGCACACATAGAAGAAAACATAGTGATGTTCCCCTTCATGGCACAAGGTCATATAATGCCCTTCTTAGCCTTAGCACTAGAAATAGAACAAAAAAAGGGCTACACCATCACCTTCATCAACACGCCCCAAAACATCAAGAAACTCAGATCATCTCTCCCTCCAAATTCCACCATTCGCCTCCTTGAAATCCCCTTCTGCAGCTCCGACCATGGCCTCCCTCCAAACACGGAAAACACCGACACCCTTCCCTTTCATCTCATGCTTCGCTTCCTCGAATCCTCTTCATCTCTCAAACCTTCTTTCAGAGCACTCATCTCCAATCTTTTTGCCGAAAAACAGGGCCACCCACCTCTTTGCATCGTCGCCGACATGTTCTTTGCATGGTCTGCTGAGGTAGCTCACGAGTTTGGCGTGTTTCATGCGATTTTTAATGCTACTGGAGGTTACGGCATGGCAGTTTATCACACTCTCTGGTTGAACCTACCTCACGAGAAGACAAATGCAGATGAGTTTTTGCTACCGGATTTTCCTGAAGAATCTCGAATTCACGTGAAAGAGCTTCCTGAACATCTTAGAATCGCCAAAAGCACCGACTCTTGGACAGTGTTTCAACAAAAACTATTTCATGAATGGTTAAATGCTGATGGGTTTTTGTTTAACACGGTGGAGGAGCTTGACCATGTAGGATTGCTGTATTTCAGGCGAAAAATCAGACGGCCGGTATGGCCTATTGGGCCTATTGTTCTGTCCATGGGAAGCCAAGCTCGTGCTGGAAAAGAAGTGGGAATCACATGGGAATTTTGTAACAAATGGCTTGACACAAAGCCTTCAAATTCAGTTCTATATATATCGTTTGGATCACAGAGCACACTCTCTGCTTCTCAAATGATGCAATTGGCAATGGCATTGGAGGCAAGCGGCAAGTTTTTCGTATGGGTTGTGAGGCCACCCCTTGAGTTTGACGTAAACTTTGATTTCGAAGTGGAAAAATGGTTGCCAAAGGGATTTAAACAACGGATGACAGAGCAAAAACAGGGGTTACTAGTGCAAAATTGGGCACCCCAGTGGGAGATTCTGTCCCACAAATCTGTGTCTGCATTTTTAAGCCATTGTGGATGGAACTCCGTGCTTGAAGCTTTAACCAATGGGGTACCAATAATGGCGTGGCCCATGGGAGCCGAGCAGGATTTTAATGCCAAGATGTTGGAGGAAGAGATGGGGGTTTGTGTTGGGGTGGCTAGAGGGAATGGTTGTGAGGTGAGGCATGAAGATATAGTGAAAAAGATTGAGTTGGTGATGAGTGGGACAGAAAAAGGTGAGGACATGAGAAGGAAAGCTTGTGACGTTAGAGAGGTGAGTAAGAAGGCTATGAAAGATGAGGAAGGATTCAAGGGGTCTTCTGTGAAAGCAATGGACGAGTTTCTAAATTCTGCATTGCTAATTAGGGAGAAGACAAGGCTCTGAATAAAAGCAACGATTAACCATCGTACATGCAATTGTTTTCTTTAGCAAAAAAAAGGTGTGGAAATGGGCTGTTTTTTTAGATATATATCTTGACTATTAATCTACAAATATTTGAGAAAATTTTTCTAACCTAGAATCTGAAGTAGAGCATATGGCAATTTCTTTTTGCCTTATGTTGCACTGTTTGTGGATCAAAACTTTCTCAATTTATTTAATAAATATTTATTTTATTAATGTGAGTTGGGTACTTATACGAAGAGTGTTTTGTATAGCAGCGCCGTTCCGCCAAATATCAACACTATAACACTATATGGATAATCTGCGAAAATTTGGGCTTGGGATCATTTAATGGCCCTAGGCCTCTTGCAAGCCCTAAGCAACGATGCACATTCAGTTGGGCCACCTCACGCAGTCTAAATTGTGGCCCACATAGTCCAATAATTCTTTGGGTTGGGTTGGGTCCTTTGTTCAAGAAATTTAAATAAATAAAAAATAAAATAAAATAAAATAGGAGGAGAAGAAGAACAAGGGGAAATCATAATTAAGCTACAAACAAGGATAGGTTCATTGAATCCTTAATTGATTCCGTAATCGCAAGTTGAAACCCACAAGGCCCCAAGGATATAGAAAAGTGCGGGGGAAGTTTTGGGCTGGACCGGCGGTAACCAAATGAACTCAGGTTGTGTTGGGTTGGTGGGGCCAAAAAACTTGGGTTGAGTTCCGTTGGGCTTAGGTCCAAATCAATATATTCCGGTAGACGGCTACACCCCCAAAATTGTGTTTGAAGTAGGGGTGCAACTCGGTCCGGGCCAGTCCAAGCTACGGGTATATCTGGATTGAAATATATTCCGGTAGACGGCTACACCTCCAAAATTGTGTTTGAAGTAGGGGTGCAACTCGGTCCGGGCCAGTCCAAGCTACAGGTATATCTGGATCGGACCGAATTAATTCAAGACCTCAAAAATTGGACAGAAAATTGTATTGGACTGGACCGGCAAAAACGATCTGATTCTCTATTTTTTTTTTGTTTGTTTGTTTTTGTTTTTGTTTTTTTTTTGTAAAAGGCAATAACTGTATTGAATAAGTATTATTATTTATTCAATAATACTTATATATGGAGTATAATATATTAATATAAACATATAATTATATATAATCATATTTATTTATTTTCTTTGTAATTCAGGAATTCGGTTCGAGCCGGTTCTGAAACTCCTAAACCATAGACCAGACCGAATTCATCGGTTCTTAAAATTGTGGCTCAAAAACCAAATCGATTAGTGTTTGGCCTGATCAGACCGGATCGAATTGTTCAAAACGATCCGGTTCTCAGGTTTATCCCAAACCAAGTTGCATCCCCAATTTGAAGTGCCATTACGCCTCTAAATAATCACAAAGTAGTATAAAAAGTATTTTTCTAACTGTAAATATGAATCTCAAGGTTGGACCAATGGTCCAGAGACTCACACCTCAAGAACTAGAAGGCCTTAGGCTTGATCAGTCGGATTTTATCCAAAGCATTAACAAATGCAAAAGGAGGTGGTGGGACTTCATTATCGACGAGCAGCTAGTCACTATGTTGATTGAATTGTGATCTAAAATTGTAAATGAAACCTTATTGAAAGTGGTATAAGACCATAATTTCAAGTGAGGCCTTTGTATGGAAAAGGTTTTAATAAGTGAGTTGAAGCCTTAGGAACTAGGGCCTAATAATCATCCTAACAAATACCCTATTAAGCCGGTCCTAGTCCAAGGACACTGAAGGCATTGGCATGCGTAGAGTGTGTGATTGTGACCTTAATTCTCTCTTTCTCCCTAGGGCTTTAATTCTCTCTTTCTCCCTGGGGTAAATAGTAAATGGAGCCACCTCATTACATTTTTCATTTCCGTGACGAGAAGCCGACAAGGCACTCGGCATGTATGACACGTAAATGTTCAATATAGGCAACTGCAAAGTAACGGTGGGTGAGGTGATGGTCCCAATTCAAAACAGTTCCAATGGTCAAAATTTAGGAGACTTTTAAAACCACAAACTCTTGTCTGAACAAGACTATAAAACCCCTCTGCATCTCCATCTCCACCTCCACCTCCACCTCCACCCACCTTACTCAATAGCAGCGATGGAACAGAGAAGAGAAAATATAGTGATGTTCCCATTCATGGCACAAGGCCATATAATCCCTTTTCTAGCCTTGGCCCTTAAAATTGAGCAAAGAGAAAATTACAGCATTACCTTCGTCAACACCCCTCAAAACATCAATAAACTCAGACCATCTCTCCCTCCAAACTCCTCCATTCGCCTCCTTGAAATCCCCTTCTGCAGCTCCGACCACGGCCTCCCTCCTGACTCAGAAAACACTGATGGTCTGCCTTACCATCTCATGATCCACCTCCTCGAGGGCTCCAGCTCTCTCAAACCGTCTTTCACAAAACTCATCTCCACCCTCATCGACGAGCAAAATGGCCATCCACCACTCTGCATCGTGGCCGACATCTTCCTCGGATGGACCGTCGACGTTGCCCACCAATTTGGCATCTTCCATGCACTATTCAGTGGCGCCGGTGGCTTCGGATTGGCTTGTTACCACTCTATATGGTCGAATTTGCCGCACCGGAAAACGGATTCGGACGAGTTTTTGCTGCCGGATTTTCCAGAAGCCGGTAGTCTTCATTTGACACAGTTGACATCAACTATGGCAGCCGCCAATGGTACAGATCCTTGGTCGGTGTTTCAGGGCGGAAATCTTCCTAAATGGCCAAGTTCTGATGGACTTTTGTTCAACACAGTTGAGGAGCTTGACCAAATAGGATTGCTGTATTTTCGCCAGAAAATTGGAAAGCCGATTTGGCCAATAGGGCCGATCCTTCTATCAATAGACAACCGAGATCGCGCCGGAAAAGAAGCCGGAATCACACCGGAGTTTTGCACCCAGTGGCTTAATACAAAACCATTGAATTCAGTCCTATACATATCTTTCGGGTCACAGAACACCATCTCAGCGAAGCAGATGATGCAATTGGCGACAGCGGTGGAGGCTTCCGGCAAGAACTTTATATGGGTTGTGAGGCCACCACTGGGGTTTGACATAAACTCCGAATTCAAGGCCGACGAATGGTTGCCGGAAGGATTTAAGCAACGAATGGAGGATCAAAACAGAGGATTGTTGGTGCATAGATGGGCACCCCAAGTGAAGATTCTGTCCCATCACGCTATATCTGCATTTTTAAGCCACTGTGGATGGAATTCGGTGCTCGAATCTCTCAGCCAAGGCGTGCCGATGATCGGATGGGCGATGGGGGCCGAGCAGTTTTACAATGTGAAGCTTTTGGAAGAGAAGATTGGGGTTTGTGTTGAGGTGGCTAGAGGGGTTAGCTTTGAGGTTAGACATGGAGACATAGTGGAAAAGATTGAGTTGGTGATGAATGGAACAGAAAAAGGGAAGGAAATGAGAAGGAAAGCATGTGAGGTGAGGGAGATGATCAGGGATGCTGTGAAAGATGAGGATGGCTTCAAGGGGTCTTCCGTTACGGCCATGGATGAATTTCTAAATGCTGCACTGTTGATGAGGAAGAAGAAGCAGATGGGGGCAGAGTAATGAGGCTTTGATCCACTCAAGGAGAATGGCTTTTGAAGAGTAGTGACTTTTGGGAAGTCATCTAGGAGTAATGTTTCACTTCACATTTGTTCCTTTGCCATTTGAACTTCAATCTTTAGATCGTAAGATGATTTACTTGTCACTTGATTTTCTTGATTTTATTTTTTTCAATTTCCCTACCAATGAATGAATTAATGTTGGGATGATTTCCTTATCTTGGGAAGAAAATCCTGATAATAATTATGGCACATTTGTTGAGACATAATCATAATATAATAATATAAATGAAAATCTCATTCTAATTCAATTCTACTCCGGCCAAGAGCTATTAAGATGAATATAAAATATTGTCATGTTTAATGAGTGGAGCCAGAGCTTGGTGATACGTGCTTAGCATATGAAATGTCCAAACAAAAGAAACCAAAAAAGGCAATAGTGTTGCTTTTTGCCTCTTGGAGCATTTGCGAGTTTGCGCACTCTGCTTTGGCACACCTTTCTTTGTTGATTTAATTGGTTTAGCAGCTCGTCTTTTCAGGAATGTAATCCCGGCATATTCATCGTCAATCACGTCATTAACTTTTAGTCAAATCAATGAAACAAACATTAACTGGTAATTAGTCAAATTTTTTGACCTTTTTGGGTTTGCTTTTTACGTATTCTAATTTTCAACAATTAGATCCAATCAGATTTGGGCACCTGGACTGAATGCGAATGGAGAAGACTAGACTAATCATACGCCAGAAATGACAAAGGTGACACCAAGTGGTACCAAGTACCAACCATCGTTCCGACTTTGGATTGTTTTTTTGTGATGGAAATAGAATGGGTTGTTGGGCATGAGAGGCTGAGAGCATCTCTCTCTTTATTATTTTTGTCATTGTCCAAATAAGGATAGACAGTTTTAGATTTGTCTTCGCTGTTGTGACGTCCTGTTCGAAAAGCGTGGAACTATGGAAGAAAAAGGGATAAACAATTTAGTGGAAATTTGAGGTGGGCTAGAGGGAGAAAGTGAGAAACTGTGAGGTTAGCCATGACGACATAGTGGAAAAGAATGAGTCGGTGAAGAATGGGACAGACAGATAAAAGGGAAGAAAATGAGAAGGAAAGCATGTTTGATGTTAGAGAAAATGATCGAGAATGCCATTAAAGAAGAGGATGGTTTCAAGTGGTCCTCTGTTAAAGGTTACTATTATTGCCAACTACTGCCATAATTTGGTAGTTGGCACTTGGCAAGCAAACCATTAATGTCCAAAACAAACTTGGCCTAAGTGCTTCAATTTTTTTTTTTTTTTACTAATATTAGGCTGATTTTTTCTTTTGAAAAAATTGTGAACAAATTGTCTGATTTTTAATATATAACCACATTTTATTCTACAAACTTTCGCTTATTTTGTCACATTTTTGAAAGCGCGCCATAAGCCAGCCAAAGTTTAAACAGTTGAATACAAACTAACAATCAAGACTAGTCAAATAAATTTGGAATATATATTTATGGGGAAATTAGCAGGAGGTACATATTTGGGGGTTTGTTCAAACCTCAAGTCACTTATAAAAACTCTTTTAGCCTCAAGTCCATTGCACATGAAAAAACGGTAACGTTTCGAGAACAGCTATAAAAAATATTGCCATGAATACCACTAATGCCCTTCTAAAAATATATGACAAGGTTTTAAAAGGAAAGTCATCCTACGATTTTAAATGGAAAGCCAGCCACGATTTATGGAATCAAACCCATCCCATTCATTATTTAGGTTTGCTAAATGTCCAATAAAATTCATACCTGTCAAGCTTCAACAAATGTAACTAGTTAATAATATATGGCCTTTTTGTGGACTTATTTTATGTAAAATCATGTAACTAACCCATATGCGTGTGTATTTCTAGAAAAATTCGCAATTTAACTATTCCGAATAATGTATGAAATTTCATAACCCACATTAACGATGTCAAAATTCTTAAATCGGAATTCAAATAAATCAAAACAAACCCCTATGTTTAGTTACATGAATAGTTACATGCCTACACTTCGTCTTCTTCATCCATTTATTTGTCATGTAACTGTTCCCCGCTATAACAGTTACAATAACTACAATCACATACATCTCTAGTTATATATAACTGAGACTTAGGTAATTAATTACTCATTCAATTTCTTTTAAAAAAAATAAACAAAAAAAACAAAAAACAACCTATATTTAGTTACATGTTAAAAAAGTTACTGATGCAACAGAGGGTCTACTACCAAAGGGATGACCGCAAGATTGTGAATGACAAGGGGAGAAAAAGTAAAAATAGTAATTGAAAGAATTGAGGGAGGATAAAGAAGGACCTGGCAAAGATGGAGAGAGAGAGTTTTGTAGAAGTATGGGAAAATAAAGGAGGAGAGTTATTAATAGGCGACAATAATGGAGGGGAGTTATGGGAATTAATTGAGAGATTAAGAAAGAAGGAGTGGAGCATATCACGGTAGGGAAAGTAGGGGACGTTGGGAGTGGAAGGGAAGAATTTGAGTGGTGAAGATTTTGTAGGAATTTGGCCAAAATTCAAGGAGATTTTCCAGATGAGTTATTCCTATTTTTTTTCTGATCTTTATACAATTTGTGCCTTTATAGCAAAGACATTTTTGTCTTCCCAACTTATAGTGTATTAGAGGCTAAATATGTTTTTAAAGGACTTTACGTAACACAAGCATTACTTTTTGGACTTGAGCCCAAATACCCCTATATTCATTCACTAAGAAGGGCTGAAGTTTTTGGTTAAAAATGGCTGAAATGCGTTTACTCATTCGTCAACGGCATTGTTCTGCAAACTTCCCACGAGTGTATAAGGATAAGTTCCTGAACAGAGTTTTTATTCACATTAGAATATACTTTGGTATTACGGTAAACAGAGTTCCTCTTTTTTTTTTTTTTTTTTTCAATATTGGCGAAGATGTTTAGCAGTTTGGCCAGGTTCCATATAAAGAATATAGTTAACAAAAAGCAAAAGGAAACAGTGCAAAATCAAGACACAGTTGAACTTCCAGAGTCACTCCACCAAAAGCTTACTGAAAGACTTATCGTGAGAGATCGAACATAGTGCCACCATTTTGGTGGGATGTAAAGCATTTCCCCTTCCTCTAAAATGCAGTCCAGAAATTCTAAGTCCTTCACCTTTGGAAACTTTTTCTCATCTATGTTGTCCAGATCAACCTTCAAAACAAAATTTTCTTCAGTCAATATTGAAGCTTAAGTATTACACGAAAACATAGATTCATCCATATAATTATTATCAAAACTAAATATGCTACCTCATGAAAGGAAAGAATGAAGGTATCAGTCTAAACAAGGTACCTCATTATACGAGCAGGAAGTATTACAAACTGAACCACCGCTCCACTAAGTTGAAGAAAGGTCATTATAATATCCATTCTATCATATATATATATATATATATATATATATATATATATAGAAATATACTTTATACTTTAAAATTCTTGGATTCCAATTTTTTCAAGTAAGGATTTTGAGGTGACCACGTTAGTTGCCATATATGAAAAAAATTAAGTTGAATCTAGCATGTAGTGGAGAATTCTTGTGGCAGGGGGAATAAAAAAATAGAGACTGTAAAGATTTTGAGTTAGACTTGCTTCTTAAACTACATCATGTAAGTTTTCAACAAGATAGTAAGCACTTTCATAATGATAATTCACTCAATCTGATGACAGATTGAGAAGTGCAGTTACCTGACTGGAATTGGAAAGCATGGATTCAGTGTATGGGTAAAGTTCTTCGGACAAAGAAGCAGGGTAAAGCCTTATATACTTTTTGCCAACCACCTGAAAATAAAGAGGTGGGAGGATTATTCACATCAAACAGACGTTTAATAATGCACCAAACCATACACACACACACACACACATGTATATACTATATACCCACTGATGAAGGCTTGCTGGTCACTAAAAGTGAACAAATATTACTAGAAGCCAATTATTTGTGTTTGAGAATGTGAGCTTTGATGATTCTCAAGTTTCATCTTTAAGATTGTAGGTTCAACTCCTAGTACTTGAAGTCTTGAACATATAACCTAAAATACTTCTCTTTCTACCAGGTCTCATTCTCAGGAAAATCAGATTTTCTAACTGGACCAGCTAAAGGCCCTCGATCTAATATTCACCAGTTTGACTGGTCAGTCTAGTCTGAATGCCACTTCATCTGTCACTGACTGCAATCTAAACCCACTCCTATGGCTCCTCAAACTTACTTTGCTCCTTCCACCTTACGTTGCTACCATTGACCCTGTCTGATGATGGAAAACGAACTACTAGGAGAGGAACTAGATCCATTTGCCACTTATCAACTGTCAAATGGCTTTAGCTCAACTTGGCACCATCTGCCACACCAACAAAACCAGACAACAAGTCAGATTGCCATTAATGACACATTCTAGCAATTTCTCCAGGCCTCTGACCATCACAGGAAGGTCATCACCCCTCCAGCCCCCGCCCTCAGCTATATAACATGTAGCATCATCCATTTCAAGTTTGCATTCAGTTCTCCTTAGGAGTCTGAACACCATCTTCATAGGGTGAGGTGGGGAAATGGTAGTATAAGGTGGGGTGGGTCCCAGGGTAAAACACTAAAATCCAATGAAAAAACAAAAAACCATGAATTGTAAGAATAGGACTAACGCTCAAATACTGATAGGCAAAGAAAGTCAAATTACCAAAAGCAAAAGTAATAATAAAAGGCCAGAAACAATGTCGCTTGAAAGAATGAAACAATTGTCTGAAATACCTGAGCTAGTATATTATGGTGTGGATCATGGTGCAACGGTGTCACTGTCCCAGCTGGACCGAACCATGCATTAAGAGACCTGAGCTCCCCACCACCAGTAAAACAGTAGTCTGGAATAAAAATGTCCTTCCGCAGGTCATTTATCTGCCATTTAAAAAATATATATATCAATAACCGCAAGACTGCAAAACAGAATTTTAAGGTTATGCAATTTCAAAATATTGGATCCATCAAAAGGGATACACGTGCCTGATCAAACAATGGATGTTGCGCAAGATAAGTAGGGACATTAGAAGTACAATCATCGGACTGAATCCTCTTAAGAAACTCGGAAAATGTGATAAGCTCCTGTTTCCATTCTGAGCATAAATAGTTTTTCCCAACCTGCAAAACATATCATACTTTACCAGTTTTCAGTTCAAACATTGAGCAGTTCTCGTTAAATGGCAGTCAAGAGAGCTTCAAACCCACAAATAGAGAAAAGAGGGAAAGAAGGAAATAGAGGCTTTCTACAACTAACCCTGTATTTTTTGTGCTTCTAAAGAGAGAGTATTAATTGAAGTACCCAAATCTCCATAAGAACCATTTGTAATGCATTTGGATTAATAAAAGATAGAAAATCCAACATTTAGAGAGTCCTGCCTTTGCAATTTATGTCAGGTAAGACTAGATAGATCAACTGATTCTTGTCTTGGATGAGAAACAACTTTATGTCTTTACAACGCCTGATTTTATTGTTTCATAATAGACGGTGGCAGGTGGAAAATTTTTTGAAAAGATGTTGCAGAATCTTCCGATCAAATGGTTTAAGAATATCCAACAGATTTCGCCGACACACCACCTCTTTTTATTTACTAATTTGTTTTAGTGGCTGAGAGGTTGGAGAATTACAAAAAGACTTCATAAGAGATGGTAAAGAAAACAAATTCAATTACTAATTTGGTGAAATGAAGGTAGATTTTATATCAGTTTAGTTCTAAAGTTGCTTTCTAATGCTCTCTTTGCAGCATAATATAAAAGTAGAACAGCAGATTTCATATCAGTTTAGTTCTAAAGCTGCTTTTTATCTTCCAAAATATTTAAAATACTGGAATATTTTATTTACAAAAATTATTATTGGACAATAGCAAAAAAAGAAATTATAAATTATTAAGGAATAAGGTGTAAGATAAATGCACATTATACTATGACTCATTTGAGTCTATTGAAAAGATATCACAATAACAGAAAGATTAATCACCTCAACTGGAATTGTGCGGTCACCAGCAACCCTTTTCAGGTAATCCATGTCATTCCACTTTGTCCTGGCTGGCCAGTGATCCATACAATTGCTGATTATAATTGGAGAACCTGATAGGAAATAATCACATAGGAATCCCTCCAAAGATAGAGCAGACCTTTTCCCAACAATCTTACAAGACAATGACCTTATCGGTAAAATTCGAAGCACCTACAAATTAAAATATATTAGATATTTGACAAATCTTGAACTATTTTCAATGTCACCATGTAACAACCAAAAAACCATCTCATTCAAGAAAAGGAAAATAAAATAAAATAACAAGAAACACCCAAGTAGGGACAGATGGTTCATCAAGCCATAGCCAACATAGTAATATAATGCAAGAAAGAGAGCATTAGATGTAAACTATATCATTAAAATGAGCAAGTGGGCTTGTGGACAAAACCCAAATTTAAAGCTAAGCCGTCTTTTCATCCCAAATTTGCGTTCCGTTTTACAAAATAAAATCATATCATTTTTTCTGTTCTCAATTTGAAGCTATATTTATAAATTTAAGAAGAGAATTCCCAGCAATTAACTACCTACCACTGTTTGGGACACCAAACATTCCCATGTCTTTTAGTTTTGAAAAGAAACCACAATAGTTGTATCCACCAACTTATGCCACTTTGTATAAGGCTCATAACACCCTACCCTTTCAAAATACACACACACACGCACACATCGGATTTGGGTGTTTTTGGATTCATGCCAAAGCTGACACCATTTTGGTAAAATTTCTATGTGGAGGCCCTTTTCGTATTGGGTTTCCAAAAAGCTTCTGAAGAGTTCCACAGGAGTTTCCAAAATATCTCCAAAAGTAACCCTGACTCTTGCAAAATGTTTCTGAAGCGTTTCCTCTGAAATTTCCCAAAAGTTTTATCCCAGCTACATAAAACGTTTTTACCTGAAACTAGTATGAAAACTTGAGAGAAAGGAAAAGAAAAGGATTAAAAATGTTCTAGAAAATAATCTATTCCTAAGCAATTTTCAGTGTTTTTCCCTTCCACTATTCTTTCCTGGCTCCAAACAGAGCCAAACTTACCTAGTGGCAACTGTATCCAAAATCGGAAAGTATAATCATCTAAGTAACTAGTATTCACTAACAAACTTCCAACATCTCCAAGGATTTGAGCTTGATCTCCATTCAAAATATACGGATTACAGAATAATCAGTTTCACTAATAAAATTCATCACCCGCATACACAAAACCTCTCCCACCAGTTGTGATGCAAATAATGCAATTGATTCCACAATTCACAACTTATTTGTCCAACAACAACAATCATAACAAAACAATAATAATAAACATGAACCAGAAATTGAAACTTTCCAACAAAAGTTGTGCACTTAAATTAAATTTTAGGGAAAAAAAAAATATCAACCATGGGTTTGAAGATGAACTCAGAATACATAATAACTCCTAATTATTTAACATGTTACAGTATAACTCCTAATTATTTAACATTTTCTGGTATAACTCCTCACCCATTTAATAAGGAAGTATCATTCAGTAATAAGTGCCAAATATTTCAACAATTCACCATTCTTACCCTGCTAAAAAGATGAACTGATTAACTTCACACAATATAATCAACGAAAATTTCAGGAAAAAAAAAAAGTGCATTAAAAAAAATCCCACAATTCACTATTGTTTCCCTGATCAAAAACATATTCCTTGAAAATACATAATATAATCAACAAAAAGCCTTCCCCCCCCCCCCCCCCCCCCCCCCAAAAAAAAAAAAAAAAAAAAAAAAGGAAAAGAAAGAACGAAAACAAAAAAATCTATAAATTCACAATTCTTTCCCTATATAATAGGTAACATAATCAACAAAACATTTTTTCATCCAGAAAAAAATAATAATAATAATAATAATCAACGAAACATTTCAATTAAAAAAAAAATAAACAAAAATGCACATCACCATCGTTTTGATTTGTTTCCCAATCAATATAGATTAACTGAGTAACACATACTATTAAGTGATGAAATATCAACAACTTCAAAAAACAAAAATAAAAAACAAAGGACAAAAGAAAGCGAACCTCACCTCGGCCTCGTTGAACTCATCACGAATCAACCGACATTCAGCTTTCGTTAAACCCTCAGAACCTTCCTCCAAAACCCTAAAACCACTCGCCTTCGCCGAAATCTTCTCCACCGCAGAGTCCAAATCCTTCCTCAGAAGCGTCCCTCCCATAATCAACCCCATGTCAAGAACCCTAAGGGCCTCCTTAAAGTCACCCTTAGCGTAATGGAATTTCGCAACGTGGAGACACGCCATTGAGAAGGCGTCTCGCCAGACGGGCAATACGGAGTGCCAGGGTCCGGAGTGAAGCTGCTCCCACGCCATATCACGTGCCGCCTCCGCGGCCCGTAGGTCGCCGGCGGCGGCATGCGCCGCCATGCTGGCGTAGGCGTACCCGCCTTCCTCGGTGATTCTCTGTAGGAGGTTTGGAGACTCTGAGTCTAGGATTGGGGTTTCCAGAAGGTCGGCGATGTCGCCGGAAACGGCGGTGGTAGCGGCGGTCATGGACGGCGGCTGTGGAGCTCCGGAGAACAGTGTCGAGTGGAAGAGAGATAAGAGAAGACGCAGAGCCGCAGAGGAAATGAATGTGAAGAAAAAAGAAAAAAAAAAAAAAAAAAAGGTTGGCCACGTTAGGATACATTTGCACTCAGATATTTAGGTTACTTCCGCTTTTTGCCACGTCATCATGAAAATGAGTATGATGTATGATTTTACATTTTTTTTCCCCATATTATTATTATTATTATTATTATTATTTAATAAAAAAAACGTAAAGACAATATTTGGATCTCCAAAAAATTGAAAAAAAGGATAATAAAATATTATTTTCATTAGTTTTTGCCCCCCCCTTTTTTTTTTTTTTTTTTTTTTTCCCAAGGTGTCCCCAGGCTTCGCTCAGAACTAATCTTCCAAGGTACAGTCGGGCGCTAAAGCGGGGACATTTTTCCAAGAAAGTTTTTTGCATCCACAAGGGTTTGAACCCGAGACCTCTTGCTTAAACGACCAGAGCCCCTTCCACTCAGGCCAACCTTCATTGGTCCCTTTCTCTTACTCTTTCAAGATCCCAAAAGTATTGTTGCAAAATCTATAAATTATTCAAATGATATGTGCCATCTGCACTGATTTACCATTGTTATAGATGTTAGGATTATCGATTCATGTGGATTGCAAAATCTTGCATGGACCTAGTATTTATCATAAAAGGATTTCATATAATAAAAATAAAAATTAAAAGTAATATTCAAAATAATACATTAATATGATAAGAATCAAATGATTGAAATAATCAAAACAAGGTCATTTTCAAAATTCGCACATTCAATTTATTTAACTAAAAATTCATTGCATAATATAAACTATAATGCCATGTTTGTTTGATTGGAATGGAATGGATGGAATGGAATCTCATTCCAATTCATTCCGAACAACATGTTTGGATAAAATAATTAAATGGGAATGGAATCAAATAATAGTAGTGAATTATAATGATATTCATTCCGCAATGTTTATTTCAATTTCATTTTCATTCCAAGTTATTTTGAGCATGGAATCAGATTCCATTCCCACCCATTCCATTCCAATCAAACAAACATGGCCTAAGAGTTAACAATACAGTCTCATTAGTTGAGCCATCCTTATTCCCCAAAATGCCCCACAAATCTTCCTAAAATGGATAAAGAATTCATCATCAAGACACCTATAAGCCATCCCTCTTTGTTGCTTTTCTCTAACAAATCACATCTAATTTGGAATAAGTATTGAATATTTATATTCCTCATATTTTGTCTTCTTTCATTTTCTTTTTCCTTTTTTCTAAATATCTTCGGTAACTTTGTCACTTTTTAATTTATGGTGCAGCCAAATATCTATTCGACGATATCTAATCAATGATATGCATGGACAAACTGGAAAAGAAATGCCCGATCATGACTTTAATTGTTGATTGTGTCTGATATGATTGTTAGGCCAACATTTATTTATTAGTCTCTCGTCCCATTAAGACAAACTTAACAAAACACACGATTTTAAAAGAAATAATTAATCCATTGATTAAACTCTTTTTTCTTTTTTCAAAACTATCCTTCTTTATTACAGCTCTATAAAAAAAATAATAATAAAAGAGGTTATCATTGACTGGACAAGTGGTATTATAAAAAGGTTAAGCAAATTTATGATTTGATTTTTTAAAGTAGACAAACATTTTGAGATTAAAAAAGTTACAATGACAGAGAGAGTACCTTGTTGAAGTGATGAAATTAGGCTAACATTATTATATATTTTTAGTTATCATGAAAAAGAAGTTAAAAATAGAAATTCTATGCATGCAGTGACGAAGCTGCCTTTTATTGCTTATGTTTCTATCAGCACGTGTTGATATAAATTATATCAACACAATACATTGGGAGTTGTACCTCTTGCATTGGTCTAATGTACTTCATATTTCACTAATGCACAAGGTACAACTCCCAATACAGGTTTTGATATAAGTTATATCAACCCGTGCTTATTTAATCATCATCCTATATATATATATATATATAATTTTTGTTGTTTTTTAAAAACTCGCGATTTTAAGCAAGGACGCTACATTGCTACAAGAAGAGATTGTATATGCATTAATTGTAACAATAGATCATCATCACATCATTTTGTTTTCCTTACTAGTACAAAACCTTCGGTTTCACTTGCATTAAATTTGATGAATTGAATTTTGGAGTTTTTTTTTTTTTTTTTTATAATTTAAAATTCCCAGTTTAATTCATTTATGATTTGTGCTGTTAATCAGCTTTGTCGAGTTTGCCATTATATTTGGGTTGACCCTTTCATCAGATCAGGTACAAATTCTTCTCATCATCCTAATTCCTAACCTGCCACAAAACTTTATGACCTATTTGGTTTCTTTACTTTTCAATCCATCCTGCCTAGGGTACAAACCCTTCATATGATCTCATGCTTGCATCTGTAGTCTTGTTTAGGTGATGCTATTCATAGAAATATCTTGGAGGAATTTTAAATTGGTCGGCCTGCAGGAAAATACTTACAGTTCAATACAAACTAGTACTAATTTCTTACTAAATGACTACTCACTTAACTAAGCACGACGACTGACTGTAATTATTTTCCCATAGCGGGACCAATCTAAAATTCCCCCAAATATCTTGGCGCATTGACAAGACACGGGATGAATGTCCATAATCTTTTCTGCTTACAATTACCATTATGAGATACAGACAATCATATCAAAACCAAACCAAACCAAACCTACGCCTAAATTTGCTAGGCCTAATAACAATCCCCAACCCAGCAGGCAGATAAGAACTCTAGATTATGCTTGTGGCATGTTTCCAAACTACCCCCAAAAATGAAAAATATTAGTACTCCTAGTGATGCAATGTGAAAAAGATATTGTGCGGCCAATTCCAAATGACCACGATGCTTACTCAGGAGCACATAAACACAAATGTCATGAAGAACGAAAAAAACAAAACATTTATATAATGTAGGTTAGAGTACGAGCATTAAAATAAAATATCAGCAAGCAAAACCAAACAAGATCCATGATTCCCAAAATGAGGGTGGATAAAGAAGAAGAATTGCAGCTCTAGCCTCTAGGTTAATTCCAACAGTATTTGTTATAACTTAAACACAAGCTCATGAGGCTTCATGCCTGACTTAAGAGAAAACCTTGCGCCTATGTATGTTTTCAAGTCTGAAACTCCTTCAATGCATTTTATCAATGGGGCATCAATAGCTTTCTGATCATCTCTCTTCTCCTGTGGGAGCACATTCTTTTCCTACATTTTTTTTTTTTTTTTAAATAACGTAAGAATGATATAAAGTAACAAAACAAGACACTATCCAAATCGCTATTAAATATACAGCATAGTATGAAGAACTGACCTCTTTCTCTGCCTCAAAAAACTCTCCTCCTTTCTGTTTCCTTTTCTCAGCTTTCTTCACAAAATACTTGTCGTCTACTTTTTCTACATTTACGCCTAGAAATGTCAACCTTGGTGGAAGTAACAATAACATAAGATTGGTTGACACGCCTTAAAGGAACACCATTAATCTTAAATGGCCCTGTCAGGAACAAAGAGATATCAGGTTCCAAACATTTTTGCCATTTTCAAATGACAAAGAAAATAACTGAACAAAATAATTGACAAAAAAAATATATATATACACAAAAATTTACATACTGACATTCTAGAAAATATAGGACAACTAATAGCACAAACGGGAAGTAACTGAGAAGCAAATCATATCAGTGGAAGTAAAACAGAGCATAGAACTAGATGATCAGAAGTATGCAGCCAAGACCAGTATTTTGAGCATGGTCAAGTCATTTAATACACTACATGATCCTAATGCATGGAGATGCACATAAAATGAATGAACTAGGTAGCCAAGAGGTAGAGTAGATTAAATGGAAAATTATAAAAAGCCGCAAGAAAAGTTCAAACAAATTTTCCAAGAATTGACATGCTGATTCATAAATATTAGGATGAAGAACTTAGAGCATGGGTACTCTGACATCTATAAACTCCCTTCTTCTTCTTTTTTTTGAAAGAAGGGAAGGGGGGGGGGGGGTGATGACTTGCAACTCTACAAGTAGAAAATGAAATTATGACAAGAAATTTAACAAGCTCATTACTTCACGAGCAATGTTTAAAGGTATTTAATTAAGCATGTGTCTGGACATTCTGTGGATTTGAATGGCTCCATTGCATTCTATGCAGCATTACAAGATATAGACCCATCATTAAAATAGGGACCATTATCAAACTTTGCAGTCATCACTACAGTAATTGTTACAATTTGCATTGCCTTATCAAAAAAAAAAATCGTTACAATTTGCATTGGCACTTTCCTTAAATGCTAACTCTGATCCTAACCATCGGTTATGGTGATGGCTCCCACTTGCTTTAATAGCCCTGCACTAGATGCTGGATTGGTGCCATCAGCATGCAAAGCAGAACACATAGGATCCATTCATTTTCCATTACACATCCAAGTCTAACCAAAATAAAACAACTGAGAAACAGTGAACTCTTTCAGGATCTTATGCAAACTTCATCATCCCAGTTTCATGTACAATTATTTTCTGTCAAAAAGTGCTTTAAGCTCAATATGTGCATGTGCCTCTCTAGATATAGTACATCCAACCATGCGCATGCACATACACACATATATTGTGTGTATTGGTTTGCAAAACGAACATGTAAACAACATAGCTCAAAACCACTACATCTCAATTGACGTCAAAAAAGGCCCACAGATATATTGTTATCAGTGATCATTGGTTTAAATTCTATTTGTCAGACGGTTCAAACAGCATTGCAACAATTACATCCATACAACCCCACCAAACCTTACACAATCTAATTGATTTTAAATTTTGATTCACAACCCATTAACACAGATTTACATAGGAACAAAACATATGTCTACATCAATCAGCTCTACTAAAAATATGTGTATTGAATACCAAAACCCGGATAACCAATTCACCATACAAGATCCAAAATCATCATTTACACCACATTACTAGACGATGATGAACCAAACCTCTAATTGGTTACCGAGAAAACTGAGGAAGATAAGAGAAAATAAAATTACAAATGGTATGCTCATGTTAATTTTGGTTAGCCAAACAGTGGTATTAGCTCAATGAAGCAGAGAGTTTTGCTTTCCTGGGATATCCAAATATTGAGACTGTACATTTGAAGTTTCACTTCCTTCCATTTCCTACATTTTCTCAGCAGCCAAACCAACCATGGACAATAACTACTTTAAAAAAAAAAAAAAAAGAAAAGAAAAATCCTCACCAGTAACAAGAAGCAACCCAGAAGGCAGCTGTTTCAGAAAAACAACTCGCTTCCCCTTAAACCTCCCAGCCAATATTATCAGAACCGTCCCAGGACTAATACTCGCCCTAATTTCCCACCAAAAAAAAAAACACCAAAACCAAATCAAAAACAAAAATAAACTAGAAATTGAAAACGAAAACCCTAAAAAGATGAGTACCTGAGCTTGGTGGGGTTGGGCTTGCGCTTGTTGATGAGAGGCTTCTTGACATCGTCAGCCGGGTAATACTTCGGCAAGCTTCTCCGCCGGTTTAGGGGATTCGGGTTTCGGGTCGTGTTTTGGAAAAACGCCGCCGTTTTTGGCTTTAATTGCCCAGAGGCCTCGCTTGTGGTACATCTTCGATCTCGAAAACTTTCCGATGCCGCGGACGATGTCCTGGGTTTCTAGAAAACCTAGGTTTCGTAGGCGCCATTGGTTGAGTTCAGAGAGCTTCTGCAACTCCTAGGGTTAGTGAAGGACTGAAACAAAATGTAAACCCTAACCCGAATAAGAAGGAGTTCCCGGTTTGGATCCTTTTTATCAATTTACTGCTTTAATTTAAATTTTTACAGTTTAGTGCCTCGGTTTAGAAGTTATTTACTGAGAGCAGCTTTGGGATTTTACTTTATTTATTTTTTTTTGGATGGTGATGAGCCAGATAAGAGATGCTTTGGGTTGATTACAATAGATAGAGAGTCCCCTAATTTCTTTTACTTTATTACCATTTTTTTTTCCTTTCAGCCACCTAGATTATTATATTAGAATCATAAGGGTTCAACTAATTGTCTAAACACATGAAATAAGATAACTTACGAGGGTAGCTGATCAGATAGAAGAATCGTAGATCAAAATAACAAGTCTCGAATTCAAATTTCCACTCTCTTACTTTTTTGGGGTACTTTTCCTTTGACCCAACAAAAAAAAAAAAAAAAAAAAAAAAAAACTTCTTTTTTTGGAAAATCTTTGATACCCGTATTTTGCTTGCCTAATTGTTATACTTTTAGTCTATAATTAAATATACTTATCAACAGAAAAAAAAAAAAAGGAGAGAGTATATTATTAAATACAAAATAAGTTATCGATCACTAATGCAAGATTTACATAGGACTCACACAGGTGTAAGTCCTATACTCTGTTAGTATATGAATCGATGGTGTAATGGTATTAGGTCAAATGGCATTACTCATGTGTTAGTAGATGTCATGATGATTTTCAGTAGAAATCTTATGGTTAGTGTTATAGTGTACTGTAGAACAATACAGGTATGAATAGTATGTTCTGTAGTACACTATAACAAAAAACCTTTGTATTTCAGTGTGTATAATATATGTACAAGAGGGTTATATATATATATGTATACAATAAAAAATAATACCAGCATATTCTAGGGAATAATATCGGCATATTCCTAAGAATATGCTGAGAATATTCTAAGATATGACTGTACAATACAAGCATGGATAGTAATGTTCTACGGTATACCATAACAGTTGGTTTGAAACTTCCAATACTAAATTGGTTGAGTGATTAAACGTGACACACTACATGAAACCATTGCGAAACCCATGAATCCTTGTCCAAATCAAAGTTCCAGCCAACCACTTCTAGAGCAAGGTAGAGTCATACGGCATGGTTTTCAGTTCTGGTTAGCCTAGGACCATGATCAAAGCATTGTTCAATCTTTCAAAATTTCATTTAAATTCTTTTTTGTATCCATATTTTGTTTGGGCCGGGCCAAACTTTATTTTCCAAATAAAAGATGTTAGGGAACGGCAATTGCAAACCCCTCATTCTTATAATCCCACCCTTTTTTTTTTTTGGTTTTTAAGATTTCATGAAAAATATAAAAGGTTTTCGCAAAAAACCGTTTGGATGGTCCACTAAAAAACATCATTTTGAACAACTTTACAGAAAAAAGTTTTTTCAAAATCTATCATTTAGGTAGATTTTTTGGCAAAAAATGAAATAAAGGCTATAAATGGCTAAAAAGTATATTTAAACGATAGATTTAGGAAAAACTTTCTTCTACAAAGTTGTTCAAAATGATGTTTTCTAGTGGACATCATAACTGGTTTTCATAAAAACCTCTTATATTTTGCATAAAACCTTAAAAACTTAAAGGATGAGGGTGGGGTGATAAGGATGGGAGGTCTCTCATGCAATAGCCATTCTCAAGATGTTAATGCAATAAATTAAAAAGTTGTTTAAATTATTTGTTTTAGAAATTTCCAACAATTTTGTCAGCCTTTTTTCCTGTGCAATATTACGCATAAATATGATATCGTCTATCGTTACGTAGTTTTTTTCTTCTTTTTTTTTTTTTTGATGAATGAGTGAGTATAGTAAGACTACATTCTCATAATACATTCCACTATGTCATTCTTGAAATTTTCCTCAATACATCAAATTTCTAAAAGAGGAAAAATAAAAAAAAGGTTGAACCCAGCACAGTCGTCCCATTGACGAAAATAGCCCTCAACCCTTCATGGTGACAAATAAACATGGCCAACTTTACCAACACTCAGGAATATTGTTTTTTCTTCGAATAATTTTTCACAGAAAAAAAAAAAAAAAAACCCTTGGTGGACCGAATCATCATCATTCATTCAAATTCAGAAGAGAGGACAAAATAAATTAAAATATTAAATGCTACTGTAATTAAAATCCGTATAGCCTTTTTTGTGGCTTATACCAACAGAGAAGGAAAACTTATAGAAATAACTGTTCCAAATTATAGAAAAAAGAGAGGGATTTCAACCCCCATTCTACCAATTACAGCTCTATACAGTAACAAGGCTAAACACACACAAGACAAAAACAAAAAACAAAAACAAAAACAAGGCTCAAGAGCTAGCCTGTAGAATCCATGGCCACAGAGAAGACAAAAATGGCGACAGAGTGTGGAATCCATCAGGACAGGTAAGCAATATGCATGAATCAGTGTAGATATACGTTTCCTGTATGTAGAGATGGTAGCTCAAGGTCGTGAAGGGTTACTGTTATGGTGGAGAGGGTCCGGTCCGGTTGGAACTTGCCTTGCTGAGTCTTCTACAGTAATAGCTGAACCTTCATCGCCCAATATCTTCACCCCATTGGTTCCAAGTTCCTTCTCAAATTAAAAATCAGAAAAAAAGAAAAGAATAGAAAAAGAACCCATCAGAATGGAGACACACACACACACTATATAGAGAGAGAGAGTGGCAGAGGGGGGGGGGAGAATAAGATTGAGAGGTAGTAGGAGGATGATATGAGAGACCCATTTCAGGAGTGACATTGAACGAATAGAAATAAAGAGAGGAAAAGATGAGAGAAAAAGTGGGGTTTTCTTCACCGTATTGGGATTCATACCTGTGCGGCTTTGTCCTCTGCCATTGTGGTTCCATCTAAAATACCTGCACATGGTAAAACACCTTCAGCTAGCCAGAGAGAGAGAGAGAGAGAGAGAGAGAGAGAGATGTGAGATGTGAGACTTACGGGTACGAGAAGCTTGGACTAATGGGGGTGAAAGCACCATTAAAATGACCATAATGGTGGCAAGCCTGGTCAGAACCCTTCCAAACGCCATCTTTTTGCCTAATCCCATTAAGAACAGAATTTTTTGAGAGAGAGAGAGAGACAGAGAGAGAGAGAGAGAGAGTGTGTGTGTAGGTTGGGATTGTAGAGTGGGAGAGAGCTCTGTTTTCTTTGAATTTTATAATGACGCTTGGTGATTGATGATAGGGAAGATGATACAGAAATGTCGGACAGACTATCCATAATACCCCTGTAGAAAAAAGCTTTTTACTTTTCCAAGATGTTTGCAGTTTTTGACAATGGGGCCACTCCTCTCTGAAAGACAATGCTAGCCCCCTAAGAAATATTACCATTCATCTCACCAAGTTTTTCCTCTCTTTCATCCCAAGTGGTACCCATTAATTAGTTTAATAGCCCGCCTTACCACACCTATATAAGACTTGATAACATCACACTAGATAATACGATTGACTTCATATCAAATAATCTATTAATACTAAGTTATTAGGGTTAGTTTAGTGGTGAGAAAGAGAAGGGTTCGAATCTCTCCCATTGTAACAAAAAATTTTTTAAAAAAATCTATTAATACCTTCTTTCAGTAATTTGTACTAACTTTGCCATGCTGATGTAAATAATTTGGCATCTTATAGTACTGTTAGAATGTTAAACTAGAACAATTATAATTTGCTTTTGATAGATTTAATGTTATTTTATTTATTTAGGACTCACATTGTATTTGCTTTTAATGATTTTAATGGTTTCAATATATTTTACATAGTGCTGTTAGAATGTTAAAATCATAACATGGGGATGCCATATAGCACACCCATTGAGTATTGTTAGTAATATTATAGGTTTTTTTAATGCCTGTCCTAACGACACATTCTAAGTTGCAATTAATGACCTAATTATTGCATTGGAAATGATGAAAATGCATTGGAAATAATGAAAGTTGCATAGAAAAATGTAAAAATATTTGAAAAACTATGAAATCATATTTTTCTATACAATGATTAGGTTAATAATTTCAACTTAACATGTGCTCTTAGAGCACACGTTAAGAAAACCCTATTATTATTAGTATTTAGAAGTGGGTTATTAAGTGGCCCTCCTTTGATGGGGTTCCCTCGTTATCATATAAAATAAATAACTGAAAAAAAAATAAAAACATGACAA
Organism: Liquidambar formosana; assembly: GCA_039720395.1. Lineage (NCBI taxonomy): Eukaryota > Viridiplantae > Streptophyta > Magnoliopsida > Saxifragales > Altingiaceae > Liquidambar > Liquidambar formosana. The sequence continues at coordinate 33,411,461 of CM077831.1, forward strand.
ATCAAAAAATTACGGAGTAGAATAGCTTAGCGAGATGCATAACAATGGCATGCGACCCTAGAAGAAGCAGCTTGCAAAATTTTACTCCTAACAATTTAAACAGGGGTAACACTGTCCTTTCACAAAAGGCCCTTTCTTTATGGGCACCCCGCACCCCATTGAGGCATATTTAAAGGTTGGCACGTGCCAAGCACACCAATATTGTGGGAAAGAGGCGGCGTGAAAGCGGGGAGACGCGTGGCAAAGAGTGACTTGGGGTAGGCACGTGTAAGGGCAGCTGACACAGAGAAAACGTCGTACGACCAACTTCTTCAAGCCGCAATCGGTCTTTGTCCAAAAATTATAAAAGAGTCGCAATCATTTGGATGGGTCCCAGACAATCACACTGGTGCCGTGCGATGATCCTTCCATGGTTCGAAAATACCCTTGTACCCATTTCGTCTTGCGGTCATTTCTCTAGTGTGTCGAGGCTATTTAGAGGAGGGCGTTTCGGACATTCTGAAATGAGAGAGAGGATTTTGCCCTTTGTGTCATCTACATTTACGAGAGAATCAAACCTTGAACATAGGAATCCCAGTTGGCAGGGGCAGCTCACACGACACCGTCCCATGTTTGTTCGTTAGCTATTTCTCCTCATGTTTCATCTCTCCCACCTAGGGGTGCAAGTCGGTTCGGTTTGAGCGATTTAGGGGTGATTTTTCACCAAATCGATCAAATTGGTTTTCTTCACATGCAACCGAAACCGCACCAAAACCAAAGAAAAACATGTCTACACCGACCAAAAGTGAGATAGTGCGGTTTGGTGCAGTTTTCGGTTTCCATCGAAAAATAAACCCTCAAAGAACCAAAAAAATCGATATCACAGAATAAACCCTTAAAGAAAACAGAGTACATTGTAGTGTAAATATCACAGATCTAAAAAATAAATCACGGTGAGAGGCAGAAAAATCTTCAAACACCCATATATATATATATAACTCCTCAAAGAACTAGAAAAATCGAATCTACATTAAAGAAGAAGTAAAATCAAATATTATATATATATATATATATATATACACACACATATATTAACAAAGACCAAGAGAACAAGAGAGAGGAGGGTTTGAGTGTTTGACAGAAGCAGATCTGGGATTAGGGCTTGACGGTATCAAGAATGGGGCTTGATGGCGACGAATAGATGATTACCTGTGATTGTAAGAGAAGAAGACAACAAGAGATTTGTCTATGTGTGTATATATATATATATATATATATATATATACACACAAATAGAGAGAGAGAGAACGAAGGGTTGAGAGAGAGAGAAAGAGAGAGAGCAAACCTCGTCGCCGTCGATTTGGTGCTTTGGACTCAATCGAACAGTGAGAGGCAGAGAGAAGAACGAAAGGCTTCCTTCATTGTTGACGACGCTGAAGTTGGGTGAGGATGAAATGAGAAGGATTTTAGGGTTGAGCCGTGTAAGTGTGTATATATATGCAAGGGATAAAACGGTGTCATTTGGACAAGTTTAGTTGCAAAATAGGGGAAAAAATATAACATACCTGAATCAGTTCGGTCCAGTTTAATCGGTCCGGTTTTTGCCTAAACCAATTCCAAACCGAAACCAAAAATAACATAAAATTTGAACCAAACCGCCCAAAATTAGTGAAAAAACCGACCAAAAACCGATAAATCGGTTCAGTCCGGTCCGGTTTGACCGGTTTGGTTGGTTTTCTTGCACCCCTGTCCCACCCACCATTTTCCAGAAATGTTTTTTGCTACTGTTTCATTGCATCCATGGTTTGGATCTTGAGAAGTGAAATACAAATGGAAAGAAAATAAAAGGAGTAATTCATTTTTAAGTAATTTTAGATAAGTTTTATTTCTCTTCATTTATTTTCTGAGTAAAACTTTTCTTCAGTTTTCAATGGTAGTACATGAACATAAGAAGACAAGTATCCATTAATCAATGTCATTATAATTATATTATCCTCAATTATCTTCAATTGTTGAGTGAATGATTTTATATTCAAATATATATAATAAATAAAAAAAAAAAATCATTGATAACCATTAGACATTAGAAGGGTTAGAGGGGGTAAGGGTGACTTCATTGATATTACCCCAAAAAAAAGAAAAAAAAAAAGGAAAAAGAAAAAGAGAGAAAGGGAGAAAAAAAAAGGAAGCCAGGAGGCCTATACCAACAATAGAATACTAATAATAATAGAATAAGACAAGGGAAACCAGGCTGAGGGTACGGCATTTTGTCCTCAACAAAGTATACCTTTAGGGCTTTTGTGCACATCAAAGTATACCTTCTTTTTTTTTTTCTTTTTTGGGGGGTAAATCAAAGTAAACCTTTTGCTCCTGCCATGAACACAAAAGCATGAATTGTCTTGGCAGGTGTTAAAATTTTAAATTATACCTACAGACAAAACAAGGAATATGTGTCTGTAAGAGTGAGAGAGAGGCCTGTTCTATTTATTTACGTTTTTTTATTTTATTATTATTTTTTTTTATAGGTTTAGCCTAGAATAGCCCATTTAGCGGACCCTTATAGACCCAAAGCACATGCCCATGCTCATGCAGTCCCTGAATGCGAAAACAGAAGCTACAGCTAAACATTGCTTTGCACAAACTAAATTTGAGTTGGCTTCTCCAAGCCAGCCAAGGTCCCACAGACCCAACTTTAGTCTCAAATTTTGCTTCTCTGCAAAATGCAAAAATCACATCAATAATTCTTATTAGGTTCTGGCACTAGCCCAGCACTTAAAAAGGCACTCAATCCCCTCTACAAGTTCTCCTCAGCCACTGCAAATGCCATATGCTCTACCCTTCTTAATTTTAGGCTCAAACAACTGAGGGCAGATATTTGGCAGACAATGAGATCTCAATTAACAAGAAAACAATCAAGATCAGAAGGCATTGTAAGGTTAAGCCAGCATTGCACTGTTTTGTTAATTCCATGTTTCAAAGTCAAATGAAAGCTGCTCATTAATTTTTAACTAGAAGTGAAAAAAAATTAAAAGTCAAGCAAATCACATATGTAGAACCTCTTTAATGAAACAAAGCCTGATGTCGCAATAAAATCCTAAAATTTTATGTAATGGTTAAAGGTCTACATCAAAGAAACATCAAAACCTTAAAAACCAGACTCAAAATCAAATTGAAATATTAAATTTCAGATATTATAAATTATAAATCTTAGACGGAGTATCAAATTGTGTTATTAGAGGGCCAATAAGGTTAGTACGCATTCAATTAAATTTATTTCATAAATGAGAAAAAAAAAAAATGCTGCCAGCTTCTGATGAGTGTGAAGATCCCTCGGGGTGTTTACATCGAAATCACGATGTAGACAACTTCCTCAAGGCACCAATAAGCTGAACAATTTTCTGCAGGGAGAAGATTAGCAAAAGCAACCTGCAATGATCTCAGAATTTACATGGGGGAAGGGGAATTTTCAATATCACTCATGAATTCGACAATGAAACCTTCCTCCAAATAAACCACTACTAGGATAACTTTCCACCTTTCCTGCACTACTGGCTACGAGAACAGAAAGCAAGAGATCATTGATCTAGATAAAGATCCATTTGGGATTAAATTCTCCCTCTGACCATCATCAGGTCCTATTAGGAGGATCTTGTTTTAAGACATCACTACATTACTAAATAAACATCCATACAAAGCCATGACTCTCAATGCTACAATCATGCTAATGAAACACTGCTCCCCATTGGCATGAGATATGGAACTTCAATTAAGATTGTACCACAGCAGAGCTGTGCGCTAGAACAAGAATCTGTATGTAACCTCACCATATTTTTTTTCAAGTTTATTTTTATAAGCAATATATACCCTTAAATATAAACCCTTTTTTTAATTGAAGAAGTGCTTTTGATTTTTAGAGACTTTAAATCAATAGATGTTTAGACCTTAGAATATTATTAAGCTGGTATCATGCATTAAACAGCTTAAGGAGAAAACATTAAAACCCTAATATCTCTCCACTGCTTTTTATTGTTGATAGTGTGACTTCTAGCAGATTCAAATTATTATTATTTTTTAAAAAAATGAATGGGTGAGTTCATGTGCAAAAGATTTTGGGTTGCTAAAAGACTAATTTATATGAAAATTGGAACTAAGAAACCATCCAATTTTAGCCAAGCTGCTTATAAATTGGAACCAGCTCAGGAGTAAGATGGCTTTGACATGAGCTAGACAACAGAATTCGCTTCGAAATAGCTTCGTCCAGTTTCCTGGATTTCCAAACAGGCCCTAAGCGGCTAAGCCTTTCTATGGTTCCATTCAGCCGAGTTATTCTTATGCAAGACGAGATCACAATGGGTAGAAATGGTCTATACGAAAAGGTTGAATTCATATAATGAATTCATATAAACAAGTTCCACCCATGCACCAAATGTGTCCCACCCAAATAATTATTTTAGGCTGGGAAGGGTGGCCTAGCAGGCTGCAGGTGTGACTAAGACTTCATAAGCTCTATCTGCAAGTTACTTAGTGTGAGATTAGTATGCCTAACTTTACCAAAAACAAAACTCAAACCCATTGAAGTGGTGCAAACAAAGTATCACCCATCATTGAGGTCCAAGGGAATTAAAACTGTGTGTGTGTGAGTGTGAGTTTTGGGCTTGGATCAAATGGTGGATTTCTGTTTTAATTTCGGTTTCTATCCGTTGATTGGTCGGATTTTGTGGCTCTACTGCAGCATCCTCAGATAAGGGATGCCACTTCTTTATATATCTTTTGCTCTCCAACCATTAATAAAAATATTTACCTTATTTATAGGGGAAGAATGCCTAAAATTTTTCTGACTAAATAATACACCACAATCACAGCAAGGACAGCTTCTGACTGGTAACAAACTAGCCTGGGAAAAGGCAACCATTTCTGCATAGAGAACAAATATTTAAAAACCCATTTTTTTAATTTTTCATTTTGATCATCAACGAAGGGAATATATTGAAAATCAAAGAAGATTCAAAAAAGGACAAGGTGTCCTATAAAACCTGAAAAAAAAAAGAAAAAGAAAAGTATAGACAGGGTATAGAAAAAGAGAATCAAAAACAAAAATCACTCCAAGCCACATACAGCCCTCCAATCAAACACAGACGCAAATTGATGAGCAAGGCAAGAATAGTGAGAATGTTTATTAGATTTCATTTTGTCCAAGGAAAATGAGCAATGTATTGTAACTTTAATATTTAACACATCTAACAAATTGACACATTTACATGAACCCCTCCATCAAAAGAAGAGGGGGGCAAGGGGGAGGATTGATCATCTATAACACAAAAAAACATGCTTCTCTTCACCTTGTTTGAAATATTATGATGTGTTGGAAAACTAAGTTCATTACCTACAGTCATGAGATCCACAAATGATAACACCGGTACTCGAGAACAAGTCCAATGGATTAGGGAAATGTCCTCACCCAAGTCAGCAATATTCTCCATATTTGCAGTCCCTAAAAATAGAAACAATATCAAAACAATGACCCATAAGATCAAATATCACCCTATGAGGAATAATATTAAATAGCAGATTAAAGAGAAAGGTCACTTACAATTGAAGCATTGAAGTTTGGAATCTTGTAAGCTAGGCCCCAAAGTATTGAATCAAGTCATCATCAAGCAAAAAGTCAATATCAGTAGTGTCTAATGAACTCGTGCCATCAATTCCAAGATGAAATGGACTGTTGAATCCACCAAAATCTAATGACAGGCTATTGAATGGAGACCCGAAGTTATTTTCAACAGGTCTGTCTTGCTCGCTTTGAAATGTGTCTTTTACAAAATGGTGCAAATCTCCTCCAGGAAACTCATTTCCAGTTTTATGTAGCGCTGGTACTCCAGCATCCTCTAGCCTAATCTGGGGTTCATTCATTGCCATGTGGGACTGCTGTTGATGACTGGGACCATATCCCACCGACGGAGTATAGGAATCGTAAGTAGCTCCACGATGAAAGTCAGCATTTTGCACTACAGGAGAAAGCAAAGGCCTGCCACCCACATACATGCTCTGTGTGGAGATCACATTGGCAGAAGAAAGGGCAGAGAAATGGTTAAAACTAGATGCTGGTATCTGGGATTGGTCCTCAAGATCTTTCTCCAGAGGCCTCAAAGTTGTAATTGTATCATTTTCCTGTTGGGTGTCATGCATCTGGAATCCAACCAACTGCGCATCAGTGTGGTTAATATCGAGCAGATTGTTTCTTGGCTGGTCATGTAGATGCTCATTGAGAGGCGGTGCAGGCTGATGATTTGCAGGACTTGATCTCGCACGGGCTCTTTTTGTCCTAGGTTGCTTCTTCCCTTGCTCTTTATCTTGGACAGGAGGGCAAGCATTATTGCAGAGTCCACCAAACGGCTCTACATCCATTGGTTGATTTCTCCTGTCATCTTTAGATGAAACAGAGCCCACACCATCATCAACACCATCGACATCATAGTCGCTATCACTACTATCTGCAGTTCGCTTCTTTCCACCACGGCCACCTGGAGGCGTCCCTGTAACACCAGATGTCCCATTATCGCTGCTAGGCTGGCGGATGAGGGATTCTTCTCGGCTCAAAACCCCCAACCAAATTGAGCTCTCCTTGGCAGTCATCTTATCCTGCAAGCACTTGGACTGCCGGACAAGCCTCCTTATTTTTGAAATATCAGGTGACATGTGCTTGATCACAGCTGTTAATACTCCAACTTTCCACATTTTCTTCAGATCATGTGGCTTCTTGTAAGGAGGACTCTGACCCATGGGAAGCCCTAATTTTACCCACCAATCTTCATTCCCTGACGGCCACCAAGGTGGAGGGACTCCCTTCTCTAATGGATACTTCCTCTGAGGTGGGTCACAGTGTTGCATCAAGGAAGATAAAAGAGATCCCAACGTAGCATCTTGAAGGTCTTGAAGAATGCTTTGAGAGTTCCCATTTCGATTACTATCCGACTCACCCATGGCAAAACATTCTGCCTCGTACTTGGCTATAGCCGCCGGCCCATTCTTATCAAACTTCACCTTTTCTTTCCACCACGCTCTAATGTTGTCGGACGCACCACTTACTGCCTTACCCTTCTCAGGGATAATCCCATATACAAACCCGCGTGCTTTGCACACCTCCATCAGCTTCAACATATACTTCAAAATTCCGTCTTGGGCTCTAGACATTTTCTTTCTTCGAGCCTGATCAGTGCTCTGCTTGGGCTTCTGCTTCTCTGCAGCTTGTTGGGCTGCAAGCTTCTGTCTTTCCTTGATCCTCTTAAGTTTGATACGGTCCTTCCACATTCGCCTCTCCAATTCTTCAGATTCAATCTCTTCGTCGCTGACATCTTTATCCGCTATATTTTCACACCTTATGTCATCAACTTCTAAATCCGAACTGTCATCCAACATGTTGCCCAACATCAAAAAGTACCCCATTAATAATCAAATAACAGCAGTAAAAAAAGAAGCCAAATATTTATCAATTATTCTACCTCAAAAAATCTCTCCCCATAATCTCAAACAACTACAACCTACAAACATTCCTTATATCAAAACTCGCAACCCAATATTCTATACCAAAATTCCTTAACAATCATCCATAGTTCTTAACCTGAAATTGCTTATCAATTCTATCGTACCCACTCCTTATAATTGTAAGTAACGCTCCGCTTGATCAACGAGAAACCATAAGAAAATAAAATAATAAACCAAATCATTAAAACCCAAGAAGACAAACATCTTCCACCCAACTGAGCCAAATACACCTATTTATCTTAGGAAAGGTTAGCTCTTCCACTATTTGGAAACCAAAAAAATAAAGTCAGGATTTCAATTTCCTTTTGCTTTCCTAAGTTTCTCGGCAACCAACCAGAGGATAATTGAAGTTATTAGCCTAACGGATTTTTTTTTTTTTTAAAAAAAAAAACTATGAAATGATAATTTGGGAAAAACCAAGCTTAAATCTTCTAAAGTTACGCTAGTTCTCACATGATACAAGCAGTTCAACACAAACCCAGAAATAATTTTTTTCCATCCCATAATAGAGAAATCTCAATAAAACGTGATATCGATATATATATTCATAGAGAGAGAGAGAGAGAGAGAGAGAGAGAACCCTAGAAGTTATGGTGTGCAAATGATTAACAAGGCTTACCAAATTTCAGCGCCAATCTCTTCAAATTCCCCCATCTATACTGATGAAATCTGCAAAACCTAACAATTTAGGGTTTTTCCTTCTTCCTCTTTCTCTCTCTCTCCTCCTTATGAAGAATATAATAATAAGTTGAGAAGAAGAGGGATAGAGATGAACCCAAAATGGGCTTTTTCCAGAGAAAACAGGCTAGAATTGAACATATAATAATATTTATATTTTTTATATATATATGGAGAGAGGGAGAGAGAGAGATGAGGGGAGGCTAGACGTCTCACAACTGGACAAAAACAACCAGCATCGCCATTCACAAGGCATAATCACCTGCTTTGCGTCAATAATAAATTACTATACTACTTACTCGTATCATTTAAAAGTGTGAACAAATTATTTCTAAAATTAGTAATAATTTATTTTAGTCAATGAATTATGCATGTGTTTTTTTTTTTCTCCCAAGATTTGAAAGTATATTTTTAGGTAATAAAATTGAAATTATTGTATTACTTAAAATATTAAATGCCATATGGATATTTAGACTAATTTCATTTTAGGTAAATAAGCGAGGGAGGATTTGAATTCAGATATGCGATCTTATATTACCTAAAAGTCTAGTAATCATGGGTTTTCCTAAACACTCCGTATAATTTTTAAACTTAATTATAAAGATATGAATAAACATTTCCTAAATAAATTTTCTTTTTTTGGTATATTTCTTAAACTTAACTCTTATAAAGATAGAGGATGAGATAAACATGATGTTGTCACGGCTTATTTTCAAACTCAATATAATTTAACTATGGCAATGGTTTATTTATGAATATTTTATTTATTTTAAGATGTTGAATCAAGTTTAAGGTTTGGGTAACCTGATAGATTATAACAAAAAATATATATATTTTGAAATATTCAAAATTTTGAGATAAAAATCTTGATAATTATATATATAGATGCATGTTATAACCGTCTATATGATAACATACTAACATTTCTCTGCAAGCCTCGCCAAATGACAAATATGCCATCAAAGACTTTTTTAATAAAGGAAAGGTCTATATTCGATGGATAGGCCATTGGGGGAATATGCAGCCGCACACCACCCCAAAGGAAAGGTGGTAGAAATCGGTTTGAACTTTCGAGGATACTTAAAATCAAATTTAATAAGTGAAGATAGAATCATAAGAAAAATGGGCTGCGGCTGGTTTATGTGATAAGGGATGAAGTAGAGAAATTTGTCACCATGGCCACGGCATTCAGCTTGACAAATAGTTCAGCGACAGTTGTCGAATGTGTTTGGCTAGAAATGCTCTATATACAACTCGATAAAAAGTCTGATCAAGAACCCATGACATGATAGCCTAACTATGTTTTCTATCAACGATCTCAAATTCAAACTTATGAAAAAACATTGATACTCATTTATTGATATTAACTATTCTGATATAAGTGTTAGGAATAAGAGTAGATTTTATCGATTGTCAAAAAAAAAAAAAAAATGATCGATAATATAAGGTGAAAGAGATTCTCAAGTTGTCCTTCTGAGTAAACGGCTCAAAAAGTGGAGGGCATCAAATTTTGTCAGATAGATATAAACAAGCTAATAGAGTAGCTGATTTTGTAAGTAGTTTAGGAATTAGGACATCCAAGCATTGGAAATTTCCTCAACAACTATTGAACATATGTATGGTATTTCATTCTCTCTCTCTTTCTTTTTAATAAATAAAATTTCTTTATTTATCCAAAAAAAAAAAAAAGAAAAAGGCATTTGAAGAATATTTTAAAATCTGTTCAATGTGGGAAGCTATAAGTTGGTGTGATTTGCTTTAGTGACTTGGTGACCACTCATTTTATTAATGTTACATGGAGTAAGTGCTCATACAGTAGGAGATATGACCCAACAAGCTCTTCATCTGTAGGTACATGTGTGGTGAGTGGAATCTTATTAATCAATTGGAACATTTCTTCGTGGATTCCTTAGATTTTTGTGGACAACCTGGGGTATTTCGTTATGTTATCATTTCATCTAATAAAAAGAATTCTTTTAAATCTAGTTTTATAAGTTTCTTCATTTTTAGAGCCCCTTTTTTTTTTTAGTATCTACACCATTATTAAAAGTCTCTTAAGCAAAATAATAAAAAAAAAACTTTTAATTTATAATATCATCCTTATTTTCAAAATTATAAATACACTTTTACTATTAGTTTGAAATATAGAAATTAGAAATTTAAATTCATTCGGATATCTATTCAAATAAAGATAACTACGTGAGATAAGAACGTTCAATTTGAATATCTCATACAACATATCACAGGCTGACAGCTATAAGCAACAGAGTTATGCATATATTTTATTAATTATTAAATCAATGCATATATAACAAAACTAACATATTAACAAACACATTAACAAAATCCTTCCGTCATTCGATATACAATGCATTATTATTATTATTTCATATAAGTTTGTTTCTGGAGTATTCTTTTGCACATTTTTTTATAGTTTGCATTACCCTTAGGCCTTAGCCTTTCATACATAGAGCACAGTTTTACTTTCTTATTTTTTTAACTATTATTATTATTATTATTTTTAAATTTATGTTGTGTGGTATAGAGCAAATGTTGCGTGTTATAGGGGAGAAAAGGGCCAAAAAAAAAAAAAAAAAATTTACGATGAAAGCGTTATTATTAACACCGCTTTTAGTCTTTTCGCCCCCGCCACACTTCATATGGCATTTTGGTGTAAAATTTCGACCCAGAAAAATGGCGGCTTTCGCTCAGGCTCTTCCTCCGCCTTTGGTACACCATCGTCCACACCGGCCGTCGAGTCCGTCGTTCGCCACCCCCTTCGGTTCCTCCCTCCTCTCTCAACAAGGGCAGACTACACTGTTTCAGCGACTGAGTTCTGGTGGTTTCAGCTTTTAGACTCCGTTTGCCCCACCTCAGTCCACTCCTTTCGCTCACTCGACTCCTCACTCTTTTCCTAATGCTCAGTTGACTACTAAAAATGGCTCCCGTCGATCCTCTTCCCTTTCTCCCTTGCCGACCGTTGATGCTTACAAGGACGAGCCAGGGAACCCTAAGTGTGCTTTTAAGGTTCGTTTTATCGTTCTTTATTTGGGAATTCTGAATGCGCTGGTTTAATGTTTTTCTCTTTGTTTGATTGCTGAGAAAACTGAGGAAATTCTTCGAAGCCATGTTAAATTTAAAAGAAAATTCATAAAACCATATTTTAAAATTTGATTAAAAGTCTTACAATGGATATTTTTGAATGATCGAATTTCGTTTCAATTTACAAGTTGAGCCAAGAGTTGCAACTAGTCATTCAAAAAGGTTCCGGATTGCCGGTGTGTGGTTGTTTTTGCATCTTTCAAATGAAAAATATTTTCCGTACCAAAATGAAAAAGGGGAAGCTCAAGAAGTTCCTTAGGTGCTATCCATCTAGAGTGAACGGAGGTTGGCCGCGGCTAAGCCATAGTTTCCATCGGCATGGAATTGATGTGGTGTGTGGAATTCAATTTCACATATGAGAATTAAGAGGCCTATTTAGAAGGAATCCTCTTTTTGCTCTGCACTACTGAAGCTATCTTTCTTCACTCTTGGAGTGTGCCCCTGCCCAATTTAGATGCCTCTTGCTTCCAGTAATTTGTGTCATGGTTTAACTTTCCTCATTCAACTTGCACTTTTTTTTCTCTTCTCCAGCACAACATACATAAGTTATTAATCATTTACCTTTACTAGCATGCTATAAGGCATTAGGACACATACTTTCCCTGGTCAGAACAGAAGTGGATTAAATGATGCACAGAGAGAGAGAGAGAGAGAGAGAGAGAGAGAGAGAGAGATTTCTATAATCCTTTAATCTCTATAATGCTGGTGTTTTATTCAAAAGACTAGTCATTATTCAAAACACTAGCCAGACATGGAGTACATTTTTATAAGTAAAAGAGGGTTGCTACTTGTCACATTATATTTTCATGTGCAAGCATCAACCCTTCACCTAGACTTAATAATTTCTTCCTTCATGGCAAGGGACAGAGCACTAAGATTGCCCCCAGTTTCCACTATCACACCAGGCATGACCACAGCTCTACTCCCCACAAAGCCACCTTCTCCAACCCTTATCTTCCCAAACTTGACTTTCCCTCCATCACCTTCATATATGTGTCCAAACAACAAAGCTTCTCTGCCCACACACCCACCTCTCTCAATCCCCACCATTTCAGGATTCAATGCAGCTCCCATGCTGTCCACATAGGCACCTTGGTTCAACTCAATCTCTGAACCCATGAGCTTCATCCAGAGCCCAAACAAAACAGACCCACTTGTCATTTCCATGAAATAATCCCCAACCAGTGTCCTAAAAGCCTGCCATATGGTGTCCATGAAGACCCCTTTACTCCAAAGGAGCACTGTTTCACCTTCTTTCTTCTTTCCCACCAAAATCCATTTGGCCACAACACATGCCAAGGCAACCATAATTCCTGAAGTGACCCAAAATATAGGAAGCAACCAATGCAATGGGAATTTCTTGGTGTCCTTCAAGAAAAGAACCCAGTTTAGAGGAGCAAAGATTATTAACCCCACGAGGAAGTAAGGCAAAACCGTTTGTAGGAGTGGTTGAGCAAAAATAGCCCATGAGGTCTGATACCAAGTCCTTTCCAGGGTAACTTCTTTGACTTCATTTTTCTCCAATGCTGCTGCCATTGGGCAACCAGAAAGGTCCACTTTAACGTCAGATTGCTCTATAAAAATCCTCCAGGCCTCTGGAAGTGGTTCACCGTTTCGCAAATGCTGGCAGATTTCATAGATCAAAGATCGTCCATGATCAATTGAAGCACTCTGGGCGCATGATGAAGCCCGAATGACATCCACCTCATGGCATCGTAAAAATGGATTGAATTCTAGCCGCTCTGATTCTTGGCTGGTGAGATTTTGGTCAATACTTATCTCACCAATGTCGATATATGGAAACTCATTCTCATCCCATGGTTTGGTGCAGTCAAGTGCAATATCGCTGATGGCTTCATCATGTGGAACTGGCCGAACTTGTAGTTGGAAAATGTAGCGAACCCCACCGGGAGAATTCACACGGCGTTGAAAATCATCCGCAAGGAAAAGTAATGGGCGGGTTTCATTTTCAGCCCTTGGAATAGCACCTGTTTCAGGTGGGAGAATCCCAATGGGCTTGACCTTACCAGAATCCTCGCCAATACTTTCATCATAAGGCCGCAACTTGAATTTAACGTACATTTCCTGCCCATCTGAAAACCGGAAAAGCCTGCAAATATTTGAGTAGTAATGCAGCTCAGCAAATGAGTCAGCTAAGCGGAGGGAAGTCCACACTGCATCACGCACATGCGGAACTCGCTTTACATGCTCCTCCCTCGCAGCAAGCCCACACTACGAGCCATGTAGCAAAATCACCAATTGTGCGGGCATAAAATGCCTTGCCTGTTTTCAGTGTCAGGTCAAGGAGAGGAGAGCCATCACCAGCTTCATCTGGAAGTATTCTTACTGCTGCACCACGGGCATCAATCCTTGCGTCGTCGTCAGCACTCAAGCTATTGCTGTGCCTGATTATGACAGGGTAACTCTTTCCAGGGCAGAAGATCTTGTGATCTGGCAAACCTTTAATGTTGTCATAAATCTTTAACAATCCCTTCCCACTTACACCAATTCGATGGAAATATCTTGATTTGACTTTGAGAGTTGTGGCAGCCAAATTTGCTGCAAGATTTCCCACGATTCTTTTATACAATGTGTCCATCTCTTCTATCCGTTCATCCAAAGCATGTGTCGTGTTCTTGATCATAATGGGATTTTTAGACCCAATGTAGACACCACCCTTTTGGAGAACTGAATGCATTGGAGCAACTGAAAGTGCGCCAAGAATAACATCTTTTTGGATAACTGAACCTGGAAGCACTAGGCTTTGACTTCCGACCACTGAATTGTCCTGCACCTCAATTTTTCCTCGAGTAAACCCACTGAAGTATAGAAACCAGCAATGATTCGGCTGAAGTCGCCAAGATGTACACCAGCACCAATTGAAATCAGTTCAGGGTCTGAAACCGGGTTGATGGCTCTGATAGAACAATGCTTCCCAATTTTTGCACCCAAAAGGCGTAAATAAATGCAAAAAGCTTCTGTTCCTGACAGGAGCTTGGCAAATCTAAGGTGACAGGAAATGGTAATTCGATGGCGAAGCCAAGTTTTCAGATGGGATTGTTTTGCCTCTTGTTTACCAGCAAGAAAACGGGTCAAAGTGCTTGTGAGGAAGCAGAGTATCAGGCCATGAGCTAAATAAGCAATGGCAATGGAAGTGGCAAAGCTGATTGGGTCTGAAGAGGCATTCGCAAACATGATTGCATATGCGACAATGGTGTATGGAATCCAGTGAAAGGCTCCAGATATGCACAGAAATGCAAAGTGCTGAGGGGAAGAAGGCCTTTCGAGAGAGCCAAATGTAGAGGACGTAGACGATAGCTGCTGAGAGAGAGCTGAGGAAACCGACCAGGTAGATGCCCATGAAGTGGTCAATAGCCTCAATTTGAGTGCTGTTAGTGGTTTTTGGTAGGGCTGCACCCTGAAACAATGGTAGAAAAACAATGTATGATCAATCAAAAATTTCTGTTTAATGAAATAAGCATATTTACATGTATACAAAACTTGCCAGCAGTCTTATTTACTTATTTATTTATTGGGGCCAGCAGTCTATTTAGGTTGCCTATATACAGCTATGAACATTAGAAGCCTCGTTGCTAAAAAGTTCCTACCACAATGATGCCCAAAAGATGGGATTCGTATATATGTAGAATTAAAAACATCTCGTCGGGTGTATCAGTCATTTTGCATAAAAAAATTTGCCTCTGAACAAGAAGTAGCAAAAATTGCCAATTTGAGAAATATAAGAAACTATGTTATCTTTGGTTAAAGTAATGAATTAATGATTCATATTGGAGAAACATTCATACATATATTACAATATTTCTATATTGGAGAACTTCCATTGAAAATAAAGAAAAAATTATCTGACTCTAGAGCCAAAAAAATACAAAAAACAAAGAAGATATAATCCTACTTAGTTAATTTAGAATCTATGCAAGAAACAAAGCCTAGGATGTGTTCACAATGATTAAGTCTTTAAGCTTCTAGAATAACTGGAAATAGTGCAGATTTTCTAATGAGTAGATAAGATTGAAATAAGAAATTTGGACATGACTTACCTTTTGAACATTATTAGCCTTGGTAGATTTGAACACAGGTTTGCCTCCTTCACTCTTTTGCAAGGCCAGTACTTCAGCTTCTTCTCCCAAAACACTTCCCTTCTGGATTACAGCGTAGGGACCAACTGAAGAATTTCTGCCAATTCTGATTGGGAGGAAACTCAATATTCCATTCTTTACCTCATGGCTTTGAACCAATGCCCCTTCTGCAATCACAGCTCCATCTCCAATCGAAACCAAGGAGGGGTCTGTAATGTCAACAGTATCAAGCAAAACTGACGATCCAATCCTAGCTCCAAGCATCTCAAACCAGAATTTTAGGAACACTGTTCCTCTCAAATGCACTGCTAGTACTTTTGAAGCAACTTCTTGTGCCTTGTAAAGTGTCCACCATTTAACAAAGTCCGTAGACCAGATGGAAACTTCAGGGGTCAAGGCATAGTTTGGTTGCAAGAATGAATTCCCGAAGAAAGCAATAGAAATGCAGGTAGAGAATATGCAAAGGATCCAAGCAAGAGGAGCGAAAACCAAGGAGATCAGATAACCCGACCATGGAAGTCTGTTTATCAGGGTGTGGTTGGCTGAGACCAAACTTATAAAAGCAGAAACTGATAAATAGGCAGGAAATATCAGCATGATGGAAACATATAAAAGAGCCAGAAGTTGGAATGACCAGATACCCATCTGGCGAAATTTAGAAACTTCCAGTCTCTGGATCAGCAAAATCAATCTCAGGTTCTAGAAGATGGGATGGAGTGTTCATGAGTTGAGGTGGAGACTTCATTACAAGATTCTCCGAGAAGCTTGCCAAGTCAGCAATGCAGGTTGCAGTGAAGATATCCACTGCCCCAACTGGCACTCCTAAGAAATCTGAAAGTTTTTGAGCTGCTCTGACCACACCAATTGAATCAATTCCATATGATACCAGGCTCTCAGTGGTAGAAATGTTCTTGAAAGAAATTCCTGTCTGCTCAGAAACCAGCACTTTCAGAAACTCTACAATTTCTTTATTACTCAATTTGGCATTCGATATAGGACTTCCCACAAGCTGAGGTCGAGGCGTTTTACCCTCCCTGCATGACCCTGTAGTGAAAGAGCGAACCAACTGATCTTTTTGACAAAATTGGCTCTTTAACTAAACTCAGTGTTCCATCAGTAAACTGTTTGAGGCATTCAAACCTCTTGATTTTCCCTGAAGTAGTTTTACTGATGGTTCTGGGCTTGATCAGCTTGACAGAGGCAAGAGTGACCCCATGCTCTTCTGCAACACGGTTTTGAATTTGTTCAATGACATCCTTATCAACAGGTTTTCCATCTCTAACCTCTGCAATTACAACCAAACCAATTTGATCAGAACTATCTGGAACTGAAACCCCTTTCGCTGATAGGATTTCCTCTGGAACCCCAATGACAGCACAGCAACCTGGACGTAGAAGTTCTGAGGAGCTCTCAACCGTTTTTTCTACATCTGCTGAGTAAATGTTTCTTCCAGCTACAATGATAAGATCCTTGATTCTTCCAGTGATGAACAATTTCCCCTCAATGATTCGTCCCAAGTCTCCAGTTCTTGTGAATTTTTTTCCAGGGTGATTCTGAAGCTCATTTCTGAAAGTGTTCTGGCTCAGTTCTTCCCTGCCCCAGTACCCAATTCCAGCGCTCTGGCTGCTAATCCAAATCTCTCCTTCCTTTCCAACTTCGTGCTCTTCAGCAGTCTCTGGATCAACTATTCTGATGTCAACATCTACATTGTTTGGATCCACATAACCACAACAGACTCTTCCTTGCCAATCTACCAGGATGGGCTTATCTTCTCCAAATGCACAACTAACAAACACACAATTTTCTGCCAAGCCATAACCAGGAGCCATCACCTTTTGAGAAAGGCCAAAAGGACGAGTGAGCTCAACAAATCTTCTCAGAGTTTTCTGTCTCACCGGTTCGGCTGCAGCCATAAGGAAAATCATGGAAGAAATGTCATAGTTCCAAACCTTATCCTTGTCAGACTCCAATCTTCGAACCACTAGTTCAAAAGCAAAGTTGGGGCCAGCACTGTGAGTAGCCCGGTATTTGCTCATGATCTGAAGCCACAAGAGCGGGTTCTTGATGAATGTCAATGGTGAAAATAAAACAGCCGTTCCACCACTAACCAGAGCTGTAAAAAGTCCTCCAATCAGTCCCATGTCATGGTACTGAGGAAGCCAGCTTACCAGTACTGTCTTTGACGTGCTTTTGTATCTCCTCCGCATCAACTTTACGTTGTGAATGAGCCCACCATGAGTAATCATCACCCCTTTCGCATCACCAGTTGATCCTGATGTAAATTGCAGAAAACATAGATCATCTGGCTGAGATTCAGAATTATCAGCTATGTCTTCAGGAGGCAAGTTTTTGGAGTTCTTGACCCATGAATCTGTGTGTAACCATGGAAGATTAGGCCAGCGAGCTGAGCATTTCCCATTTTTACCTGTCAATGAGATCAAACTCTTCACAGAACCTACCCGAACAGCTGCATGATAACCAATGGTGGATAGAATTGCCAATGCATTACATGACTTAGCAATGTTTTCGATCTTGAGAAGAGCTTGTCCACCTCTTTGCATCGGATCTGGGGGAAGAACTGGAACTGGTAGGACCTTAGCTCTTAAGCACCCGAAGAAGGCATCAACAAAATCCAGGCCTGGGACGTGGACCAGGAGAACCCTGTCACCAGGCTTGATGACTGGTTTTTGGCTTGTCAAGAGCTTATGAGCAATGCAAGCTGCATTAGCATGAAGTTCTCCATAAGTCCTCTGGCAGGCCACTCCCCCTTCTTCATTAATCCAAGTATAAAGTGTTTTGTTGTGGGTGACTCTATGAGTTCCCCAGTGCTTCAAGTAGCCATCAAGGCTGGACAGATCAGGGAATTCCACTCCTGGGCATTCATCTAATTCTCTAGGATTCTCATCCGAGCAATCTGATAGCAATGGAAACAATCTCTGCAGAAAGACAGAATTCAAATAAGTAAGATAGATTCTACACCATGAATGTTCACATCTTCTCACTTTTCGCTAACTGCTGATCAAATTAAAATATCTATGGTTTCCATTACCTTGACATATGGAAAAACCGGCAGAGCGCTATCCTTCGCAAAGTGCTTGCAGACTAGAGCCATGGAATAAGATGAATTTCTTTCTGTGAGCTCAAATGCCATAAGCCCACCAACATAGTAAGTGTTCTTCATCCCTTGAAGTTCAGACTCCATTTTTTCATAAAAGCCATCCTTCATATCTGTATTCAAATTTTAAAAGAATAAGTATCCCTCAAGTGACCAGAGTATTCTGTGTACAAGTAAATGATCAAGCATACCTTGGCTGCTAACATGAGGAAAATACTTAAATCGTCGTTGTAAAACCACCTTCTCAATTTCACCCCCCATATTTTTAACTGCATCAATGGCTAGCTCAGTAACCCTTGGTCCCCTAATATCTACGGAGTTTCCATAAGACCAGAATAGGAAAATATCAGTATCTGCAAAGAATCTCTGCATTGCAACCGGATGCCCTATAGTTGCAGGATCATCCATGAACTCCCCAAAGTAATAAAAACCCATCGGCATATGTTCCAGTCCTTTAATCTTCAAAACAGTGGTGTAGTAGTCAATTGTCTGCACTTTACTGAACATCTCTTTTTCAAGCTCGCACATATCCATCACTTCTGTCTCAGGTTCTGCATAGAGGATACCGACTTAGACATTCCAAAAGGTTGAGAGAGAGAGAGAGAGAAAGAGAGAGACAGAGAGAGAGAGAGTAATAAGGGAAAAGGTATAGAAGGAGGGTATCAAAATTCATAGATTAAACAAACCTGTTAAATTTGAAGCCGGTGATCTGTAGATTTTTCTATTCTTTACAGGAAAAGCACCAGAGATGATGATCTTATCAAACTCCATAAGTTCAACTTCTCCATCACAATTCTTGACATCAACACTGATCCCAACCGAACTGCGTCTGACTGCCACTACTTCAGTGTTGCAGTGGACTTCTATTGGCAGCGCTTCACTGATCTTCTGCCAAACACTTGTGTATCCACCTTTGAAACGTCGTATTTTCCCAGCCATGGAAGTCCGGGTGAACTCATGAATGTAAGCATAAGGCATGTCTTGAACAAATCCATACCCGGATGCTGTGTATCCGTAAGCCACAGATTTGGGAACGGATTTGAATCCACGACCCTCAAGAAATGCAGGAGTTAATTCTGAGGCGATTTCACTCACTGCATGGACACCAATTCGACCCAAATCCTTCACCTTATCCTGTGAAAAGAGAGATAGGGATTTAAACCAACCGCTGAAATTTATACTCAAGCAACACTCCAGGTCCGTGTATAACAATAGAAACTGACCTGCAGTTCTAAGGTCAGCGAGATGACAGATACGTAATCATCTGCAACTTTGATGTCCTCATACTTCCCTGTAGAACTGTCAATGAAGGCCAGTTTGTGGGAGTCCATTTCTTCCAGTTCAGACCCTGTCTCTTTTCCCAAGTGAAAAATAACGGGGGCACTGTTTGCAGCAAGAACTTGACCACCCAGATCATAAATTTTTCCTGTAAGAAAAATATAGTGTGCATGTTAGCAGAATTAAAGGCAGAACAAAATTTAGATTGAGTAGACACTTGTGTTTAGTATGTACCTTCAATTTCGACTGATTCACACATTCCTCCGACGGCGTGATATTTCTCTAGCACAGTCACATTACTGTAACCAAGCTTAGATAGTGCATAAGCAGCTGACAAGCCACTTGGACCAGCTCCTATTATCCCAATTCTTGTGTTTACAGGCAAGCAAGGATGTAGTTTGGAGAATTGATCTTCTATTGATTTTTTTGGGTCCATCTTTTCTGTTTTCAAGGTCCCCTACTGCCCTGCTAGCTGAAATCAAATAACGAGCTTCAGCACCCCCCCCTTTTTTTTTTCATTCCCAATTTTCTCCAACTTTAGACATAAACCTTGAATCCAAAGATCGAAATAGAATAGTTTTAAGAGAACAAAGCCATAGCTCTTATGTTGTCTTCTTGTTCTTAATGTTAAAGAGCATGCATGGGTTTGTTCAAACTCAAGAATCCACCCAAAAGCAACAAAAACAGAAACTCGTGCAAGACAATTATGTTATAACAAAAGTCCATATTGTTTTGCAGCGATCGACAAATGTGAAAGGTACCCAAAAACTATATTTAATCCGACCAAAAAATTTTCTTTCGGTCATATCTCCCCACCAATACAAATTGCCTTCAACTTACTAGAATGATCCAAGCTAAAAAATAAACAAAGCAACAGCATTAATTTCTTTCGATTATATCTCCCCTTATAAAAATTGCCTTTAACTTACTAGAATTAAAAAATAAAACAAAATAAATATACTAAAAAGAAGAAACTTCCTAGAATCATCAATCTCACAATAATCTCTCACTCAAAGGGCCCGTTCTGTCTTTATCACCGACCCAATGTTACCGACTTACCGCCAAAAGAAGAAAAAAATGGAAAAAGAAGAAGAGCTAAGTGGTATAAAAGATGCAATTCCTTCTGTGATAGAATACTTTTCATCAATATATGAATCTAGAGAGCACAATTTGAAGTGTCAAAGACCTACTAGCTACTAGTTCAAGTATCAAACATGAGGTTGAAGAAGAGCTTAACAGAAGCATACCTGAAAGATGTATGGTGTAGATTATCGCTGCTTTCCAAGCCGGCACAGCTTACTCGCAGCACTATATATTCCGCTCCCTGCAGTAATGCCATTGTCATCGGAAAATAAGAAATCAAAGATGGCAAATGCACCCGTTAACACAAACGCGTTAGTCTCTCTCTCTCTCTCTCCAAAACTCAGCTGTATCAAAAAAATGGGATGAAATATCACCCATCAACTCTTAACACAAACACATTACTCTCTCTCTCTCTCTCTCTCTCTCTCCTACAATTTACTAGAAACTACAAAAAGTGTAAAACAGGATTAGTCATAAAGGATTCTTTGCAAAATCTTAAACAAACCAACCTTTTAGCTTGAATGACTAAAAGGGTATGCAAATTCCAAGCCAAATGGCAAAAGGCAATTAAGAAATCCCCCCGCCAAAGCCGTTCCACCACACCCCAAAACCGCTGAGCTCACTCTCGAATTTAAACACCTGAGATACCTCCGTAGTCCAAGGGATAAACGACAAGAGCCACTATTCCTCATACCTTAAAAAAAAGAGTTTTCCTTGGTGAATCCAAGGATTTACAAATCAACAGTTACCAGATATTCCAATTTATGCTCCCCTAGGTGGCAGTTGAGAAGTCCGTCTACCGGGCAAAATGTACATTTCCATCCCATTTTTATAAAATTATAATTTATAAATTATAATTTATTGATTCACACAGATATATAAATAAATATATTTTGTACACACTGTGTAGAGGACAGATTAGAAAAATGAGAATGGACAAATTACAGCTTTCGGGTGGTGGGTAAATATGCGTATAAGCACAGGGATCTTCCTTGAAGGGAGACGATACCAACAATGCGCAGTTGGATTTGTAAAGACCCCAATGCATTGTGTGGTGGATTGGTGATGGCCGATAAGGCAAAAACATTGTTGGGTATATTCTGGAAAGAGAAAGTAGCCGAGAGAAAATGCGCGGGAGAGGAACAGAAGAGGAGAAACGTGGCAGGTGGGGAATATGCCTGTTGGGCCTCCTGGCCGTTATTCACAGTTATGACGCCCATGGAAAGTTGGAAACCCCCCCCCCCCCCCCCCTTTTTTTTTTTTTAAAGAAATATTTATTATACTTGGGGGGGAAAAGTATAAATTTTTGTGACATATAATAATGTTGATGAAGTAATATGATTCGGAGGGAAATAATATGAAATTCTGTCTAAAAGTCAAAAAAACTAACATAGTGATGAATGTGATGATGCTGTTTCCAATGTCTAGGTCACGACAACAAAGAATCTTCAAATGGCCATGGATGTGAGGCCATGTTTGTTTGGTTGGAATGGAATGGATGGAATGGAATCACATTCCAATTTATTCCAAACAATGTGTTTGGATGAGATAATTAAATGGGAATGAAATCAAATAATAGTAGTAAATTATAATGATTTTCATTCCATAATGCTTATTTCAATCTCATTCTATTCCAAACTATTTTGAATATGGAATCAGATTCCATTCCTACCCATTCCATTCCAACCAAACAAACATGGCCTGAAGGTTTTAGAAACCAAGTTGATGTGATTTTGCTAACTTAAATTTGATCCGGCAACCGCGTTAGAAACCGAGTTGGCCGTCTTCACATGATTATATGGTATATTTTTACAAGTCCTCCCTTAGGGGGAAAAAAAATATGAGGGAATAAATAAGAATATATCAAATATAAAAGTATTATTTCAAGTATTTTTCTTTCATCTCTCCTAACCTCTAAATTCCCTTTGAGGAGAAAGGCGACAGATGTCATTGGGCTATGAGGCCTTGGCAAGACGTGTTAATAATCGGGAAAAAGAGGGACCTTGTCACACTCGGCAAGAATTTATATGCTAGTAAAATAGCTCCCACAAAGGGGCATTTATTTATTTATTTATTTAATTGAGCAATGATTAGATGTTGGTTGGTTAGCTAGCATGAAAATAGTATAAACCCAGATTCTAGTACAACCCCAATAAGGCTTTTGTTTTGTTTTTGATAGGCAAGAAAGATAGAAAACCAAGACCCTGCAAAACCCAAACCACAACAGGCCTCACTGCCTAGCCAAACCCAGATACACACACAGCGCCCGAACAGAGCAATACAGAAAAACCAACCAGTGTACAGAGATAGCTACCAGACAAAGACTCAAAACAGCAGAGTCCTAATTTCCTAATATGAAAATGATCCTGATCATTTCTTTAATTTTCAAGGAGCAAAATCATTGAAATTGTACAACCACCTAATCCAAAACGTAGGCTAAGACCTGCATCTGAATATCAGCCAATCTCCAAAGTGATTATGCTCGTGGAGAATTGGTCGCCTCTTATATATTTAGTTTGCAACAGCTTGATTTCTCTAGCTGAAGCTGCTGGAAACCAAAGCATGTCTCAATCGTCCGATTATTTATGATAACCACTCAAAATCGTCCCCAGGAATGCATGAAGAGGCCCCTCATTCCTTTTAACAGAGACCAGGAAACTTGAAATTTTCCATTTCATATGAAGTAATAGCTGCTGCATGCCATTGCCTCGAACGAAACGAAATTCCTCAGCCTAATTGGGATGAAAGAGCAAGTCTCCATACCTGAATTTTAAGCATTATCAAGTTTTTGAATGGGTGACTTCATGGATCACGTTCCTTTCATAATTAATACTAATTTATAACATTAATAACAATAGTAATAATAATGATATAAAATTAATAACGATAGTAATAATAATGATATAAAATTAATAACGATAGTAATAATAATGATTTAAACGAAGGCAAAGGTTTTTTAATATGGGAATGGGAATGTCTTCCATCCTGGACTTCTATTTATTGATCTCCTGTTTTTTATAGACTTCAGATTTAAAGGCTTTTGGCTTTTAATGTTCAATGATTAGTTGCAAATCACCACATGGATATAGGCTGAGATAATTATTTATCATGCAAAATGTATTAGTTTATTCTGGTTTATACCTATGATCAGTGAAGGGACCAATTAATAAATCCAGCAGTCCATGGACAACCTAAATGCATGAATGTGAACAATAAGCAGCACGATTGTGCGTCGCACATATAATGCAGATTCTCAACTCAATCTTCTGGTTAACATCTTCTTTATGTCATTAAAATATTTTGATTGACTGTTAATTTCTTGTTCTGTAAAGTTGATTAGAAAATCGTGGGTTGTGATCCTTATTGGGGAAATCACAGATAGGTCCAGCTACGAGCAAATAATTACAGTTCACTACAGATGACTACTAACTTAACTAAAAGTGACTACTAACTGTAATTATTTGCCTGTAGCTGGACCTATTTGTAACTCCCCCATCCTTATTTGTAAACACGGTAAGTGTTGGGTGCGTAATTAAGTAATGGTTCAGCACAGCTAGGGTGAAGAAACAAGCACCTGACTCATTTCATGGGACATCTTGAGGGTTCTGTGATTTGTGGATGAAGCAACTATAGCGGCCTGTCACATGACGGTGGCAATACACCTTGTGCCGTGGTGCATTGCAGGAGGAGGAATGAGGTTCATATTGCCTATTGACGGGTTTATTGACAGCTTGACGTTATTATATATAGGCATTGTGAATGGGCTTACTCACGAGTCTGTAGTTACTAAAGCCTCGGGGGACCATGAGAGAGAACTGAGAAGGGCTCTTATTGGCTTAAGAATTCAATTAATATAATTCCACCGTGCAAGAGCCGTGAATCCCTATATAAAGTCCATCAATGACTCATTTAAAGATGATTCATTTGAGAACTTATGAGGAGAAGGAAAATTTTACTCTCTTTGAATCCTCGCTCTACTGCCACACCTCAATGTCCCTGGGTTGCCTTCTCCCCTTTGCGGTACTCTATTGCTATCTCATTAATTTGGATATTATCAACTCGCACAGAACACATCTCTCCCTGGAAGAACCAACCTATCAATAGTATGGAAATATGCAAATACACCATCTGACGGCAAGACCACATCCTTCCTGCAAGGTAGGAAACATTTATCATATATGAATGGCATGTAGAATCTAAAGAAATTTCCAACCAGAATAACCACATTAAATGTATGAATGCATGATAATCATGTTCCTTAAGAAAAATAAGATTTTGATCCTCCTCACCATGTATGACAATGAGAACTGAATTTCCAAGATTCAATTAAACAGCAGCAGCCAGGCAAATAGACCAAAGTACTAGTTGTATTTATTAAAAAAAAAAAAAGTGACATAAAAAACAGAGCTGAAATTTCGAACAAATTCGAGTTTTCAAAACATTGATTGTCTCATTCATCATTATTTTCATTTCCTTAAAAAAACAATTAAAAAGATAAAAATCTCAACATAACCATGTATCCAGTCCCATTCGTCATCAGTTATTGATTGTCATTATTAGTGATATAAATTGATTCATTATCAGGTGAACTTCCTTAACCAATTTGGGAAGGGTGCCTAAGAGCCCATATACACACATCTAAGCCCATAATTGGCCAATTTGGGACATTTAGGATCCTAATAAACGCGTGTGTGTGTGTGTGTGTGTATAGAGAGAGAGAGAGAGAGGTGGTTTACCTGCAAGGGAAGTTGGCGATGGTAGGCTTGGGTTCCAGAGCACTCATTCGTGGAGGGTTCTTCCCTCCTTTCTGATTGATAAAAAGATACCAAGACCCTGTGTATGATAATTTAAATTTATTTGGACCGTTATATATAGAAACAGCTATACCAACAGTTTGATATGTTTGCCCCCAACAAAGAACCTATTTCATTTCACCAAATCTTCTGGTTCAACAGACTAGTAGCCCCAACCTCAAGAGGTGGACCACTGGTTCTTGAAACTTACCCCTCAAGAAGCAAAGGTCATGGGTTCAACTTCTCACTCACTCTTGGAGCCAGGTGGTAGCCGAGACCTCAAACAATCACCAATAATCCATACAAGAACATGACCCATTTTTGAAATGATGGAACCGGCTGTTATCTCTCACAATGATTTCACGATTATAGATATCAGAGAGAAGCTTAGTGGCTGAATGGCAATCATTACAAACACGAAGGTTCTTCATGATGCGGATGGGACTCCCCACATCAACATTAATGAGACCGAAAGCAATAGCCAACCTCTCACTATGGTTTTCCAATTCAGCTTCTTTCTCTTTTTCCCCTTCAATACACAGCAGAACTTGGGTTGTGTCAGGAACATGTCCCATACATTTCAATTTCTCCTTCATCTCTCTCAGCTTAGAGTATATCTCTTTAGTTTGGGGATGCGATTTATCACCCACAATAAACTCATGATGCACACCTTTATGCTCTATTGAACTGCATCCTGGATCTTTTCTTATCCCTCTCTTCTTCATCATTTCTCTGACATGTGAAACTTTGTCCCACTGGTATGCTGCAGCATATATGTTAGAGAGAAGAATATAACATCCAATGGTATCTGGAGCCACCTCAATCAATCGTTGAGCTGCATATTCACCAACCTCTGTGTTTCCATGGTTCCGAGAACCACTAAGCAAACTCATCCATATTACTTTGTTTGGTCTCATAGGCATATTCTCTATGATGTTCTTTGCCTCTTTAATATGCCCAGCTCGACATAGAATGTCCACCAAGCAACCATAGTGCTCAACTGTGGGTTCAATCCCATATTCATTTCTCATCATATTAAAATAGTGACGACCATCATTAACCAATCCTGCATGACTACAAGCATTCAAAACCCCAATGAAAGTTATAGCATGAGGCTTCATTCCCATTCTGCACATTTCATGAAATAGCTCAAGAGCATTCTTGGCCATACCGTGCATTCCAAGTCCTACAACAATAGCAGTCCAATGCCCCAACTTTTTCTTGGATATTGCTTGAAAAACAGTTAAAGCACTCTCAATGCTCCCACACTTCGCATACATTTCAATCAGTGAAGTACCAAGCACACCATCCAATCCAAATCCATTTTCATCCATGTAAGAATGTAGCCATCTTCCCTTGCTAAGCATAGCTAATCCTGAAACAGCAGAAAGCGCACTGACCAAGGTAGCATGATTTGGCATAGGACCCGCTTTCAACATTTTCTGAAATAACTCCAAAGCTTCCATAAACCGTCCATTCAATTCAAAACCAGCTATCATCGAATTCCACGAAATTATATCTCTCGTTGGCATTTTATTAAACAATTGACATGCCGAGTCAAAATCCCCAGATTTCATATACCCATTGATCATGGCATTCCAAGAGACCAAATTTCTACTCGGCATCCTATCAAATATCTCTCGCGCAGCCCCGACCTTCCCACATTTGGATAACCCATCAACCAAAACAGTCCACGAAAACAAGTCCCTTTCGGGCATTTCATCAAAGAACTTCAATGCAAGCTCAATTTGTCCACATCTAGAATACCCATCAATCAAAGAATTCCACAAAACTAAATCCTTATGTTCCATTTCATCAAACAACTTCCGAGCCGAATCAATCTCGCCACACTTGGAGTACATGCTAACCAAACTACTCTGCACATACATATCACAACCAAACCCAATTTTCAAAATCAACCCATGAATCTGCTTTCCTTCCTTAACTGCATTTAATCGAGCACAACCCTTAATCACACAAGGTAACGTGAAGCTATCCGGCGTGAATTCATGAAGCAATTCGTGAAACAGAAGAATGGCATCATTAGATTGGTGATTTTCGACATAGCATTTGATGATGATATTCCAAGAAACCAAACTGGGTTCTTCAATTCGATCGAAAACGGAACGTGCGTACTCGAGGTTGTTGATTTTGGGGTCGGAGTATAAAGATAGGAGCCGAGAAGAAACAAAGGGGTGGTCGAAAATGGCGGTTTTGATGGAGAAAGCGTGGAGTTGTTTGACTTCATGGGGGGTTTTGGAGGTTCGGAGAAGAGAGGAATGGTGGTGATGAGGAAGGTATGGTTGAAGGGAGTGAAGAGGTGGGAGTTTGAGCATTTGAATGGCCTAGAGGAGTAACTGCCACTCAAACCAAATTAAGAGGAACGTAATATGTCCGTCAATTCATACATATCCCTTCCGGGTCCAAAATCCTTCTTTTTTTTTCATTTTTCATTTTTATTGTGTCAAAACTACTGTCGGTTTGAAACTCAATGACAAATGAAAATCGACGTCCTGACCAGATGGAGGTTTCAACACTGGTGCTTCCATCATGGACACTAAATTTATCAGATGGGGTGTATCAAAACACTGTTTCTCTCGTCAGATGACGCTAGTAGAATAGTTTGCTAATTATGTATTAAACTGTCACGGAAAGGAAGATGGGAATGATTTCATTCCCTTGGTAGTTACCAAAAGCCACAAGTGTGTATTAGAACTCTAAATTTGTGGTTAAAGTTCGACGAGTTAAAAATGCTGCTTAAGAGTGGCATTAATCTGATGACGATCTTAGATGAACTATAATAAAATCAACATGCCATTACAGAAACAGAATCTGAAATAAAGAACATAAACACCTAAAGCTACAAGTTAATTAATGGAGTTTTCCAGTGCACCAAGTGGAAAAATTACACATTATACCAGGACCCCATATCAGCCAGCCACTAAAAGAAATGAAAGAAGCTCCATTTTTTGCTGCTACTTCCCCTGCTGCAGCATTTGCATAACCAGACAGATGAGAGGCGTTGATATGGAAGAACTAATGCTGCAACCGTGCTCATAACAAGCTGTCTGTTCTCGCCGGCAATCTCCTAAAGAAGTTGAGGGGAACCGAAGGAAGTTTGTGGCGGAACCTGGGATGCCTCAACACATAAAAGCCCGTTAGAAGGGCCAAGACTTGAAATGGCGTAACATAAAGCACTATAGCAGCAATCAAACAAAAGGTCACAAACAGAGTAGTAGCTCGCGGGTCTCTCCAACTCAGAAGGGACTGAAACCTCTCCCCTTGAGTTGCCATGTCACCAACCACCGTCTGGATCCTCCCTGCTATACTTCTCAGCCGATCGTATCTCATTCTAACAATATCTGTTGGCTTCGAAGTTGGGAATGAATCAAACTCTTCATCCAGTTCATCAGGATGAACAATATCGGCATGAGACAGACGGATGTCCATGTGGGGAGGGTGTCTTGCTCTCCATCGATAGTGCCAAATCCCGATCAAGAAGAGATAGAGAAAAATTGTGGGTAATATGAGTTCGGGATAGAGGACCAGTATTATGAAAAGGATGTGAATTAAAATGGTTGTAAGGGGGTTCTTCCAATGGCAGATCTGATCGAACCATTTTCCAACTGCAATTAACCCACTTAGAACTCCCATGATTCTGAAAAAATTAGCTTTGCTCCTCCTCATGCTCCACATGTGTGAATCCACATCTAGCATATACTCCACTACTTCTTTCCTCAGTGGTGGCTCAGCCCGGCTTAGCCTCAATGAGACAATCTGAGTAGCCTGGTGCCTCAAGCTATCAAGCTGAATTACAGATAGTGGATGAATATAATGCATTTTTGGCAACAATGGATGTGTATAAATATGCATCATATTTATCCAAGCTGAGCATGTGAACCTCACAGCCAATTGAACTTCACCTGTTTTCTTTACCCCTGAAGGTTGCAAGACTATAAGTGGATATGAGTGTGTGTAAACCCGATCGGTTTCAAGTGTAGAAAGCCGAATTCTCACCTTCCCAATTTTCGAATCCTTTGCTCCTCCCGCTCCTCCATGTAAATGAGAATTATCAAATACCCCTACTGTGATGACGGTACATGGATCGAAAACCTCCCAAGTGTATTGCTCATTCCATTTCGGATTAAAGCTGTCAATGATTGTCCTTGTTCGAACCCATTTCTGCCCATATTTAGCAACACAATAAGCATCTGTGGTTCCTCGGCTATCTTTTGTCTTCATCGGCATCAGCCCATGAGCATTTAGAATCCCCAATTCCAAAATCCCGATGCTGGACTTCCACAATTGTTTTGCAGTTGGCCTAAGATCACTACTATAGTGCGTCGACTCATCCAAGACATGATATCCACCATCCAAACAGATTCTCAAATGAATCCTACTGGCAAATTTAGTCTCCTTCTTCTGTTCCCCATCTACAATCACGTGTTTCTCAAGATTATACCACCTAGTGTTCACAGGCTTATGGTCTAACCTCCTCTGCACATTCTGTAAAGGAATCACACACCTCCCCAAGACCTCATCTTTGTTAGACCCCACTCTATCTTCCACACTCAGCATCAGAGGCTCTTCAAATGGTTCAGCAACAACAAACATCAAGTCCTCATTCCACATTGGATTAATACTTTTGCTTGGGGATATTTTAGTTCTTAAAGCCTGATTTCCAAGGATAACCTTCACATAAACTTCTGGGTACCTAGTCTTATCACTAGGTAGCAAGTCCTGGGCCTCAATTACATTGACCCTAACATACCAAAGCTTAGGGGATAGGTATACCTTTGATCGGATGTTTGAAACGCTCTCACTGCTGACCGTAGCTGCATCTGAATGCCATGCTTCAGGAAATGCCTCATCTGCTTGAGTTCCCATCCAAACGGCCAACATCAGCTCTCCTTTAACCCTATCGCCCTTGCGATCATCCAGTCTATACCACTGTGGTGCCAATGGGCTATCCGGTGGAACACGCCTTGGGATATCAATAAGTTCAAACAAAACCCTGCCCATAAAATCATCTTTCACAACGTCCTTATCTTTCACCACCACTTCAAGAACCGAAGCTTGAATTCGATCTTTGGAGAAAGCGAAAATCTGATTCCATTCAGGGTTGGACTTCTTTTCGAAATGCCGAGTAACTCCCTTGTAGTTTCCAAGCTTCACTTCAACATAGGGATCACAACTACCAGTAACATCTTTTGGGGGTAAATCCTTGGCTTTGACAACACGGACGTAAAGGTATTGCATCTGCTCAACAAGGTCATAGGTGCAAGCGAGCTTATCACTGCCTACTGCTCCCCCACCAAGGGAGGGCGAGGTCTCCTTCAAAGCAAAGTCTTGAGGTTGCGGAGGGCGCTGCATATTTCTTATGTGTAGTAACCAGAGTAATCAAAAGAAGAAATTCTGAGTGTGTATGGAAGCAATAAGCGATTTCAAAATGGGAATATGGATTTTTGCAACCTCAAGCTTCCAAAAAGCTTTTGGAATATAAGAAACAAACTACTTCTAAGTGATTTTCACTGATTTCCTTATTGAAGGTGACTTCAAGATATTGATCTTAGAGACACAAAGACGCTAAAGGTATACTACAGCTTGAATGGTTCAAAGCTCCGAATGAAGAAGGCAAGACATGGTTTCTTAGCTTGAAAGTTTAAACTCTAATGCCTAAGGAACTCAAAGGGACTAGCTAGTAGATTGAAGAGAAACAAAGAACCTCAAGTATCAATATGCCCAAACAAAGTAATATTAGGCGATTTTGCGAAAACTTTGAGAGATCAAACGAGCGAAAACCTGTAAAATCCAAATCAAAACGAAACCCATGAGTTACAGACAAGACATCATAATTATGAGGTATGGTTTAGTTAAATTCCACATCATATAGCGAAAGTACAGATCTATCAAAGTCTAAAAATTCTGTTTGGTAGCTGAGAAACAGAGGAAAAGAAGATTTTTTAAATTAAAAAAAAAAAAGGTTTTACAGGTTTATCTGTTGGCAATGGAAAGAGTACTCAATTAAACCAAGCTAAATAGTATGTACGACGCCTAACTGAATGAATTTCTCCTCTCTGTTTTTCTGGGTTCTAAATATTTAACTAAATTAAAATTTAAAAAATTCTGAAATAATTTACTTTCCTTTCCTAATTTTCTCAGCAACCAAACATTGGTCAATCGGAAACCTTGGTACTAGAAGAAATCATATATATTTCTCAGAATCTACTTGGGACATTGAAAAAGAGCAGTTTCTACACATAGTGAAGAAAAGGAGTCTAAGAGACATCTGCTCAAACCAACTTCAAAGAGATCTTTACAAAGCAAACATTGTTTAATGCTCTCAAAAAAGGCAAAGACTTTTGATCTTAGAGAGACAGAGAGAGTGTGCGTGTGTGCACTGCTAAACATACAAAGAAATTCAAAGCTCTCTCATTCTGGGCAACTGGGTTGACACTCTGATATGCCTAAAAACATACGTGGGTGTGTATGCGTTCGAGAGAGAGAGAGAGAGAGAGGGAGAGAGAGAAGGGAAGCTTACCGCGGAAACTGTTTGACAGGGTTCTTCAAGTTGCAACAATGGAAAATAAATGTTTTTCAGGGAAAATAAAAACAGAGGAAGTCAAATAATGATGCAAAGAGTAAAATTTTAGAGAGACAAAAAGAAAAAGAAAAGAAAAGGGGGGGAAAGTGAAGTAGGGGGCGAGTAGAAAAAGGGTTAGAAAGTGTGGGTGAGATCTGAATCTATAAAAGAACCCTAAACACTGAGTGGTATAAACAATTTTTACCCATTCTTCCTTTCCCCATCTTTTTATCACTCTCTTTTTTCTGGTCTTTCACAAGAAACCGAGGGACACGTGGGAGGACTACGGTCGGTTTAGCAAATGCGACGAAGGCTGTATTAGTTGGACTGGTCTTCCCTATTTCTTTTTCTTTTTGTTTTATTTTAATAAAAAAATATTGGTGAAATATGTCACGCGATGGACGAAGGTTGACTTGAGTGAAAGAGGTTCTGATAATTCAAGTAATGGGTTTTGAATTTGAACCCTTATGGATGCAGCAAACTTCTTGGAAGAGGTTCAAACTTCGTCGCTCGATAGTAATTCGGAGGATTAGTCTTGGGTAAAGCCTGAGGACATTTTAGGAAACCAAAATTTTTTTATAAAAATAATAATAATATGTCACGCGAATCCAAGATTCATATAAGACCCAAAAAACCCACATAAATTTGATAAGTTTAAAGCATATGAAAATCATGAAATTTTTTGTGGATGATCCCAACTCTCAAAGGGTTTAACAAGAATCGAATTTTGAAAATTTTTTTTTTTTTTGAAGCTTGATATTTTGCCAACTAAACTACTCCTTA
This sequence comes from Liquidambar formosana, assembly GCA_039720395.1. Lineage (NCBI taxonomy): Eukaryota > Viridiplantae > Streptophyta > Magnoliopsida > Saxifragales > Altingiaceae > Liquidambar > Liquidambar formosana. The sequence goes on from CM077831.1 coordinate 33,444,494, forward strand.
AAGTTGTTTCATCTTTTTAATCTTCTATCAACTAACATTTTTTCTCCCCATTTTTCTATTCGTTTTTATGTTGTCTTATGCATAAGAAAAATGTTAAATATATCAAATAAGTTGTCAATGACGTGATAGTCTAATAATATTCTCCTCACTTGTTGAGTAAATGATCTAAAATAACAAATAAGTTCTTCATTTGTTTTGCCGGATGATAATTGTAATGGCACTATCAATATATATAAAAAATTAAAATATTTTTTTTAAAACTTAAAAAAGAATGTCGTCGCATCAAAGATAGTTTCAAGATAAGGATTATTACTCAGTATTGATCCCACTAAACTCGATATTGACATGACTAAATTTGATAAATATTAGAATTCATCTTGTTACTATAAATAAAGCAATCGCTCTCAAAGTCTCAAGTTGGATGCATATTAGAGGACTATTAGCTTGCTAGCTATTAGAACAAAATTCTTTATCACGAGACATTCTTATTTGAGAAGAAAGTTGGTAATGCCTCGAGAGTTATCTCCTTAAAATTTAAACTACGAAAGTCGATTTTTTTTTTAAACGTAATAAAAAAAAATTGCTTCTAGATAATAAATTAATCCATCAGTGATAAAATACTAAACTCGAGTATAAAAAAAAAAAAAAGGAAAAGAAGAGTCAATTTAATGCTAAATGGGCCTACAATATTATTATAAGTAGTGAGTATTATTTATTCGTGTAAGAAAAAGCCTAGCTAATGACCTTTCGTGTCTGAGAGGGTGAACTCAATGTGGTTAGAAAAAATGAAAACCCAATACTCCGTACTAGTTTATAATTGATTCATAAAATTAGGCCTTATTTCAACACTCAATCATTGAGGTAGATAGGTGATTGATGGATAAGTAATCCCCAAAATCTTTCCTATGAGCTAGGGAATGCCCTCCTTAGTAGGTCAACACATTAGAATAGGTTTGAACTTCCAAAAAATTAAATCCCCTATATCCCTATTGTTTAGTGTTTTTTTCACATAACCCTTTGTAGAAAAAATCGACGTAATGCCTTTTTTCTAGTTGGGTTTCGAGTAATAAAAAAAATTAAATAAAAATTAAGTGAAAACATATTATAAAAATAAATGAATATTAAGAACGTGATAAGAATATACGGAGTAGGTTTTTTTTTTTTCGCTCAATTTCTACTCGATTGATTTGAATTGCAATGAGATTGGAGGGATCTAAATGGTCAAAAGAGCTGCATGGCCAATGATTTTTGAAAGAGATTCAATAGATTAAGTGGGTTAAAGCGAGAAAAGTACACTGGTTAAATGACAAAGATTGCAATATAGAAAAAGTAACCTTTTTGATTTTGACTACGGTGGAGCCATGCAGGTGACAAGAGTTGCTCAAGTTTAGTGGAGAATTAAACCTATGTGTAAGGTGCAACTTTATACGAATTATATAAATGAGTTTTATCAACATATATTCTTAAGAATATACACAGATTATTTTAATATTGTCAAGTGAAAATCTAATAAAAGTAGAATATTTATTTATTTATTTATATAAAAAAAAAATACGCGTTCTTATTTGAACCGTTTAATAAATTGTGTTTGTTAACATGACTATAACTTCCATACCTATTTAATTTTCGTATGACCGATATATAATTAAATACATTTTCTTTTATTAACTATTTAAAAAAAAAAAAAAAGAAAAAAAAGATTCAAAATGACTTGCTACCCTTATGAATCATCTCTCTCTCTCCTTTCTTTTTTTTTTTTTTTTTTTTTGAAGAGTATTTCCAACTGCTCTCTCATAAGGAGTCAATTGCTTGAATGACGTCTAATTTCCCCAGAATTGCTCAAAGTGCCTATCTTTTTATACTGATACTGACTAGTCGGAGCGCATAAAAAATGATAGTGACTACATGACTCCGCACCATTGTCTCATCCCAATAAAATAAAAAGAGACTATGCGTTTATGCATCATTGTCAAAATTTCAGGGTGTTTGTCAGTTAGAGCAGTAATGCTATTTTATCCCACATTTTGTTTTACACTTTATTTTACTATGCACATTTGAAAGAATAAAGTTATGGGATTTCCTGATATGATTAAATTCTAAAAATTGAAACCTTTTTTAATATACTTAGTAGGACAAAATGTGGGACAAAGTATCATTACCTTTTTGCATAATAATGTGTGGATGGCATGAGACCCATCCTAACCCAGCAATGCTTGTGTTACCACATTCTAATGCCACATTCCTTTTACTTGTTATTTCATCGTTTTTATTTAATCATTTCAATGTGTAAATGTGTAATTTTATGATTTTTCTTCATTTTACATCTTACTTGTAGGGAGTTATAGTGACAAAAAAAAAAAAAAAGTGGCATAAGCGATCTCAGACGACACCTTTTGAAAAAGGGAGAGGAGAGATACCAATAAGCCCTAAAAGCCTGTAGCAATGAATAACCTTGGTTTTTATGTTTTGCGTTATTTTATTATTATTACTATTATTTGATTTTTTGATATCAAGAGGTTCCAAGGCAATTATAGGACAAAGTCAATGGGAGATGCCAATGAGAGTTGAACACCAGATCTCTTGTTCGGTAAGAGACCTTAGGACCACTCGATCCATTCTTCAATGTTTGTTTTGCATTATTTATTTTATGAGAAAATTGACAACAATCCCATTAAGAGTAATAGTTTTAATAATAACCAACCTTGAAAGATTTTTTAACCCTTTAGCCCATATCTGAGTATTCTTATTATCAGTAAAACTCAACCAAACCAACCAGTTGCATCAGCTTCAGTATCAGTGATACTTTTGGTAACTTAGGTTTCCAAGTGTCAACCTATTTTAATCAAACAAAAGGGCAGTGTGAAAAAGGATATGATCCCATATTGTCACCAATTACCTTTTTTGGTCCATACTCGAATCATCACTTTTGTATGATTCGAGTGTTTCATGGTCCCAATATTGAACTCAATGAGTAACGTGTGGTTGCTTTCGTCTCTCACACCGTTAGTCTTCTCGTTGGTTTGATGAGAAATGGCAAACCCCATGCCCACTCTGCGTTCAATAGTCGTTGAGCAAATAATGAGAAAAAAATAGGTGTTAGGTGAGTTTGTTTGGGAACAAGTCATCAATCATCCTTTTCCTCTCAAACTCACCCACTTTATTTCTGGCTAAGTCTAATTTGCTTCTACGCAATCCTTTATCTAGTAATTGTTGCTATTAGCTAGCGATTACCCACGAAAATGTGACAACAATGTTGTTTGGCTTTAAAATTTCAACACTAATGTTGTATTGAGGTTGGTTGTATAGGTAAAATTTTGGCCCTAACTTCATAAGTTTCGGCAAAAAAGTATGAATATTTAGATTTTAAATTTGGAAAGAAAAATGATTGTTTAAATTTATCTTGTAGTAATTTGGTTGGAATTTTTTGTAAGGCACAAATCCAGTACAGGAAAAAGAATTAAGACCTGTTTGGCTGTCGAAATGAGATTTAAATGGTTACCATTTTGAACGAGAACATTTAAAATAATTGGAGTAATGTCCGTATTATAAGATCAATTTTGGAAATTTATGGAATGCCTCTATTTTAAATTTTCACTCTTATTTGTGATCCTGTCTATTATTTTTTTTGAATTTTTATACTTAAAATAATAGATTTATGTCTTCAATACTTAAAAGGGCTAGGCTATTGCCACCACATAAAATACTCTAAGCTCCTCTATTTAATTTACATTTTTAAGGTTTTATAAAAAATATAAAAAATTTTTATGAAAACTAATCACATAGTCTATTAGAAAACATCATTCCGGATAACTTTGTAGAAGAGAGTTTTTCCAAAATCTATCATTTAAGTAGACTTTTTGGCAATTTTTCATAGAAAATGAAATAGAGATTGTAAATGACCAAAAAGTCTACCTAAATGATAAATTTTGGAAAAAATTTCTTCTACAAAGTTGTTCAGAATGATGTTTTCTAGTGAACAATGCTATTAGTTTTCGTAAAAACCTTTTATATTTTTCATAAAATCTCAAAAAATGTAAACTAATAGAGGGCTTTGAGTACTTTATGTGGTGGACAATAGCCTCGTTCTACTTGAAAACTCAATATGATAATTTTTTTTCTCCATCTGGATGACAAAATGGGCACTGGCCATCAATCTGCAAATTGAAACCTATGGGTATGTTTGTGAAAAAGTAAGGATGTAAAGATGATCAAGCTCTCCCAATTAATAATGTAAGAAAACACAAAAAATAAATAAAAATAAAAAAATCCAATAATGTAAATGATACACTATTTATTAGTATTTAAAACTTGATGTGATGATCCTACTGATTACAGCTGGCTTGATGGCAATACACCGAACAACATTCATGCAAAGTAGTTCATAAACAAAATCAATAAATTAAGTCCTAATTACATTACCCCAATTGCTCAGTGCACCAATTGATTTGTACACAGTATCATTGTGGGCTCCTTTGATAGGAATGTTTTGAATTTAGTGTATCAGTTTCCTCTTGTTTAATATAGATTCATACCTCTCGTGTGTGTCGTGGCACCAAAATAGTATCAATTAAAGTCATATAATATATAATTTATGTTGTTTTTGGATTCCAAACATTCAGCATTTTGTTATTGACAAAAAAATATTTGTACATGGGGGCCGCTAATAGCACCACGATAAGATGGGTGTGGGTCATCATGCAACTGCAAGCATCAAGGTTATTTGCTGTCCAGACTTTTGATTGACTAATTTTAGAGATATATGCAGATGTGACCGTTACCCAAAAGGCCATTCTAAGTCTGAATACAAAAGTAGTGATTCGAATTGAATTCAAAACGTGAAATTTGGCATTAATATGAAATATTACGAACCTCGACTAAAACACCAAAAATAAAAATAAAAAAATCAATGGAATACGTCAAATCAAAGGTTATCAAGTTGCAGTGGCAGACCGGTAGGGATGCATCTCTAGCTTATGTGACATTACCAATCAAAAATTAAATGCTACATGTGGAGATTTGTCAGCCACATTGACAGTATGCTGTAGTGGTTCATGCAATAAATTTTTCGGTGAGCATTTTTCAAGTTGGAAGATTGAGACTGGTGAGTAGATGTGTCCCCATAGGACATTTACATGGTACAAAATTAGTCTGCCCCTTGGGTGCTTTCAAGATTTCAGAACATAAATCACAGCTATTTGTGACAAATCCTAGTGAAACTTGAAATGAAGAATAATCTTCCAGAACAAAAGGGATTTTTGAGTATCTGATGAGTATTTTTCTTTTGTTACATTGGCTTGAAAGAGGTAAATCCGTATCATCTTATCTGCACCCTTCAATAAAGATACCTTTATAACATGAATGGACATTCCTTCAGCTTTGTTCCTTTCGACCAATGCAGAACTGCCCCATATATTGAATGAATGTCCTTCCCTTTGAGCAGCTACTTCTGCCTTCTGGATTAGCAGTACAAGAGACAGGTTTGTCAAAAGAGACAGATCCATTAATGGCGAATTGCAAAGTTATTGATGACGGACATAGTAAAATTGATTTTTTTGATTTTGTTTTTTTCCGACTGTGAAACCTTTTATTTTAATTTTTATTTTATTTTTCTCCCTTTTTGCTCCCCCTTCTTAGCAATCAAATAGAGCCTGCAAGTGACTCTAGACCAACAAGATTTGATTAAAATCCCACATTTCATGAGTCCTTTTCTTAAAACTCACACCTGCCTGCATTACAGAACCCAGCATACTACTAGAAGGCCTAAACCCATCCAAAAGAGACGAATATGAAATTCATAAGAACTTAGTTTGTAGATTTACTAGATGTATATCATAGTTACAAGGGAACCAATTATGATGCTTTACTTATCCAAAAAATAAATAAAAAAATGATGCTTCTCAATCATATTCTCTGCTACCACAATCGTGTTGGCAACATGACACCCATCATCGTGCTAAAACTTTTTCACATGAACTAGGGCTCCCTGCTTCATCCCAGACTCAAGCATTGCCTCTAGAACAGCAACATCCCGGGCACCTTCGACAAAAGAGAGGCGAGGTTCAGCTTCATAACTACTACCCTTCTGCAACAAACAAGAGTAATTAGCATAAGAGGATAGGTCCCTGCTGAAATAAGTCATTAACAGCCCAGAAAAGTATTTATAAAAGTTCAGGGCTTTAAGTGATAAGCCCAGCCAAGTAACCACTAGCTTCTACAGCAAACTTGGATTCCTGTGGGTGAGTACAGAAATGTATCAAGGGAAATTATGGAAAGCAAGTCAAGTTGTCTCTAACAGCTAGATCCCCAATGTCTTACCAGCTTGATCACCAAATAGATCAAACAGATGAACAGGGAAATTAGATCAGACAAATGAACAAGAAAAGTAGGTAAGATGGGGGAGTGACGAGCTATGCGAAAGGAAGGCAAAGAACATGCTGTTGAGTTAGATAAACTTGGAAGTTCTCGGGATGTTTGGACAAGCTATTATCACTTAATCTGCTTCAAAGCCGCCGAACATTCGAGCTGGATGAACTAAGCTAGTGTTCTGGTTTTTAGAACATTAGTATACATATCCCTCTGCAGGATGGAATACCCAGAACCGATTCATGTATCACAGTGCAGGTGATGGAATTTGGGAAAACAACTTCCAAATACAGGAATGAGAATGTTTAAAACAGCTTTGAAATCTCATGCTACCTTAAGGGTGGCCTGCGAAATGTCATGTATAAAAGTTTTTAATTCTTCAGTCACCCCACTGAATGGGTAGAAGGAACTCTTGCATTGGCCATCAGCACTAAAAAGCGAAACCTGTGGTACCATTTGAAAATATCAAGAGAAAGTTAAAATCTCCCATACATAAACATCAAAGGCATTGTCATTATAATGGAAACCAAATTTCGCTAGCAAATTAAGAACCCAAGACTTTCAGAGATGCCATATGAATTCCCATTACTGGAATAAAAGTTTATTCTCAATTTACCAGGTAACCATGTTGTCCGTCTTTGTTTCCACGCTCAATTTGGAGTGATTCCCTTTAAGCCAACAACTCGCCAAATTATCTAAAGGTACCAAATTCCACAAGTGAGTAAGAACAATGGAAGCATGTGGTAGAACTATAAAATAAAGTATCACTTTACCACATGCCTTGGGTGATCTTGTGGATACTACCATTACAAAAACACCAGAACACCCATTCTCCAGTTTACTGAGGCAAGGAATTTTCACATTCTCAAGTTAGGCTTCATGTTGTGTCAAAAAAAAAAAAACAAAAAATCTTAGAAAATTAAGTCCATGCTTTAACAACTTACAAGAGAGAGGATATGTTATCTGGTGGAGGTAAAGTCACATCTACATGAGATGTCATAGCTGAAACTGATACCACCTCACATCCAACAAGCTGTTAACACATGAACAGGAAAAATCACATTAATAACTCATAATTCTATGGTATAAGTAATATGTTACTCCCCTCCCCATTTTTTTATATTGGGCGAGGCTATTGCCACCACTCAAAATACTCTAAACCCCCCATTATTTAAAATAATTTGTTAAATTGTTTATATCTAAAAATAAATTTACCAATAAAGACATGTTTACTTAAAAACTTAAAAAATTTCCTATTCCCAACCCATTCCACCCCCAACTCAAAAAACATTACACCATCTATAGAGTTCATGCGCTCACAAACCCTAACAACTTTGACACTAAATCCATATTTACATGAAAAATTAGTGTTTCTTATATTATATTGAATAATGGACAAGAAAGGCATTGATAGAGATGATATTAGCAACCAAAAAGGTAAGTATTTATACACTTTTTATCAAGTTTAACTTAAGTTTTTCGTATACTGAATTTCGTCTTATTCGGTTTCTCGAGTTCGAACATCTTTACAATGTTCATTTCTGTAACACCGAACTCTTTTAATGCGTTCCGACTTCTAAGTGCCGAACAAAGTTATTTGATTCTGTTTCCCAACTCCAAACAAATGGATATTATTCACCTGTAGGAGTCCGAACAAGCTTGTGTTGTTCTGTTTTAGAACACCGAACAACTTAACTATACAACAATTGAGAATTGTTCGTTTATGTAACTGTGAATGGATTTTGAGTATTCGTGTTTATAAGTTGGAATAAATAAGAAATGTTCGGTTTTAAAGGTCCGAACATTTTTATATTGTTCTTTTCTATAAAGCCGAACATATATACTTTGTTTTTACTAATAGGTCCGAACATAAATACTTTGTTCTTACTAATATGTCCGAACAAATAAGAGATGTTCGGTTTTGAATAATCGAACAGTTTGGGGGTGAGATGGAAAAATGTTTAGAGAATTTTTTATTAAGGATATTTAATGAAGATAGGGGGGTGCTTTCAGTAAAATTTGAGGGGATTTAATTAGTGAGGGGCTTAGAGTATTTTGAGTGGTGGCAATAGCCTGCCCCTTTTATATTTATTTTTCCTGTAGTTCATGCAAAATGTCATGTATAAAAGTTCTTATTTTTCCATTTAAAGCCTAAGTAATTTTCTGTAATGAAGAAAGAAGGTACACAAGGAAAAGATTCAAGAGAAAAATGAAAAAGATGCAATGATTATGGCTTAGAATTCTAATGTGGATAGGATTTTAATGTGACATTCATTTTTTATAAGGAATGGGTAGCCATGATATCCAAAGTAACCAAAACAACAATTGTAATAGAAGTGTGAGCTTACCATCCTCAATCCTGCAATGAAATGTACCCCCATATCGAGAATGAACCCCCCCTACCAAAATGGATGAAACACTTGTCAACGAAAGAATAGGGCTCATTCAAGTATGATAATACCACAAGAGAATTGGTTATTAACAATCAAAGTATATGTAAGGCATTTCTGGGAATCCAGAATTCATGAAACAAGTATATTGCATACCCTTATGACAAGAAATAGAAACAGAATCAATATAGTTTGTCATAACATCCATGTGAAAAGAATCAAGTAATATCGCAACTTACATTATCTCATGTGAATTTGGCACCTAAGAGTACATCAATCCCATACTTAACATGATATATTTTACAACTTTCTTTTGGGTAAAGGAGAATTTTATTGACTATGACATTGAAGGCTTGAAGCATGTCAATAAAGAGATCGAAAGCATATGTTTCATGGCAATTGCTCCTGTGAATCAACGAAACAATTTATAGTATTCGACTTTAATATGAAAATACATACTCACAGTGAAGTTACGCCTCCAGGAGCTGGAGAAGTAAGGATTTGAACTGTTCATTGATCCTTCAACAATAATTTGGACGCTTAACATGTCCCCAATATCAGCTATCAGTTTCTTACACTGTGGAATCATTAATTATGTCTTGAAATCCAGAATAATGGGAACCAAATCAAATCTGCTAAAAACAAGTACCTCCACAAATACAGGTTCAAAGCGATAATTTTCTGCAACAGCCCAAATTGGTTGACCAGATAAATTGGTGCAAATAGAGTTGTAGCATGACAATGCAGTTGCTGCTTCACTATTAGCTGCATAATTATACCATTGTAGGTTTAAATTCGTGCTAAATCCTATATAATCTTTAAAATGTCTTTGTTTTGAGATTGAACAAAGAATTGTACTACTTTGTGGCTGGATTACATTCCATGGATAAAAGTTGAATAAATAAAAGATAGAGTAGAAATAACCCAATTTGCATGTATTACATTCCATGGATAGGTTATAAAGAACCAGTTGAACAAATTTTGTTCAACTGAAAGAATACCACTTACTAGCTGCCGCCGGTTTTTCTTCAAATCCACCATGTCAGCCAAACAATACATATGGCATGCCCAAACAAAGGAGAAAGTTTAGTACATTGCACAGCGATAAATTATACAAACAGTATAGAACAAGATTTAACCATTCAATTACGGTCCGATTAGCCATCCTAATGGAGATTAAACAATTATAGTATATTTTACAAAGTAATGAAGGCATAACACCTTGATAAAGACTAATAAAAAAGGTTGGAGCCATAACTATAGTTGATGTTAAAGGATCAATTTTTAGAAATTCATATGCTTCTATTTTGAATTTTGACCCTCATTTGTGATGATGACAATCATTTTCTTGAATTTTTCTATTCAAGGTGATTGATTTGTGTCTTCAATCCTACGTAAATACACTAAAATTATTTAATTTCCATTTTGATGCCCAAATGGGCTCTTATAATTAAAATGGAATGCATATACCCAGCAGGTGTCTTATATTTCTTTCTTCCCCTCTTTTTTTGGGGTGTGGGGAAGAGGGTTGCCTAAAAGCATTCCATCTCAATCTGAACTCCCCATCATTTGAGGAGGGTTCTTTGGAAAAACAATAGCAAGCCTACTAGCCTTCAGATTATGGTTATTAAACATAATTCACCTTGAAGCACATGCTTCCCGGCCTTTAGCAGCCTTAATGAGAAATCCACCTGCACAAATTGGCTCATATGTAACTGATAACATTTGACTCTTATTACAGGGTCTGCTCACTATATTTTCTTACATATCTAGAAGTCAGATTTTTCATTTTTATCAACACACAAGTATATCACATGCATTAATTGATAATTTCTAGAGAGAGAAAAGGATCTAGAGAGAGAAAGAGAGATATGCCTGAGTTTGTCCAGCGAGAACCACTGCAACCCCAAGAATGGAAGTATCCTGAATAATCTCATCAAGACCCGCATCCCCCCACTTACATTCTACTTCTGGAAAATATTTCCGAGCAATCTCAACTGCACCTCTCGCCGATTCCTATACACACAGAAACACGTAAGATCCCCCAATTATTTTTTATTTTTTCCTTCTCAATTCCGCTTGGTTCCCGAGAAAAACAAGGACAATGAATTTTTTTCAGAAAATCTAACACTTCCTCGACGTAACTGAACTGAGTCATGGTACAACACTCGGCTTAAGGTTTTCGAAATTTTCTTCCTTTCCTTTTCTTGCCCTTCCGGTTTCTGAGGAACCAAACAGATAATACAGAATTGAAGTAGAGTACCTCGGAACGGCTCCAAATTGCTTTAAGGAGGAAGAGATCAGAGATCTCAGCGAGTCTGGGAATGTACTGAGTTTTAACAAAGATGCCTGCACCAAGAATGGCAATATGTGGTAGCTGCTTCGTCATCTTGAAAACCCCGCAATTCGAAAGCTGCAGTTTCTGCAATACAACTGAGGAATCGGAATTTTATATACAGTGAAGGTCACTTGCACGGCTCAAATCGCCTCCTCTGATTATCTTCTTGTGTTTGTCATGCGTGAGAAACAAAAACGCCGGATCAAAAGGAGGGAGGGAAAAAAAAAAAAAAAAAAAAAATTTAAAAGCGTCACTACTACGCCGCTTTTAGGAAAATTAAAGTGAAAAACCAGTGTACCGTAAATACTCGTTTGGTTGACATGGCAGCACTAATATTCTTTCCACCCATAATCCCACCCCTCCCCTTCTTCTTCTTCTTCTTCTATTATTATTATTATTATTATTTTTTAATTTTTTGGTAGGGGAAATGAGGAAAGTCACATGACTACATATCCACAGTTTTATGTGTTATTTTATCACCTCTTTCCATTCATTGAAAGACTAGCTACTATTATTAAGATTTGGCACCAATTCTCAAAGCCTTTTAATAATATTATATTTTCTTCATTTTTTACCTTACATTTTTCTTTTTGGGGAGGAGGGGGGTGTCTAACCTTCACCTCTCTTAATCTTACCATTTATTTCACCCCTCTTTGTCACTAGGTTAGCCCTAATGACTTTACCCTACATTTTCTCAAACCAAACGAAATGATAACCCTACTTTCAGTGGAAGGAAAAAGAGAACAAGGGAACAAAAGGAGAGAAAAGAAGAGGGACAGAAGTAATTGATTTATGATTGGAAGTCGATAATTGTGAGCTGACGTATGTTTTGATTTTTGGCTTTGCTAGAAGGCATAATGTCCCCATCATAATGTCCCATTATTTTTGGCTTTGCCCTGTTTTGTTACCAAAGTTTTAAGGGGAAGTGGGCGTAGAAAGTTGAAACCACCTTCCTAGAGTGGTTTTTTCTCGGAAGGCCGAAGGCTTGGTTAGGAGCTATGCACCCTTGAAATTTTCGGATGTCATTGCCCAAAGGACCCTCCTATCATACAAAACAATCCCCCATGACACAAACATTACATGCCCAACACTTCCTTCCTTGCCAAGGAGTTCAAAATGCTGTATAAATTCCACGGGCAGAGGGTATGGTACACTCCCAACTGCAACAAAAACCAGTCCCACAGGATGAAGACGTTTGTGATACTGCATTACACTGCACCAAGCCATGGCATCAAACTGAATTCGCATACATTGATGATGCAGGGTTGATAACTAATTGACCAAAATCTCACCAGAGAAGAATCAAAACGTGCCAAAGTTAAATCCATTTCTTTGATGCCAGGTGGTGGATGTCATCCAGGGCTTCATCATGCACCTAAAGAGCTTCATACCAAAAATATTTCAGAATTTTCATTGGCCCATCCCACATTATTATTCCCCTGGTATCATCTTCATCTGGTCTCCCAAGCGTGGTTGTGGTTGACTGGCACCGATAGACTCGACCCAAAACCTCTTCTTTTTGGCTGGAAAGTTGACTAAGAGCTTAATTTTAACACAAGTACACTGTCTTTATATTTATTTATGTACTTCTCTTACTTTTTGCAGAAAATCTGGTTGAGCTCCTAATCCCACACGAACTTCATGCCCAACCTTGCACAACAGAGAAAAATCCACATATATCAGACACGATAAATTTGCAGTCAGATTTTCAGTATAGGTAAAAACATTTAAATAATTCAAATATAAAAAAAATCTCTCCTTGATGAAAAAAAATCTATATTGGACTTACATTCAGTTTTGAACAATGAGTTTTCTTTAATACAAGAGAAGTAGAATTTAAAAATATAAAAAAAAAAAAAAAAAAAAAAAGGGTCTGTGATAACAACTCTCCATTTTCTATAACAAGCCGGACTACAAAAGGTTAAAGAATATCCAACAATTCCTATAGGATGAGTCTGAAGACAAAGGCAGGACTATGGAAGTCGATGAAGTTATATCCAGCTTCTAGTGACGGTATATAAATAGCTTCTCTGGGCTCCTCACTCACTCCACTTTGTGTAGCGTACTCCAATGCCATTTCATAGTCCACCTGCAAATATCACATTAAAAAATGATACAAGAAATGATTCAAATCCATTATCATTCTCCTCAAGGAAATTTAAGGTAGATTCCAAGAGTGGCACACAACAATATTTACAGGCTTTCCAAGTATTAGCATGTACCAGTATTTTGACAGGATAACCTCATGTGGATCACTTACAGATGTGTGTTCATTCTATCTCATTATAGCATGAATAAGACTGTTGGGTTCAGTTTCCTGGATGAGTATGGACATTGGGAGCCAAGGACTTTCAGCCACTAAAAGCCATTCTGTGGCAGGGGCAGACATCAGGTAAGACAGGCCAATGGTGCTTTTTGCCAGAAGTCCTTTATCCCAATGCCCATTATGCCAATGTGAGGACAACCTCCCTGTAAACCACATTTGCTTGATGCTCTGAATGAAATGACATTTGGACAGATTAAAAGCAAAAGATCTTGAGAAAACCAAATTTGCTCCTTCAGGAGAGTTCATTACAAAGTAGTTTGACCCAGGGTGGAAGCTACGGCAAACCCGACACCAGGATCTTTGTTAATAATAATAATAATAATAATAATTATTATTATTATTATTATTATTTCAAAATGTCTAAGGATTTGTGTGGGAATTTTTGCGTTTACATATGATGCTGCTTGGCCAGATAATTTCCAAAGGATGCATAATTTATTTCATATAATGGACAAACTGGCATTTTGGTTGAGGATTCTGACGAGGTTTGGAACCGGCTGGCCCAGTACTACAGCTTCCCAAACAAAACAATATATGTCAAATTAAAATCACAAAACTAATTGGTTTGGTCTATGGAGCAGCATATTTTCATGGTTGAGAAGAAACTATTTCTTTGCATGCATCTTTCGCATGTGTTCTAGTCATCAGTAAACCAGATTAACAATCAATGCCGCAATTCTGGCAAATGTGCATTTATATAGTGCAATCACAATGTATCTGAACATGAATTTAAAAGGGTGAAAAAGAAAAAGAAAAAGCAAAAGAAAAAAAAGGAGGAGGTCCTAGACTTCACTGGATGGACCTCTTTATGTGGCAAAGAGTGGAACCATATTTGGTTCAACCTCTGCCATTGGTTCGATACCCATCTCATCAAGAACTCTAATTAGACTGGCCTCCCCAGAAAACCATTCCAAATTCTTGACCATAGAGGTTCAGGAAAAAATTAAAGTACTCAGACCCCATATAACCCAAGAGCTCACCTGTTCAACATGTTGAGCAAGCTTTTCCCTCAGTGTCTCTCTTGTAATTAAATGAGCTGACACTTTCCTTAGTACTTCTGTATCCTCATCCTTGTAACGTTTTCTCTTCACCGGATGTGAGTGTGCCATTTCTCTCAAGACATCATATATAGCATTAGCAGCATCGGGAATGTACCTGCCAAATTAAGTTTCAGTTCATGCAGATTGGAACAAGAAAATTACTTTTCAAAGTTATGGGTTAACAAGACAAATGAGTGGTTGGACTTGCTTGCTTAAATTTCGTTTTCTCTCCTGCTGCTCACGAGCCTGAATTTTCTTAACTATTTTGGCTTTTAGCTGGACACAACACTGCTGAATAGAAGACTGGAGAGAGATAGTTGTTAGCTAAGCAATTAATTTCATAAAAATAAGATTACATTGGAACAACATACCCACCTTGACTGCAGAAGCTATCTCACTTATATCATCTCCAATATATTCCTTTCCAGTCCCTTTGAAGGGGATTTTCGTGCTAACAATGCTAACAAATACACCAATTTTATCTTGCGTCTGGTTGATCTTGTAACTATTCCAACTGTGAAAAATGCGTTAGTAAGATTTCATGTTGTTCGAATTTTGTAGCATTTTTCCAGAAGTGCTATGCCAAAAGCTCTCAAAACCCTACTAAAAAAAAAAAAAAAGAAAAAGAGGAGGGGGATGGGGAGTTAAAAAAAAAAAAGAATGAAAATATTATACTTTTTTTTTTTTTTGGGTATATCTTACTTGATTCTCTTCATGGCAGTCCTGGTGACAACATCAGCACCTTGCTCAAAAAGAAGTGGAATCCGGTTAGCAAACCGGAATATATTCAGACCCTACAAATAAGAAAGCAGAGAATGCTTCATAAATATTGAATCATATTAATATTGACTGAATATAATGATAAAATACACATTGATGATCTTGTTAGCTTTTACAATGCTGACATTATTAGTCAAGCAATATTGGATGCTTAATACTATAGCAGTTATCAGAGCAAAGTTTCCAGATTGATTCAGCCATCTCCCAGAGTCTTTAATTGATGTGTGTGTATGCTTCTACATTTTACTGGTGCTCCTGCTTCCACTTATCTTTTCCTATCACTAGTAGCGGATATATCCAACATCATAATGCTCTTGATATGAAAGCTACCCAGCAAAGCAGCATCTAATGTGTTTTTCTTGTGTAGATGCCAACATATGTCCCAATGTGTTACTTCATATACATAAACAATGAGCGCTGTATCCAAACTAAATGAAAGTAAGCACCTTGTGTATTTATGAACAATGCACATTCGAATTGATGTATTAGTGTAGATGCAAACAATCAACTCATAGACTGTTGCCACATTCAAGTGCAAAGTACATGCCATTCATTACTCATGAACCTCCATAGAAAGGAAGGGCAGTTAAAACTACAAGGTTATACATGACATGCACAAGATGTTCAATAATGTGAGAAAGCAATAGGCCACAAGGCATTAGAATAGGGCCCAATAGGGACCAAAACAAGGGCACCACTATTTTTCCTTTTCTGCCCTCTTATTTATTTATTTTTTTCTCCTCTTAATCTATAAGTGTACCTGCGAGAAACTATGGAAGAACGAAAACTAAAGTAGAAAGATTTAGAGCTCCCAAATTATTATGTGGACTCAAGCTATTAACAGAAGCAATTACATGTTTAACATCTTTTCCACCCACACTGACTCCAGCTTCCACAATGAATGGGTGGCCTTCAAAAACTTGAGCACTGCATGAACAGGTAGCCGAAAGAAGTCATATTTGGGAACAAAGTTAACCCAGTAGCACTCCCCCAAAAAAGTTCATATTAACATTATATATTCTACTTGAATTTTACATGCATGTGAGGTCCAAAAAAAATGAGAAAAGGCAGATCTAATTAGCTTGTATTTCGAACACAACCTGCCTGAATAAGTTGCAACCATGTCTGGATGAAGCTCCTTTATAATTCCTAGGCGAAGATTGTATTCCCCTGCAGGACTGAGACACTGCAAATAGTTTCTTTATAATGTGCCACATTACAAGAGAATGTTTATGGGAATATAAATTTGAAAAGTTAATGAATTAATATAAGCTATATAAAAGGTTGATATTGATACTAATTATGACAACAATTATTTTTATTTTTTATTTTTTTTGATACCAGATTGACAACAATTAAAACATAATAAAAGATAATTAAAGACCAAAAGCAGCTTACATCACCATGAGGGTCTTCAAACTTAGCCTGACGAAATAACTGATGGATGCGAACTATCTGCTGAGGGGTCAAAGACTTGACAGACATTTTTGGGCTAAAATCTGGACCCATTTCTCCTGAAAAAAATAAATTAAATAAAGAGCATCACATTGTAGGATTTAGTGACAGTATTGGTGAATCACTACAACAATGAATGCAGTCAAACTTTTCAACTTTATATGGAAAAGATGAAATTATAAGTTTAGAATTTAGCAAATTCTAAAAAGTTAACACTGTCATAATTCAAGCACACATATTTTGATCAAGAGCTCCCCCAGATAGCTAAATTTGATGTTTAAAAAGGCACCAACCCCGTCATCTGGGTCATGGTAAAGCACATGCTCCCTTATCAACTTGACAACAGAATAGAACAGTCAATCCTCACCCACAGGGTAAGGATATTAATCATATCAAAATATCATGCACACAATAGATTAACATGCAGTAATGAAGAAATGCCATCAGTTTTTTTTTTCCCTATTTCTTTTTGAGTTTTTATTTTTTTAATTTCTTTGTTGTTGGGGGGGGGGGGGGGGGGGGGGGGAGGGTCTGTCTTCGTTTACCAGGGGTCCTGCATATTGTCAGGGCTTTGAAGATAAAATGCAACCATGTACTTGAATAGTGTTCACTTTGGTCATTAATTACAGAAAAAATCCTTTATCATCCCACTATACTTGTCAAATGAAATTCTTTAATTTAATAAATTATAGAATAGGGCATAACTTGCATAGGTTTGCCAGCTACTCTTCCTGATTCATGTTAAAAACCATGTGGCATAGAGGTATATAGCTGGTTAGGCTAGGCTTGGGGTCTGATATGCTAGTAAATTGGTTTCTCAGTTCCAATGTCCCAAAAGACCAAGAAATGACTCAACAATCTTCATTAGGAATACATACTCCTGAAATATCAATTAAGATACGAGTCATACATCTTCTTGCAGCCCAACACAGATAGAAGGTGGTCCCCAATATCTTCACTTCCAACAAATAACTGGTCAATGACATATTTGGGATGATGATTTTTGTGGACCAGATGGATAAATGTAAAGATCCTATCCAATACATCTATCTCAACCAAAGCTCCTAATCTGAATACATTGTAGACCAAATACATATAATTCTTTGACTTGGTTATCAAAAATCAGCAGGTGAATAGAAGATGCAAAATGATCAAAAGATTGCTCCTCTATGAATTCCTCTAAAAAGTGGACACCATGAAGCTCCATTCTCAACCATTTTTTAGAAAATTCCTCCTAAAATCGCTCCTCTATGATTTTCTTGACCATTAGGAACAAAGCACATCATTAATTATGAATTCAGATGTCATTCTCTAACTTGCATCCTGAATTTACAGCAAAAAAATAAAAATAAATAAAATTCACTTGCAAATTTTTACCAATTAAACGTTCAGCATAGGATTTTCCTATATTTACAAATTCATGCTGAAGAAACTGCATAAGGTTCTGCTTTGAAGTATCTGCAATAAGGCGTTTGATGAGTAGTAAATCCACGGATGATGGATGGTGCTTGGTCTCACTAGGAACTGGAGGCATTACATCTGTTCTTCGTGCAAACCTTATGGTGACATTTTTACTGTATGAAATAATAAATTCGATTGGTTAGATATAAATCAGAAATTCAGGACTACCATGTGGAGAGTGAGAGAGAGAGAGAGAGAGAGAGAGCATACTCAGGTGTGTCAGATACAAATTTAAAAAGAAATTGGGCATAAGGGGTGATTACAGCCATTTGACGCATATAATGCAATATCTTCGACTGAACATGCCAACAAAGAAGTCAGTAGATCAAGAAAACTAAACAATATTTGTAAACTATCCTCAACCATCCTGGTCAAACATAACCACAATGCATCAGATTCTATTAATTCTTTTAAGTATATCTGAAACTGCAATACAATAATATACCACAGGCCAATTATGTACTACATACGCGGTAAGTTGTCCAATTTCCCTCTATGACAAGCTTGTATTTCAGCTCCATGCCACCGTTCCTTGTTGTCGCGTTTTTCATGTAAATGAATGTGAGGAATGTTCCTTAAAATTTAAAAGAACCACCATTTATAAGCATGAGCAAGGAAATGACATTAAACATGAGATTACATTTTTGTATGACATAAGAATATTCATAGGTTCTTGAAGTTAAATACAATGCTTCCGCAGATAAAACAAACAAAAGACACACATGCACACACATAAACACAAGAACACGCATGCACACACACTCACAGAGACATAATATGTGGCTGTGTGTGACATTTATTTATTTCAGGTCTTCTATCCTTTTCTATAATTCAAATCATACCGATGAATATCTATATCCAGCCTGCAGAATGATGTGTAATTTTGGCTCTCCATTGATGATAAGATCTCTATAGGAAGTCCTGTACTCATCTTGGACCAAATTAGTGCCTGCATATGTCCAAAATTGGTCAAATTTACATGTCTTTAATACCATAATTATCAAATGGAGAAGTATAGGAAGTAGATCAAGCATATAAGCCTGATGTGGGGTTTTATTTATTTTATTTTATTTTATTTTAC
Source organism: Liquidambar formosana (assembly GCA_039720395.1). Classification (NCBI taxonomy): domain Eukaryota; kingdom Viridiplantae; phylum Streptophyta; class Magnoliopsida; order Saxifragales; family Altingiaceae; genus Liquidambar; species Liquidambar formosana. The sequence continues at coordinate 33,463,728 of CM077831.1, forward strand.
AACATCATAAACTAGAAAGCTTAATTTGCAAAGCATTCCATAAAGAATTAACCCTAATACAACAAAGAAAACTGGACTTGGGCATTTGGAGGAAAAAAAGGTAAATTTGTTATTAGAACACACACACAAACACACACACACACTCAATTATGGTTATAAGTTATAACAGATGAAAAGCCACACAAAATGCTCAAATAATGATAAAGTATTACCATCTTTGCTCCAAGTCCAAACTTTCCACGAGTCTGCTTCAAGCCATATTTTGTCCCAGATAGAACTGCACGAATAGAAATTCTTATAGCAAGCTCATCAAAGCAAGAAGTTTCGTGACTATGGTAAAACTACAACTATTCAAACTCATATGTGTAGAAAATTGTATCAAACAGAAACTTGATCTAGTAATTCGTATTGAAACCTCGTCCGAACATATTTGGGATGTCATCATGTGGCATTCCTTTGCCATTATCCTACATTAATAACAATTAACAGTCATGAGAGTCAGTCATGAGAGTTCATTTTTCAAATAAAAATTCTGAGTTGAATTTATCTTCACTCATATAAAATAGACAAAACCAATCATGAAAATGAAGACAATGCCATAAGAACTGTAGTGTACTGGAAGTAGGTTGAGATGGAAAGTGAATCACACCTTACAAGTCACCCTGTAAAATGAAGCCTCACCTCGACCCTTCACGCCCTTTGGGGCCGAAGGTTCTTTCACTTTCTTCCCTCCAGAAGCATTCTTTGCTTGTATTTCTTGATAACGAGCTTCCTTGGCCAGTCGTTTCTACAAGGCAGGAAATAAAATGCAACCAAATGAATTTGAGTAAAACAATTGCAAGGGCAATGCACCATCCATGATGAACTGGAACAACTCTGTAAGTCAAAGCATGATTGTTTGCAAGGGACCAAACCCATTATCATTCCACAAATTAACCTTTATATCGTGCTGCAACAATAATGTTAACAACTAAATGAAACGAGGAGCTTACAATACACTGATACACACCTCACGAGCCTTAGCTGTCTCAAAATCATCATACAGTTCCTCATCAACACGTTCCCGGTCAACAAGACCAATCATGGAATTAAACTTGTTTTTCCCTATCTCTTCGCTAGAATAACCAAGTCAGTTAGAAACAATAGAGAGTGTTTGTGCGTAGTCGCATGTGTACATTCGAGAGTGGGAACAATAACTAATAAGGAGAAACAATCTCATGCAAAAAGTTACCCACGGTAGACTAAGAGGAGCTCAAGTATTGCAGATATGTAGCCTAGTATGCATAATTCATGTCAATATCCATACTTTGCATTCACATAAATATAAACAACTTACATTGTTATTTCTACTACAGGGAGCTCAGATATGGACTCTGCAGGAATCCAGTGAATTTTCAACAAGTTCTCTCACAGTAGTGTAAAGACTTTTCCCTGGCTGAAATCCACAAATATACAATTAAGGCATTCTAATTTTCATGAGAAGGAAACTTAACACTAATTAAATGAGGGCCTGTTTGGACTTCCCATGTAAATTGAATCATTTCATTGTGTTTTACTATGTAGTTTTGTCAATGCATCCAACATCTTGAACGGTAAAATTCAAGAGAATGATAGTCATCATCACAAATGATAGTGGAAAATTGGAAATTTAAAATAGAGGAATTTCATGAATTTTTAAAATTGAACCTATAACATGAACTATGTAAAATACACTATTATTTAATTTCCATCTGGATGACCAAACATGCCCTAAATAAATTAATGTACTTCTTTCTATTCATGATTGTAAATTCAAGAAAGTTGTTCATTTTTTGGACCAAATTCAACCTCTTTGAATTGCTAAATGTAGAGCTGATTAGGGACAGTCCAAACATTTAACTTTTTTTTAGTAGTACTTGGCTGAAATTTCAGAGAATTCTTAGCCAACTTAATAGAATATTTATAAAAAAACACTTATCCTTTTTCTTTTCTTTTTTTCACGAAATTTTCAACGTCAGCTGATTTTCCAAATTTACAGCCAAATTTGCCTTAGATTACAATTCAGGCGGTTCAATATGAATAGAAATATGGCAACCTAGTCACAACTAGTCACCAAATTATAGCACCATGATTCTAGTATTTCATAGCCAATCCATGACTCGGATTATAAACATTGAGGACATGTTTGGTCATCAAATGGAAATTAAATGGTTATAGTGTATTCTACATAGTATTGAAAGCGAAAATCCATCATATTGAATGGAACCATTAAAAAAGGTTGGCAGTCATTGTCATAGCTAACGTTGAAGGATCAATTTTAGAGATTCATGAAATGCCCCTATTTTGAATTTCCATTCTCATTGGTGGCCATCATTCCCTCGAATTTTCCCATTTAAGAAGATGGTTTCGTTTCACAAAATTATATGCAAAACACAATCAAGTAATTCAATTCACATGAGATATAAATTGAATAACCCGTTAAAAATTACAGCACTTAAAATGATAAAACTTACATTATCAAACCCAGCAATGTTCTTGTTCTCTGCGAAGAACTCAGCTGGAGATTCTGCATAAATGCAAACGAATATCCTCAACACAGCACTTCTATACCAACACACACACACACACACACACACACACACACACATATATATATATAGAGAGAGAGAGAGAGAGACTAACTCTGTTTCAGGACGCTTTCCTTCGGCTTTCTGGGTGTCTTTGATTTGCCTTTCTTTGCTTGAACCGGACTTTCGCTGCTACCTCCTGTCTCCATATCGATGCTGTGAAAAGAATCACCTCAAGAACTAGGGTTTGAAGATGTTTAAGAGCAGGATTCTAACGGCAAAGAAAAAAAAGCAATCAAGATCATCGAAGCAGCTAGGGTTTGGAGTTTCGGTTGGGAGTGTGAAGGAGACGAAAAATCTAGGGCTTGGAACTGAGGGAAGGCTATGGTGTAGTCATCCGTATAGCAGTTGGTGGTGTTGTGTCTGAAGAGCCTCAAAAAGTTCTAATGTATCTACGGTTGAGATTGTTCAGTTATAAGAGGATATCAAGATTTCGAATGTCGGTGATGTGAGAAGCAACGAACGGCCAATATTAGGGATAGGGTCAAGATTAGTTTCTATATGCGAAATAGGTAATCGTTACTTACCAAAAAAAAAAAAAAAAAAAAAAGGTGATCGGTTCTAGCTCTATTGCTGCCCTACCGTCTTCCCGCCAATTTCCCATTTTGTAGCGCTTTTTTTTTTTTTTCATTAAAGATATTCGAGCTTCATTAATCTCGTTAAGTTACATTTAGCTTTAATCTCTCACTCTGTATTAGTGTATTAGTTAATAATTATAATAAATTTAAATTTAATTCATGACTAATCTAAAGAAATAATTAAAAATCGATTTAGAATCTTTTATTTTTTGTTTTTAAGACTAGGCTACTCCTTTGAATTTTATGTGAATTGAAATGAAGAAAACATTTAGAGCATCTCAATGGGAGAGATATAGTGTGAGTTAAAACTATAAATATCTTTTAACTCTAAAGGGCCTTCTCCAATGGAAGAGCTAAATGATGAGCTAAAATAGTTTAGAACTAAATTAAAAGCCAAATTTGGTTATCAATTTAGTTTTGAACTATTTGGCTATGTTGGGGAATGGTGGTTGGAAAAAGATAAACTAGGTGAGCTAAAAAATAGCTTTTGCTGCATTGGAGTAGCCACTTTACTGCAGAGAGCTATTTTTATGGTAGAGAGTTATTTTTACACTTTTTGAACTAAAAATAGCTTTTGACTTACCAAAATAGCTCTATTGAGTTGGAGATGCTCTTAATGTGTCATATTTCAATGATCAAATCTAATTAAAGTAATCTATTTGATTTTATGAGTTGTAACAATTAAATTAAGGGAAAATTAGCCGTAAGTACATTCTCCCCATTTTGTTCCAGTGTCAAGTCCTCTACTTAATCTCTTTTTGTAACAAATCCACTACACAATAGAAACGACCACATTTGGCAAAACAGCTAGGAATTGCCTTACCGAGAATACCATCATTGCCCTCGTAAATATATATGGTAAGGAATTAAATGGATTTTCATCACGATTTTCGGATTTGAACCCAACGTCAAAGATTTTGTATAATGGTAATATGGGATGTTCCCATCATTAATGCCCCATAATTTCCACAACAATCATGGGGATTCCCATGTTTATCACCTTCAAATCTTCAACAGCCGGCATGTTAATCCCAAGTCCATATTGAAGTTCCCATGATTTTTTCCATTTTTTCCTCCCATGTTTTCCGATGCAAGTTATAGTTTTCCTATTTTATTGTAAATCAATGGTTTTTGCCATGTTTTCTGTGATTTTTTTTTTCCCATATCAATGCGTTGCTCCTCACACTTGTATGGTAAACAATCAATGTGATTCTTCATTTTTGCAATGATTTTTTTGTTTTCACTCCTATGTTTTCTGATGCAAAATATCAGTTTCCCTATTATATTGTAGATCAATAGAGTTACGTATGGGGTAACTATTTCAAAACACTAAAACTTTGAAGTAACTGTTTTAATAAACAAAATAATATCTAGGGCCTAATAGTTATGTGCAAACAAAACTATTGTATATTTCTTTAATCATGTAACTATTTCAAACTCAAGCAAGAAATAACTATCTTCAACTCAGTCCAAACCCTATTGTAAGACACGCGACTCAGCCCCTCACCTCGAGGTATTGTCTGCTCTGGCTCAGCCCACTGCCTAGCGTCATGGGTTTGTCTTTATGGGCCCCATGCCCAAAAGGCACCTCTTTAAGAGGGTGTCCAGCGCCGTCTTATAAGCCTATTTTAGGCATTATCCACAACCGATGTGGGATACTAACACCTATGAATCGAATACTAAATTTTTTTTTTGGCTACAATGACCTTTTATTTGTGCTTAAACAGTTACATGTGTTAAACATTTATATGCTTAAGCCGTTACATGAGTATTATGAAATAGTTATATGCTTGTGTAAGTACTTCATATTCAATTAACTATTTCATACTCAATACGCAATCCAATGCTTAAACTATAAGGAACAAACATGGGAGGGGAATTAATTAGTTAACTGAAATGCAATAAATTAGGAGATAGTTATGGGAGGGGAATTAATATGGAGGAGGCAATATTTGGGCGGGATTTTCTCCTCTAATTATGGGACGATCATAAGTCGGAGATTTCTCGTGGATTTTGACGAAATTGGCTATCTAATTACCTTAGTTATGTTCCCATGTTTTTTGGGGAATCAACACTTATTGTGATTCTTATACGATTTGTGTTTATAGTAGTGGCTTTTTTGTCATTATATGTTATGTTAGATTTGAGGTCGGAAAAGTTTTAGTGAAGGGACCTATATATGGTTGCACAAGTCCATCCATTTGGATTTTAGTAGGGGTGCAAATCGGTCCTGGCCGGTCCGGGCTAGAGGTGTTTCTGGACCGGACCGAAACTAATTCGGGATTTCAAAATTTGTCCTAGAACCGGACCGATTTAGGCTTGGACAGGGATCGGGACCGGACCGAAAAATTCGGTATGGGCCGGTCCGGTTCTTGGTTTGTTTGTTTGTTTTTTTTTTTGTCTTTTTGTTTTTGTTTTTGTTTTTGGCTTTTTTTTTTGTTTTTTGTTTTAGTTTTGTTTTTGTAAAGGTAAGAAATTTATTGAATAAGAATTATTATTCATTAAATAATACTTATTTATTGAGTATAATACATTAATATTAACATATAATTATATATCTAATCATATATATATATATATATATTATATATATTTTGGAATTCGGGAATTCGGTCCGGTCCGGGACTAAAACTCCTAAACCGTGGCCCGGACCGAAGTAATTCGGGACTTAAAATTTTGGATCGGAACCGGACCGAATTTGATTTGGCTCGGACCGGACTGAACCGAATTGCACGGAACGGTCCGGTCCTCGGGTCTACCCGAACCATTTTGCACCCCTAGATTTTAGCACAAACGCCCCTTAAATTAAATATTATTATTGTTTTAATTGAATCTTATAAACTTTATTATGTATTTGGAGGCTCAAGTGTGCCATGGGATACTTGTTCTCTTTATGATGCTAGTGGCTCTCTTTCTCTCTTTATAAGTTATTAAAAAAATAAAAATAAAAACTTTTTTATCTATTTGATCACTTTTTCAAAAAATGATAAGAAATTTTAAAAAGTGCCATTTTCGGTGATTTTGTTTTACTTGCTCATATAATAAAATTAGAAATGAAGAAACATCATTTTCGCAAATTTTCAGAACTTGGCTGTTTTGAGGGAAAAACGAATTGACTTTTTTTTTTAAAATACATTTCAAAAAACTCACTCTCTGTAATAGAAAAATATTTATCGAGAGCATGGCCGAACAATCCCTCAACCATCCAATTCCAATCACTCTCCTTTAATATTTATTAAGAACGTGGCCAAACAATCAAATTATTATTATTATTATTATTCTTTTGTCTTCCTTTTTTCCCCATTGTTCAAGGTTGTGGCAAGAGGAGGAACATAAAGGTCGTCTTTAAACAGTAAAAACAGTGCGTATCTTAGGCAGTGTCGTCGACCAGAATGTCAACATATGCCAAAGGGAATCATTTAGGTTTAGTTGGGTCAAGGTGTGGCCATTTTGGTCTACTATATTTTGAAATACCAAGTTGGGATTAATTTACTCAACCTTGATTCCATATACATTGATGTGCTCCTAGTTTGATCATTTCAATTCTTTTAGCATGTCACAATTTGTCATCATCTTAACATCTTAATGATAATCAATTGTAGATTACATGTCTATAGACCATTTTAAAATTTTAATTATTTAAAGGCCCTTGCACTTCATAGGAAGACATCATCTTTTTTCTAGGATACATTTTTGTCAAAGGAGTGCCATGTGGGAGAAGTGCCATACAATAATACTAGTGTTGTTTTTGTTTTGTTTTTTTTTTTTTTGGGGGGGCGGGCTAGGATTACGTAATACTGGTCTAGAGAGCAATATGTGTAGATTCGATCTATATCCATTTGTTGATATGAAGGGATTTAAAGATATGAGTAGATTTTATCGATTGTCAAAAAAAGAGAGCAATATGATATCGTCTTTAACCATAAAAACAAACGGATTTTAGTTATAACCTAAAAGTTTAACAAAATTGATGTTAAGCTCATGACGTACTTGTAGTGTTATCGACCAAAATATCAACTTGTGCCAAAAGGGAATCATCTAGGTGGTTGGGTCAAGATGTGGCCCTCTCAATCTTACATTCCTGATTTCAAAATAATCAAGTTGGGATTAGTTAAATCACTTCAATTCTTTCAATTCTTCTGTTTGAGAGAATCAACGAGGGCCTTTGTGGTCAAGTTGCGACGGCTCCTAATTTAATCCGTTCAATTCTTTCAGAATGTCCCAATTTGTCATTATCTTAACATCTTAATGATATTTAATTGTCTAACTTCTACATGTTTATAGATAGTTTTAACTATTTAAAGGCCGTCATACTTAGCTTCACTGGACCGATTAAGGTCTCAGTGATAAGGTGTTTAAGTCGTCAGATGGATTTTTAGATGGCCAAGATTGAAAGATCAAAAATTTGTCATTGAAGTTGTTTTGGTCATTTCAATAGCAAATTTTTGATCTTCAATCTTAACAATCTAAAAACTCATCCGACTTGCCCAAAACACCTCAGCATGGTGTTGAGATTTTACAACTCCCCACACACACATTACATTAGAAAGACCTAAATCTTAAATCTTAACAGTCCACATTCTATTCCCACTAGACTGCAAGAGCATGACCAACTTCGCAAAGAATTTGATACACACAGATTAAATAGTTGACGGGCTAACCAATAAAATTCGATACACAGATCAAGTAGTTGACATGCTAACTACCAGCTCTGTGATGAGACGCTTATCTCCTTATACCTTCCACATATTTTAATTATTTTTTTTCCAACATAAATCCATAAAAACATTATTTTCCTTTTCGTTTTTATTTTTTGGCAGTGCATTATTTTTATTTTTACTTATCACTAGTAGAATATTTAAAAATTCGATTCGACTGATCCGGGGCGGCTCACTATAAAAAAAGGAAAAAAAAGAAGAAAAGAAAACAATAATAGGAAGAAAATGAGGGAGAAAGAAAGAATAAAAGAATATACTAGTACAATGTAAACCAATTCCTAGTTGGGTTTGAGTTTTTTGAACTTGGGATGGGGTGTTAAGAGAAGGGAATGGGCTACCCCTCGAGTGACCAATTCATTGTATAGTCTAGGAATCCATTAAACCTACCCTGAAGGACCCAAAAAAGAAAAAAAAAAAATGATAGAGGAAAAAAAAATTGTAATACGAGTTTAGTTTAGGTAGTCTCAAATCATTTGGCTGTTCTTTTATACAACCATACACAATGCGGACCAAACCGACCTTAAATAATCAAAGTGACCCTTAGGTAACTTGGTAGCCTTAATCTGAGATTGTTATGAATTCCAAATTTTTTATTCTAATTTTAAAATAAAATATTTGGTGCTCATCTTGGGTAACTTAGTAGGCTTCACCTGGCACAAGAAATTTTATTTTATTTAATTTTATTTTTGTATCGATAAAAATCTCATTTACAATTATTCTATAGGTGGTGGATTAATAAATTAAAGACGAATGCTCATCGGAGAATTAGACTCTCTTTTTTTATTTTTTTGGTGCCTAAGGATAGAGAATTAGACTCTTGAGTATTGAGTTGGATGGCCACAAGGTTGTACTGGCCAAATGGCATCTTCGTGCTGATATCATACATTTTGGCATAAAAAATGGTCGTATGTCTCTCTCTTCGTACTACATATAACGAGAGAGAGAACATAGGCTTCCTCACTCTCCTATTTAAGCAAACACATAGCTATTCAAATATAAGACACCTCTATCTGTTATAACAAACACTCATAAAACTTCAGCTAGAAGCGGAAAACAATGTTGAAGTCTCAAGAACATAAGAACATGGATCGAGTTCACAACATCAAAGCCGTTGTTACGGTGAAGTTAACGGTGGAATCGATACTTCCGATTTCTTTGTTGAGTCGAGGACTTGACGTTATAACAGATCCAAGTGGTAAAACACTCTTGTTGGAGCTTGTCAGTGTTGAGCTTGATCCTGGTAAGGATTATTCTAAGTTAAGTGTTTGATCATAACCCAATTATGATAAGATGGTCAATAGGTAAATTTTTTCTTAAATATCATTTTATACTTTTTTTTTTCTTTTGGTTGTAATTTTCTGAGTTTTTATTTATCTGAGTTGATTTGATCAATTTTATTATGTATGGTATACTATTCTTTGAACTTCCAATTTCATACATTTATGGCAAGATTTGGGTTTAAATTGAGCTAAAAAGCAGCTAGAGAGAGGTTATATGTTTGAACTGCAAATTTCATTTCATTTTTTATTTTGGTTGCTAGGCAAAAAGGAAGAGGGGCTTTGAGGGAGGCTATTGCCACTACATAAAGTATTTTAAGCCCCCCATTAGTTTACACTTTTTAAGGTTTTATGAAAAATCTGAAAGGTTTTTACGAAAACTAGCCGCGTTGTCCACTAAAAAACATCATTCTGAACAACTTTGTAAATAAAGGTTTTTCAAAATCTATCATTTAAGTGGATTTTTTGGTCATTTATAATCTCTATTATATTTTCCATGAAAAATGGCCAAAAAGTCTATTTGAATGATAGGTTTTGAAAAAATTTTCTTTTACAAAGTTGTTCGGAATGATGTTTTCTATTAGGCTACATGATTAGTTTTCATAAAAACTTTTATATTTTCATGAAACCTTAAAAAATATTTTATGTGGTGGCAATAGCCTGACCCAAAGTAAGAGGGGCAATCAAAGTGACTTACTTGACAGTGACACAATGGCACCCTACCCATCAGAAACCAATGACAGGAAGAGTCTGGACAGCCATACAAAGTAGGGAACCACATATACTCTCTCAAGCCTGGTTAAGATCATGGTTTAAATAGAGATAATTAATGGAGAGAAAGAGAGAGAGAAAGCAATATATGGATGCTATTAGGGGGACACTGAGATTTTAATTTTTGCGATCAACCAATAAAATGACAACAGATAGTACCAATGTTACACATTTTTTCTCCTTGAATCCATTTAAAATAATTTTTAATATTTCCATTCAAATGTTTCTGAAGAGACGGGATTAGAGAAGACACAAATCAAGGGGTATGCACACTGGACGAGCCAAGATGAGGATTATGAGAAGTACGAGTGCGAGTTGGAAGTTCCAGAGGGCTTCGGGGAGGTGGGTGCCGTTGTAGTTGGGAATGAAGACCACAAGGAGAAGTTCTTCAAGGACATACTCCTTGATGGCTTCCCTAATGGCCCCATGACTGTCACATGTGGTTCATGGGTACATTCAAAGTTCGACAAGTTCTGAGAAAAGGATTTTCTTCACCAACGAGGTCAACTACCATATCTTATGAAAAGTTATTTCATTTTTCATTCAATCACTTCTTCATTGATTTCGAAGGTGTCCACGACCCCTTATCGCGAGTGACTCATTTTGTGTTTTTGTGGAACAGTCATACTTGCCATCACAAACACCAGTAGGGCTAAAGACGGCTACGAGAAAAAGAGTTAGCCATTTTGCGAGGCAATGGCCAAGGAGAGCGCAAGAGTTTCGAGAGGATCTATGATTATGACATGTATAATGATCTTGCAGACCCTGACAAGAGTGCTAAACTAGCCCGACCGGTCCTTGGTGGTAAGGAGCACCCATACCCGAGACGTTGCCGAACAGGACGCCCACGATGTGAAAAAGGTATGAAAAATTCCATCGACTACGAAATTTTGCTCCCCCTTATTTTTCCACTAAGCAAATATGGGTAGAAGGGGGCAACAAGTGATAGTGACCCGACCTAAAATGTCGTCAATGCAGATCCATTATCAGAGAAAAGGAGTAGCAGCGTGTACGTGCCGAGGGATGAAGCATTTTCAGACACAAAGGAGGTAACATTCTTGTTCAATATAATATATTCAGGGTTGCACGCGTTGCTGCCATCTCTTGAGGCAGCCGAAGTGGATAGCAACCTCGGATTTCCAGACTTCACAGACATAAATAAACTGTTCCCTAAGGAGGCCGACTCTCCTCCCCTTACAAAACAAGGGTTTTGGAAAACTGTCCTGCCTGAGCTTGTGAAGGCTACCACTGATGTAGAAGATGCCTCGCACTTTAAGACCCCTGCTATGTTTAAAAGTAAGAAGCAAACCTCTCTCTCTCTCTCTGTCTCTCTGTCTCTCTCATGTGTTTTTTGCATTTGCAGAGGACAAATTTGCATGGTTTAGGGATGAGGAATTGTCTCGTCAAACTCTTGCTGGTATCAACCCATACGCCATACAGTTGGTCACGGTATGATACACACTTCCTTGCATGCAAGAACTTATAAGGGTATAGTTCTAGCTTGTACATGCAAATGATATTTACAGTTTATACCATGCAGGGAAGCATCAGTGAATCATAAGAGATACATAATTTATTTTTTCCTAGCCCTATTAGGTTGTCTGAAATACAGAAATTATCGCTATAAACCAAGCTTATTATATGAAAAACACGGTTAATGCAATCTTGAAAATTTTTAATATAGTAGCATACAAATGAATGAATATCTAATTATTCATCCTATTTGAAGAAAGAAGAAACTATAAATTCTAGCTTTGTTTTTCCTATAAAAGGAGTAAGCCTTAAGTTGTATTTTCATATCTACACAATTATTTCAGTTACATATAGAGATATATATATATGGTAGCAACTTAATCTACCTGCACATGCAAATAAGGGCAATATGGGTGACAAGAGGAAAGACTGTACCAAAAACATACTAAACACTCAAAATTGCATAATTTTCATGTAGGAATGGCCATTGAAGAGTAAACTCGACCCTAAGGTCTATGGCCCAGCAGAATCAGCAATTACAACAGAGACAATTGAAGGAGAAATCAAAGGCTTCAAGACTGTTGATGAGGTACTGCAGAACCAATTTAAAGCATGAGACATCATCACCATTGATGAGCCCCCCCCCCCCCCCCCTCTCTCTCTCTCTTTCACACACACACACACACACATATACAAGTATGTATGTATGTACAACAAAACTGTCTAATTTGGGTACATGCAGGCATTGAAACATAAGAAGCTATTCATCCTAGATTACCATGATCTGTTATTACCATACGTGAAAAAAGTAAGAGAGATCATGGATACCACATTGTATGGATCGCGGACACTATTCTTCCTTTCCCCTGATAACACATTGAAGATGCTAGCAATTGAGCTGACCAGGCCACTGTCTGCTGGGAAGCCGCAGTGGAGGCAAGTGTTCACCCCTGGTGGGGATGCCACAGCTTACTGGCTTTGGAAGCTTGCTAAGGTTCATGTCCTTGCTCATGAATCTGCTTACCACCAGCTTGTTAGTCACTGGTAAGAACCATTTCCCTTTCCCCTATGATATTTAGTTATTCACCTATATGTGATTTATGATGCACCCATAGTACTGTGCCTACCTATTTTGGGGCCTCATAGCTAGAGAAAGGGTGAGGAGCCCACTTAATTTATCTTGTCACCTTGCCAAGGTTAATGGATACATTAAAAGACATGTTTAGATGGGAGTAGCTAGGGTGTTGGTTAGTGCCTAGAGGCTGATGCAGTGAGCCTATATGAGAAGACTAGCTAACCAATTAATACAACTTTTCACTAAACCAGGTTGACTTTCTCAAAGAAAATACTAGGAATCTCCAAAATCACCATCCAGAATAAAATTTGAGATATTGGTACTTGACATCTTGAGGTGGATTTGGATTCACCTGAACTAAAACAACATGGTTTCCAATTCTAAACCAATCAAAATTCAACACAGGCTTTAGACAGCCAATCTTGAGTACCATAAAAATTCTTTACTTTAGTAGGCTTTCATGTCTAAAAATAAAAAATAAAAAAAAAAGAAGAAGAAGAAGAAGAAGAATGGGGGGGGGGGGGGGTGGTTTGTTAAACTTCATGAACTGCGTTAACATGGACTACTTTTGCAGGTTAAGAACTCATTGTTGCACAGAACCTTACATAATTGCAACAAATCGGCAACTAAGCGCAATGCACCCAATCTATAGATTGTTACACCCTCATTTTCGGTACACAATGGCGATCAATGCTCTTGGTCGAGAAGCTCTAATCAATGCAGATGGGATCATTGAGACCTCATTCTCGGCCGCCAAGTATTCTTTGGAGCTTAGCTCCGCTGCCTATGAACAGCAGTGGCAGTTTGACATGGAGGCACTGCCAGCAGACCTAATTAACAGGTAATTTGATAAGTGGGCTAAAGTAACTAAATAAAGACCAGTAGACCTAATTAACAGTCTGTCATGCTAGTACCACCCTTTCACATATTATGTATGTCTTCCATTTTGTCTCAACTGCTCACTTCCCAAACTAGTAACCATGGTCTTGCTATGCATATGTATGTAGCTTAAGATGTCCCAAGAATCTTCTCTATTTAACAATTTGGTTTTGCTAATTGTTAGGGGAATGGCTGTTGAGGATCCAAAAGCTCCGCACGGCCTAAAGCTAACGATTGAAGACTACCCTTTTGCTAACGATGGTCTCATCCTCTGGGATGCCATAAAAGAATGGGTCACTAACTATGTCAATCACTACTACCCAAATGCAAGACTCGTAAAGTCTGATCAAGAGCTCCAAGAATGGTGGACAGAAATCCGAACTAAAGGTCATGGAGACAAAAAGGATGAGCCATGGTGGCCGGTACTCAAAACCCCTCAAGACCTCATTGGAATTTTAACAACTATGGTATGGGTAGCATCCGGCCACCATGCCGCTGTCAACTTTGGACAATATGATTATGCAGGTTATTTCCCAAACCGGCCTACAATAGCTAGAACCAAAATGCCAACCGAAGATCAAACTGAAGAAGACTGGAAAAACTTCATGGACAAACCAGAGGTTGCACTCTTGCAATGCTTCCCTTCGCAGATTCAAGCTACAAAAGTTATGGCTATTTTGTTTGTGTTATCGAATCATTCTCCTGATGAGGAGTATCTTGGTGAGCAAATGGAGCCAGCATGGGGCAAAGATCCAATTATAAAAGCAGCATTTGAACGGTTCAATGGGAAGTTGAAAGAGCTTGAAAGGACCATCGATGATAAGAATGCAAAAAGGAATTTGAAGAACAGAAGTGGAGTCGGGGTCATGCCATATGAACTTTTAAAGCCATTTTCTAAACGTGGGGTAACAGGAATGGGAGTTCCATACAGCATCTCCATATGAAGATGAAATGTACATATTGTCTGGAGTAAAGTTTAGCTTTAGGTTGAGATCTGATGTGAAAGGAGAAATAAAAACAATGATGGAATGCATTGAGATCTTAAATGCATAACTTGTTACAATTAATTTACATCGTTTTTATTTTTATTTTTCTTTATAATCTCTTCTTTTTTTTTATGAAATAAAAGTATATTAATAACAAAAGGCTTAGCCCAAGTACATAAGATTTTTCTTTATTTTCTCGTAAGCATAATTTTTTAGACACCATACAACTCAAGAGCGCACCTGTTCAACACATTGAGCAAGCTTTTCCCTCAATGTCTCTTTTGTAATTAAATGAGCTGATACTTTCCTTAGCATCTCTGCATCCTCTTCCTCGCAACATTTTTCTTCGATGCATTTGAGATTGCCATTTCTCTCAAAACATCATATATAGCAGCACCAGGAGCATCAGGAATGTACCTGCCCAAATTAAGTTTCAGTTCATGCAGATGGGAACAAGAAAATTACATTTTTAAAGTCATGGGTTAACAAGACAAATGAGTGGTTGGACTTGCTTAGATTTCATTCTCTCCTGCTGCTCACGAGCCTGAATTTTCTTAACTACTTTGACCTTTAGCTGGACAAAGCAATGCTGAATAGAAGACTGGAGAGACATTGTTTTTAGCTAAGCAATTATTTTCATAAATGGAGATTACATTGGAACTGAAAATGCCCACCTTAACTGCAGAATCTATCTCGCTTATATCATCTCCCATATAAACCTTTCCAGTCCCTTTAAAGGGGATTTTTGTGTTACAATGCTAACGAAAACACCAATTTTATATTGCGTCTGGTCGATCTTGTAACTATTCCAACTGCAAAAGATTCAGCAGTAAGACTTCATGTTGTTTGAATTTTGTAGCATGCCAGAAGTGCTATGACAACGGTTCTCAAAACCAGAAATGAGATAATGCTGTACGAGCAGTAGTGTGCTGGAAGAAGATTAAGATGGAAAATGAATCACACCTTACAAGTTACCCTGTTAACTGAAGCCTCACCTCGACGCTTAATGCCCTTTGGGGCTGAAGGTTCTTTCACTTTCTTCCCAAGAGCAGCATTCTTTGCTTGCATCTCTTGCTAACAAGCTTCCTTGGTACATTCTCCAAGGTTTATGTCCAAAAGTGGGTCCAAAGCAGCAGTTGTATATATCTTCAGCCAGGGTTATTTCTACTTGTTGTCCTATCCCATAGAACGTTGAACTGTCTTTGCAGTGCTACTACCGGCTTCTGTTCTCTGTCAGTTTTAGTTCCTTTCCCAAGTCTATTGGATTTGATGACCATCTCAAATTTAAAATTTCAATAAATTAAACTACCTCACTTGAAGACCATCTTATTAAATCTTTAAAATCCTCATAGCCAGCCATCATTGCACACATAAATAAGGTTCATCTCCATTACAAGCCTTTGCAGTATATCATGTTTCCAATCATTATTGTATGATGAAGCATTTCCATCTCTTGAGGAAAAAGCGTACTTGTTTCAGTAACTTACACTATAACACTTGTGGCAAAGAGATGGCACTATGTGACTGGTGACTTGACAAACCGGAGGACCTAATGCAGGAAAGCCAAACATGTAGAATATAGTTTTGAGATCTGTTTTGATCCAACAAGAAGCAACTACCATGTCTACCAGTAGTCTTTACAAGAACAGGACCCATCTTTAAAATGGTGATACCTAATCCTGTCCCTAACGACTATCTCTCGCTCATAAACCTTGGAGATGAACTTTGTTGCTTGGTGACAATCACTGCAAACTCTCAAGTTCTTCACTATTCGAATTGGAGTTCCAGGTGTTGTGTTTATCAACCCAAAAGCAATAGCTAACTTCTCACTATGCTTTGACAGAGCTGTCTCTCTATCTTCCTCGTCGTCAATATCAAGCAATAGTTCTCCAAATTCTGGAACATATCCAGCATTCTTCAACTTAGTTTTCATCTCATCCAAGAACAAATAGAGTTGCTTAGTTTGTGGATGGGAGCGGTCTCCCACAAGGAACTGATGGAACACTCCATTCAATTCAATAGAGCTGCAACCTGGGGTTTTCCTTCCGCCACTTATTTTGATCCTCTCCCTTACAACCTTTGCTTCATTCCATCTCCCAGATGTAGAATACATATTAGCCAATAGAACATGACAACCAATAAGTTTAGAATCAAATTCTTTAAGTACTTTTCCAATTCTCTCTCCCATTTCAATATCCTTATGAATCCTACAGGCACCAAGTAATGCCCCCCATATGACAGCATCTGGAGCCATTGGCATATTCAATATGACATCCTCAGCTTCCTTTAAGAGCCCAGCACGGCCAAGTAGATCCACCATGCAACCATAGTGCTCTATTTCTGGCTCAATGCCATATGAACTCGCCATCAATTGAAAATAACCTCTTCCTTCCTTTACCATATTAC
The DNA here is from genome assembly GCA_039720395.1 of Liquidambar formosana. Classification (NCBI taxonomy): domain Eukaryota; kingdom Viridiplantae; phylum Streptophyta; class Magnoliopsida; order Saxifragales; family Altingiaceae; genus Liquidambar; species Liquidambar formosana. Next base: position 33,480,497 of record CM077831.1, read on the forward strand.
CATGGCTGCAAGCATTTAATAAGGCAATAAACGTGACTTTGTTAGGAGAAACTTTTTCAATCCTCATCTCTTCAAAAAGATTAATTGCTTCCTCAGATTTTCCATGCATTGCAAACCCACCAATCAGGGCATTCCAAGGCCAAACTTTCCACTTCTGACTACATTCATTGTAGAAAACTTTTGACGCAAATTCTATTTCTCCACACTTTGCGTACATGTCAATGAGGCTAGCAAGCAATTTCTCATTCATCATGATCTCACTCTTGTCAATATAGACATGGATCCACCTTCCTTGATCCAATGCCACCTGATTTGCACAGGCTGCAAGAGCACTTGTTAGGGTAAATTCATTTGGTGTGGGACCTATGCGCAGCATCTCGTGGAACACATCCAAAGCCTCCACGTAACAACCTACCTAAAGATAGATTAGAATGTTTCAAAAATCTGTTTCATTGTGGAAATGAATATAATACCAAAAAGGGAAATGATATACTTTTCGAATGGATTATGCCACCTGCCCATTCCTATTGTGGAAGTGTCCTTTCAAAATTAATAGGACAATGATGGACAGTTTGTATTAGAAATGAAAGTAGAAAAGTGTCTTTCCATGTGAGTATGAATGGGAAGTTGGCTTGTGTAGCATCCCTTCATCAAAAAATGGGAAGTTGGCTTGTGTAGCATCCCTTCATCAAAAAACCTAACACAATACAATCAGTGAATAAATGTAAAATAAGACCAATTCAAATTTTTCACCTGAACATAGCCAGCAATGATAGTACTCCATGACACAACATCTCTATCTGACATTCCCTCGAACAATTCCCTAGCTTGATCAATTTCACCCAATCCAACATACCCACCAATCAAAATATTCCAAGAAAACAAATCCTTATCAACACTCCAATCAAACACCCTTCTAGCCTCATCAACCATTCCCCAATTCGCATACATCCGAATCAACCCATTCGTAACAAACAAATTGCTCTCCAACCCGAGTTTAACCGCGTGAACCCGAACTTGCTCCCCTTCCAACACTCCCAACCCGTTGCCACACGCCTTGAAAACAAAAACAAACGTGTACCTGTTGGGTGAAGGACTCGAAACCCGGATCATGGATCGGAATATTACAAGAGATTTACTGCACAAAGGGGGTGTAAGTGCATAAGCTTTTATCATGGTGTTGTAGAGGAAGAGATCTGGTGTGGGAATTTGATCAAACACGAGTTGGGCATAAGAGAAAGAAGCGAAGGTTGAACCTGTCAGTTGCTTTAGGAGTGTAATTGCCGGGATGGGATGTAGGATAAGGCCTGTAGTGATCAGTAGGGCATGAGATTGCTTGATTTGGTCCATGGATTTGCAAGAATCAAGTAAGGAGAGGAGTTGGTGGTTTGAATTTAACGGTCTTTTGAATGAGGAGTAATAACGTTTAATATTGAGGATCCACATTCTTTGATGGATACTTGAACTTGAAAGGATTCTGATGACCACCCAGACGCCCCTATAAATATTATCGCTAAGCCGGTGTGAGACCCGAGGGCCGTTTCTTTCCTAACAGAAATGACCCTACTTAACCTGGTTCAAAGGAATCCGGTCTGATCCGCTCGGCGGAGCAGACCCCTACCCGCGGCTTTGGACCTTGTTGCAAGTACGCCTATTTTACTCTATCGGCCCAACCATAATTGGTGATAGAGGGCGGCTATTTCAACCCTTAAACTTTATTTGTAAACTTACTTCTTTTAACTTTCTAAGATTTTATAAAAAATATAAAATGTTTTTATGAAAACTGATTGAGGTATCCACTAAAAAAACATTATTTTGAATAACTTTGTAGAATAAATTTTTTTTCAAAATCTATCGTTTAAGTAGACTTTTTTAGCCATTTATAATTTGAGGGGGGCTATTGCCACCACATGAAGTACTCTAAGCCCCCATTAATTTACACTTTTTAAGATTTTATGAAAAATATAAAAGGTTTTTACGAAAACTAATTACATTGTTCACTAAAAAACATCGTTATGAACAACTTTGTAGAAGGAAATTTTTCCAAAATCTATCATTTAAGTAGACTTTTTGGCCATTTACAATCTTTAATTCATTTTTCATAAAAAATGTACTTAAATGACAAATTTTGGAAACAAATTCTTCTACAAAATTGTCCGAAATGATGTTTTTTAGTAGACTATGTGATTAGTTTTTGTAAATTTTTTTCATATTTTTCATAAAACTTAAAAAATATAAATTAAGTGGGGGGCTTAGAGTATTTTATGTGGTGGCAATAGCCTGGCCCTTATAATTTTCGTCTTTGTAAAAATGAAATAGAGTGTAAATGGTCAAAAAGTGGTCTTAAACGAATGATTTTGGAAAACTTTTATTTTACAAAGTTGTTCAAAATAGTATTTTCTACTGGACTATGTGATTAGTTTTCATAAAAACATTTTACATATTTTATAAAATCTTGAAAAGTGAAAATAAATGGGATTTACAAATAAAGTTGAGGGGTTGCAATAGCCATTCTGATAAGCACCCCACCAAGGACCCAAAGGTGTGGCCTAGTGATAATCCAAAGTGATGTCTATTCCAGACTTCGAACCTAAGACCAATTAATCACCAAATCCTTTTAAGTGCCTGTTTGGGATAGCTTAAGTAGAATCAGAAGAGAATCAAAAGTTATTTAGTAACATAAGAGAATCTTTTATGCGTTTGGGAACTATATTTTAAAAGTGATCTTGCTGTTAGAAGTGATTTTTGTTATGTTTGGCAAGAACATCTATTGAATCTATTATAACCCTGAAATAACAATATTACGCTTGCTAGAAGTGTTTTTTTTTTTTTCTTTGCAAGGTCAGCTGCCATTTCTCTAATAGCCATTTTTGGATTTTTTTTTTTAAATTTTTTATTTTTGGTAAACTGGATGAGTTTGTGGATGAGTAGCCAAAATGAAGGGGTGAAAACCCCAAAATGAAGGAGGCCATTTTTTGGATCTGATTGTTACAAATTTGAACAAAAGATATAATAATAAATAAATAGGGTGGATGGAATGTGGGGTGGGTGGAACGGGTGTTAGGTGTTATCATGTTGATGGAGACACTTCAAGGATGAAGATGGTAAAGGATTGGAAAGGAGGAGAGTTGAAGAAAGTGGCAAGAGAGGGAGGATTCAGTGCTAGAGAAGACCCAGTGCCTCGACGGTGATGGTGGGGTGCTAGGGTTGGTCAACACGTGTGCTCTTAGTGAGGAGCTAATGATTTGATCGTGAAAGACTGATACAATTAGTACTTCTATTTCACGTGTTGTAAGATGAAGGCACACTGGGAGTTACAATAAGTTTTATTAAACCAAAAAACTGATTCCCGATCAGATTTTAACAAAAGCAGGGGAAGCAGCTTGAGCAAATTGGGTTCAAAATCTCTTTCGGGCTTGGAATCACTTTTATCCTTTTTTTATCCAAATACTCTTAAAAGTGATTATGGGCTATCAAAAGAGATTTTAGACCTCCCAGAATCTCATCCAAACGGGCACTAAGAGTGACTCGGAATCATCGGACCAAGCCACTACTCTTGACGATGATAATAAACTTCCTATTTAATCACAATAGAAGAATTAAAAAGGATAAATCTTAAATTCTACTATCTTCCATCTGTTGATTTTGTAGTGGACCTACATTTTTTTTTTTCTTCTGTCCATTGGTAATGGAAGGGACAATGGTGTGGCCGGCCTACCAAATGTAGGTTTGTTAAGGGGGCTTTTGGTAAACGTTAAAAAAAATAAAAAATTAAGAGAGGAGACGAGTTTGATCCATTTTAATTTCACCATCATTGGGTATGTTCATTGTTCACACAAATATATTCAGCCCTGTGCAGAAAATAAGTCATAAACCAGTTTGTTTGTTTTTTTTATTTATTTATTGGGTAAGCTCATGACCGACAATGTTGTAGTGTTATCGACCAGAACATCGATACATGTCAAAGGGAATCATTTAGACACATAGTTGTGTCACATGAAGTTCTTCATTCTAATCCTCCACCGACCAATCAAGTTGAAGTAATTTTAATATTGACTATTGACTCTAATACACATTGAGGTGGTCCGGCCTCCCTCTTCTTCTTCTTTTCTTTTTTTTTTTTTTTTTTTTTTTTTTTTTTTTTTTTTTGGGGCTAAGAACATTGAGGTGGTCCTCAATTAACCATTCCAATCCCTTAAGCATGTGTCAATTTGTCTTCATCCTTATCCTAATCAATTGTTAATCACATGTTTAAAGACCGTTTAAACTATTTAAAGGCCCTCGTGCTTCGCAGGTAACATTACTTTTTGTCGGAAACATTTTTCAAAATCAAGAGGGGCATTTTTAAATCTTGGAATCTTGTAACAGGAAGTAGAAATAAAAATTACAGAAGATACTACAAGATTTTTATATAAACAAATTAATGTGTAAGGAATCTCGAAATATTTTTTGTTAAAAAAAAAAAACGTTTTTTGTGAAATCAATAAGCTGCATGGGTTAATTTGTGATTATCTTTAATATAATCAATTGTCAGGCACATGTTTAAGACGATTTTAACTATTTTAAAGGTCCCTCATGCATGCTTCACATGCGACATTTCTTTGGTCAAAAACATTTTTGTCAAACCAATAGGCACAGAAATTTAAAGAATCTCGAAATTACAAGTAAAAAAGTAATACAAGACACTACAAGAAAGTAAAGCAAGACGAAAAAATGTTTCTTTTTTCTTTCTTAAAAAATGAGGAAAATTCCCAAAAAAAGAAAAAGAAAAAAAGGGAAAGACCTTTGGACCACAAGGCTGAGGATTGAACTAAGGGATCAAGTGTAATCCAGGGTAAACGTGCCCTGTTAAGTTGGATGACTAAATGGCAAGGCTAATTGTGCGTTTAAGTCAAATACTAATTGTCCCCTATTAGTTTGTATGATCAAAAAATTAACAAGAGTTAAATAGTAAAACCCTTATCTTTTGGCCTATTTCAGGCACATAATCGAAGACATGTTACACATCATCACTTTTATCACATTGAGATTGTCTTATCAGTAAAAAATTTAGCTAAGATCGAATATATCCATATGGACCCACATATGTTTGTCAAAGTTTATAGAGAGTTTTGGTCATGCAAACATTGTTAGATGACAATGCGTGTGATGAAATCATCTCTCATTTATCAATAAAATTTTAAAAGTAAATCCTCGAAGGCCACTTATCCGATGGTTGGATGCATGCTTTGAGATTTGTATAAGATTCCCTACAATTGAGTTAGGTACAACTCGTTATAAACGTGACCATAAGGGAACCCTCATAGTAGTCTTTCTCAAGTATTAATTGATGTGAATCCAACTTTGTCTGATACCAAGTAAATACAGTTCCAATCTTCTCAGGATCTATAAGTAATTTATTGATTTAACCAAAACCCTACATCGGATAATATGAATTCAAACTTTGACCATCAAAGGATTGAGATTAAAAATCCGCATATGATTTTTAATAAGATTGGAACTATACATACATGTATAGATTTATGGATTAACTGGTTCAAGTAACCTACAAACCTACTCATTGGAGGGCCGGTTCCTTTTGTAATATTCGATGAGAAAAGGTCAGACGCAATCCTTCGTAGATCTTGAGGTGGATCGATCCCATGTTAACCAACTTTGATTGGTTCAATAAAGAACCCAGTACTGCTACCAAGACAGTACGTCCAACCGATCGAGGCCGATTACTATTTTGTTGGAAATGCATGTATGCCTTTTGAAATTTGATATATTTTATATCTAAGTTGCTTTTGTTTTTATTTTTGTTTTTGCTTTTGTTGTCGTTATTTAACAAGGGTATCTACATTTTATGCATTAATAACTCGTAAACGGATAAGACTATAGCTTATTCCGCATTAAGACAGAATGCAGCTGCAATGATTAATTAACTTGAAATTAAATTACGACGTACATTTCACGCAAACGACGTCGGGGTAATTGGGTAATCGCCTAAGACAATATCCAGTAACAAGCGTTGGTTTTGGAAACAATAAAAAATAAAAATAAAAAAAGGATAAAAACATGTTTAGCAACCTTTTTTGAAAAATTATTATAAATTTTTTTCTTAAAAAAAAAAAAATGAAAAGAAGAAAAAAAGACGGTCATGTTTACAATATGAAAAGCATTGCCCCTATTCCCACCGACACATGTGCCTATATATACCTTACTAGATAGTCAAGCTAATAGCATTCCAACCAGGAAATACATCGAAGAAAGGAGGTAGTTTTGGCATGGACACAAGAATGGCCATCAAAGAACACAATAATGTTCAAGTTCCCAATGGTGCTTCCAACATTAAAGCAGTAGCTAGCATCACCACTGAGAAGTCAGTTGGTGTTAAAGCTGTTGTTACAGTGAAATCAACAGAATCGTTACTCTCAAGCTTGGCATTGAGTCGAGGACTTGATTATGTAACAGATTTGCTTGGTAAAACACTGTTGTTGGAGCTTTTCAGTACGGAACTTGATCCCAGTAAGTATTATTTTATGTCGCATGAAGTATTCGATCAAATCCATGATGGACAACAAATTTTTTTTTTAAATCACTTTTTTATATACTCCATATCATTTTTGTTCACTTTTGTGCTATGTTACAAACTTTCAATTATTCTACTTGTTTTCTTTACAATTTTTTTTTTTTTTCCTTCCTTTTTTGAAGAGACGGGATTAGAGAAGACACCAATTAAAGGGTACGTTCACCGGACAAGGCAAGACGGCGATGATGTGAAGTATGAAACTGAGTTTGTAGTTCCAGAAGGGTTTGGGGAGGTGGGCGCGGTTCTAGTGGAGAATGAACACCACAAGGAGATGTTCCTCAAGGACATAGTCCTTGATGGCTTCCCTGATGGCCCCATTAGTGTGACCTGTGGTTCATGGGTTCATTCAAAGTTCGATAACCCTGAGAAGAGGATTTTCTTTACCAACAAGGTAAGCAACCATCGTCTCTCTAAAATTAATCTAATATTAAAAAAGAAAAAAAAAATCATATATTCATACGGTCTTTTTTTTTTTTTTTTTTTTTTTTCCATCAACATTTTGTATTGCCATGGGATCCCATGTCATATCATGCACGTGGTATATGTAACAAACGAGACATCACGTTTAATTTCAAAGGGGTTTTTTTCTTCTTTTTTTTTTTTTTTTTTTTTTTTTTTTTTTTGGGTTTAATTTCAAAGTTCTTGTTTCTTTTTCACATGTGATGCGTTTATGCGGAGCAGTCATACTTGCCATCACAAACACCAAGTGGGCTGAAAAGGTTAAGGGAGAAAGAGTTAATCATTTTGCAAGGCGACGGCGAAGGAGAGCGCAAGACTTTCGAGAGGATTTACGATTATGACACATATAATGATCTTGGGGATCCTGATAATGAACTGGCACGACCAGTACTTGGTGGCAAGAAGCACCCATACCCAAGACGATGCAGGACAGGGCGCCCACATTATGAAAAAGGTATGAAAAATTCCATGGGCTAGCTACGGATATGAACATGCATCATGTACAGTTCTCTCACTGTGTGTAGGATAGGGATTGAAAGGAAAATAGATAGATAAATAGAAATTATTGTGCCTAAGGAGTGCCTCTAATTTGTGCATAATTTGTGAATTGCACAAATTTACTGTAAACTCTGGGAAATTCATTCATTTTGACATATATGGTGAAAAAAATGCCATCAATGTAGATCCATTATCGGAGAAAAGGAGTAGCAGCATGTATGTGCCAAGGGATGAAGCATTTGCGGACATAAAGGAGACAACATTCTCGTTCAAGGCGGTATACTCGGTGTTGCACGCATTGCTGCCATCACTGGAGACAGCGATAGTGGACAGTAATCTTGGATTTCCATACTTCACGGCCATAGACAAACTGTTCAATGAAGGGATTAATTTGCCTCCCCTTACAAAACAAGGGTTTTGGAAAACCATCTTGCCTAGGCTTGTCAAGGCTATTACTGATTTAGAAGAAAGTGTCTTGCGCTTTGAGACCCCTGCAATGTTTAACAGTGAGAAGCTACCCTCCTTCACTCTCTCTATCTCCTGTGTGTTTGGATCTCTCTAGCTCATGTGTTCTTGCATTTTTTTTCTTTTGGGTGCATTTGCAGAGGACAAATTTGCATGGTTTAGGGACGAGGAATTCTGTCGCCAAACACTTGCGGGTACCAATCCATGCGCCATACAGTTGGTCACGGTATGTTAAAGAGAAACTTCAATTCTTAGACGCAGGCGAGCTTGTAAGGGTATTTAGCAGTGCTACTTAATCGACTCATGCCACGTTATTCATCTAAAATAAAATCTCATATGACGTGGTTTATCTTTAAAACTTAAAAAAATACATTTAATTTAGAATTAAAAAAAAAAAAAAAATTTCTTGCAACATATAACATTGGGCCATGTCATATGAGATTTTTTTAAGGGTCAAATAGTATTTTTCACTTTGTTTTCCTATAAATTAACCTATTAAGCCTTAAAAGTACTATGTATGTATTTCTGGATCTATTCAATTATTTCAATTACATATGGGAGCAATTTAATCAAGTTGCAGATACATGTAAATTCATTCACAAGGAAAATAGGAGGGGTCATGAATAAGGTCATACAAATGTAACAACATAGTGTACACTCAAAAATTGCGTAATTTCCATGCAGGAATGGCCACTAAAGAGTAAACTCGACCCTGAGATCTATGGCCCAGCAGAATCAGCAATTACGACACAGATAATCGAGCGAGAGATCAAAGGTTTCATGACTGTTGATGAGGTACTACATGACCTCTTTAAAGCATGAGACATCATCACCATCGATGGCCCTCCCTTTCTCTCCCTATGTCTCACTCTCTCTATACATTTATATGGATCAGAATCAAGGGATATAACTGTTGTATATAATTTTTGACACAAATCAATCTATAAAATGGTGAATAGAGCTTGGTCATGTTAATTTTTTAAAATACTGTTGGATCGAATGGTATCAAAAATTGTTTATAGAAACTGCGTCCCCAATCCTGACCGTATATATAGTCAGTAAAATTTTCTAATTTAGGTAGGTGCATGCAGGCATTGAAACGTAAGAAGCTGTTCGTGCTAGATTACCATGATCTGTTGTTACCGTATGTGAACAAAGTAAGAGAGATCAAAGGGACCACATTGTACGGATCACGTACCCTGTTCTTCCTTATCCCTGACAACACCTTGAAGGTGCTAGCCATTGAATTGACACGGCCACCGACAGATGACAAGCCACAGTGGAAGCAAGTGTTCACCCCCGGTTGCAATGCCACAGCTTGCTGGCTTTGGAGGCTTGCTAAAGCACATGTGCTTGCTCATGACTCTGGTTACCATCAGCTTGTTAGTCACTGGTAGGAACCAATTTTCCTTTTCAAAATCGGTATATAGTTATTCATTGGTATGTGATTTAAGCTAGGCCCATGGTTCTGAGTCAACCTATTCTAGGCCTTATTGAGGATGGGTGAGGGGCTAACCCATTCATCTGTGTGTGATTCAGACCTGTCAATAATTCAGACCTTTTGCAGGTTAAGAACTCATTGTTGCACAGAACCTTATATAATTGCAACAAACCGGCAATTAAGCGCAATGCACCCAATCTACAGATTGTTACACCCTCATTTTCGGTACACAATGGAGATCAACGCTCTGGCTCGAGAAGCTCTCATCAATGCAGGTGGGATCATTGAGACCTCATTCTCCCCCGGCAAGTATTCTATAGAGATCAGCTCTGCTGCCTATGACCAACAATGGCAGTTTGACACGGAGGCACTACCAGCAGACCTAATTAAAAGGTAATTTTTTGTTAAGTGAGCAAAAGAAAAACTAAATCAAGACCAACTGTTGTTACATTCTATGCCTCCATCTTCCATGTTGTCTCACCTACTCACTTCCCAAACTAGTAAACCATGGTGTTGCTATGTACAGAGGGCTTAAACGTGTTCCAAATATCTTCTCTTAACAATGGTTTTTTTTTTCTTTAAGATCAAAGAGAATATCGATTTTTGGGAAATACTTAACCCGAAAGTTCAATTGGTCTTCGAAGAAGGTTGCTAAGTCTGTGTGCGTTCGGGGGATTAGTCTCACTTGAGGACACCCCTCGTCACCCAAGAAAAGGGGAGGGGGGATTTCTTAAAATTCCCTACGAAGTGCAAACTATTGAATCCTATCACAATTTCTCACTACAAAGTGATGCTCTAGTCTATTGGTTTTGCTAATTGCTACAGGGGAATGGCCGTTGAGGATCTAACCGCTCCGCACGGCCTAAAGCTAACAATCGAAGACTACCCTTTTGCCAACGACGGTCTAATCCTCTGGGATTCCATTAAAGATTGGGTCACTAACTATGTCAATCACTACTACCCAGATTCAAGCCTCATAGAGTCTGATAAAGAGCTCCAAGCATGGTGGACAGAAATCAGAACCCAAGGTCACGCGGACAAAAAGGATGAACCATGGTGGCCTGTCCTCAAAACCCCTCAAGACCTCATTGGCATTCTAACAACTATGATATGGGTAACCTCGGGTCACCATGCCGCTGTCAATTTTGGACAGTACTCTTACGCGGGTTATTTCCCAAACCGGCCTACAATCGCTAGAACCAAAATGCCAACCGAGGACCAAAGTGAAGAAGAATGGAAATTCTTCTTGGACAAACCTGAGGTTGCACTCTTGCTATGCTTTCCTTCACAGATTCAAGCTACAAAAGTTATGGCTGTTTTGGACGTGCTATCGAATCATTCACCGGACGAGGAGTATCTTGGTAAGCAGATGGAGCCAGCAGTGGGGCGAAGATCCAATTATAAAGGCAGCATTTGAACAATTTAATCGGAATTTAAAAGAGCTTGAAGGGGTCATTGATGCTAGGAATTCGGACAGGAATTTGAGGAACAGGAATGGAGCAGGGGTCATGCCATATGAGCTTTTAAAGCCATTTTCGGAACCTGGGGTGACAGGAATGGGAGTTCCATACAGCATCTCCATATAAAGCTAAAATGTATATATCATTCCTGAAGACCAGAAGTCGGGTTCTTCATCTGCATCGGTTTTATGTCAGATTCTGCATGTGTTGGTGCTTTTTATCTCGTCTGGTAGGGAGTGCTAGGTGTTTGGATTCAGTCTTTTAGTTGTTAATGGTCTATTTTATTGGTTTGGTGTTTGATGGTGTTTACATCTTGTAGCAATGCTATATATGTATCATGTTTGTGAATTGAAGCTGTGCTCTCTGTTTGGTAACTCTAGTGGGGTTGCTGGCCTTGATTTATTTATTTATTGGGGGTATCCCCTAAGGTGTTTAGACCTTTGGTCCAACTATTTCCTGGTCTCAAGTAAGGCCACCCACCCACTTGAGCATGCAATCAGTTGGGATATAACTCGGATGGGTGACTTATCATTTGGGAATATGAGGAGTTGAAATAAGTACCTTTTGCTTCCTAAGGAATAGGTGCTTTTTAACAACTAAGTTACCATTGGGGTTATTGATGCTCTCATTTTGGAGCAAATTAAGATGTTATATGTGCCCTTGCGGTATGTCTCCTCTTTTATGAGATGCACATCACGGGATCAAGTTTTCGAAACTTAAAATGGTAGGCTTTTAGAGTTTTAGGGGAGGAGAAGGGTTAACCCCCATTTTGTAGCCCATATGGGTTCTCCTCAGGATCCCAACCAAACATAACAGAGAGAGAAAAAAAAGTGAGTCTGGAATGGAGTTTGCCCCAACGACCAAGGAGTTTGGATCAAATTGGCTTACTTGCCATTTGGGCTCCTGTACAATTATATGGGCCGAGTGATGGGCCACAAGACAGGGTTTTGCATGTGCTTGCTTGGGACATGAACATAATGGAATATTGGAAGGGAACGGCTATTGCAACCCCCAAAGGGATAAGCTACCCCCACCTGATATCCCCACCCCCCAAATATATATACCGACCCCTTTAAAAGACTAAAACACCCCTCTTCTAAATAACCCTAACCCTCACCCACCCCACTCCCCCCCCCACACGAGACGGCGACGGCGACGGGAGGTTCTTCCCCTTCTCTCTCCTTCTCCTCTTCTTTCTTCTTCTTCTTCTTCTTCTTCTTCTTCTTCTTTTTTTTTTTTTTTTCTTTCCTTCCTCTGCTGGTCAGATCTGTGGGGGGAGGTTTTTTTTTCAAAACCTCCATTTTTTCCGGTGGGGTGGGGTGCCGGCGATGGGAGGTTCTTCCTCTTCTCTCTTTTTCTCCTCTTCTTTCTTTCTTTCTTTCTTTTTTTTTTTTTTCCTTTGCTGCTGGTCAGATCCGTGTGTTTCCGGCAAGGGAGGTTTTTTTTCAAAACCTCCATTTTTTCCGGTGGGGTGGGGTGCCGGTGACGGGAGGGAAGAGAAAGAAAAGGAAAGAAAAAAAAGAGGGCTGCTGGGAGGGAAGAGGAAAAGAAAAGGAAAGAAGAGAAAAAAAAGAAGAAGAAGAAGAAGAGGCTGTCGACGGGAGGGGGGCTGCCCTCGTCGTCGCCGGTGGGCTAGTCAGATCTGTGTTTTCCGGCGAGGGTCTGTGTTTTCCGGCAAGGGGTACTTAAGCCCTTTTTAGTAATTTTGTATAATAATTTTTTTAATTAAAAAATTAGAAGGGGCAACTTATCCCTTTGGGGGGTTGCAATAGCCATTCCCATATTGGAATGTAGTTGGGGTTTTCACCCCTCGCTTCTAGGCCAGTGGGCCTCCATTGTACCTAAGAAAAAAATGGACGGAGGTTATTGCAACCCATCAATTTTACATTATGTTCATGTCAAAAAATGAAAATAGATTTAAAATTTTTTTTTTTTTTACAAAGTTGTTTAAAATGATTTTTTCTAATAGATTACGTGATCAATTTTTATAAAAAGCTTTTATGTTTTTCATAAAACCTTGAAAAGTATTAAAAAAAAAAAAGAAAAAAAAGAAAAAAAAAAAAGGAAAAAAAGAATGGGGTTTACAAATAAACTTGAGGAATTTCAATAATTGCCCTTAAAAAAAAAAAAAAATTTGTTTGCTGCGTATCCAATGTCCTAGTGAGTGTCATTTATTATTAGATTAATTCAGTGCCACTCAATAGTCAATAACCACAACAAACTCAGTAGGGTTATAGAAGGTATTGAACGATTGATATCATATTTGGGTAAAAGAGGCGGCGCCTCATGGAACATGATTTAATAGCCTCCATATTTGGACCACAAAGTGTCTTTGATCCAATCCACAACACTGGACCACAAGCTTTGTCCTTTCATCTAATCTGTCAATCAAAATATATATATATATATATATTTGGATTACAAGCGATCACATCATTAAGAAAAGCATTGAGACAATTCAAACAAATATTGATTCTTAACAACGCAAGGAACTTCCTCCATTCATATCATCAGGAACGGAATCAGGATTTCATCTTTAGGGGAGTCAATCGCATGCTGACATTGCTCATTTGTTTTAACAGTAAATTGTAATTAGAATTTTTATATGCATAATAGAAAGCTTTCTTTTTTGGTGCATTTCAATTTATTATTCCTTCCAAGAAAAAACTTTTTCTAAAATCAATTTCATCAAAATGAAAAGAGCCCAATAAAAGAGCTAATATTTCCTCAATTAGTTAATCCTGACTTAATAGAATGCCTGTGACGACTGGTAAAAACCCAAGTTTTATGGGCATTCACCAAGCTATGCTAATGGGAATTGCTTGGTTTTATATAACACATGCCTTATTTGAGGGATTAATCAATAAAAGGAGGTCTCAATGACAATGTTTCTTGTCTCTTGCATATATGATAGTTTTGGTATTGGTTGATATAGGGATGCCAAAAACAATTCAAAAAGGATAAAGGGGCCATGGCCCCTTTGGCCCTTGAGTGCCTCTGTCCCTGCATATCATTGAACCCTCCACGTTCTTGGCATGCTTTGCAAGACCGTGGACCACCTTATTCCCATCTTTGAGGATATGACAAAATATAATAGTGCCAAAAAAATGCTAGAATAAAAAAATGCTGGTTAGCCTTATATTTTGCCTTACACTTTACCTTCTTATGAGAGAATAAGGAGTAAAATTGTGGGACCTATTAATATGATTAAACCCACTAATATTTTATGGGTTAAAACGTAGATTGAATAGTTCATTTTCTAGTATATAAGTGCAAAACACCACTTAAATTAATTATCCATGCAATAATAATTCACTAATATATCCCACCCAGGGATCCACCGACATCCATAAAATAAAAAAAGAAAAAAAAAAAACCAGTAATTTTTATAATTTAATTAAGACCTTCACAACTGAACAGTTTAACTTCGGGGAAATCCCAAAATAAAAACTTGAGACACTTTTAATAGTTAATAAAAAAGATAAAAAAATAATTAAGACCTCAGCACATAGGTAACCCAGTTTGATCTACATTGTAAGGACCAAGGAGTGATCATAACTTAGTGACAGAGGACGTCAATGACTTTTGCGAGCTATGGCCTATGGTCAGACGGGTGACCCACCCAGCCATAAAACACTGGAGCTTAAGACAGACAAAACCATGTGTAAAACGTTGGAGAGGAAATTATCGATCTTATAATTATAAGATCCTTTCCACGTATTTACCACGAGCCTAATTAATTAATGCATCAAACATAATAGCACCGTCCACATCGCCCACCTGCCCTGTTGCCATTGCGGCCTACCGGTTTTATGTTAGGGAAACACTAATTGTTCCCACACTTTACTCTACAATTCTTAACAAGTGAATAAGGGGTAAAGTTTTAGAACCCATTGATATGATTAAATTCTAAAAGTTAAAACAAAACTAAATCTATATAGTAGATAGAGTAGGTTTTGCAAGGTTAAATGTGGGGTTAACTAATATTTCTCTTATGTGAACGGGTTAGTGTCCACATATTTGTAGGTGGGGAGTGAGACTTTCGTGTAATTGTGACATCAACTAATATAAATAAAGTAGAGTGAGATTTTTGGATTTAAAAGTTTTTTAATAATTTTATTTTGTTCAGTTTTTATTAACTTATGACACTACATTAATTATGTTTACAGTTATTCATATATAGGTTTTTCTCTTAAATAGAAAGTTATGTCTCCTCTCACGGTTTTAAGGGTTTAGGATTTAAAATTTGTTCTTAACTAATGGAATAAAATTTTGGATGGATGGACTTATTTAAGGGTTTTTTTTTTTTTTTTTGCCAAGCACCAAGGTGTCCGAACTGTTAAAATCCGACTAATCCTTACTCTCCATGCGGGGTCACTGCCCCATAAGGTTGTTTAACGTCTAGGTTAATAGTCCTAATTGATGAATGAATAGGAAAGATTGACTGGTTTCAAATCCAAGAAATAACTTCATTTTTTTTTTTAAATATAATTTGAATAAGCAATTTAATTATACCAATTTTAGCTCCAAATACATTTGCATTTGGTTACAAGTGTGGTGCCGATTCAATTTTTCGAATGCATATTATGAATAAATTAATAGGGTTTGATAAATGAGCCATTCAAAACGGAGTGAGTGATGATTCGAGTTCGAGGGCATAGTCTTGATATCCACACTTTACGACCATCCTCTTCAAATAAGAAGAGGCAATCAAGAATTCCCTATAATTGAAGCTCCATAAATCTATATGATATAGCACGAATTTTTTTTATTTAAATTTTTCGATGGAAAAAAAGAAAAAAAAAAAAAGCGATGCATCCATGCTACAATAGTATTATAAACTGAAATGGAGAGGTCCATGATGTACATACTTACCTATTGGATAAGTTCAAATCTTATAAAAATAATAATAATACACAATGTTGGCTAAAGATTAATTCACACTATTTATTTATAAGTGGGTTGATTGATGTGAATTTATGGATTTTAATAAAACCTGTGATAAAATACTAGTGGATGTTTGAAACGATGTACTCGTGCTACAAAAGCATTTATAGATGGAAATGGAGAGGTCATAGGGAAACGACGACAAGAACGTCGTCTTGATGGGCTTGTTCTACGACATTTTTGGACCACGCTTGTTTTTTGTGTATTGTTATTATTATTATTATTATTATTTTTGGTAAACGATTTATTGTTATTCTAATTATTCCGTGATTCTCACACGCCCTTTTCTCTCTCTCTCTCTCTCTCTCTCTCTCATTGTCTTCCGTGTGTTATCATTGAGATACCCTTATCTTTAATTTATCTAGATCAAATGTTGGTAGCCACTACAATGTGGCCACATGCTCACATAAGAAGTCAAATTAATTTGGGCATATTCCCCACCTTTTTTTTGTGTGCAAATATTTAAGGACAAATATTTATGGGAGGGTGTGCCCTGAATTTACTAAAGAAATTTATGAGATTCATTCATGGAACTGATGTGAAATTCACCTTTTTTTTTTAATTAAAATTAATGATTTAATAATAATCTTGCTGTTAATATACAAGTCGATAAGTAAATTGGATAAAGTCTTGGAGACGATGGTGTGATGTGCTTTTTAGGTGTTGATGTTTCTAGTCATGCATTAAAGCTATTAATTATAAGTGGGATTTAGGTTAAGTTATGACAACCCATTTAAGGGAGCATGATTTCCTTCTTAATGGGCTCGTCTAAGCCGGTCCTATCATTGGTTTTACAGTTAGTAGAAGAGTTACTATGATCATATACAGGTAGAGCCGCTATGATTGATCGCCTTTCTTTTATCTTTTTTATATTACAGAAACAAAAAAAAGGAAAAAAAAAAAGTATTACTACAATTTTTCATTTATTGTAATAGACAGTCATGCGTCGCAGCTAGTGCATGTGCTTGTGTCGTGGATTTACCGTTCCGCCAAGGGTGCGTTTGGTTTGCGGAATGGGAATGTGAGTAAAGGGAATGTGCCATTACTTGGGAATGGGAATGTGAGATATGGAAACCCATTCCGACGTTTGGTTGGGGGTATGGAAAGCAATATTCCCTCTACCATTACCATTTTCATGTTTGGTAAAGTCAGGAAAGTGATGCCCAATATGGATCAAATTTCAACAATACCCTCATATATGCCCTTTCCTCGAATCAGACAAACCCAGCTTTGCTTACCCCAAAAAAAAAAAAGAAGGACAAACCCAACGTTTTGCGACACCGTTTCCAGCTACGGCCAGAAGCAAGCGCACTCGAACCTGTAGTCAATGTTGGCCTCTAGGTTCACCGTCGCTCACAGAATCGTCTTCTTCTTCTTCCTCTTCCTACTCATCGTCTTCTTCCACGTCGCCTTCGACGCCTCTGTTCTTCTACAACAACCCGAGTCTTAACTTGGAATCGTTCAACTAGTCGGTCACAAAACCGCCGGCGAAAAAACAGAAGAAAAAATATGTAGGGGAAGTCGGCGATGGAACCTAGCTGCCGAGCCGGTGCAGCCCTTGCGGCGTTTAGAAGACCCCACAATGGAAAACCGGTCCGATGGGTGCTAAAACCCTCTGTAACGCTTGTGGGGTTCACTACAAATCGGGTCATTTCCTACCTGAATATAGACTAGCTTGTAGCCCAACTTTCTCAAGCAAAAATACACTCGAACCACCACCGTAATGTCGAACCACCATTGTAAAGTGCTGGAGACTAGCTAAAGTGCTGGAGATGTAGAGAGGTATGTCATGAGGGGTGGGGACATGGACGGCAGAATAATTTGTTGTGAGCAAAAGGCAAGGGCATGTTTGGTATTAACAATCTTAGTAAATGGGATTCCCAGCTGGGGGGAATCAAACCCACCAAAATTCAGGGAATGTTTTGGGGTGATATGGTGGGAATCTGATGAAGTGGGAATGAAGGTTTCCTAGGGTATGTGCGAGCCAAACACCGGAATCTGGAGCAGATTCTACTTTCCCATTCCACTTGCCCCCCAACCAAACGCACCCCAAGGTTGTTGGTGAGTACGGAGTAGCAGGACAATTATTAATTGGGTAAAATACATTTACAGCCCTTGTGTTTACTGACTATTACACTGACACTCCTTATACTTTCTGAAATTACACTGCCCTCCCCTACTTTGGAAAATAATCTACACTTAAACCCATCCGTCAACCCGCCGTTGAGAGCCGTTAGAATTGATTGCTGACGTCATGGAAATATGGGCTCAAAATACCCACTTTGACCTTAGTGAAGCCAAAACGCATCGTTTGGACTTGCCAAAACGACGCTGCTGCTGCTTCTTCTCCGTTCTTCGTTTTTTTTATTCTTTTTTTTTTTTGTTCCCTCCTTCACCACATCGTCAGATTTCGATGAAGAGTGTGTGGGGTTTGGCTCAAAAGCTGCTGCTTCTTCTTCGTTCTTCGTTCTCCGTTCTTCGTTTTTTTTTTTTTTTTTTTTGTTCCCTCCTTCACCACATCATCGAACCATAGGTTTCCGGCATAGGCAAAAAAAAAAAAAAGAAAAACAAGAAAAGAAGATGAAGAGCGTCGGCGGGAGAGCTCGACGGAGGGAGGGGTTTGGTGTTCGAGGGTGGGTGGGGATGGGGGTTTCCGGTGGGACGTCGTGGATGGGGTTTGGTGTTCGAGGGTGGGGTTTGGTGTTCGAGCGTGGGTGGGGATGGGGGTTTCCGGTGGGACATTCGTGGATGGGGTTTGGTGTTCGTGGGTGGGGTTTGGTGTTCGAGCGTGGGTGGGGATGGGGGTTTCAGGTGCGACATCGTGGGTGGGGTTTGGTGTTCGAGGGTGGGTGGGGATGGGGGTTTCCGGTGGGACGTCGTGGGTGGGGTTTGGTGTTCGAGGGTGGGTGGAGAGGGGGGTTTCCGGTGGGACGTCGTGGGTGGGGTTTGGTGTTCGAGGGTGGGTGGGGATGGGGGTTTCCGGTGGGACATCGTGGGTGGGGTTTGGTGTTCGAGGGTGGGTACCATCCATGGGTTGCCGGCGGCAGCCATGAGTGCTGCTGCTGCTTCTTCTTCTTCTTCTTCTTCGTGCCTTTTTTTTTTTTTTTTTTTTTGCTTTGTTCAATCTGCTCCTTTGGGGTTTTTTTATTGGAAAAAAATGCTATGGCCAGAGCCCGTGACAGGCCGCCGGCGGTGGATGGGGTTTGGTGTTCGAGGATGGGTGGGGTTTGTCCACCGTATGAAAAATGGGGGTTTTCCGGCGGCAGCCATGAGTGCTGCTGCTGCTGCTGCTTCTTCTTCCTCGTGCATTTTTTTTTTTTTTGGCTTTCAATCTGCTCTTTGGGGTTTCTTTATTGGAAAAAAAGGTAGGGTTTGTCTACCGTACGAAAAAAATGTGCAAAACGCTGTGTTTTACTAAAGGGTAAAATTGTCATTTCATGTTTCCGTTAACCCGTTAACTTTAGCCGTTCTGACAGGGGAGGACAGTGTAATTTCAGAAAGTATAGGGGGTGTCAGTGTAATAATCAGTAAACACAAGGGGTGTAAATGTATTTTACCCTTATTAATTCAATGACTGTGGACCTTGGATCCTGCTTATATTACACTCGAGTAAATTCAATTCTACAAATAAAAGGGGGTAAAAAAACAGGAAGTTAATGGGACTTCTCTGATAAATGATAGGATGTATCTCTTTCCTTACACGTGGTCCACATGTTGCTTGGATAGGACGATGAATTTGCACCAGTGGTCCACAATCCCATCTTGTGAAAGCACCTCACTAGTAGTGGGTCCATCTATGAAAAATCTTTCAACAAAATTACATATCTTCTTGATTCCTTTGGCATATGGGAATGGTGAAATAGGTGCATTTTCGCCAAACGTGGCAATAATTTCATGGACCACCAACAGATGAATGCAACAAGTACACGTGTGGCAAAATTTGTATGGACCACCTAAGGCCGGCGTGGCCGCTTAGGGCATCTTTACTAGGTAAATCCATCAACTCAATTCGATCATTTCTCCATGAATTATCTTGTAACTCATAATCACATGGATGGATTTTATTGACAAACCTGTTCTAAGAATAAGTGATCCTTTCTCCTCACTACTAGTTGATTCCCAGGGGCGAAAATTTTTATGAACCACGTACCAAAGATTGGTGGCTTAGGGAGCATCAAAAGATATTATTATTAAGAATTAAACCAGTTTGATGCTAATACTCCATAATACGTTAGTCTTATGACATCCAAGGTCGACAAACTAAATGTAGTATTGTACGCCGATGCTATCTTAAGATGATCGAAGAGCCATTTGGAGACCAAAACATCCTAATCAGGGTGGAACCAGAATAATTAAAAACCAAAATAATTACTTTATCAAAATTTCTAATAATTAGTCTTTAGAGGGAGTAGAATGATTTTTGAGTTCATGTTCTTTTTGCTATGTAGAACAGTCATTGTGGATGACAAAGAAGACTCCAATACATAAAAGGACTTAATGTAGCATTTTAAGTGAATTACACTTGCTAATGTATTAACTTGATTTGATGATAATAAACTATTTGATTTGATCTTTAATTTTCTTTAGTTTTAAACATTTGGTATGAACTTTTTTCCTTTAAATCGGGAAAATTGATGAAGTCATTAAACTAAGTTATAATCAACTAGATTTGATATATATTAAAACATTAAAAGTGAAGACAAGTTATATTTTTAAGAGGATAATATATAGATTTTTAATTAAGACTTCCGCGAAGGCAAAATAAAAAAATAAATAGAAATGTAAAGACTTCAAAATTTTTGGGGAGGCGGGGGTGCCCTTGACAGGCTGCCACACTGCCAGTCCATCCCCTCTCCCGGCAGGCCGGCATGATCGTATTATATTTTCTCTGGACTTGAAAATGTCTGCCGGTGGTTCATGGGTTAGGGTGGGGCCCATTGGTCCATTATTATAGGATTGATGGATTTCGGTGGATAAAGCCAGGGTGGCCAAGGTAAGGGCATCCATGCTTCGATCCACATTAATTGGTCCTTTGTCAACAAGCACTGGGGGAGCCAAGGTGGGGGAGCCTTTGGGGCACGTGTCCCCAATGGCTCAACTAATTTTTTTTTTTGGAGAGATATTACCATTTGATGACCATTTGTCAACATAATGCCAAAAAGATGAGGATAGTAGTCATTTTAAAGCACATTTACAGTTAATTGGTAACAAGTTGACAACAATATCCTATTTTTGGTATTAAATTAGAAATGATTACCAAAATGTAATGTTTAAAATAAAAAAAAAAAGCTTTCCAGAGCTTTTAGCTCCCAATTCTTACTTTACAGAATCATAGCACAGTGCCCCCATTGGAAATAACTCCTGACTCCGCCCCTATAACAAGTTTAGCTACTTAATTATATTTTATTGGAAGGAAAAACATTATTACTGTTTGGCTACTTAATTTTCACGGCCATTGTGTAAAATGTTCAATCAAGTTCCAGATGAAAAAAAAAAAAAAAAGAAAAAAGGAGGAGCTTGATTAACTACTTTTGAATGAAAAATTAAAAGTTTTAACCACGGGCCCTTGTGTTAGTGCATGGGTAGTCGACGGTTTAGACAATGTAAAAAAAAAAAAAAAAAAAAAAAAATTTGAAATTTGAAATTTCCTAAAAAAATAAAATAAAAATAAAACGCCAATTTTCCAGAGTCTAATAAGCCGAGCTTTCAAAACTCAGATCATAACCATCTTTGTTAGGATGCATGACTAGCTTTTTATGAGTGGTGAAGCTTCCAAGATGAGATGGCTTTTTCCCGGCCTTTGTATGTATGTACTCTGTATTTGATTTTAAACGTGCAATATAAGATTTGAACTTGACAGCTGGCGTTAGAAAATTTTATTTATTTTTTGGTTCAAAAGAAAATTTTATTCACTTGTTTTAAATATCATTACAAAATTTATAAATAATCATTTTATAATGGGTTTTCTTAATGTGTGCCTTAAAGGCACATGTTAAGTGTCAATTTTGACCTAATCATCACATCAGAAATGATGAAAATGCATTATAAATGTTGAAAGTTGTTTGGAAAAATGTGAAAATATTTGAAAAATTGTAAAAACAATTTTTTTTTTATACAATGATTAGATTATTAATCATAACTTAACATGTGTTTTTAAGATATATATTAAAAAAATCCTTTAATATACAATTAACGAAAAATAACAAAACGATGACAGATAATCTTATAGAGATTTGAACCCCAGCATTGGGAGGACAATGTCCACAGGCTTGAGGGTGGAATGATTGGCATTTCCGCGGCACAAGAGGCTAGCTACCATTTTTCATATTGAAATTATACACATGTTAAGTGTTTGAGATCGACCTTGGTTTCCACGTGCCATTACAATATATGCAGAAAATAGGACCCACGGTCTAAATTAATTTTATTTTATCTCTCCTGTTTCTATATAAAGAGAGAGAGCGTAGCCCTATCTGAGTATCTGTAGCCAAGACTGACCAGCTAAGCAGTCTAAGGCTAGACAGTAGACACCCTTCTAAAACAACCACTCATAAACTTCCTCTCCAAAACCCGAAAATAATGTTGAAATCTCAACTTCACCAATCCCACTCGGCCCAAACCCTATTTCCGTTCCATAAGCCATTCATCCCAGGCACTGCTTCTTTACCACTCCTTTCGAGGTCGGCTTTCCACAAAAAACACAAGAACGCTCGAGTTCGCTATGATGCTCGCAGCATCAAAGCTGTAGCTAGCTCTACCTGAAAAGTCGGTTTCTGTTAAAGCCATTGTTACGGTGAAAGTTACGGCTGAATCGTTTCTTTCCAATTTTGGGTTGACCCGAGGACTCGATGATGTGTCGGATTTGCTTGGTAAATCACTCTTGTTAGAGCTCGTCAGTGCTGAGCTTGATCACGAGTAAGAACCATATATTATATATATACATATATTACATGAAATATTAATTCCATCATAAATACCCCAATTATGATAAGATGGTCAGCAGATTTATTTTTGATATCATTTTTATACTCTTTTCGTTTTTTCTTTTTTCTTTTTTTGTAAGTTTCTAGGTTTTTATTACTTTGGGTTGATTTGATCCATTTACTTGTTATTGTAATAAAATCTTTGAACTTCTAGTTTCTTTTTTTTGGTGCAGTTTGAACTTCTAGTACATATATGGGCAAGTTTGGGTTTAAACTTCAAATTGAGAGAGAGAGAGAGAGAGAGAGAGAGAGAGAGAGAGGTATTTTAGGGGCAAAGGAGAAATGTGTGGTAGAGGAGGCGAGAGAGGGGGAAAATCTGGATAAATAAACATGTATGTAACTATGAGATTGAAGGGGTCCCTATATTTGCTTTTGGGGAGAGACATTTGTATAGAGAGAGATAAGATGTGAGATAAAGTGAGATATGTGCCTGATTGAGAAAGAAAGAGAGAGTTAGTTCCAAGTGAAAGAGCAGAGAATTATTGAGTGGTTGAAACTTGGAAGGCTTGTAGTTGGATAGGTTATTTGTTTTTATTTTTTATTTTAAATTATTTAAATTTTTTTTTAGTTGGAACAATAGAAGATTGGAAGATGATAGTTGGCAGTTTATAAAAAAATAAAGGAAATTGAGATTGTGGCAAAAAATAACATACTATATCATTTACACTATTGGAACAATTTGTGCTAAATTATAACATTTCGTACTATAACATATGCTAAAATAGCAATAAAGGATTTAACCCACATGACTGGAGATGCTCTAAAAGAGAGAGAGAAAAAGAAGAGATGAGTATTTTTTTTTTTTTTTTGTTTAAGTACATTGGGAGGGGTTTGAACCCCAACCTGACTTATCCTACTCATAATTTTTCCCACCCTCCCTCACTGTTAAGCTAGTTCCCGTGAGAGAGAGAGAGAGGAGCATTTCACATGCATTGCACGGAGAGTGTCGTCTGCTAGCCACATGGTCCCTGCCCAACCAAAACAGTGGCTTGAGAGAGAGGAGCATTTTACATGCATTGGTGGGAAAGTATCAGCAGTACGTCTGCTAGCCACATATATGGTCCCTGCCCAACCAAAACCTTCGAAAGGCAAGTTGATAGTGACTGTTCTATAGCATACTTTAAGGGATCTTAGACATCGTATTGAGATATTTTAGGCCATCAAATGGATTTTTGAGTGATCAAAATTAAAAGATTAAAAAGTTCTCATTGAACTCATTTGAGTAATAATTTTTTAATTTTTGATTTTAATCGTCTAAAAACCTATCCTACAGCTCAAAACATTTTAGCATGATGTTGAGTTTTACAACTTAACATCGAGTCCGAGCTCAAGAGAGATGAACTCTCCTTAATTCTAACTTAATTGCCAAAATCTTTTGTTTCAAAAGTGAGAGGAAAACGTGATTTTATTTTTTATTTATGATGAGGCGAATGTTACTGTACGTGACAAAAATATTACATAGTAGTCTCCTTTAATTCATTCCTTTTTCTTTTTAAGGGTAAAATGATAATATAATTATTTGTATTCTTATCTTTCAATCCTCCTCACTTACAAAACAAAGAGGAAAGAAAAAAAGGTTTCCCTAGGTTGAACATAAGGTTTAATGTGGGTCAACTTTTATCAGCTCTTGGGTTCCTTTTGGATTGTAATGTTTATATGGGTTTTCTCATTTGTATTTTGTGTATATTCCTGATATGTGTTCAGCCAAAAAAAAAGGAAAAAAAAAAGAGTTTAAATATTTTAGATCACCTAATTATAGCTACAAATAATACCACAATGTTTTGCGCACTCTCTCTCTCCTTTAGTTATTTATTTATTTTTTTGGGTTCATATATATTTCAATTATTTGTCTTGTTTTCTTGAATTCTATGTATCCATTATTAAAAATCTCTCTTAACATTTCGATTTAAATGTTTCTGAAGAGACGGGATTAGAGAAGAAACCGATTCAAGGGTATGCACACCGAACGAGCCAAGACAGCGATGATGCCAAGTATGAGTCTGATTTCGTAATTCCAGAGGGGTTTGGGGAGATTGGCGCCATTCTAATAGAGAATGAACACCACAAGGAGATGTTCCTCAAGGACATAGTCCTTGATGGCTTCCTTAATGGCCCTATTAGTGTCACCTGCGGTTCATGGATTCATTCGAAGTTCGATAATCCTGAGAAGAGGATTTTCTTCACCAACAAGGTACGTATATAATTAATTAAATTAAACAACCATAGTCTCTCTAATCATACATGCATAACTATAATTACATAATAATAATCATACATTCACGGCAAGCCACCATCCTGTCTCGAATCATTTTGAAAATTTTTTCTTTTTCCTAAAATTTTAAAAAGGAAAAATAAAAAATCTAATTTGTACAAATATTTTTTTCTGAATATATTTTAAATATTATTGTTCTCAGCAAAAACAAAAGTTGTTATAGGTACCTGATAATTTATTCCTAGGTGGTCCTCAAATACTCTTGTTATATATATATATATATATATATATTTTTTTTTTTTGTGATGGGCTATTGGACATATGTCATTTACTTATCTTCTTTAAGGTCATTTCATTCTTCATTCAATGTTGCTTTCGTGCTTTAAAGATGGGGCATCTTTAAAGTTTCTTTCTTTGAAGAGATGGGGACCATTTATGACAATTTCGTACCTGCCATGATCTGTAACATTGATTGTGGGGGCGCGCACGTGGGGTGGGGTTCGATGCGTTGAATTTGTGTTTAAATCCAACCATGATGGAGTTAGATATATATATATATTATATATATGATGTCTACCACTGCATTATCTGTGATATGATGCTCTGATGATTCAATCGAGTGATAATGAAAGGCTAAATCTAACGGCTCTAGATCGACCCGGGCTCGTGATATGTGATGTTTTCTAAAGTGGGAAAATGAATCCGGTTTGAGCCTGATCGTATGATAGGCATCATAATTTAGTGGTATTTGTCTTACTTATTAAGTTAATAAGTGAGTGTTATCAAGTTCAAGTTGGTAAAGAAGTATTAATTCACACATGTTGAAATTAAAGATTGTTTGGGATAGGAGTAGGTTCTATTAATTTTCTTTTGAAAGAAAAAAAACCAAATGGAATTGTATAATTTGTTAACTGTATAATGAACTATTGAATTTAAATTATTAACAGATTAATAGATTGTAATTAATCCTATTATATCCAAATCATTGAATCATGCTCAAATAATATTCAAATTAAAATCCGACCCATTGAAAGTTCTAACCGCGGTGATTTATCTCACATGTCATATATATCATGTGAGACCCACTCATGAAACATTCCCTTCAAAGATATGGGGTCGCGACAAAAAATTGGGAAGCAAGATAAGCTAGTGACATTTGGTTAAATGGCAAAGGTTTTGTCATGATTCATGAGTGACTTATTTTGTTTTTATTTTGAACAGTCCTATTTGCCATCACAAACACCATCTGGACTGAAGAGGCTAAGAGAAAAAGAGCTAGCCAACTTGCGAGGCAATGGCCAAGGAGAGCGCAAGACTTTTGAGAGGATCTATGACTATGACACATATAATGATATTGGGAACCCTGATAGCAGCGCTGCACTGGCACGACCAGTACTCGGTGGTAAGGAGCATCCATACCCGAGACGCTGCAGAACTGGGCGCCCACGTTGCAAAAAAGGTATGAAAAAATTCCATGGCGGATGGATTTGGCTCCTGTTGGGCAAGATAGTCTCGCAATTAGCATTTAATACCTTCTCAAATTTTGACCTGTTAATATCAAAAGGAATCAAGCTAGACGGAGAAAAATCAATCCTATTTTAATTGTTTAGCCCAATTTTAGTAAACTATGAGACGAAAAAATACGAAACGAATACTCAAGTATTATAATTGGTTTAAACTTAAAAAAATACGACGAAAACAGGAAAAATACAGATACGAGAATGTATAGATATAATACAAACTTTTAATACAGTAGATTGTTTCGGGCCTAAAATATTTTTTTGGAGGCCATAAAATAATTTTGTTGGAGATGCACATGTATAGCACAAATGTGTAACCTCCAGCGGTATATTGATTTTGAGCATGTGAAATTAAATTTTTTTAAAAAAATGGTATCAATATTGCAGATCCATTATCAGAGTCAAGGAGTAGCACCGTGTACGTGCCAAGGGATGAAGCATTTGCGGATGTAAAGGAGGCAACATTCTCGTTCAAGACAGTGTACTCAGTGTTGCACGCAGTGGTGCCATATCTGGAGACAGCCATAGTGGACGCTGACCTTGGATTTCCATACTTCACAGAGATAGACAAATTGTTCAACGAAGGGGTTAATTTGCCTCCCCTTTCAAAGCAAGGGTTTTGGAAAACCCTTTTGCCTAGGCTTGTCAAGGCTGTCACTGATTTAGAAAAAGATGTCGTGTGCTTTGAGACCCCTGCATTGGTTAACAGTAAGAAGCAACTTACCCCTCTCTCTTATTCTCTCTCAAAAGCTGCCCAATAAAATTTCAAAATGGGGCTCTAAGGTTTTTAGTACGAAGGCTTTTTAATAATTGGGTTCGGACCTAAGACAATTGCCTCAAGTGGTATCCTATTGGGTTGGCCGCTTTCTCTCTCTTTCTCATGAGCTTTTTGCATTTGCAGAGGACAAGTTTGCATGGTTTAGGGATGAGGAATTCGCACGTCAAACTCTTGCTGGTATCAACCCATACACAATACAGTTGGTCACGGTATGATAAACAGACACTTCCTTGACATGCTTCAGTATGATAAACAGACACATTTTATCTGCAGATTTATTTTAATTTCATTTCAAGAGCGGCCCAATAGAAATTGTGGCCTAAGACTAAAATTATAAATGAGGCCTTTTGAATAGCTCCTAAACCTAAAATTTTAGATGGGCTGTGCCTAAGATGGCCTTAAGCTTTAGAAGCTGTGGGGCCTAAGATGGCCGCCTCAATTACTACCTTATTGAATTGGCTTTGAAATGACAAGCAAATAAGATTTGTATAAATAACATACTATTTCTTATATGCTCAAAAGTATGTTGCATAATTTCCATATAGGAATGGCCATTGAAGAGTAAACTGGATCCTAAGATTTATGGCCCCGCGGAATCAGCAATTACAACAGAATTAATTGAGCGAGAGATCAAAGGCTTCATGACTGTTGATGAGGTACTGCAAAACCCTTTTAAGGCATAAGACATAATCACCATTGTTGACCCTCCGTTCATTTCTCTCTATCTCTCCCTATACATACAAGTAATTAAATTTTCTAATTTGGGCACATGCAGGCATTAAAACGTAAGAAGTTGTTCATCCTAGATTACCATGATCTGTTGTTGCCATATGTGAACAAAGTAAGAGAGATCAAAGGAACCACATTGTATGGATCGCGGACGTTGTTTTTCCTTACCCCGGACAGCACATTGAAGGTGCTCGCAATCGAATTGACTCGGCCACCGGCTAATGGGAAGCCACAGTGGAGGCAAGTGTTCACCCCCGGCTGGGATGCCACAGCTTGTTGGCTTTGGAGGCTTGCTAAGGCTCATGTCCTTGCTCATGACTCTGGTTACCACCAGCTTGTTAGTCACTGGTATGTAATATTTATCAAACCTTTTTTTTTAAATTTTTATTTTTATTTTGGGAGTACAATTGGAGGGATCAAAACCTTTAACCCATCCTAATCTTATCTTTTATCCAACCTTCCTTCACCACTTGGTTAGCCTTTCACTTTAATCTACCTAATTTGTTTAGGAGATAATATACAGATTAGTCTCTTTTGTTTTGAAAAAGTGAATCACATCAATCGAGAAAATGTTACTCGTCTCAAATTTTTTTTTTCCAAATTCAATATCATAAATGATGTGGTAATATAATAACTCACATTAAATTTTAAAATTTGAATTTAAATAGAAGGCCAAAAATAGATCTAATACCAAATTGTCATCTCATTTGAAGAAAAAAAAAAGAAAAAGAAATATGAATATGCATCACGAATTAGGTTGACATGGACCGTACCCCTTTTGCAGGTTAAGGACTCATTGTTGCACAGAACCTTATATAATTGCGACAAACCGGCAATTAAGCGCAATGCACCCAATCTACAGACTGTTACACCCTCATTTTCGGTACACAATGGAGATCAATGCTCTTGCTCGAGAAGCTCTCATCAATGCAGGTGGGATCATTGAGAACGCATTCTCTCCCGGCAAATATTCTGCGGAGCTCAGCTCTGCGGCTTACGACCTGCAATGGCGGTTTGACACGCAGGCACTGCCAGCAGACCTAATTAGCAGGTAATTTGTTAAATGGGCTAAATTAAGTAACTAAAATAACTTCGATCTGTGCTTACTTTTTGGTTTTGGTAATTGCTACAGGGGACTGGCTGTTGAGGATCCAACCGCCCCGCATGGCCTAAAGTTAACAATCGAAGACTACCCCTTTGCCAACGACGGTCTCATCCTCTGGGATTCCATTAAAGAATGGGTTACCGATTATGTCAATCACTACTACCCCAATGCAAGCCTCATAGAGGCTGATAAAGAGCTCCAAGCATGGTGGACAGAAATAAGAACCAAAGGTCACGCAGACAAAAAGGATGAACCATGGTGGCCTGTCCTCAAAACCCCTAAAGACCTCATCGGAATTATAACAACTATAGTTTGGGTAACCTCCGGTCACCACGCGGCCGTCAACTTTGGACAATATCCTTACGCGGGTTATTTCCCAAACCGGCCTACCATAGCTAGAACCACAATGCCAACCGAAGACCCAAGTGAAGAAAAATGGAATTTCTTCTTGGACAAACCTGAGCCTACCCTCTTGATGTGCTTCCCTTCACAGGTTCAAGCTACAACAGTTATGGCTGTTTTGGACGTGTTATCGAATCATTCACCTGATGAGGAGTATCTTGGCAAGGAGATGGAGCCAGCGTGGGGCGCAGATCCAATTATAAAGGGGGCATTCGAACGGTTCAGTGGGAAGTTGAAAGAGCTTGAAGGCATCATTGATGCTAGGAATGTGGACAAGAATTTGAAGAACAGAACTGGAGCTGGGGTTGTGCCATATGAGCTTTTGAAGCCATTTTCGGAATCTGGGGTTACTGGCAAGGGAGTTCCATATAGCATCTCCATATGAAGCTAAAATGTCTGTCTTTTACTATCGGTTGAGTGCTTATGTGGAAGGGAAAAAAATTGAATTAAAGGATTGAATGTGTTGAAACTTTTTAATGCATCACGCTTTTATTTACATGGTTTCTTTTTTACTTTCTTTTATTTTGGTAAGTAAATTTAGTATGATCAGAAAACACTTCAACCAATGCACTTGGGAACAATACACCGACCAATTGTAAGTCATGTTGTCCAATTGAGTTAGGAAAGGCGATATATAACACTTAAATCTATATATATATATATATATATATATATATATATATATTTTTTTTTTTTTTTTGTTTTTGGTTTTTGTTTTCAGTTGATGTGCTTTAAGAACCAAGAACCTAACATCAAGGCAGAGTCAGAAGTTTTAAGTTGAGGTGATCGGCTTAAAATTTTAAATCAATAATATTATTTCTTTTAGCATAAAGTCACACTATATAGAGTTATTATTAAAAAAAAAAAAAGATAAAATCTAAGATGGGTTTATTTTTAAATCAATACTAATCCATTAAGTGTGTACAAATAATAATAATAATAATAATAATAATAATAATAATTTGAACCTACTTTTTTTTAAAGATATTACAAAATAAAATATAGACAAAGGACTACTCATATTGGTCATATATTTAGTCAAGTATGATGTAGAAATGTAACAAAAAAATAAAAATAAATAAAAAGACCTTTGACTCCGTGGGTTGTAGTTGTTTTTACAAAAATGCCCCCAATGTAGACATATTATTTGAGTTGGAGGGCTTTTTGGTAAAATTAAAAAATGCTATTTGATTTTGGGGCATGCTATGGTCAGTCGAGGCAATCGAACCGTCGCATGTTATTGGAGCGTGCATTACATGCAATGTACGTAGGACCCACATATGCGTGTTATCCACACTTTAATCAGCGTGCGACAGTTCGATTACCTGGTTGATCTTAGCATTTTCCTTTAATTTTTTTTAAGTCAAGATAAAGATTTCAAAATGGCTGGCTATACAAAAAAAAATTTGAATTTATAAAAACACAAGTATCACTATTTTTGAGAAAATTGCAGGTCCCATTCTCCTATGGTCCCCCCCGGCGGCGTCTCCACTACACTCCTCCCCTACTCCCTATAGCAATATGTTACCTATTTTTGTGGGGGTAAAAGGGGAAGAACTTAACATTGTACGTTTGGAGTTATGCACGTAGACTGGACTTTAATTTTCACGTGCAATAATTTACAATCTATCAGACTAACATGACAAAAATAATGGTCTGTTTACATTTCTTTCTAGGGGAATTTTACATTGGTTGGGCTAACATAAAATAATTACAATGCAATGCAATTTTCTACCAACTTCATAGTAAATGATTACTAACTTTACTAAGAATGACTAATAATTGTAATTATTTTCCTATAGTCTGACTAATGTAAAATTCCCCCTTCTTTCTACTCTCAGAGAGAGAGATAGAGAGACACAGAGCCTAGTCTCCACTACATACATAGCCACCACTCAAAACCTTTGCCCTATTTTGTCCTGAAAGCAATGTTGAAGTCTCAAGTTTACTACTCACACTCTGCCCCAATCCGGCCTCTTCCCATTGTACAATCATCCCCTCATCCCCTGGAGTGCTTCCTTGCCAGTCCGGTTGAGGCCCGTGGTCCACCAAAAACAGAAGAATGTTGGCCTTCTTCACTATGATGCTAAGAACATCAATGCAGTAGCTAGCACTACTGAGAAGTCAGCAACTGAGAAGTCATCTAATGTTAAAGCCATTGTTACTGTTAAAAAATCAATCAGTGGGTTCTTATCAAATTTTGGGTTGAAATGAGGACTCGATGATATATCGGATTTGTTTGGAAAATCACTTTTGTTGGAGCTTGTCAGATTGGAGCTTAATCCCGATAAGTACTATTTTGAGTGTTGGATCATAACCCATTACAATGAGATGGTCAGTAGATTTATTTACTTTTAATTTTAAAAAAATTGGATTCCTATTTTTTTTCAAGGTTTCAAAGATTTTATTTCTTTTGTTGATTTCATATAATTATTTATCGCAGTCAAACGTATAAACTTCTAAATTCATAATATATCATGATCTTAATATTTTTATTTATGTATTTTTGAAGAGACACTATTGGAGAAGGCAACAATTAAAGGATACATGCACCGAACGAGCCAAGATGAAAAGGAGGCGAAGTATGAGTCTGAATTTGTAATTCCAGAGGATTTTGGAGAGATTGGTGCTGTTCTAGTTGAAAAAGAACACCACACAGAGATGTTCCTCAAGGATGTAGTTCTTGATGGCTTCCCTAATGGCCCTGATACTACGATTAGTGTGACCTGTGGTTCATGGGTTCATTCCAAGTTTGATAACCCTGAGAAGAGAATTTTCTTCACCAACAAGGTTAGCTACCATTATCTCTTTCAGAACATACATAAATAATTATAGATAGAATGCTGCCGCTCTCAAATCTCTAATTATTTAGGAGTAAGAAAATTTCCCTTTTCACCAAGAACCTAACATCAAGTCTGAGTTAGAAGTTTTTTTATTTATTTAGAAGTAAGAAAATCTCACATATGGGCATGTGTGTCTCCCGTTAATTTTCTTGACGGGCGTTGACGTCTGTCTTACATTGAAACTCCAAAGTTTAAATTGTCTCAAAATCGAGCCAATTGAAAGTTTATGGATGACATTGAAAATTACCCAAAAGTTAATGGTATTAAATCATAATTAACCTGGAAAAAAATGTGCCACATAGTAGCCAACTCAGCAAGTACGTGCAGGCATGTGCGTCTCTCGTTAATTTTCCTGATGGAAGCTGGCATCTATCTCACATTGAAACTATAAAGTTTAAATTATCCCAAAATTGAGCTAAATGAAAGTTTATGGATGACATTGAAAATTACCCAAAAGTTTATGGTATTAAATTGTAATTAACCCCAAAATAAAATATGGACAAAAGACCACTCATATTGGCCGTATATGTAGAAAAGTATGACATAGAAATGTACCAAAAAAGGATTAAAAAAAATCTTTGATTCATTAGGTTGTAGTGGTTTTTACAAAAATGCCCCCAATGTAGAGTTATATTATTATTTGAGTTGAAAGGCTTTTTGGTAAAATTATAAAATATGATTTGAGTTTTTTCAAGTCAAAGTTAAAGATTTCGAAATGGCTGGCCATACAAAAAATTTTGAATTTATAAAAACAAAAATCGATATTTTTGAGAAAATTGCAGGTCCCATACTCCTATGGTCCCCCCTCCACTACCCTCCGCCCCTATCACATGGTACATATTTTAGGGGGGGGTAAAAGGCTATGAACCTAACATCGTACATTTGGAGTTATACACGTAAACTATACCTTAATTTTCACGTGCAATAACTTACAATGTATCAGACTAGCAGACAAAAAAATAATCATACTATATTTGAAATTACTTTTTTGAAAGATAATACAAAATAAAATATAGACAAAAGACCAATCATATTAGTAACATATCTAGTCAGATAGAGAAATGTATCAAAAAAAAGAAAGAATAAGAAGACCTTTGATTCGGTGGGTTGTAGTTGTTTTTATAAAAATGCCCCCAATGTGGAGTTATATTATTATTTGAATTGGAGGGCTTTTTGATAAAATTATAAAATATGATTTGACTTTTTCAAGTCAAGTTAAAGATTTCGAAATGACTGGGTATACAAAAATTTTTGAATTTATAAAAGCAAATATCAATATTTTCGAGAAAATTGCAGGTCCCATACTCCTATGGTCCCCCTCTCACTGCCCTCCACTACCCTCCGCCCCTTTCACATGGCACGTACCTTTTTTTTGGGGGGTGGGGTGGGGTTAAAACGCTAAGAGCCTAACCTGGAGTTATGCACGTAGATTAGACCTTAATTTTCACGTGCAATCATTTACAATATAGCAGATTAGCGGACAAAAAAATACTCCCTTCGTTTCACAATAAATGTCCCATTTGAAAAAACATGTTTTTTAATAAAAATTTTTTAAATGCTTTCACATCAATACATATATTTTGAAATTTTAATTTTACCCTCAAGTTTGTAAAATATTAGAAAAAGAAAGAAAACTTTTTTAAGGATATTTTAGGAAATGAGTAAAAAAGGTTCATTGACTTTTGAAATGAGACATTTATTTTGAAACGTCGCAAAAAAAAAAAAGTAGGACACTTATTATGAAATGGAAGGAGTAAGAGTCTCGATCCTCTACACTAAGTCTGTGTCCCTATTCGGTGGCAGCTCAATAGAGTGCTGCCACGTTGCAAGAGCTTTTCAACTCACGGAGTTACGGAATCAAACAAACATTTGGACAAATTAAAAAAAGAAGAAAAAAAAAAGTTTTCCACAGAGCTTAGTCTCCACTATATAGCCAGTAGCCACCACTCAAAAGCTTTGCCCTACAATTGTGTCCTGAAAGCAATGTTGAAG
Source organism: Liquidambar formosana (assembly GCA_039720395.1). Classification (NCBI taxonomy): domain Eukaryota; kingdom Viridiplantae; phylum Streptophyta; class Magnoliopsida; order Saxifragales; family Altingiaceae; genus Liquidambar; species Liquidambar formosana. The sequence goes on from CM077831.1 coordinate 33,514,902, forward strand.
TCTCAAGTTTACCACTCAAACTCTGTCCCAATCTTCTTCCAATTCTACAACCCCCTCATCTCAGGCAGTGCGGCCTTGCCAATCCGGTCGAGGCCGATGGTCCACCAAAAACATAAGAATGTTGGCCTTCTTCGCTACGACGCTATGAACATCAAAGCAGTAGCTAGCACTGCTGAGAAGTCAACAACTGAGAAGTCATCTAATGTTAAAGCCATTGTTACTGTTAAAAAATCAGTCGGTGGGTTCTTTTCAAATTTTGGGTTGAGACGGGGACTCGACGATATATCAGATTTGCTTGGAAAATCACTTTTGTTGGAGTTTGTTAGTTCGGAGCTTGATCCCAGTAAGTACTATTTTGAGTATTGGATCATAATCCATTATAATGAGGTGGTCAATAGATTTATTTATTTTCAAAAATTGGATTCCTATTTTTTTCAAGGTTTCAAAGATTTTATTTCTTTTGTTGATTTCATATAATTATTTGTTGTAGTCAAACATATGAACTTCTAAATTTATAATTTATGGGCCGTCCCATCGTAGATGAATTGTTAGGGGATTAATTTAGGTTTAAACCTCGATGAGAGTAAAGCTTAAGTTATCTTTAATTTTTAATATATATACAAAATTTCGGCTCAAGAAATAGGCCGTTTACATTTTCAGAAAGAAGCTAGGGAAAAATGATATCACCGGCCGGGGCCAGGGGATAGTGTTCCCCCACCTTAATTTTTAAGGCAATTGGATAATCTAATCTGCTACCCATAAAGCCTTAATGGTTCCCCTACATTGTTGACAATGACGGATCCTACCATTTTCGAGGTTTACAAGTGGTCCTGCCCTATTATGTGGTCAGTCCATGCTAACCAAAATATCCAAACGCAATTCCCATTCCCAATTTTTTTTTTTTTTTTAACAAAAATAATTATTATACTTGTTTGTTTGAATTCTAATAATCCCTTGAAAATATATATATCATGATCTTAATATTTTTATTTATGTATTTTTGGAGAGACGGGATTGGAGAAGGCAACAATTAAGGGATACGTGCACCGAACGAGCCAAGATGAAAACGAGGCGAAGTATGAGTCTGAATTTGTAATTCCAGAGAATTTTGGAGGGGTTGGTGCCGTTCTAGTAGAGAATGAACACCACACAGAGATGTTCCTCAAGGACATAGTTCTTGATGGCTTTCCTAATGGCCAGGATACTACGGTTAGTGTGACCTGTGGTTCATGGGTTCATTCCAAGTTTGATAATCCTGAGAAGAGAATTTTCTTCACCAACAAGGTTAGCTACCATTATCTCTTTGAGAACATAAATAATTATAGATAGAATATTGCCGCTGTCAAATCTCTAATTATTTAGGAGTAAGAAAATTTCCCCTTTTATCAAATTTTAACTTGCAAAATTTTTGCAAACTTTTTTTTTTTTTTTTCATATATATTATATAAATGTTTTGAATAATGTGTGATGGACCCAAAAATTTAATCCAAGGAGACCAAATTTTAGTTGATTTTTAGAATTTTATCCAGATTCAAAATACCAAAGAAATTATTATTATATTTTTGATCAACAAAAGGAGATGTTTTATAACTAGTGAAATAAGATTACACCCTTCAACCCAATAAAGAAACCATCCCCCTTCATTACAAACACAATACTTCACAAAACAACCATACAAACAACACCCGAAACCATACAAGCTAGAAGTAGATAGCGCCTTACCCCATGTTGGAGCCGAATTTGCACCTTCCACATATCGCTTGGCTAGATGAGTGGTTGTCATTGCTTTGGTGGAAAAATCCTAAAGAAAGAAAAACGAAAAGGATCAAACCTATGAGAATGAAAAAACATATAAGTTAGGGGTGGGGTAAAGTGTTAGGATTATGATAGATTAGACGTTCAAACCCCTTCAATTGTACCCAAAAAAAAAAAAAAAAAGCATTTGAGGAGGGCCAACACACCCTGCTCAATCCTCAACCCAGGCCGCATGCCTTTGCCCCTGTGAAAATATAACAATTCCTTATTTTGGAGTAGAAATTTTAATATCGGCAAGGTTTTTTTTTTTGGGGTAAATATCTAAAATATCCCTCAAAAAAAGAATTATACCCAAAAACCCCATAAAGTAATTTATCTATCTAAAAAACCCAAATAAATTTATAATATATCCAAAAAACCGAACACGCTAACTTCCATTCAATTCTGTTTAAATTATACAACTTTTGGACTAACATATCCTTTTTATAATTGTTTGTTTATTCATTTTCTTTTGTCTTTTTTTCCTTTTTATAATAAATGACAAATTATCCATTTATTAGATAAACAAGATGGTAATACAAATTTTGAATAATTATTTTTATATTTTAATACAAAATGTAATTAGGGTATTTTAGTTAAGAAAATTCATCACTCAAACGGAGTTGGATGGAAATTAAGTTATTGGGTTTTTTGGATATAGTTTAACCTTATTTAGGTTTTTTCAATATGAGAATTATTTTATGAGGTTTTTGGATATAATTCTTTTTATGAAGAATATTTTGGATATTTAACCTCTTTTTTTTTTTTTTTTTTTTTTTTTTTTTTTTTTTTTCCTTAAGTGGGCAAATTGGTTTTGGTTCAAGTCCTCCCTTTGCGGTTCAAGTACTGTTCAACATCATTTTAAGCACCCTGCCCTAAAAACAAAAATAAAAGCCTTAATATATTTGTCCAATTAGTTTCAAAATCCATGGCAACAGTTGTCATACGCAGGCAGCACTGCTCATACGTACAGAAAAACTCTCTAAACTAGGCCAGATCATGCGCAGGCGGCTGTTAGGTAAGTGGTCCTTGTTGTAGAATAATAAGCTGCATTTGTCTCCTTTAAAGGAAAATTATTTCATCTACTGAGTATTTACATTCCGTTTTGTGGTTTCTACCTCTTCTTAATTAATAGAGGATGGTTAGAGTATTGAAACTTGACCCTCTCATCCGTAATTAAAAAAGACCCCCCCAAAAAAAAAAAAAAAAAAAAATGAGAAACAAACCACAACACAAAACAAAAGACTGCCTTATCAGAGGCCTAAGATATGGATTAGGGTGCACAGATAGTGCCCTCCAAATACTGTACTTTTTTTCAATTTCAGAAATAAGTATTCTAAACCCTTTTTCAATCAAGGAATATTTCTAAATTCCTTTTCCCTTAATTTTTTCTTTTCTTTGGTGGTTAAGATTGAATTAAAAACTCATTTAATTAGATTAATTTTTCTTTATAATTTGATCAAATGGATGGAACCCATTACTCTGCCATCTTAGTTAATCAAGGATTGAATTCAATGAATTTATTGGTGGATTATTCATCATCATGAGACTAGTTTAATCCCAAATCTTGACGGGAACCAACCTATGATACCCATTCTTGACCCAAAAACTAAATGAATGAATACTCGGTCGCTAGATCCTACAAGGCTACAAACATGATCTTGAGTGAAAGATTGCAAGACGATTTAATCTCTTTACATTCAGGCACTTCAGGTACTAGCATTATAGATTTTTATTTTTTTCTATTTTTTTCTGTGAATGGAATCACAATTTATCATAAAATGTACAAACCATTCAAGCATGTGCATAGTGGCACACGCATGCATTCAAACTTCTACCACCCCCGCTGCTAAAACACGTGTACACAATGTAACAATAATTATCTAGACACGATAAACGTTCATAAAAGTAACGATACATTATCGTCCTAACTAGATTTCAATGTCGATCACATGCGCTGTATGTGTACATTGCTCTAATGGCCATGACCATTCGTATTATGTACGAATGCATGGAATTCGTAATTGTATCCAAATGGGATGATGTTGAAATTACTAGCTAACAATTGTTCTGACGGTGACCTCCTTTTTTTTTGGTAACCAACAATGACTAATTTTATTTTTCATGTGGAGCAGTCATATTTGCCTTCACAAACACCATCCGGGCTGAAGAGGTTGAGAGAGAAAGAACTGGCGCTTTTGCGAGGCAATGGCCAAGGAGAGCGCAAAACTTTTGAAAGGATCTATGATTATGACACGTATAATGATATTGGGAACCCAGACAGCAACGCTGAACTGACACGACCAGTACTTGGAGGCAAGGAGCACCCATACCCGAGACGTTGCAGAACGGGACGCCCAAGAAGTAAAAAAGGTACGAAATAGAGTGTTACTATTTCACCCACATATGACGGTTTTTCTTTTATTATTATTATTATTATTTATATTGAGCCCCACATTTCACCTATTTAATTACTTTTGACCCATATGAAGAGTGATGGAAAGCGTGTAACCAAAATGGGTGAAGTGGTATTTTTTCTTGAAAGAATTTTTGAAAAAAAAATTTCTATAGATTATGGATTTGGCCCTATTAGGCTACATAAACCCATTAAAAATTATGAATTGCAACTATGTAGGGTGTGCCACTTGGTGGTGTGCGATATTGACAAGCACATAATTGAAATATAATAGACATGCGTGGGACATTTGATTTGGTAATTAATAAGAGGAAGAGCCATCACAAAAATTATATTTTTCCTTATCAACAACTGCAACAATAAAGATATTTTTTGTATTTTCTAAAGTCGATGAACACGATCAATAAGACGAGACAATGACAATATCATCAAAAATGAAAAAGGAGAAAAACAAAATTTTGATAGGGAAAAAGGAGAAAATTTAAGGATCAAATATGTAGCATTAGCCTTCGTGAAAACAGTTGGTGTAATTTTTTCCTTTTGTACGAAACAATGCAAAGATAACCCGTTTCCTTCTTGAGAACCGCGAGGAAAAGCGTGGGTATCTCTGTACCAGACCGCCACTTGCCATTCTGAGTAGAGCATGTGCAATTTCGCCATCCATGGGGCACCCCTACAGGGTTAGAAAAAAAATTGTAATTTTTCCTATGCATGCCAAAATTATTTTCCATTGTCGTCAAAGTTAATATTTTAATCAATTATAATTAAGCACATAATTGTTTAATTGCAGCACTTAATTGTTTAATTGGAGACCCCTAAGATTTTTTTTTTTTTTTTTATACCAAATAATAGGATAACACATACACTCACATATGCATGTAGTTGATCACAAAAATTCGAAAACTAAAATTCCCGCAAACCTCGAGCACACCCATATTTGGATGTGACGTGTCACTGGATTTGAAGGTCATTGGTTTTAATATGAGAGAATTGATATAGCACAAATACGAAAACTCAAGCATTTTGAGGATTAAGAATAATTGGCATGCATGAATGCAGATCCATTATCGGAGGAAAGGAGTCTCAGTGTGTACGTGCCAAGGGATGAATCATTTGCGGACGTAAAGGGGTTGACGTTCTCGTTCAAGACAGTATACTCGGTGTTGCACGCATTGCTGCCAGCGCTGGAGACAGCCATAGTGGACAGCGACCTTGGATTTCCATTCTTCACCGAGATAGACAAGTTGTACAATGAAGGGGTTCACTTGCCTTCCCTTTCAAAACAAGGGTTTTGGAGAACCCTTCTGCCTAGGCTTATCAAGGCTGTTACTGATGCTGCGGCAGACGTCTTGTCCTTTGAGACCCCTGCAATGGTTGACAGTAAGAATCAAATCTCTCTATTTCCTTCTCTGTTTCTCTGTCTTCTCTCTCTCATATGTGTTTTTGAATGCATTTGCAGGGGACAAGTTCGCATGGTTTAGGGATGAGGAATTCTCTCGTCAAACTCTTGCTGGTATCAATCCATATGCCATACAGTTGGTCACGGTATGATTACCAGACACTTCGTAGTTCCTAGCTAGACATCTCTGTATGATATATATTTGGTAGTGTATAAGAGAACTAGGGAAGGAAACAATTGCTAAAGAAATTTCTTTTTTATTTTATTTAAAAAGACACAAAAAAGATGAAGAGAGATATAATATGCTACATATATAGTTCAAAATCCTAAATCTACTTGCCCAATTTTTTCAATCAATCTAAAATTTCATTAAAAGATTAAATCTTCATATTGGCGGCTGTCACATCATTTGGAGCAAAATTTTGGACTCTTGAGTATTTTCCCAAGATCCTACAAACAATGTACTATATATAGATTAAAAAATGGCATAATTTTCTTGTACATAGGAATGGCCATTGAAGAGTAAACTCGATCCAAAGATCTATGGTCCACCGGAAACTGCAATTACAGCAGAGATGATCGAGCGAGAGATCAAAGGCTTCACGACTTTCAATGAGGTACTCAAAAACCCTTTTGAATTAAGCACGAGACATCATCACCAATATTGAAGACCTATGCAGATACGGAGTACTAAAATTGTCTATTTTGGATACTTGTAGGCATTGGAACATAAGAAGCTGTTCGTCATAGATTACCACGATCTGTTGTTACCATATGTGAACAAAGTAAGAGAGATCAAAGGGACCACATTGTACGGATCACGAACGCTCTTCTTCCTTACCCCTGATAACACATTGAGAGTGCTAGCCATTGAGTTGACTCGGCCACCGGGTAAGGGGAAGCCCCAGTGGAAGCAAGTGTTCACGCCCAGTTGGGATGCCACAGCTTCCTGGCTTTGGAAATTTGCCAAAGCTCATGTCCTTGCTCATGACTCTGGTTACCATGAGCTTGTTACTCACTGGTACATACCATATATCTTCCTTTCCCATATCATCTTTAATACATGTGATTGGGGCAATGACCCAATCCAATTTTTCTTGATTCCTCTGCTTGAGCAAAGCCATCTTCAGCAAAAGTTGCAAAGCCATCTTGAATACCATAGAACATCTATATGTGAGAAAGCTTCATGGACCCTTTGTTTATATTTTGCAGGTTAAGAACTCATTGTTGTGTGGAACCTTATATTATAGCAACAAACCGGCAACTCAGCGCGATGCATCCTATCTATAGACTGTTACACCCTCATTTTCGGTACACCATGGAGATCAATTCTCTTGCTCGAGAAGCTCTCATCAATGCTGGTGGGATCATCGAGTCCTCATTCTCACCCGGCAAGTATTCTATGGAGCTTAGCTCTGTGGCCTATGATCAACAGTGGCGATTTGATACAGAGGCACTGCCAGCTGACTTAATTAAAAGGTAATTTGTTGATTAGCCTAAAGAACCTAAATCAAGACGAGCCAATTATTGTCATAAAGGAAAATGCTAGATTGCTCAAAATGTTAATCAAATCCTTTTGCCTAAGTGACGTGACAGTCACCACAATAGCCCACTATATATGAATAGTTATTCTTTTCATAACTATTTTGATTGGTTACCCTAACTACCATGCCATATGCGTAAGAAGATTTAGGCAATCTAGCATGCACTACTTTGTTACATAACCCAGAGTTTTTACCCAAATCTATTCGCTCAACTGATATGGTAGATTGACCAACCAGTGAAAAATTACAAAATGCTAAAGAGTCCAAATTATTTTGCCCAAGCCTATCTATCATTTGGGCAAAAAATTTAGGTTACGTAGCATTACTTGATATTAAAAATTTCATTAAAAGAATAATTATTCATAATGAATTGATGCGGCACTTGTCACATTTGGGCAAAAAAATTTGGGCTCATATAAGATCCATCAGTCTTCCACGATGTCCCACCTATTCATGTGCCAAACTAGAAACCATGGTGTTTCCATATATCTATCGAGTCTTTAAGGATGTCCCAAAAATTTGCTGTGCTAACTTTATGATTTTGGTAATTGATAGGGGAATGGCTGTTGAGGATCCGACCGCTCCGCATGGCCTAAAGCTAACAATCGAAGACTACCCTTTTGCCAACGACGGTCTCATCCTTTGGGATACCCTTAAAGAATGGGTCACTAACTATGTCAACCACTATTACCCCAATGCAAGCCTCATTGAGTCTGATAAGGAGCTCCAAGCATGGTGGACAGAAATTCGAACCAAAGGCCATGGGGACAAAAAGGATGAACCATGGTGGCCTGTCCTCAAAACCCCTCAAGACCTCATTGGAATTGTAACAACTATAGCATGGGTAGCCTCCGCTCACCACGCAGCCGTCAATTTTGGACAGTACGATTTCGCAGGGTATTTCCCAAATCGGCCTACGATTGCTAGGACCAAAATGCCAACCGAAGACCCAAGTGAAGAAAAATGGAAATTCTTCTTGGAAAAACCTGAGGCTGCACTCTTGATGTGCTTCCCTTCACAGATACAAGCCACAAAAGTTATGGCCGTTTTGGACGTGTTGTCGAATCATTCACCAGACGAGGAGTACCTTGGGCAGCTGATAGAGCCATCGTGGGCGGAAGATCCAATTATAAAGGCGGCATTTGAGCGATTCAATGGGAAGTTGAAGGAGCTTGAAGGGATCATCGATGCAAGGAATACAGATTGTAATTTGAAGAATAGAAGTGGAGCTGGGATTGTGCCATATGGACTCTTAAAGCCCTTTTCGAAACCTGGGGTGACAGGAATGGGAGTTCCATATAGCATCTCCATATGAAGCTAAAAATGCATATTGGGAGGGTAGTTCAACGTGATTTAGGTTGAGATTTGATGGGAAAAGGAGAAATTTGAATAATGATGGAATGCATTCAGATGCATGGAAAATGGCTCCACAAATTGACATGCTGGAAAATAAAAGTAATGCGATATGATAATTTGAAGAAAAAAGTTTTGATATTTTGGTGTTTTCCTAAAAATAAGGTCGAGCTTGTCTAATTTAATTTACCAATGAACTCAAAGGGATTCTTATTGACCTAACATATCGTAGTTTTGTTACGTCAAATATTAATCAGCTTTCCAAGCCATATGATAATTTAATGAAACTTGGTCTAAAGAAATAATAGCTTAAAATAAGATTTGAGCTTAACTTAATTATTTATTTTACTAAGTTTTTTATCAACTTGCCCCACCATGAGTATACTGAGTATGTCATTGTAGAATTCTTTTGAACACGAGGATGTATATTTTGTTGAGATTCATGTATGAGTTTGTCGCATATCGGAAGAATAGAAAAAAGAAATAATCTTAATATAGAAGTAATGAGCTCACGGGCCACCAATAAGCTTAGGCTTTTTGCGTAGGTTTGCAAACCTGTATATTGGGCCCGTATAGCATTTCCAGATAAGAACGGTTATTGCAACCTCCCATTTTTATCACCCCACCCCTTTTCTTTTGGTTTTTAAGATTTCATGAAAAATATAAAAGGTTTTTACAAAAATCAATCGTTTGGTCCATTAGAAAACATCATTTTGAACAACTTTACAGGATAAAGTTTTTTCAAAATCTATCATATAGGTAGACTTTTTGGCAAAAAATGAAATAAAGGCTATAAATGGTTAAAAAGTATATTTAAATGATAGATTTAGGAAAAACTTTTTTCTACAAAATTATTCAAAATAATGTTTTCTAATGAATATTATGACTGGTTTTCATAAATACCCTTTATATTTTTCATAAAACCTTAAAAACCTAAAGGATAAAGGGTGGGATGATAAAAATGGGGGGTTGCAATAGCCGTTCCCTTTCCAGATTTCCTAAAGGCCCAAGTCTGACCCGAATGTTACCCTATATGCATATTTCGTTTAAAATACTTCAAAACCATACCCTGCCCAAAATACATATAAAATATATAGTACTTTTTATTTTATTTTTTATGGTTATGGGCTATAGCCTAGCAGAGACTAAATTTAGTCTTTACACTGAATATCATGCAATAAAAAAAAAAAAAATGCATGCTATGAACTTATCGATCAATATCATATATATAAACATATGAATAAAACTTCAACCAAAAAAAAAAATGAACACATGAATATAAAAGATGATAGCACCACGAGTAGGTGAAAGGGAATTTCTTTAATCATAGTATGATAGTATTATTTAATAATTGCAAACACGCACATGACAAATAGTAAGCAAAAAATATTATATCATTTTTTTTTTTTGGGGTCGACAATGATGTGGCCCGCAATCAGATTCATACTCATAACCATGCACGAAACTCGACGGCATGCAATTTTTTTTTCTTTTCTTTTGGATAAACATGATCAATATATAAATGTGAATCATGTGCAAAGCTGTACAGATTTCCAATTCTATTGCGTAGAATTGTAATTTTCCTAGAAAAATTTGGATAACTTGTGTTGAGATATTTTCAAACGGGCTCCTCCTAGATGTACTAAACTTTAATTTTCTTTAATAATAAAATTTTCATTTCAAAAAAGTAAAAATAAAAAGAAAATGTTATCATAAGGGTCTATGTCTCCATGTTACAAAAGTAAACCACGTGTACATAAACATGTGTATATAGACACACGAGACGTGGAAATAGGGCACATATGACCAATATATGGGACTCACATGTTGAGACAAGTTGCATGTGTCCTTATGTTTAGAGGATCATCTTAGTCGGACCCAACCATTAATGCACAATTAAAAGACGTCGTCGTGAAATCATCAATAAAGAGAATGAAGTACCGGTTTTGAGAATGAGAAGGAGTCCTCATTGGTCCACAAACATCAGTATGAATTAGCACCAAGACTTCTCTAACTCTCCAAGCAACTCCCTTTGGAAAAGATTGCCGATGATGTTTTCCAAGTGCACATCTTTCACACACAACATGAACATCTTGAACATTAGGCAAGTCATGAACCATATTTTTTTGATGAAGCAATTTGGGAGTACAAAAACTCAAATGCCTAAGCCTTCTATGCCATAACCACGATTTTTCAATTACATGAGCCTTTAAAGCAATATTTTCAACATACTTGAATGCAAGTGGGAAGCTTTTATTCCTCTCCATCTTTATATTCTTCATAACTTGATTTCCATGCTCCTTATCATAAATGGTACACCCACTGTCTTCAAAATGGACTGCATATCCATGTTCACTAAGCTGGCCAATACTTAGCAAAGTTTGAAACAAGTAGGACATCACGGATGAATTTGGTTCCTTTCTTTGTTTCAACACAAATCATTCCTTTTCCTATAGCATTCGCCAAAGCTCCATTTCCCATTTTTACTTGAGAGTTGATCGAAGTATCCATGTCTACAAAGATTGATTTATCACCAGCTAGTCATGTGGTTACTACAACCACTATCAAGAAACCAAACATTATTCTTGTGCTCGGAAGTCATTTGGCAAGCAAAAAACAAGTTTCCTTCCTTTCCTTCTCTTCAGAAAAATTAGCTTGATGAAGATGAGTTTTTTCTCTCTGCAAATTCTTCTTTATTCATTCGAACTTCCAGACTCTTCCCACTAATTTAAACTTGGAATGAGACATATCTAAACCATACACTTGGCACACAATTAAAACAGAACAAAAGTTAAATAAAGTCTTAACACGTAATAATAAAAGCTACTAAGGTACTGCATATTAACCACAACACTTTTAAAGCCATTTTCTGAACCGGGGGTGACAGGAAGGGGAGTTCCATATAGCATCTCCACATGAAGCTGCTTACAACCACAAAATTGTTATTATTATTCCTTAAATGAATAATACGGCTGTTAGAAGTTAAAGTCGGTTATGCAAGGAAGTTTCAAGACACTACTCGATACAAAGATGAGGAACTGTTTGGACATATCATCCAAACTACCAGCTGCCCCTTTTAGTATAAAGGCTTCTTGGCCCTTCATTGTACGTGTCTTTTTTTATTTTTTTTTCTGGTAAAAGAAACTCCACATGCAGTAAAGTTCAAGTCCACACTCTCAACCCAAATATATATATATATATATATATATATAAAAGGTTCAAGTGTACACTAGTATGGTTTTCTAATTTTGTAAGCATGTTAACGCATTATTCTTACTTTCTTGTAATAAAATTCATTTATTTTATATTTCTGCATTATATTCTATTAATTCAAAGGTTTTTTTATGTTGGAGCCTTTTTTTTTTCTTTGGAGTTAAAGTTAACTGTAGGTTGAGATCTGATGTAGAAGGAGAGCTTTGACGATGGAATGGCATTGAAATCACAAGTGCAGGACATTTTTTCTCCTATCTATTTCCCTTTCTTCTGGTATAAAATTTCTATGATCCAAAAATACATGGCCAATACATTTAGGACGCACGCATCATAACGTTATGCTCCCAAATCCTCAGAGGTGAAACTGAGTATCCTTGGTTTGCCCACTTTAATTTTCATTAAACCCATGCACGTGAACAACTTACTAATAAAATGTAAGGCCCCGTTTGTTACATAGGAATGAGGAAGGAATGGAATCCTAATTCCATTGGTTAAAAAAAAGTGGTTTTTTGGTTTGGCATAGAGAATAGAATCCCTATTCTTTATAGGCCGGCCATTCCATCATTCAAAGGAATGAGCATTCCACCCTTAATAGGAGGGAAAGCTAATTTCCAGCCTCTCTCTCAAAAGCTAACGCCTATCGGCCCACCCCTGAGACATCAATATTGTCTTCTTTTCTCGTCCCTTTCTCTCAAAGGGTTATGCACATGGGACCCACCCTAACAAATTCATCATTTGATGATATTTTGCTAATAAAAAATATTTGATTATATTTTTTGGATTATAGAATTGATGAATTTTTAGATTCCTTCTCTGATTCCTTTCACAACCAAACATGGTGGATGAAAATGATCATTTGATTCGATTCCATTCTCAACCTCATTCCATTCCCATTTCTATTCCATTCCTTTTTCATTCCATTCACACCAACCAAACACTGCCTAAGGGCTAAAACCCACTATAATAGAATGATGTAGCATATCACATCAACTACCACATGAATTAGGCAAACAAAGTTGGACAAATAAGTTGGATAAAATAATTTAATTCAATAAATTATTCTCTCTGGCACATAATTAATCACCACAGAAAATAAAAAATAAAAAAATAATAATTTGTTGCCTCCTCTTTTTGGAAGGGGCATATACTTCTAGGTCGGCTCTTTATGCATCAAAGCACATTGACAGAGGAGATGATCACCTGCCTATTGATCAAGTACAGCCCATTTTCAGAAGCCAAAAAATATAACAAGGGTCATATGTCTCTACGTTTCTTCAGGAAATTCTTGAACCAAGTGGCTGAGAGTTTTGGGTATCTTTCAACCCGTCTTCATAATCGACATAGTTGATGCCGAACCGGACGCTGTAACCACTACTCCATTCAAAGTTGTCCAACAACGACCATGCAAAGTATCCCCTCACGTCGACACCACTCCTACCAGAAAAACATATCATATACAATCATCTTTTATGATTTTTCCATAAAAATACCTCTTGATCTCATTATAAATTTCAAATTGTTAATGGTAGAATTTTTTCAATATATGTGCCAAAGCAAAGGACATGCGGAATTTGATCTCCAGATGTTCTGTTTGTGCCTGGATTTTTATTCCAAAAATATATACTTTGACTTAGTGATAACTAGTCAAGTCTATACTCATTTCAGGCATCTCCCTACACCAACTGAATATAATTTAAATTCAAAATATCAAGCTTAAACTAAGCATAAGACGTAAGACCCTTTTTTAGTGTGCCAATTGTGTGCATGTGTGCGCACGTGTGTGTGTGTGTGAGACAGAGAGACAGAGAGAGAGGGACATATTATTTTGACCACTTACTTGATTGCTTTATGAAGGAAAGAAAGGTGGCGATAGTAGTAGTCTACTCTCTGCTTGTCAACGAGGGCATCCTCAAGTGATACTTTGCCATTATTTATGTCAGAAATCCCTACAAAATCATGGTGTATATCTAGTATCAAATTAATATCCAACTGGCAACTACCATTTTCTAGATTTGTTATTTTTATATTGTCATTAACTTAACCCCTCCATTTGGATTCCATGAAAGAGCAAAGGAAAGAAAATTTATTAAAATGAAAAGGAAGCTCTTTTAAAGTAGCATCCTCTTTTCCTTTCCTCTCTACTTTCTAAAATACAAACAGAACCACTAGATGTGTACTAACTGGTAAGCTTGAAGGTTGTCCCCGCCTCGAGTTTTTACAGGCACAAAACCTCTGACCCTATGATAAAAAATTGCCAAGTTGATTACCATTTTCAGTAATGTATATAATTGGATTGTTGTATTTTTTCTTCGTGTAAAGCAGAATATCTCGAATTCCTCTTGGATAAGGAAAGAGCCAACTTGAACCACTCTGCACCATCATTTAAAAATACGGATTAGATGACTTATTAGAGTCAGTTAAATATGCTACTCATTTATGAACAAAAAAGGATGTGTGTGGATGTACATTTTACACATGATGCTAAAAACACAAAGAAAGTCTGAATTTGACCAAAAAAAAAAAAATTGTAGGCTCAGGTAATATTTAAATACTTTATGATGGATAAAGCCAATTATTTTCTTTTTTCTTTTTGTTTACTGCTCAACAATTAAACAGAGCATCAATGTCAATAAACAAAAGTAGGTCGTGCAAAGATTACTGATTTTATGATAATGCTATCACCAAGAGTGTTTCGGAGCCACCACATAGCCATTGGATTGCGATTTTTATTATCCACATTGAATTCTTTTTTCTTTTTCTTTTTTAAAAACTTTTGGGTGCATGTTAAAGCTTCATTATTCAACCTTAGCAATCAACCTGATAGTAGTGAATCCGTTCTCACAAACTTAAGATCGCTATTTTTAGAGTACTGTTACATTCATTGCTTACTCTTACCAGATTCATTCTCCACCAAATGTATGCACTATCCTCCTCTAAGTTCAAGCCAAAACTAATTCATTTTTTCACTAGTTACTGATTTGCAAACAGTCCATCAGCAGATAGATGAAGTGGGTGGTTCTATTGGTTAACTTCAGTATTTTCATAATTTTATGAAACTTGTTAAAAGGTTTATGTAAATAACCACTACTTTCTTTGGGTTTGTAAGCACATACCTTCTCGCCAATGGGGATCCCATTTCGCTCAGCTATCACAACAAAATACATGGTCATGTAAGTATAACTTCATTACTTTGGAAACTTATAATGAATATCAGAATGTTTGCTTTGAACTTACTCGTAAGATTAGTGAGAGAATCTGTAAAGAAGCTTGCATTTAAGCTCCTAAATTGAGGTGCATAGGCTGCATAATTAGCAGTGTAATAGTTTAACCCAAGAAAATCAAATGACCCCTTTAGCTTCATGGATTGTTTTTTTGAGAATTTGGGTAATCGGTTTCCAACAAGACATCGCATGGTATTTGGATAGTCGCCATTCGTCAATGGATCCATAAACCTGCCACAGACATGGTCATTTCAAAGTCTGTTCAAATAATTGCACCACGTATAAGTGTTGACTTTTGAATGTCTAAAGCATGCTCAGCATCGATACTTCTTGCTAGATTATTGTATATATGACTTGGGATAAACGGTTGATTTTAACTCCTAGATGAACACTCTTCAGCAAAAGACAACTAAATTCTCACTATGACTTAATATTATCCATTCAGTTTCCAACCTTCTATTTGTACGCAATTTAAAATGAAACAAAAAAAAAAATGTTAAAGATTCTGAAATTCTCCTTGATGAGACCACCTCCCCTTCTTCCTTTTTTGTGTGGCTCAAAAACCAGCATCCTATCCTGGAGAATAGTTACTCCCACCCTGTTTTTTTTTTTTTTTTTTTTTTTTTTTTTAATTCCTAGAGATATGAACTGCTTACAATTGAGATTTTTTGTTTTGTTTTTTTGTTTTTTTTTTTTTAACAATTGAGTTTGGATTTGGTTTCTAAACAAACCAAGCTTGAACTTGATCTGAACTCAAAGCCATAAATGAAATGTCCAGTGCAACATAATATAACCCATAATTGCTTAGACGATCGTGAAGTCATGATTATGTGGTGTACTGTAAATTGAGTTGACAGCCATGTTTAATTACTACCCTAGAAGCCTTAACCATAGTGGATGATATTGTCACCCACCCAACCACCATGCTACGCCAATGGTCTTTGGGTCTAGTGGCATGTCCCATCCCAATAGGGATGTGGGGTTCGCAAGGTCTTGGTTTTGACTCCGCATGGGTGCATGTGTGTGTTCTCCTATTGCTTGGAAAAAAAAAAAAAAAAAACACCATGCTACAAGGGAAGAGCCAATTAGATTTGATAGTCATGCTCACATGATTATCGTTATAAGGTGTATACTTATATATAACTATCAATGAAATCACAAAAGTTTCTCACCATCCAAGCATGAAATCAAGGGCTCTTTGTGCAGCATTACGGTTGTGCTTTTCGTTGGAGTAAGGCACCATCCAGTGTGATATTAGGGTGATCCCAATCTTGCCCCTTTGAGATGCCTGCATAGATCCAACACCGCATTAATCACAGCTCATCACCCCTCTCCCCCCCCCCCCCCCCCCCCCAAAAAAAAAAACCCCTTTTTTTATTCTTTAACTTTTGGTTTTAAAAAAAAAAATGAAAATGAAAACAATGCTCTCTCTCATGGTATTTACCAATAATTTCATCTAAAAAAATAGACATGATCCCTGATGCAAAATTAAATACAGCCCTGTGAAACTCCTAGTGTATAACTACCTCTCTTTTCCAATTTTTTCATTTTTTGCTTATTTTCAAATTTTCTAATAAGCGAATTCATGGACTAAAATATCCACGATATCTTTGATATATCCACGATATATCCGTGTATCCGTACCCTCGATACGATATCTAACTGATATATCTTTTCCGCAAAATATCTTTACGATATTGTTGATATTTTCGATATTATTGATAAAGTCTAGATATATCTCGATATATCCATAATATCTTCTTTCTTTCGCATCGTATCGTCGATATATCGAATATATTGAGATATATCTACTATATCGATGATATGTATTGACGATATCAAAATATTCATTTTCTTGTTATTGCGTCAAAATTATTACCTTTTACTCTTTTAGTATTGATTTATATAAATATTTCAAATTTTCAAATATACTAATGGCTTAAATTATGTATGAAATAACAACTTTCATTTACTTTGTTAAAATATTCATTCTATCGCTTAGTGTCGCATAATTTTTATTCCCTATACAATACATACTTGTCTAATAGACATTTAAATTGCAATATTTTGATTTTAAACTGTTTGTTAGAGTCTAATCATTGTTCCCAGAGTTTTAATGAAAATATACGTGTTTAACTAACAATATCCATCGTATCTTTAAATCGATATCGAAATTATTAATATATCTATCGATATATCCAATATATCCGTGTTTTTGGACCTTCGATATATCCATCGATATTGATACTTAAGTCCTTCGTATTCAAATATTTCGGCCAACTAAACCGCTAGATATGAATAGGGCCACCATCCATTCCACATCGATTAATACACAAAATAAACCCAACAAATGGTTTGCCCCAAGTGGGATTGAGAAGTCAAACACATGACCTTTTGCTTTTTGAGGCATTACTCCCAATAACAACTAGTCCACCCCTTGGGATTCTAATTTGTAAGTACTTGTGCCCTAAACACATGTCGAATAAAGTATTTGGACATGCGATACTTCTCTACGTCACAAAATGATTTTTTTCTGGGAATTAATTATGTAAATTAGAGAACATCGGTCCAAAAATCATGCAATCAAGGTAACTCGTGGTTAATTTAGAAATACTAAAACTGGCGGACCTGATATTTTTTCTTGTACACTTTCACTGCAGCCGCATGAGCAAGAAGTTGGTGGTGAGATACCAAATAAGGCTCTGTTCCTGAATCCCCACCAGTGCAATTTAGTTGTTGCCATTGAGAACATCGGCCCGGAGCAAACATACCAATTGCATACCCACCCACGCTGTAGGACCATGGCTCATTCAACGTGATCCAGTGCTTCACCCGATCACCAAATTCCCTATAGCAAAGATCTACGTAGTCCTGGAAATCGTGGCTGCATAGCATGCAAAAACCATTTAGTTCGGTGGCATCCAATAATGTTTAGGTTAGATGTGGCAAATTTTGTCCAATGAAGTGGCTTGACCCACAACCCAGTGACCCATGTTTGGTGGATGGCAAAGCCATTAAGAGACAATTTGTTTCAAAGAGGTAGGCTATTCAGACTCTTTAGAGACATTACTGAATTATTAACAATGATAGGGATGGTGCCCTACCAACAAATGGTTGAAGGATGGATTGGGGCCCCAAGTAAGGATGGGCTTTTTTTTCATCATGAAATAATAAATAAACACAACATTTGACAATGACCAGAAAAAAAGGTGGTATACTCTCCTCTTACCAGAGGGAGGTCCCAGGTTTGAGGCTTTAAACTCTTAGGGTGGTGGGGTTTAAGGGAAGGGAGAGAACTATCAATAAATATATAATATAACATTAACTTTATATATGTACATAAGTTATATTATTTTGTTCCAATTTCAATCTTCATTTTTCTGTTGTACATATAGTAAAAATGTATTTATTATATCTAAAATGATTACATATTTATGTTTTTTTTGTTGATTTGGTACCTAGATTTTTTTTGGTTACAGTAAACTTTTATACTATGCTGAAACAGAAAGAAAAAAAAATTGTGAAAATATTTTCAGCCAAACCAACCTGAACTTTGCATGGGTTTTCCTGGATTAAAAAATGAGAACCAACCCAAAGACCTCAACCCAGAACTGAGTTGCACCCATAGAATTATACCCTGATTGTGTGGTCCAAGGGCCAGTTTGATTTTCTTAAGGACCAGAGAAAAATAAAATAGAGAGAAAAAATTCTGTTTTTGCCCCATATCCAAATGCATGTGAAATCCTGATATGTGAGATCCTGAAAAGGCAGTTAACGGTGTCCGAAATGCATGCTCAAATATGCCAAATAAACATTATGCCCTCCAATGATGGCCAGTGTCATTATGTTGAATTAAACTCACATTGTTTGCTCTGTAGCGAAAGCAAATTTCTATTGGGATCTTAATTTTTTGCCAACCCTATATGACTAGAGTGCTATATACTTTTAAGAGAGTACTGAGCATCCATGAGTAAATCCTATATTGTAATCATCCACCAAATGAAAGACTGAAACAGATGCATTACTTATAGGATGAAAAGTGAGTCACTTACACTATGCGATGACTTAAGAAACCACCATACTCATCTTCTAAGGCTTGGGGAAGATCCCAATGGAAGAGAGTCACAAAGGGCTGTAGACCTGCATGCACATAATAGCAAAACAATAATATACATATAAAGGCACATGATAACAAATTAAAGAGAGTGAGGCCAAATAAAGACCTTTGGCTATGAGCTTGTTGATCAAGTTGTTGTAGTATCTAATTCCTTTCTTGTTCACACCCCCACTCAGTTTGCCATCTGAGAATTGCAAAAACCAAGTAAGGAACCCACAACTATATATATATATATGGGATCAGAACTCATTGGGTCCCATGGAGATTGAGGATCCTAAACAATTGATCCTCTTATGTTTAGGATGGTTTAATCAAGAGTAATCCCATACATATAATTTTCTGCAATTTTCCTTATATAAATACAGTCAAACATAAGTACCACCCAAAATAAAAAAATTTATTTTATTTTATTTTATTTTCTTTCGTTATGATATTCATGCATAAACGCATATGGTATCGTGGGTCCAAAGGGCCTGCTGTGGGAGGGTTCCCCCATTATCAAAAAATAAAATAAAATAAAATAAATGCAAATGGTATTGTAGGATTTTTTATTCCTATAACCTGCATACACACTCTTGCTTTTATAGACATCTAATTATGAGCTATTGCATGAGGAATTGACTGTGAGAAGGACGACATAAATGCTGGTTACATTTAATAATTTGTCATAATTCGAAATGTAAAAGTTCATGCAAATGATCATCTTACGTGGTAATATTCTGGACCATGAGATAGAGAACCTATAAGCATCTAAACCCATCTCTTTCATGATCTTCACGTCTTCCTGTCAATCAATAGGAAAAAAGATAAATTGCTTATGGAGGGAAAGGAATACTAGAACTTTTGAGGGGGTTGAGAAGTCTATCATTGATCTCAAATCCTTGTTTCTCAAGTCTTTATTTTTGTGGTACTCAAGTCATACCAATACTTGTAATATTTCTTTTCTTAATTTTGTGGACTCTTTCAAGCTGTAGAGGGGATAGTGCTTGATCTTTGTATATGGCTTATGTACATGGGCTTTGGCCATTTTTTGGTTTAATACACATTTACCTTATCAAAAAAGAAAAAAAAAGAAAAAAGGAAAACAGATAAATAATTATTAGAAAATTCTTCTATTGAATTAAATTTCAACCATCAAATCTACAGTTAGGCTCGAAGATAAGTGATCCTAGTATCCCACAATATCCCCAAACTCGCATGGCATTAGATAAGGACTTGAACACAAATTTTAAAGATTGACCAGCAATGTACCTTATAGCGATGATAAGAATCAACCGCGATATCTCCATTACTACAATTTGCTATCTTACCTGCCATTGCACCATGTAAAATTTCTCATAATAGAGCAAATAGTTTAAAATAAATAAATAAATATTCTAACCCTACTTTCAACATAAAATCAAATTGATAATTTTTTTTTGTTTAATATTGAATTTTAAAAATAATTTTAAATTATTTGCAATTTTAAATTTGAATTTTTTAACATTTTAAAATTATTCATTATTCGTTAGTATTTCAGAAAACAATTGGAATTGCAGAATGAATTTAAAGAAGGAAAGTTTGGACTTGCCCAAAGTAAATCCTAAATGACCCATTCCTAGTAAAAGGACTTCAAATTTTGTTATTGTTTTGGTTTTGAGGTGGGATGGGGGACATTTTATTGTGCATAGAAACAATAAAGAGAAAAAAATACTCCACACAAACATATTCTTCCTTAAAATACAGGGAGTTGTGCATAATTTGCCGCCCAGGACAGAATAATTTCAAAGTGAGCCGAGTTTTCAAACAACTAAATAATGGGCTGGCAAACAAATCTTAATCACAAATACAAGTAAATCACTGTTTCTTTCCTATAATACCCTTTTTGTCTCTTCCCCGATTGTCTAAAATACTCCCTATCCAGTGAATCAACCGTCTCTCTTCTTCTAAGCCATTCCTACAAAACCCACTTATCTGTGGCAAAATTCCTTTTTTCCCCGGTGAAGTCCATTTTGTAGCGACTTCCATTATCAACATCTCAACACAAGAAAAAAATTATAAAATAAAAATTTAGCCACCCCACGAAAACAATGTCATCCCCAACCATCCCCAACATAATATTTCATTATGTTGGGGATGGTTACCTCAAAGTCAAAGACCCTCCATTATTTTCTTCTTCTTTTTTATTTTTCCCTGCCTCCCGCCATGGTTAACTCAAAGACCCTCCCAATGCAAGGGAATTCTTCATTTTCTTTTCTGGCAAAATGAAACGTGGGACTTCTTCATTTTCTTTTCCGGCAATAGAAATAACCATCCCCAACCAATGCAAGGGAATCTCCCAATGCACGTGTGACGTGACCGTGGGTGTGTGTATATATATAATTTCAAATTTCAAATTTCAAATTTCAAAAAAGTTGCCGGAAGGAATAATTGTCAGGACTCAGGACCTTATTCAGCGAAGGAGATTATGGGGATCAGAGGTGGAGTCACGGCCGTCGGGGACAACGAGTTTGGAAAGCGTGAGGACGGTCCTTGGCCTCGGTGGCGGTGAGGCTGATGCAGGAGCACCGCTCCAGCGAAGCGAAGAAGGCTGATGCCACGCTTGTGCCCACCCAGTTCGCCGCGGCGGTCCAGCTTCTCGCACGACATGAACCCACAGTAAATGTTCTCCATCGTTCGATTTCAGTTGGGGGATTTGGGATTTTTGTGAGAATTTTCAAATCATTGTTGAAGTTCTCGTGAACAGAGAGAGAAGGGTGGGGGAGGCGGGTTTGTGTTCGTTAGGGTTCCGGTATGGGATGGGGACTCGTGTGGAAAGGGAAGAGCCACCGCACACGAGGGTAACTTAGTAAATGGACGAGGGGTAACTTTGTCATTATGATAATGTTACTTCGGTTCAGTTGATTGATTGGGAAATTTTTTTGCTTAGGTACTACATTGACCCTTTTATTTTTATTTGTAAAGTTTAAAGTACTAAATTGTAATTAACCCAAAAAAATTAAACAATTTGATGAGTTTATCGAATTATTTGATTGAAATAGAATGGTTAGTATTATCATTTTTATTTTATTTTTTGACTAAACAAGTGGTATTCTAGGTTGTTGGGTCCAAATTAATCACTTATGATATGCAAACCACTCGTAAGCCCATATATCCAATAAAAAAGAGAGCAAAGACTCTAATTTGGAACTTCTAATTAATTCCTCAATCGTAATCCTTCATTATCTATATTACCTTCACAGGTTAAGATGATATGTTTCTTCTTCATAACCCTTGGTTCAATGTAAATGGTTCGCCGAAACGATAAATGAGAGATCTTAAACAAAGAAGGAAAATGAAAATTCGATGTGTGTGTGTTAAGTTTTTGAGAGGGAGAGAGAGACCTGGATATCTATGGGTAAAAGTATCCCATATACTTGGTCCTCTACCATCTTCATTTGCTGCACCTTCATACTGAGATACACATACAAGAACTATATATAATGCTTCAGACATATACATAATAAGTAACTTCATTTTAAAGAGTGTTTGGGTGAAGAATTTTTTAGAGGAATTTGCATTTGAAATCGGATTTCTCACATTCTTATAATCAAATTTTACATTGGTCTAATTGAAGTCAAAATTTCCAATATTTTAGACAGAATTTCAGCTTGAAATTTGAGAGGCTTAAATATTATATACTTTTGTGAAATTTGCCAATTTCATATTTTAGATGAGAAAATTATAAATTCCGTTTAGAAATTCTAATGACTAAATAGTTTAGTCGAACAATGAATTTCAAAATATGAACGATCACAAAGCTATAAGAACTCTCTATAGATTATTAAAAAACGTACAATGCTCTTGTACCCATTATATATATACCTGGTAAGAAGATGATGCTGTCCCAAAAATGAAACCTGCCGGAAAACTGCTCCGATGGACTGAAGCTATGTCATGATTAGGTGTAATAGCTTTGCTACTAATCACTGAGTTTACGAGAATTAAGATGCCTAAGAGGAGGTAGCCTTTAATCACCATAACTAGAGTTGGTTTCTAGGAACCCTTTTGTGTTTATTTATTTTTTTCTAGAGTACTAGAAGTATATATAACAAAATTTAGAATTTTTTATCTTTATAATTTAAATACCCAAAAATTAAATTTGGATTTATCTTATCTTTCTAACGTAAATACCCATACTTCTATCCCTATTAAAAGCATATCCAACACTATGCCAGTGTCAAAATTTGAAAAACTCTGCTTCCACATACATATACCAGCTATTCAAGCCTCTATTTTAGTATTTTGAGATATGGTATGAGTTGGCATAGCTAGCTAGCTTATGTCAAATATGGCATTTAGCGGTTTTTTTTTTTTTTTTTTTTTTTTTTTTTTTTTTTTGGGTTTTTTACCAAATCTATTCTTTCAACAACTTTTGACCATGACAATATCTCAACCAATACCAAATGCCCTCTTTCAACTTCTGATAATTATTATTATTATTTTTTTTTTGGACAAGTAACTTCTGATAATTTTGCCATTGTAAAAATAAAAAAATAAAAAATGCCGATAAGGTTCTCATTTACCAGACTTTTGTAACTCCCCATTTGACCTTTATGTGCCAAATATAGCATTTTTCCAAACCAAAAAAGTAACTATGTTTAACATTAATTTTTATTTTGTTTTTTGGCTACTAATATTTAATATGATTAAAATAGAAAGGAAGCCCATTTAAATATATGATAGTTCATTTATTACACCCCAACCATTAATTTGGCTTTGCATACATAAAACAACATGGACTTTATTTAAAGAACACAATAAGAGAAGAGATAAACAATATCTGCCCAGTTTATTAAATGGGTATAATCCAATTTCAATAGATAAATACACATAATAAGGGGTCATATATATATATATATATAGGATGATGATCAGGTAAGCACGTGTTGATATAATTTATATCAACACCTGCAATAGGAGTTGTACTTCGTGCATTAATGAGATATGAGATACATTGGATCAATGCAAAGAATACAACCCCTAATGCATGATACTGATATAACTTATATCAACACGTACTAATGGGAATATAACTACTTATATATATATATATGTGTGTGTGTATATGTGCGCGCGTGTGCATGTGTACTTCTTTATTAAATTCTTGAACCAAGTGGCTGGGAGTTTTGGGTATCTTTTCAACCCATCATTGAAATCTATGTAGTTGATGCCGAACCATGGCCAGATGCTGTAACCTACATCCCATTCAAAGTTGTCCAACACCGACCATGCAAAGTATCCCCTCGCATCCACACCCTCCGTAAAAAAACATCAAATCAAGCAAATCATTTTTGTCATTTTTTTTTCTCCTTTTAGTGTGTGCTAATTTCAAGAGAGCTAGAGAGAGATTTTTATTTTAACCACTTACCTGATTGCTCTGAAGAAAAGAAAGATGGCGATAATAGTAGCCTATTCTCTTGTTGTTGACGAGGGCTAGCTTTCTCAAGCGATAATGTGTCATTATTTTTCTCAAAAGCTCCTATAAAACGATGGCATACATATCTAGTGTTAAAATTGATGTCTAACTATCATTTTCTAGACTTTGTTATTTTTATTTTATTTTTTGTGTATTAGTGGATAATGTCATAAACTTTACCACTCAACTTGGATCCCAGAGAGAAGAAAGGACACGTTATTAAACCATTTTGAAGCCTTTTTTTTAGACATCTTCTTTAATTTTTTTTTTCCCTTCTACTTTCCAAGATCCAAGCAAAAGCGCGCTTCTAAACCACATGTGTTGTTCCCGCCTCTCTTTTCTACAAACACAGAGCCTCTGATTGTATGATAAAAAATTGTTAAGTTGATTACCATTTTCAGTAATGTACATAATTGGATTATTGTATTTTCTGTGTGTGTAAAGCAGGAGATCTTGAATTCCTCTCGGATACAAAAAGAGCCAACTTGAACCACTCTGCACCATCATTTAAAGATAGGGATTAGATGACTTACTAGAGTAAGAAGAATGTATGTATGTGGTTGTACATTTTATAGATGATGCTTTAAAAGAACAAATTAAACAAAGTCTGCATTTACAAAAAATAAATTTAAATAAATAAATAAATATGTGCTCAGTTAATGTTACTTCCTTTACAATGGATAAAGCCCTTGTGCTCTATTTGGTTGGTAGCCGAAAAGGCTACCGAAAAAAAAAATTTTACGAAGTATATATGTAGTTTCAACCGCATCTTAATAATCAAATATATGGAGTATCAATGTGCCCTGATTATTTTTACTGAATTCATTCACCAGCTGCATTATCTTTCTTTAAGTTCAAACCAAAAAAGAACCAATTTTCTATTAATTACTAATTTACAATCATTATATCAACATATAGATAAAATGGGTACGTGGTTCTATCAGCCGGTAGCTTTCATATTTTTCCTATTTTTATGCAACTCACTAAACGGTTAATGTAAATAACCACTACTTTTTTGGGTTTAATTTGTAGGGGCATACCTCAATGCCAATGGGGATCCCTTTTTCCTTTTCGCTCGGCTGCCACTACATAAACTTAATTGCTTTGGAAACTTGTAATTAATATCGTAAAGTTTACTCCAAATAGGTTTTTTTTTTTTATTTTGGCCAAATGATACGAGAACACACGCACACGCAGGATTGAAATCAAGATCTTCACAAACCCCACAACCATATTATTAGAATAGGACATGTCATTAAATTTAAGGGCCATTGATAGTTTACTCTGAACTTACTGGTGAGATTAATGAGAGAATCTGTCAAGTAGCTTGGCTTTGAATTCCTAAAGGAAGGAGCATAGGCTGCATAATTAGCAGTGTAGTAGTTTAATCCAAGAAAATCAAATGACCCCTTCAGCATCATGGATTGTTGTTTTGAGAACTTGGGTAATCGGTTTCCAACAAGAGATCGCATGGTATGCGGATAGTCCCCTGTCGTCAATGGGTCCATAAAACTGCAATACACATGGTTGAATCAAAGTCTGTTCGAAAATTTGCATCATGTATAAATGGGTTATTGTCAAACCTCTAAAGCATACTCAGAATTCTTGAGGCAATAAGTTTGGACAGTCATGCTCACTTAATTATAACCATGTGGGCATGGGGTGTACTTTTTATATAATTAGTTATGAAATCTCAAGGGGCTCTCACCATCCAAACATGAAATTTACTAGCTGAGAGTAAATTTAGTCTTTACAATGAATATCATGCTATGAAAAAAATAAATAAATAAATTATGCTATGAAATTACCAACATCATATATATAAACATATGAATAAAACTTCCACAAAAAAAAAAAGAAAAAAAAAAGAAGCACATGAATAAAATAAAAAATAAAAAGAAATGATAGCACCACGAGTTTTTCTTTAATCATACTATGATAGTATTATTTAATAATTGGAAACACGCACATGACAAATGGTAAGTGAAAAATATTATATCTTTTATTTTTGGGGGTCAACAATAGTGTAGCCCACGATTAGATTCATACTCATAAACATGCACGTAACTCAAAGGCTTGCAATTGTTTTCTTTTTTCTTTTAGATAAACATGATCAATTTATAAATGTGAATCATGTGCAAAGCTCTACAGAAAATGCAATCATAAAGCAGTTTTTGGGTCTTTCTATTTCCAATTCTATTGCGTGGAATTGTAATTTTCCTAGAAAAATTTGGAGGAATAGCCTGTATTGAGATATTTTCAGACGGGCTCTTTCTAAATGTACCAAACTTTAATTTTCTTTAATAGTAAATTTTCCATTTCAAAAAAAATAAAAAGAAAAAGAAATTGCTATTATAAGGGTCTATGTCTTGATGTTACAAAAGTAAACCACATGCATAACTTTTGCAATGACATACATGTTCACATATGAACATGCGAGCCATGGACATAGAACACATAAGACCAATATATGGGACTCTCATGTTGAGACAAGTGTCACGTGTCCTCATGTCTAGAGGATCATCTTAGTCGTACCCTAACCTTTAATGCACAATTCAAAGGCGTCATTGTCTACGCATTTAAAATCATCTTCCATATTAGCTCATTTAATTTGATCCTTTCGTGGAGCTTTCGCCGTCATCCAAATTAGATTGATAAGTCAGTTAGAAGATACGCTTTACAAATTAATTCAAAATTTTTGAGTGAGTTTTACCCTACTTAAGGACCAATTAAACTTGCTGTGCGTGTAGTGTACGTTTTGGAAACCTGATTAGGCCATTTAGCAGCCATCAACCTCTGATCTAGACATGCATTTGGGCTTACTCCCATTCCAAACGTGGGTTTTTATAAAGGAGAATAGTAGGGGAATAAAGGGATAAAACCCACCATTCAGCAGCATGCATGCAGTACCTTTTCATCTACCATTCTCCGCTTAATTTCCTTCCAAACTAGTAAGGTTCAGAAGAAATGACAATGTCTTTTCCCAATCCAACACCATTCAAGTGTGGCTGCGCCACGTCAACCAAGTATGAACACTTTATTTTTTAAATAAAATTTTTAATTGGTTAACCCGACTACCACGTCATTTGGGGATGAATTTGGTCTTTGTAGCATTGCTCGTATAAATCCACCAAAAGTATCAACAAGTGACTAATAAATCTGACCCTGCCATCAACAATACGGATAGAGCCCACCACACTATATATATATATATAATATTTTTATTTTCCCCTGCCCATGAGTATTTAACAGGAAAAAGGTTAAAGAGCCCATTTTAGAGGTCCATTTGTACCCTGGTCTACTTTTCTAAAAGTACCCCAAAGGGACCAGAACCGGAGGAAAAAGTTGTTTTGTTTGTAGGATTGTAATATTCCCGTAGCCTTTTTTGTTTATAGAGAAATTATCTCCAGTTTGGGGTTGTAAATGAGCTAAAATGATAAAATTAGTTATTTAAATTTTTATTTTGTTTATTGAACTGTAAAGTACCCTACTAACTCAAGTTTTGATTGATTAATTAATGAGCTTAAAAATAAAATTTAAACTTATTTATCTTTCAAGTCTTTTATCTAATCAACCTCAAGTTTAAACCCTACTCGTCTAGCTTACAACAACCCCATATAGGAAGGGATAGCATATGACTATATTCAAAACAAAGCTTTTACTAGCTCAAATAACAATTAAGGTAAAGCAAGATTAGGAATAACAAATTTCTTTATAAGAAATAGATCCATTATTTTACAAGTTGTTTATTAAAGATAGTTCTTACAAAAGGTCAGACTAAATAATGACGTATACAATATTAGAAATGTCGATATAGATGCTATATAGTTGGTTCTCATCCTTCAAAGACTACGAGTGTAATAGAGCATCCGTCGACTAAAGGATCACCCTAACCAGAATAACTAAAACGACATGTATTCAACACGGGATTGTGGGGCCCGGCCAATACTCGCCTAAACTAAAACGATATGTATTCAATATGGGCGCGTGGGGCCCCGGCCATCACTTTTTTCATTAGTGTATTCATGGGACGGACGTAAACTGACAAAAGAGTCCGGCGTTTTCAGAAGGCCCGGACTTGGTCAGCCCAAGTCCGCCTTGGTGTTGACCTCCTCTATCTGTCTCTCTCCCTCATTTTATTTATTTATTTTTTTACACACATATGACATAATGAATACGTACACATAATACCCAATGAAAAAACTCACATAAATGACACGATCCAAAATTGGACCTAATAACCGATAAAATTAACTTATATTCAACCTCCAATATTTGCTAACCAAGATTGGCTTCAAAACCACACCCGGCTGAAAATATATTTTAAAATATTTTTATTCTAAGGTTTGGGGATAATGCCTAAGAGAGTCCAAAACCTTTTTTTTTTTTTTTTTCTTTTTTATAAAATAAAAAATAGAAATTAAAGGAGGAAAATGAAAAATGTTTTTATTCTAAGGTTTGGGGATAAAGCCTAGGAGAGTCCAAAACCCTTTTTTTTTTAAAAAAATAAAAAATAGAAATTAAAGGAAGAAAATGAAAAATGTGACACCACGATTTTGTAAATTTCGTCCAAGTCCGGCCTAAAAGGCTTTTCTTTAAGACTTTAATCATACCATGGTACTAAGATATACACTAGTATATTTAACTAGAGCCATGCTCATGATTTATACTAGGTGAAATATTATATGTTATTCTTTGGGTCAACAATGGCGTGGCGATAAGGTTCATGCTCATAACCATGCACATAACACAATGGCGTGCAAGATTTGTTTAATTACAAAATGATTTTTGAATACGAGTCATATGCAAACCTCAAATAAAAATAATGTTATAACAGAGATATGAATATGGGCACATGTGATCAACATAGGTGATGCGTGTCCTCGTATCCGTTATTGATAGAGCTAATGTGACAGCATGAAACTTATGCTACTTTCCTTTTTTGTTATTTCTTGTTTAACAAGAATTAGGTTTTCTAATTTGGATTTCCTTTTAAGAATTATTTTTCCTTTTTTTTTTCTTTATTTGTTTCCTTTGGTTAAATATTTCCTATTTCATAACTATTTCCTATTTCATGTGTTAAGTTCTCTATAAATTAAGACCCTAAGTACCCCATGGCAAAGATATATAGAGGGTCTCTAGTTTTTGTTGCATCACGATTGTTCGAGTAAAATCATCAATCCGCCATACTAGTTCAATTGATTTCATCATCGAGTTTTGAAAGTGGAAATTAGAGGGTCAATTGGGAAATACGCGCAACAAATTCAAGAGAAAAGTATTGAGTAAAATTTCGTCTGTCATGGGCATGGAGACAAGTATAAGGGAATAGTACATACGGGAGATAGAGACACATGCAAAACTTGCTGGGCGACGTGGGAGTTTGAAAACCATTCAGCAGTATCAGTGCATCACTCTTTGATCAACTGAGTTTTATTCCCTTTGATCTTTCCAAACGCGTGTTTGATTTCCTCAGTCTAGGAGATAGGTATAAAAGGAGAATAGTAAGGGAATTGAAAAGACAAAACCACCAGTCAGCAACACTGTATCTTTTTATCTACCATTCTTTGCTCGATCACTTTCATTCCAAAGTTGTGAGGGTGTCCTCTTGGCTAGCAGCAGCAGCCTCTAGGGAATTATTTTTTTTGCCGTTGAGAATTCAATTTTATGCGCAATCATCGACGACTTCAAACAGAGAGAAGATGAAAAATATGGCCTTTCTATAACTCTTGCTACTTCTCTATAAATAGAGGGCCATAGAGCCTAATCTCCACTGCTCTTATCTAGCCTAGAGCTAAACAATCTTGTAGACATTCAAATTTCCCCTACTACCTATATTCCAAAAATAATGTTGAAGTCTGAGAAGTCCGTTAGGGTTAAAGCCGTTATTACAGTACGAAAAACAATTAGTGGGTTCTTCTCAAACTTTGGTTTTGGGGAAGTAATAGATAATCTTCGGGACTTGCTTGGTAGTACGCTTCTGTTGGAACTTGTTAGTGCTGAGCTTGATCCCAGTAAGTAATTCTATTATGAGATTATGGTTGTCATTTTTTTTCCTATTCTTTTTATTCATTTATTAATTTTAAATTATCTATGTGTTTTTTTCCCTTTTATTTTGAATTGATCTATTTATTTGCTTGTTTATATATATTTATTGTATACAAATGCTTGAAATTTAATTTAATAAAATTATGGCAAGACCTGGGTTCAGCCATTAGGGATGTAGCCAATATATATGGCATGGCCTCTCCTTAAGGGGATGGTTCGAGGAAAGTTGTGATTTCTACTCCTCCTATAGGAGGTGAAGGGGTCATGGGTAGGGGATGGGGCATCCCTATTGTGTAACCTAAGGTCGACGAATCATTAGCTTTCAGGATCAAAATGAGATGATAAAATGGGGGTGGGGATGGAGGAGAGTCCACTACCAAAATGGTCCCAAGTAGGACAAAGTGGAAACCAAAGGCATTCGTTGGCACCCGAGATGCTAAGGATCCAAAACTTTTGGGATATGGAGGTCATAAAATTAAAACCAGATTTAAGAAAATACTAAATTTCTCCCCTTTTCCTATGAAAATTGAATGCCACATAAATCCCGGCCCCCAGGGACGAATCCTAAGTAGCACCACTCCCTAATTTAGGACATCACCTAATGATCATATCTTAGTACAATCTACAAGGTCATGTCATCCTCTTTTTTTTTTTTTCACTTTTTTTTTTTACTCCCTTTTAATCGAGGGAGTAAAAAAAAAAAAAAAAAAAAAAGTTCTTAATATTAGTTTCTTAAAATTTTCTGAATCCATTTAAAATATCTTGTAATATTTTCATTTACTGTTCTGAAGAGACTGGATTGGAGAAGGCAACGATTGAGGGAGGCGCGGAGCAGACAAGTGAAGATGATCATGAGGTGAAGTACGAGGCTGAGTTCGAAGTTCCAGAGGATTTTGGGCAGATCGGTGCCATTCTAGTAGAGAATCAAGAGCATGCGGAGATGTTTTTTAAGGACATAGTACTAAAGGGCTTCCCTAAGGCTTCGGATGTTATCAACGTGACTTGTGAATCATGGGTTCATTCCAAGAATGATAATCCTGAGAAGAGGATTTTCTTCACTAATAAGGTCAGATACCACCATCTTTCTCAGTACATAAACACAAAGGCACATGCATTATTTACACATTAAATTTGCTACATTTTTTTCATCAATGACTCATTTTGTGTTTATGTGGAGCAGTCGTCATACTTGCCGTCACAAACACCAAGTGGGCTTGAGAAGCTTAGAAAGAAAGAGCTGGCAAATTTGCAAGGCAACGGTCAAGGAGAGCGCAAGAGTTTTGAGAGGATCTATGATTATGACACGTACAATGATATTGGAGATCCTGATAGCAGCGCAGAACTAGCACGACCTGTACTTGGCGGCAACCAGCATCCATATCCGAGACGTTGCAGAACTGGTCGCCCAAAATCTAAGAAAGGTACGGATTTGGCTCCCAATAATGGGCAAGATAAGTCCATGAATACCTAACACACTCTAAAATCTTTACAAGTCAACGTCTAAACGAATCAATCAACTTAATTCTTGATAGGTTAAAATCTTGACATGTTAACATTAGCGTAATCAAATGGGTTTTATGATGCATCAGTTCGACCAAATTCTTTGAAAAGTCCATAAGTAACTAATACACTCTAAAATCTTGACTTCTCAACATGCATCTAAAGGAATCAATCAAATTCTTTGACATTTTAAAATTTGACATATGAACATTTTAATAGATTCGCGTAATCAAATGGGTTTTATGATATATAGTTTAGATCAAAGTCTTTAAATTAATTGTGTAAGCATGAGCGAAGAAGAATGAATTAAATTAAAGTGGAACATAGATAATTTTCCTTCATTCCTTTTGGAGTACTACTATATATTACTAGTATATCCTACAGAATTTTTCTTAGTAAATAGAATTGTAGAAAATTCGTGGTTGGAACAATACCAATTAATGACCTACCTGATTTATTTTAAAAACTTTTTATTTTTTGCACATGCTAACAATTTTATTTTATTTTATTTTAGAAACCATGTGATCTCCAATATGTCTGTAAACAATCCTAACTGGGTCTAGCTAAGCTGAATAGTAGGCTGTTGAAGGTTTGACTTAATAATGTGAAGAATTCAAAAATAAGTTTGATCTTGACTTGTTTATTATCGAATGTCGCTTGAATGAGCTTTTACGCAAATATTCAAAAATAAATTAATGAGCCAAGCCATCACCGAATTATGTCTTTCACAGCAAAATCATATTTTCTTCCCCCCCCCCCCCCCCCCCCACCCCGCCCCAAAAAAAAAAAGGTTCAAACTTATTCATTCATCCAAATATCTTGAACCCCAATACACTTTGTTTGGAGCCCCCATGATATTTTTTTCAGATGTGTAAACTCATGCAGTTCAATCATTTTGACCATATGCTAAAAAAAAAAACCATCAATGCAGATCCATTATCGGAGACAAGGCGTAGCAGCGTGTATGTGCCAAGAGATGAAGCATTTGCGGACGTGAAGGAGGTAACATTCGCGTTCAAGACAGTATACTCAGTATTGCACGCCTTGCTGCCGGCGCTGGAGGCAGCAATAGTGGACAGCAAACGATTTCCATACTTCACGGCCATTGACAATCTGTACAATGAAGGGGTTCGCTTGCCTCCCCTTAATTCTCAAAAGGGTTTATGGGAAACTCTCCTGCCTAGGCTTGTGAAGGTTGCTGATGATGCCAAGGAAGATGTGGAAGATGTCTTGTCCTTTGAGACACCAGAAATGGTTGACAGTAAGAAGCAAACCTCTCAAACTTCTCTCCCAGACTCCCTCTCTGTTTCTCATGTTTATTTATTTATATTTGCAGAGGACAAGTTTGCATGGTTTAGGGATGAGGAATTCGCTCGTCAAACTCTTGCTGGTATCAACCCATATGCCATTCAATTGGTCACGGTATGCTACGCAATAACGCAAACACTTCCTACTTCCTTGACAAGCAAGAGCAATTTTTTCTAGCGTAATAAAAAGTTTTGGTGTGAAGATGTAATTAGAGTACCATAAGATACATGAGACACAACTTAAGAGACTGAAAAAATGTTCACGTGACCTATTATGGTGAAAAGTCAATTACAATCATAATACGTAAAGTCAGAGTGTAAGAGAAATAAATAAGAAATACATCCATGTGATACAAGATAGATGGATGAGATATACCCAAAAAAAAAAAATGAAACTTTTTTTTCTCTTTTAATTGGTCGAAACAGAAACATACTCAATTCTAAAAAATTGCATAATTTCATGCAGGAATGGCCATTGAAGAGTAAACTCGACCCTAAGATCTATGGTGCACCGGAATCAGCAATAACGATAGATATAATTGAGCAAGAGCTTGAAGGCTTCAAGACTGTTGATGAGGTACTATATACATGTACATTCATATGATCAGTCTTTTTATTTTTATTTTTATTTTTTTGGGGTGGTAAATGATATAATCAAATGCTCAACCCATAAAGAAAAAAAGGGAATATAATAAAGTTGTCTAATTTGGGCACATGCAGGCATTGAAACATAAGAAACTGTTCGTCCTAGATTACCATGATCTCTTGTTACCATATGTGAGCAAAGTAAGAAAGCTGGAAGGGACCACATTGTACGGATCACGGACCTTGTTCTTCCTTACTCCTGAGAACACCTTGAAGGCTCTAGCCATTGAACTGACGCGGCCACCAATAGATGGCAAGCCACAGTGGAAGCAAGTGTTCACGCCCAGTCGAGATGCCACAGCTTCCTGGCTTTGGAAGCTTGCTAAAGTTCATGTCCTTGCTCATGACTCTGGTTACCATCAGCTTGTTAGTCACTGGTACGTACCATTTTCCTGTCACATATAATAATTATTTAAAATTTCATGCCCAAATAAAAAAAAATAAAAAAAATTTAAATGAGGATTGGGATCGAGCAACAGAGTTCTAATTTTATCATCTTAATTAATTCTGTCAAATTTGTAAATGATGTATTCTTCTTCAAATTTTTTCAGGTTAAGAACTCATTGCTGCACAGAACCTTATATAATTGCGACTAATCGGCAACTCAGCGCAATGCACCCAATCTATAGACTGTTACTCCCTCACTTTCGGTACACAATGGAGATCAATGCTCTTGCTCGAGAAGCTCTCATCAATGCAGGCGGGATCATTGAAAGCTCATTTTCACCCGGAAAGTATTCTATGGAGCTTAGCTCCGTGGCCTATGATCAGCAGTGGCGGTTTGACACTCAGGCACTACCTTCAGACCTAATTGCCAGAGGAATGGCTGTTGAGGATCCAAATGCTCCACACGGCTTAAAGCTAACAATTGAAGACTACCCTTTTGCCAACGACGGTCTCCTCCTCTGGGATACCATGAAAGAATGGGTCACTAACTATGTCAACCACTATTACCCAGATGCGAAGCTAATAGAGTCTGATCAAGAGCTCCAACAATGGTGGACAGAGATTCGAACCAAAGGCCATGGTGACAAAAAGGATGAACCCTGGTGGCCTGTCCTCAAAACTCCTCAAGACCTCATTGGAATTGTAACCACAATTGCATGGGTAGCCTCCGGCCACCATGCGGCCGTCAACTTTGGACAATACGATTATGCAGGTTATTTCCCAAACCGGCCTACCATAGCGAGAACTAAAGTTCCAACCGAAGACCCAAATGAAGAACAATGGAATAAGTTCTTGGACAAACCTGAAGTTGCACTCTTGGAATGCTTTCCTTCACAAATTCAGGCTACAAAGGTTATGGCTATTTTGGATGTGTTGTCGAATCATTCTCCTGATGAGGAGTATCTTGGCAAGGAGATAGAACCGGCTTGGGGCGAAGATCCAATTATAAAGGCAGCATTTGAAGGATTCAACCAGAAATTGAAGGAGCTTGAAGGGATCATCGATGCCAAGAATGCAGACAAGAAGTTGAAGAACAGAAGTGGAGCTGGGGTTGTGCCATATAAGCTTTTGAAGCCATTTTCCCAATCTGGGGTGACAGGAATGGGAGTTCCATACAGCATCTCCATATAAAACTGCTTACAATGAAATTTGTTTACTTTAAACCCCCCCCCCCCCCCCCCCCCCCCTCTTTTTTTTTTTTTTTCTTTCTGGTTGTGATTTCAATGGTTTTTCTTGGTATTTAGATTGTTATTTTTTAGTTAATTAGTCACTTAGGGTGATAATAGAAGCAAACCCATTCAAGGCCGGACAACAAACCCATTCAATGATATTGATAGCTATGGCTCGGGGAAATTAAAGGCTGGTTTGAACTCAGACAAAAGCTAAACGTACATGCATGCGAAGCAGAGGATTTGGATTTGGTGCAGTTTTGCACTTTGATTGCACTGTGCAGTGGTTGTCGAATGAGCGACATGTTGCAAGGGGAAGACAGGAATGGTTGAGATTTGAGAGAAAAATTTGCTGGGTGAGTTGCGCGATTTTGCCTTCTCTCTTGTATATACTCCATTATAGTTCGTTTGTTAAGTTTCCAATTTAAAAACTTAAACTCATAAGTGGAGGAGCCAAACAGGTATATGAAATAATATCAAAAGTTTACTAATAATCAATAGGGGATGTGATATTTTTCCAACATAATTTGAATTCATTACTGTTACTTCAAGATACATTTAGGGCCTATATGGACTATATGTTTGGTTTTTTTTTCTTTTTTTTTCCCCCATGATGAAGATCTTAATATTAATTTTGTTCTACAAACCTGGTGAAAAAGAATGGTGTGAGCATTATTATGAGGATGACATTAGACCTATCAATTATGATGTCATTTCCTTCAGAGGCAAAAATATATGCTCTAAATACGTTTGGCCAGGTGTTTGAGATAGTATTACCATCAAAAGTACTCAAATTTGAGTTATGGGAGGTAGAAATGCCCTTGATTCGACCAAAGAAGCTGAATCCAAATTCGAAGGGATTAGCTTACCCTTTTTTTCTTTTTCTTTTTTTTTTTTATTTGACAATAGACACACCAATTGAAGTCGAACCCACAATAATTTGTCATATGGGGCTAACCAACATAATAGTTGGTCATTAAAACTCACCTAAACAAGAGGATGCGTACTCTACGTATTAGATATATGGTCTTTGTACGTCCACGTGTTGCATAGCTTGGTCGACGCTTTTTTGATAATCTATATTTTGTAATATATTCTTATATGGGTAGTACTATAGGTAACAACTAAATACAATAATAAAAGACAGCAATTAACGTGGCATTCTCTAATAGATAGCCGTTAAGACTCTCCTGATTATCATAATATACCAATTTAGCATGTCACATCAGTTGCTGCTATTAATTGCTGTAATTGATTGTTGTATGTAGTATTTCCCTTCTTATATTTATGTAAGTGAGCTAGACACCATCGAGGATGCTAGTCAAGTAGTTAAGGGGTAGTCAAGTAGTTAAGGTTGAATCTTGAGAACGTGACATACGCAATTTTTTATTTTTTTATTATTATTATTTTTTATTTTGTGTCAAACGTTAGAAACTCATACACCCACACACACACCCGGGGAATCGAACCCTCGACTTCCCCCAGACCCCCACACCCAAATGGTTGGAAAATGCCATCAGAGATTTTGAGATCAAGTCATGACACAATGGTTCAAGGGAGTGCTTGCTGTTTCTTTTTTGATAGGCCCATCTAAGATTCTATTATCATTGATTCCTCTGTGGGTAAGAGGCTATATTGTCACACCTAAATTACTCTTTTACTATACTTTTTTTCACCTAACCCACAAAAATAAATAATAATAATAATAAATATCTAGGCAAGCGTTGAACAGCCCAATTTCAAAACCACGCCCAGCTTGTATTTGTTGGTATTATTGGATTTTTGCTACCAAAAAAAAAACAAAGAAAAAAAAGAAGCCTAAAGCCTGCTTAAATGTATTTAAAATATATTTACTTTATGATATGTGGCGAAAAAGCCTACCTTGGGGAGACTAAATTAGGCTCTATGCAATATATGAAAAACATGCTATATAGTGTAGCGACCCTCATTTAATTAAACAATTAAATGAATGAAAAACATGATATCACAACCGACACCTCGTGTTTTTACTTTTTAGATTTCATCGAGGTCCGTACGGATAGGATTTTCTTTAGTCAAATTATGATTCCATGAATACGGATTCGATTTGGTGTTGGTAATTTTTATTGTATGGTGCAGTAAATATATGATTGATAACATGTGGATAAGGAGAAGAAATAGAAGGTTATTGGGCATTGGATATTAAATACATCTCTCGAATTTTAGCTCAACCTCTATTTCTCCTTTTTGCCATGTGTCATTGATCCTACGTTTACTGCATGCACTATGCAATAATTGCACCAAATCCAAATCCAATGGGTACTACCATATATTGAATTAGAACATGAATGCACGTGATTTATACTGTACAAAGTGTGAAAATTTTACATAGACTAAGATTCTAGAGTTCTACTATCATTGATTTTTCAGTGGTTTGGGGCTACTATGGTCACACCAAAATTACTTTTTCACTATACTGTTTTTTTAACCTAATCAGGGATGATGCACTAATTAAGGTGTATCCATGCGCATGTGCAACCATTCAAAATAATATATTTTTTAAAAAATTTGTATAAGTAATTTTATTTAAATTTACTTAAGTGCTTTAGTCCTCATTAAGAAAAAATGGTTAATTTTGATTAAATTTGGCTAAAGGCCACATTTAATTAATTTTGATTAAATTTGCATATGTACACCATTTTTATAGATTTTATAAAGTTAAGGTTTAATTTGTGAATAAGTTCTTATGTACAACTATTGAGAGGAATCTTGTTCCACATCAGGTAGAGGGTATGTGTTAGGGGTGGTATATAAGTAAAATTCTGCATCTCTAAAAGTTGCCTAGGTTTTTAGAGTATGACGTGCTTGTTAATCTTATATCTTATTTCATCACTTTTATTTAATCATGCCAATATATGGTCCTGTGAC
The DNA here is from genome assembly GCA_039720395.1 of Liquidambar formosana. Classification (NCBI taxonomy): domain Eukaryota; kingdom Viridiplantae; phylum Streptophyta; class Magnoliopsida; order Saxifragales; family Altingiaceae; genus Liquidambar; species Liquidambar formosana. The sequence goes on from CM077831.1 coordinate 33,553,416, forward strand.
TTTCCCCTTTTTCCCATCTTGTTGAAATAGTGTTTCACATAGGATAGATGGAGATGAGGGTGTTAGGAGTAGAATATTAGGTTTCGCATTTCTAAAAGTTAACTAGGCATTTTTAAAGTATGGCATGCCAGTCGTTTTCTATTCTTTTAGCACTTCTATTCAGTCATGCCACTGTGTAGTCCTACCTTTCTCTCTTTTTTATCTAACTCTAATAAATAAATAAAAATTAAAAAATACAACCATTGAGAAATTTTTTTTGTTTTTAAATTTCTTTTGAATCCACCCTTGTATCTAACCGCAAATGTAATTTTAAAAAATAAAAAGAAGAAGAAGAAGAAGAAGAAGATCTAGGCAAGCCTCGAACGAGCCCAATTTCAAAACCACGCCCAGCTTGTATAAGTTGGTGTTATTGGATAATTGCTACCAAAAAAACAAAAAATGCCAAAACCCTGCTTAAATGTATTCCTGAATATTTTTGCTTTACGAAATGGGTACAAAGCCTACCTAGGGGAGACCAAATTTAGTCTCTACAGGCTTTCTGTAATGGGTAATGCTATTTTATCCCATACTTTGTCTTACTATGTGCATTTGGAATGATTTCAAAATTTTTTTAGGGTTTAATGATATAAATGGGTCTTACAACTTTATCCTCCCAAATACACATAATAGGACAAAGTATAGGATAAAATAACATTGTCCTTCTAGCTACAATATATGAAAAACATGCATGTACTATATCAACTCTCATTTAAATAAATGAATGAATGAAAAACATGAAATCACCACCACCTCGAGTTTTTAGATTTCATAGGTCCGTACGGATAGGTTTTTCTTTAGTCATACTATGATTCCATGAATGCTACCATTGAACTAGAACATTAATGCACGTGATATATACTGTACAAGTGTGGTTATTTTAGGTCATTTTATTTTTTTGGGTCGACAATAGCGTGGCGATAGGTTTAACTCTTACAACCTTGCACGTAACTGATAACGCAATGGCATGCACGATTTGTTTAAGATCGAAAAACCCTAATGTGTAAATTTGTAGCCTCATGCCCTAATAACGGAGCTATGTAAGAAAAAAAAGAAAGGGAAAAAGCCTACACCCTGCTTAAATGTATTTTAAAATATTTTTACTTTATGATACTCCCTCTGTTCCTATTTAATTGGTCTACTTTCTATTTTAGAATATTCTAAAATAACTGTCACATTCAAAAAGTCAATGATTCTGTTTGTTTGATTTCCTAAATTATTCTTAAAAATATCTATTCTCTTTTTTCCAATGTTTTATATACATGAAGGTAAAATTAAAATTTTAAAACATAAGTATTTATTTGAAAGTATTTAATAGAATTACATAAAAACACATGTTTTTTTAAAATGAGGCCGTCAAATAGAAACGGAAAAGTACGTGGGGGGAAAAAGCCTACCTGAGGGAGACTAAATTTAGTCTCTGCAAGCTTTCTCCAGTATATGAAAAACATGCACATAGTAGATTTCATAGGTCCGTAAGGATAGGCTTCTGCTTAGTCATTCTATGATTCCGTGAATACTACCATTGAATTGAATTAGAAGATTAATGCACGTGTGGTGTTTACTGTACAAAGTGTGAATATTTTATGTCATTTTTTTTGGCTCAATAATGACGTGGCGATAGGTTCAATTCTTACAACCGTGCACGTAACTGATAACACAATGGCATGCACAATTTGTTAAGATCGAAAAATCCTAATGCATAAATTTGTGGATAATGTTATCTTGCCCCATATTTTGTCTTATACTTTATCCTACTATAGAGAGGGGTAAAGTTGTAGGATCCATTGATATAATTAAATTTTTAAAAATTGAAAATCCTTCTAAATGCACATAGTAGAACAAAGTATGGATAAAATAGCATTACCCTAAATTTGTAATCTCGTGTCCTTAATAATGTAACTATGTACAAAAAGAAAAAATAAAAAATAAAAAAAAAAATGGCAAAAGCCTAAGCCCTGCTTAAATGTATTTTAAAATATTTTTACTTTATGATATGTGGGGGAAAAAGCTTACCTAGGGGAGACCAAATTCAGTCTCTGCAGGCTCTTTGCAATATATGAAAAACATGCTATGTACTATATCAATCATCATTTAAATAAACAAATGAATGAAAAACATGATATCACCACCGAGAAGAAAAACTTGTATGTGACTATGACGCGGTTGATATATGTGGTATTACAAGACAATGAAAGTCAAGTAAAAAAATATTGTCAGAATACCTTTTAGTCTCACAATCCTATTTTATTTAATTTTATTGGCTCATGATACTACTTGACAGTAGTCAAAATTACATGGAAGACTCACTCCCCCACCGGCACCTTGAGTTTTTAGATTTCATAGGTCCGTGCGGATAGGCTTTTCTTCAGAAATAATAGGATTCCATGAATACTAGCATTGAATTAGAACATCAATGCACGTGATGTACTATACTGTACAAAGTATGAATATTTTATGTCATTTTTTTTTTTTTTTTGTGTGTCAACAATGGCGTGGCGATATGTTCAATTCTTACAAATTGTTCATGGTCCAAAAAAATCAAATGACCCCTTCAGCATCATGGATTGTTCTTTTGAGAACTTGGGTAATCGGTTTCCAACAAGAGATCGCATGGTATGCGGATAGTCCCCTGTCGTCAATGGGTCCATAAAACTGCAATACACATGGTTGAATCAAAGTCTGTTCGAAAATTTGCATCATGTATAAATGGGTTATTGTCAAACCTCTAAAGCATACTCAGAATTCTTGAGGCAATAAGTTTGGACAGTCATGCTCACTTAATTATAACCATGTGGGCATGGGGTGTACTTATATATAATTAGTTATGAAATCTCAAGGGGCTCTCACCATCCAAACATGAAATTTACTAGCCGAGAGTAAATTTAGTCTTTACAATGAATATCATGCTATGAAAAAAATAAATAAATAAATTATGCTATGAAATTACCAACATCATATATATAAACATATGAATAAAACTTCCACAAAAAAAAGAAAAAAGAAAAAAGAAAGAAGCACATGAATAAAATAAAATATATAAAGAAATGATAGCACCACGAGTTTTTCTTTAATCATACTATGATAGTATTATTTAATAATTGGAAACACGCACATGACAAATGGTAAGTGAAAAATATTATATCTTTTATTTTTGGGGGTCAACAATAGTGTAGCCCACGATTAGATTCATACTCATAACCATGCACGTAACTCAAAGGCTTGCAATTTTTTTCTTTTTTCTTTTAGATAAACATGATCAATTTATAAATGTGAATCATGTGCAAAGCTCTACAGAAAATGCAATCATAAAGCAGTTTTTGGGTCTTTCTATTTCCAATTCTATTGCGTGGAATTGTAATTTTCCTAGAAAAATTTGGAGGAATAGCTTGTATTGAGATATTTTCAGACGGGCTCTTTCTAAATGTAACAAGCTTTAATTTTCTTTAATAGTAAATTTTCCATTTCAAAAAAAATAAAAAGAAAAAGAAATTGCTATTATAAGGGTCTATGTCTTGATGTTACAAAAGTAAACCACATGCATAACTTTCGCAATGACATACATGTTCATATATGAACATGCGAGCCATGGACATAGAGCACATAAGACCAATATATGGGACTCCCATGCATGCTGGGACAAATGTCACGTGTCTTCATGTCTAGAGGATCATCTTAATCGTACCTAACCTCTAATGCACAATTCAAAGACGTCATTGTCTACGCATTTAAAATTATTTTCCATATTAGCTCATTTAATTTGATCTTTTCGTGGAGCTTTCGCCCTCATCCAAATTTGATTGATAAGCCAGTTAGAAGATACGCTTTACAAATTAATTCAAAAGTTTTGAGTGAGTTTTACCCTACCTAAGGACCAATTAAACTTGCTGTGCGTGTAGTGTACGTTGTGGAAACCTGATTAGGCCATTCAGCAGCCATTAACCTCTGATCTAGACATGCATTTGGGCTTACTCCCATTCCAAACGTGGGTTTTTATAAAGGAGAATAGTAGGGGAATAAAGGGATAAAACCCACCATTCAGCAGCATGCGTGCAGTACCTTTTCATCTACCATTCTCCGCTTAATTTCCTTCCAAACTAGTAAGGTTCAGAAGAAATGACAATGTCTTTTCCCAATCCAACACCATTCAAGTGTGGCTGCGCCACGTCAACCAAGTATGAACACTTTATTTTTTAAATAAAATTTTTAATTGGCTAACCCGACTACCCCGGGGATGAATTTGGTCTTTGTAGCATTGCTCGTATAAATCCACCTAAAGTATCAACAAGTGACTAATAAATCTGACCATGCCATCGACAATACGGATAGAGCCCACCACACTATATATATATATATATATATATAGATATAATATTTTTATTTTCCCCTGCCCATGAGTATTTAACAGGAAAAACGTTAAAGAGCCCATTTTAGAGGTCCATTTGTACCCTGGTCTACTTTTCTAAAATACCCCAAAGGGACCAGAACCGGAGGAAAAAGTTGTTTTGTTTATAGGATTGTAATATTCCCCTAGCCATTTTTGTTTATAGAGAAATTATCTCCAGTTTGGGGTTGTAAATGAGCTAAATGATAAAATTAGTTATTTAAATTTTTATTTTGTTTATTGAACTGTAAAGTACCCTACTAACTCAAGTTTTGATTGATTAATTAATGAGCTTAGAAATAAAATTTAAACTTATTTATCTTTCAAGTCTTTTATCTAATCAACCTCAAGTTTAAATTCTACTCGTCTAGCTTACAACAACCCTCATTTAGGAAGGGATAGCATATGACTATATTCAAAACAAAACTTTTACCAGTTCAAATAACAATTAAGGTAAAGCAGGGTTAGGAATAACAAATTTCTTTATGAGAAATAGATCCATCATTTTACAAGTTGCTTATTAAAGATGGTTCTTGCAAAGGGTCAGACTAAATAATGACGTATACAATACTAGAATTGTCGATATAGATGCTATATGGTTGGTTCTCATCCTTCAAAGACTACGAGTATAATAGAGCATCCGTGGACTAAAGGATCACCCTAACCAGAATAACAGAATTTGTAATTGCAATACTCGACTAAACTAAAACGATATGTATTCAATACGGGCTTGTGGGGCCCGGCCAATACTCGCCTAAACTAAAACGATATGCATTCAATATGGGCGTGTGGGGCCCCGGCCATCACTTTTTTCATTATTGTATTAATGGGTCGGACGTCAACTAACAAGAGAGTGGCGTTTTCTGAAGGCCCGGACTTGGTCAGCCCAAGTCCGCCTTGGTGTTGACCTCTTCGAGCTGTCTCTCTCCCTCTTTTTTTTTTTTTTTTTTTTTTTTTTTGTTTTTAATTTTTTTTTTTACACACATATGACATAATGAATACATACACATAATACCCAAATGAAAAAACTCACATAAATGACACAACCCAAAATTGGACCTAATAGCCGATAAAGTTAAATAATTCTCAACCTCCAATATTTGCTAACCAAGATTGGTTACAAAACCACACCCGACTGAAAATATATTTTAAAATATTTTTGTTCTAAGGTTTGGGGATAAAGCCTAGGAGAGTCCAAAACCCTTTTTTTTTTCTTTCTTATAAAATAAAAAATAGAAATTAGAGGAAGAAAATGAAAAATGTGACACCACGATTTTGTAAATTTGGTCCAAGTCCGGCCTAATAGGCTTTTCTTTAAGACTTTAATCATACCATGGTACTAAGATATACACTATTATATTTAACTAGAACCATGCTCATAATTTATACTAAGTGAAATATTATATGTTATTCTTTGGGTCAACAATGGCGTGGCGATAAGATTCATGCTCATAAACATGCACGTAACGCAATGGCGTGCAAGATTTGTTTAACTACAACATGCTTTTTGAATACAAGTCAGCTGCAAACCTCAAATGAAAATAATGTTATAACAGAGATATGAATATGGGCACATGTGATCAACATAAGGTGATGCGTGTCCTCGTATCCGTTATTGATAGAGCTAATGTGACACGGCATGAAACCTATGCTACTTTCCTTTTTTGTTATTTCTTGTTTAACAAGAATTAGGTTTACTAATTTGGATTTCCTTTTCTAAATTATTTTTCCTTTTTTTTTCTTTATTTGTTTCCTTTGGTTAAATATTTCCCATTTCATAACTATTTCCTATTTCATGTGTTAAGTTCTCTATAAATTAAGACCCTAAGTACCCCATGGCAAAGATATATAGAGGGTCTCTAGTTTTTATTGCATCACGATTGTTCAAGTAAAATCATCAATCCGCCATACTAGTTCGATTGATCTCATCATCGTGTTTTGAAAGTGGAAATTAAAGGGTCAATTGGGAAATACGCGCTACAAATTCAAGAGAAAAGTATTGAGTAAAATTTCGTCTGTCATGGGCATGGAGACAAGTATAAGGGAATAGTACATACGGGAGAAAGAGACACATGCAAAACTTGCTGGGCGACGTGGGAGTTTGAATACCATTCAGCAGTATCAGTGCATCACCCTTTGATCAACTGAGTTTTATTCCCTTTGATCTTTCCAAACGCGAGTTTGATTTCCTCAGTCTAGGAGATAGGTATAAAAGGAGAATAGTAAGGGAATTGAAAAGACAAAACCACCATTCAGCAACACTGTGTCTTTTATCTACCATTCTTTGCTCGATCACTTTCATTCCAAAGTTGTGAGGGTGTCCTCTTGGCTAGCAGCAGCAGCCTTTAGGGAATTATTTTTTTCGCCGTTGAGAATTCAATTTTACGCGCAATCATCGACGACTTACAATAGAGAGAAGATGAATAATATGGCCTTTCTATAACTCTTGCTACTTCTCTATAAATAGAGGGACATAGAGCCTAATCTCCACTACTCTTATCTAGCCTAGAGCTAAACAATCTTGTAGACATTCAAATTTCCCCTACTACCTATATTCCAAAAATAATGTTGAAGTCTCAATTACACCAATCAACCTCTGCCAAAACCCTAATTCCACTGCACAAGCCATTCATCACCAACAATAATTCCTTACCAATTTGGACAAGACCGGTGTTCCATCATAAACACAAGAAAGTTGGTGCCAGTATTCGTCGTAATGCCAACAACATCAAAGCAGTAGCTAAAACAACAGAGAAGTCCGTTAGGGTTAAAGCGGTAATTACAATACGAAAAACAATTAGTGGGTTCTTCTCAAACTTTGGTTTTGGGGAAGTAATAGATAATCTACGGGACTTGCTTGGTAGTACGCTTCTGTTAGAGCTTGTCAGTGCTGAGTTTGATCCCAGTAAGTAATCCTATTATGCGATTATGGTTATCATTTTTTTTCCTATTCTTTTTATTCATTTATTAATTTTTAAATTATCTATGTGTTTTTTTCCCTTTTATTTTGAATTGATCTATTTATTTGCTCGTTTATATACATTTATTGTATACAAATGCTTGAAATTTAATTTAATAAAATTATGGCAAGACCTGGGTTTAGCCATTAGGGATGTAGCCAATATATTTGTCATGGCCTCTCCTTAAGGGGATGGTTCGAGGAAAGTTGTGATTTCTACTCCTCCTATAGGAGGTGAAGGGGTCATATGGGAAGGGGATGGGGCACCCCTATTGTGTATCCTAAGGTCGACGGCTCATTAGGTTTCAGGATCAAAATGAGATAATAAAATGGGGGTGGGGATGGAGGAGAGTCCACTACCAAAATGGTCCCAAGTAGGGCAATAATTTTTTTTTGGTTTTTGTGTTTGCGGGGGAAGTGGTCCCAAGTAGGACAAAGTGGAAACCAAAGGCATTCGTTGGCACCCGAGATGCTAAGGATCCAAAACTTTTGGGATATAGAGGTCATAAAATTAAAACCAGATTTAAGAAAATACTAAATTTCTCCCCTTTTCCTATGAAAATTGAATGCCACATACATCCCGGCCCCCACGGAAGAATCCTAAGTAGCACCACTCCCTAATTTAGGACATCACCTAAAGATCACATTATCTTAGTGCAATCTACAAGGTCATGTCATCCTCTTTCTTTCTTTCTTTCTTTCTTTTTTTTTTTTTTTTCACACTTTTTTTTTTTACTCCCTTTTAATCGAGGGAGTAAAAAAAAATTAAAAATAGTTTCTTAATATTAGTTTCTTAAAATTATCTGAATCCATTTAAAATATCTTGTAATATTTTCATTTACTGTTCTGAAGAGACTGGATTGGAGAAGGCAACAATTGAGGGAGGCGCGGAGCAGACAAGTGAAGATGATCATGAGGTGAAGTACGAGGCTGAGTTCGAAGTTCCAGAGGATTTTGGGCAAATCGGTGCCATTCTAGTTGAGAATCAAGAGCATGCGGAGATGTTTTTTAAGGACATAGTCCTAAAGGGCTTCCCTAAGGCTTCGGATGTTATCAACGTGACTTGTGAATCATGGGTTCATTCCAAGAAAGATAATCCTGAGAAGAGGATTTTCTTCACCAATAAGGTCAGATACCACCATCTTTTTCAGTACATAAACACAAAGGCACATACAATTTACACATCAAATTTGCTGCATTTTTTTCATCAATGACTCATTTTGTGTTTATGTGGAGCAGTCATACTTGCCGTCACAAACACCAAGTGGGCTTGAGAAGCTTAGAAAGAAAGAGCTGGCAAATCTGCGTGGCAACGGTCAAGGAGAGCGCAAGAGTTTTGAGAGGATCTATGATTATGACACGTACAATGATATTGGAGATCCTGATAGCAGCGCAGAACTAGCACGACCTGTACTTGGCGGCAACCAGCATCCATATCCGAGACGTTGCAGAACTGGTCGCCCAAAATCTAAGAAAGGTATCGATTTGGCTCCCAATAATGGGCAAGATAAGTCCATGAATACCTAACACACTCTAAAATCTTTACAAGTCAACGTCTAAAAGAATCAATCAACTTAATTCTTGACATGTTAACATTAGCGTAATCAAATGGGTTTTATGATGCATCATTTCGATCAAATTCATTGAAAAGTCCATAAGTACCTAATACACTCCAAAATCTTGACTTCTCAACATGCATCTAAAGGAATCAATCAATCAAATTCTTTGACGTACATTTTAAAATTTGACATATGAACATTTTAATAGATTAGCGTAATCAAATGGGTTTTATGATATATAGTTTAGATCAACGTCTTTGAATTAATTGTGTAAGCATGAGCGAGGAAGACGAATTAAATTAAAGTGTAACATAGATAATTTTCCTTCATTCGTTTTGGAGTACTACTATATATTACTAGTATATCCTACAAAATTTTTCTTAGTAAATAGAATTGTAGAAAATTTGTGGTTGGAACGATACCAATTAATGACCTACCTGATTTATTTTAAAAACTTTTTATTTTTTGCGCATGCTAACAATTTTATTTTATTTTATTTTAGAAACCATGCGATCTCCAATATGTCTGTAAACGATCCTAATTGTGTCTAGCTTAGCTGAATAGTAGGCTGCTGAAGGTTTGACTTAATAATTTGAAGAATTTCAAAAATAAGTTTGATCTTGACTTGTTTATTATACAATGTCGCTTGAATGACCTTTTATGCAAATATTCAAAAATAATTAATGAGCCAAGCCATCACCGAATTATGTCTCTACTCCAAAATTTCATAGCAAAATCTTATTTTCTTCCCCCCCCCCCCCCCCCCCCCCCCCCCCCAAAAAAAAAAATGTTCAAACTTATTCATTCGTCCAAATATCTTGAACCCAATACATTTTGTTTGGAGCCCCCATGATAATTTTTCAGATGTGTAAACTCATGCAGTTCAATCATTTTGACCATATGCTAAAAAAAAATACCATCAATGTAGATCCATTATCGGAGACAAGGAGTAGCAGCGTGTATGTGCCAAGGGATGAAGCATTTGCGGACGTGAAGGAGGTAACATTCGCGTTCAAGACAGTATACTCAGTATTGCACGCCTTGCTGCCGGCGCTGGAGGCAGCAATAGTGGACAGCAAACGATTTCCATACTTCACGGCCATTGACAATCTGTACAATGAAGGGGTTCGCTTGCCTCCCCTTAATTCTCAAAAGGGTTTATGGGAAACTCTCCTGCCTAGGCTTGTGAAGGTTGCTGATGATGCCAAGGAAGATGTGGAAGATGTCTTGTCCTTTGAGACCCCTGAAATGGTTGACAGTAAGGAGCAAACCTCTCAAACTTCCCTCCCAGTCTCCCTCTCTGTTTCTCATGTTTCTTTATTTATATTTGCAGAGGACAAGTTTGCATGGTTTAGGGATGAGGAGTTCGCTCGTCAAACTCTTGCTGGTATCAACCCATATGCCATTCAATTGGTCACGGTATGCTACGCAATAACGCAAGCACTTCCTACTTCCTTGACAAGCAAGAGCAATTTTTTCTAGCGTAATAAAAAGTTTTGATGTGAAGATGTAATTAGAGTACCATAAGTCACATGAGGCACAACTTAAGAAATGAAAAAAATGTTTAACGTAGGGTACAAGAGAAATAAATAAGAAATACATCCATGTGATACAAGATAGATGGGTGAGATACACCTAAAAAAAAAAAAAAAAATTTTTTCTCTTTTAATTGGTCGAAACAAAAACATACTCAATTAAAAAATTACATAATTTCATGCAGGAATGGCCATTGAAGAGTAAACTCGACCCTAAGATCTATGGTGCACCGGAATCAGCAATAACGACAAATATGATTGAACGAGAGCTTGATGGCTTCAAGACTGTTGATGAGGTACTATACACATATACATTCATATGATCAGTCTTTTTATTTTTATTTTTTTGGGGTGGTAAATGATATAATCAAATGCTCGGCCGAGAAAGAAAAAAAGGGAATATAATAAAATTGTCTAATTTGGGCACATGCAGGCATTGAAACATAAGAAACTGTTCGTCCTAGATTACCATGATCTCTTGTTACCATATGTGAGCAAAGTAAGAAAGCTGGAAGGGACCACATTGTACGGATCACGGACCTTGTTCTTCCTTACCCCTGATAACACCTTGAAGGCTCTAGCCATTGAACTGACGCGGCCACCAATAGATGGCAAGCCACAGTGGAAGCAAGTGTTCACGCCCAGTCGAGATGCCACAGCTTCCTGGCTTTGGAAGCTTGCTAAAGTTCATGTCCTTGCTCATGACTCTGGTTACCATCAGCTTGTTAGTCACTGGTACGTACCATTTTCCTGTCACATAATAATTGTTCAAAATTTCATGCCCAAATTTTTATATAAAAAAAAAATTTTAAAATGAGGATTGGGAGCAACAGAGTTCTAATTTTATCATCTTAATTTATTCTGTCAAATTTGTAAATGATGTATTCTTCAAATTTTTTCAGGTTAAGAACTCATTGCTGCACAGAACCTTATATAATTGCGACTAATCGGCAACTCAGCGCAATGCACCCAATCTATAGACTGTTACTCCCTCACTTTCGGTACACAATGGAGATCAATGCTCTTGCTCGAGAAGCTCTCATCAATGCAGGCGGGATCATTGAAAGCTCATTCTCACCCGGAAAGTATTCTATGGAGCTTAGCTCTGTGGCCTATGATCAGCTGTGGCGGTTTGACACTCAGGCACTACCTGCAGACCTAATTGCCAGAGGAATGGCTGTTGAGGATCCAACTGCTCCACACGGCCTAAAGCTAACAATTGAAGACTACCCTTTTGCCAACGACGGTCTCCTCCTCTGGGATACCATGAAAGAATGGGTCACTAACTATGTCAACCACTATTACCCAGATGCGAAGCTAATAGAGTCTGATCAAGAGCTCCAACAATGGTGGACAGAGATTCGAACCAAAGGCCATGGTGACAAAAAGGATGAACACTGGTGGCCTGTCCTCAAAACCCCTCAAGACCTCATTGGAATTTTAACCACCATTACATGGGTAGCCTCCGGCCACCACGCGGCCGTCAACTTTGGACAATACGATTATGCAGGTTATTTCCCAAACCGGCCTACCATAGCTAGAACTAAAGTTCCAACCGAAGACCCTAATGAAGAACAATGGAATAAGTTCTTGGACAAACCTGAAGTTGCACTCTTGGAATGCTTTCCTTCACAAATTCAGGCTACAAAGGTTATGGCTATTTTGGATGTGTTGTCGAATCATTCTCCTGATGAGGAGTATCTTGGCAAGGAGATGGAACCGGCTTGGGGCGAAGATCCAATTATAAAGGCAGCATTTGAAGGATTCAACCAGAAATTGAAGGAGCTTGAAGGGATCATCGATGCTAAGAATGCAGACAAGAAGTTGAAGAACAGAAGTGGAGCTGGGGTTGTGCCATATAAGCTTTTGAAGCCATTTTCCAAATCTGGGGTGACAGGAATGGGAGTTCCATACAGCATCTCCATATAAAACTGCTTACAACAAACAATATTATAATTATAATTATAATTATTTATTTCTTTGGATGTGATTAAATAATACGGTTAGGGTAGTGATTTGAAATTCTTTATCATTCCAACTGTAGTAGCTTTTAATATGCTTGGCCTCTTGGCCGATTATTACTCTTTTCTTATAATGAAATTTGTTTACTTTAAACTTTCCCGGCCCCCCTACCTCCCCCCCCTTTCTTTTTTTTCTTCTTTCTGGTTGTGATTTCAATGGTTTTTCTTGGTATTTAGATTGTTATTTCTTAGTTAATTAGTCACTTACAGTGATAATGGAAGCAAACCCATTCAAGGCCGGACAACAAACCCATTCAATGATATTGATAGCTATGGCTCGAAGAAATTAAAGGCTGGTTTGAACTCGCACGAAAGCTAAACGTACATGCATGCCAAGCTGAGGATTTGGATTTGGTGCAGTTTTGCACTTTGATTGCACAGTGCAGTGGTTGTCGGATGAGCAACAGGTTGCAAGGGAAAGACAGGAATGGTTGGGATTTGAGAGAGAAATTTGCTGGGTGAGTTGCGCGATTTTGCCTTCTCCCTTGTATATACTCCATTACAGTTGTTTGTTAAGTTTCCAATTTAAAAACTTTAACTTATAAGTGGAGGACCCAAACAGGTATATGAAGTAATTAATATCAATAGTTTATAAATAATCAATATGAGATGTAATATTTTTCCAACATGGTTCGAATTCATTACTGTTACTTTGAGATACATTTATGGCTTGTATGGACTATAAGTTTGGTGGTTTTTTCTTTTTTTTCCGTGCCGAAGATCTTAATATTAATTTTGTTCTACAAACCTGGTGAAAAAGAATGGTGTGAGCATTATTATGAGTATGACATTAGACCTATCAATTATGATGTCATTTCCTTCGAAGGCGAAAATATATGTTCTAAATACGTTTGGCCAGGTGTTTGAGATAGTATTGCCATCAAAATTACTCAAATTTGAGTTATGGGAAGTAGAAATGCCCTTGATTCGACCAAAGAAGCTGAATCCAAATTCGAAGGGATTAGCTTACCCTTCTTTTTTTTTCTCTTTATTTTTTTTGCCTTTATTTTTTATTTTTTTCTTGACGGGAGACACACCAATTGAAGTCAAACCCACAATAATTTGTCATGTGGGGCTAACCAGCATAATGATTTGTCATTAAAACTCACCTAAACAAGAGGATACGTACTCCACGTATTGGATATACGGCCTGTGTACGTCCACGTGTTGCATAGCTCGGCCGGCGCTTTTTTTGATAGTCTATATTTAGTAATATATTCTTATATTTGCGTGAGTGAGCTACACGCCATCGAGGGTGGTAGTCATGTAGTTAAGGAGTAGTCAAATAGTGAAGGTTGAATCTTGAGCGTGATAGCGTGACATACGTATTCTTTAATAGCCAATTCATGCATTTAAGGTATTAGCCTTTGATGATATTGAGATCAGGTCATGACACAACCAATTTAAGGGAGCGCTTGTTCTTTCCTTTTGATAGGCTCATCTAGGATTCTATTATCATTGATACCTTTGAGGGTAAGAGGTCATATTGTCACACCTAAATTACTCTTTTACCATACATTTTTTTTACCTAACCCACAAAATAATAATAATAATAATAATAATAATAAATATCTAGGCAAGTGTTGAACAGCCCAATTTCAAAACCACGCCCAGCTTGTAATATTTGTTGGTATTGTTGGATTTTTGCTACCCAAAAAAAAAAAGAAAGAAGCCTAAAGCCTGCTTAAATGTATTTTAAAATATTTTTACTTTATGATATGTGGGGAAAAAGCCTACCTCGGGGAGACTAAATTAGGCTCTCTTTGCAATGGGGATGTGCAAAAAATCACCCAATCTGCCAAATCAAACCAATCCGCTTCATACCGCATTAACTTAGGTGGTTTGAGAGGTTAGGCAGTGCGGTTTGGGTGGATTGAGCAATAAAATTGACGATTTGGTTTAGTTGGTGGGTTAAACGTTGTCAAATCACCAATAAATCAAACCAACCCGCCTTTAACAACATATGCATAAAATTATAAAAATCAAATATAGAAATCTTCTTATAACAATTATTGATGTCCAAATGGATAACCTTAAGCCTTAGATTCTTATGTCCCCAAACGATGCACATCAACTTATTAAGATATGACATGATTTACATATCGAAGTCCCCATTTCAAAACACGGAATTGGGTTGTATATTAGTGTATTTTGCTATTTCTTCTTGCTACTTTGTTAGGTTGCTACTATTTTGGGTCTTCCAGCAAGATTCGAAGCTAATTTAACATTAATTATCTCCAATTTTATTTACATTAATTGGGTGTTTAGTCTCATAAAGTTATAATTTACTTCTTTGGTATTAAGATATTGTGAGAGTAGGTATCAAGCTTTACATAACCAACTAAAATGCTTAAATTTTCTGAATTTATTTACAACTAATCAATTAAGGCACAATATATATTAGAAAATGCCCAATTAAAAATAGCATGATATAAACTGCTAAACCCGTCTAAACTGTTGGTAACAAACTACCTAAAAAATCAATCAACCCACCGGTTTTTAATACATACGGTTTAGCGGCGGGTTGTAAATTTTGTAACCCTGCCATTGATCGATTGGTTGATATTTTATCCTTAAACAGTTCGAAACCGACCCCCACATCTCTAGTATGCAATATATGGAAAAACATGCTATGTACTGTATCAACCCTCATTTAATTAAACAATTAAATGAATGAAAAACGTGATATCACAACCGACGCCTCGAATTTTTAGATTTCATCGAGGTCCGTACGTACGGATAGGCTTTTCATGGGTCAAATTATGATTCCAAAGTGTGAAAATTTCACATAGACGAAAGGTTCTACTATCATTGATTTTTCGGTAGTATGAGGCTACTATAGTCACACTCAAATTACTTTTTCATACTACTTTTTTTTTTTTTTTTTTAAACCTAATCAAGGGGCGATGCACTAATTAAGGTAATTAGTGCCTCCGTGCGCATGTGCAATCATTATAAATTTAGATAAGTAATTTTATTTAAACTTATAAGTACTTTAGTCCCCATTAAGAAAAAATGGTTGATTTTGATTAAATTTGGCCAATGTTTGAGTAATTTTGATTCACAGAGGGTATTAAGGGTAGTATATAAGTAAAATTCTGTAACTCTAAAAATTGCCTAAGTTTTTGGAGTATGACGTGCTTGTCAGTCTTATATCCTATTTCATCACTATCATGTAATCATGCCAATATATGGTCTAGTGACTTTCCCCTTTTCCCATCTTGTTGAAATATTGCCTCACATAGGATAGATGGAGATGAGGGTGTTAGGAGTAGAATATAATATTTTGCATTTCTAAAAGTTATCTAGGCATTTTTAAAGTATGGCATGCTAGTCGTTTTATATTCTTTCATTACTTGTATTCAATTATGCCGATGTGTGGTTCTACTTTCCTCTCTTTCTTATTTAACTCTAAGCAAAAAAAATTAAAAAAATACAACCATTGAGAAATTTTTTTGAATCCACCCTTGTATCTAGCCCCAAATATAATTTTAAAAAAAATATAAAAAGAAGAAGAAGAAGAAGAAGAAGATGAAGAACTAGCCCAGCTTCTATAAGTTGGTGTTATTGGATAATTGCTACCAAAAAAACAAAAAAAGGCCAACAACCTGCTTAAATGTATTTCTGAATATTTTTACTTTACGATATGGGTACAAAGGGGGAGACCAAATTTAGTCTCGGCAGGCTTTCTGCAATATCTGAAAAACATAGCATGTTGTGTATCAAACATCATTTAAATAGACAAATGAATGAAAAACATGATATCACCACTGACACCTCGAGTTTTTAGATTTCATTGGTCCGTACGGATAGGCTTTTCTTTAGTCATACTATGATTCCATGAATGCTACTAGGAATGCAACTTGGTCTGGATAGATCTGAGAATCGGATCGGATTATTCGACAATTGGATCATTATAAGCAATTTGGTCCGACTATGTCCAAACCAAACATTAATCAATCCGATTCTCGGATCACAATTTTAAGAACCAATGAATTCGGTTTGGTCTACGATTTAAGGAGTTTTAGAATTGGCTTGGACTGAATTCTTAAATTACGACAATATATATATATATATATATATATATATATATATATATATATATATATATATATGTTCCCATCAGCACTTATTGATATAAGTTATATCAACACCATGCATTAGGGATTGTACCCCTTGCATTGGTCCAATGTACCTCATATTCTACTAATGCATAAGGTACAACTCTCAATGCAGGCGTTAATATAAGTTATATCAGCATGTGCTTACCTAATCATTATCCTATATATATATATATATATATATATATATAGATAAATATATATGCTTATATTAATATATTATACTCCTTATATAAGTATTATTGTATTATTGAATAAATAATAATACTTATTTAATAAAGTTATTACCTTTTACAACAAAAAAAAGAAAAAAAAAAAAAAGCCCCGAGAACCAGGTCATTTTTGCTGGTCTAGTCCAATACAATTTCCGGTCAAATTTTTTAGTTTCCAAATTAATTCAGTTTGGTTGAAATATATCCCTGACCCCGATCAGCCCGGACCGAGTTGCAGCCCTAAATACTACCGTTGAACTAGAACATTGATGCACGTGATATATACTGTACAAAGTGTGGATATTTTATGTCTTTTTTTTTTTGGGTTAACAATAATGTGGCGATAGGTTCAATTCTTACAACCTTGCACGTAACTGATAACACAATTACATGCACAAGTTGTTTAAGATCGAAAACCCCTAATGCGTAAATTTGTAGCCTCGTGCCCTAATAACGGAGCTATGTAAAATAAATAAATAAATAAATAAAGAAGAAGAAGAAGAAGAATAAGAAGAAGAAGCCTAAACCCTATCTAAATGTATTTTAAAATATTTTTACTCTATGATACTCTCTCCATTCTTATTTAATTGGCCTATTTTTTATTTTAGAATGTTCGAAAATAATTATTACATTCAAAAAGTTGAAGATTCTGTTTGTTTGGTTTCCTACACTACTCTTAAAATTTTTTTTTTTTCTTTCTAATGTTTTGTATGTATGAAGATAAAATTAAAATTTTAAAACATAAATATTGATTTGATAGTATTTAATAAAATTACCTAAAAAACATGTTTTTTCAAATGGGCCACTCAGATAGAAACAAAGGGAGTACGTGGGGAAAAAGCCTACCAGGGGAGACTAAATTTAGTCTCTGCAGGCTTTCTGCAATATATGAAAACATGCACGCGCGGTATGCACAGTGTCAACCCTCATTTAAATAAACAAATGAGTGAAAAACATGATATCACCATCGACACCGGCCTCGAGTATTTAGATTTCATAGGTCCGTAAGGATAGGCTTCTCTTTAGTCATACTATGAGTCCGTGAATACTACCATTGAATTAGAAGATTGATTCACGTGTGATGTTTACTGTACAAAGTGTGAATATTTATGTCATTTTTTTGGCTCAACAATGGCGTGGCGATAGGTTCAATTCTTACAACATGCACGTAACTGATGACACAATGGCATGCACGTTTGGTTTAAGAAAAACCCTAATGCGTAAATTTTCAGCCTCGCGCCCTAGCTAATACGCAGTTTAAAGGTGTCATTATCTACGTATCTAAAATCATCTGCCATATTATCTCATTTTGATCTTTTCCAAAGAGATTTCCCCATCATCCTGATTTGATAGAACTTGACCAGAATCAGATCATCGTATGACTGTTTGACAGTTGAAAAGTCAGCTGGGAAAAACGCGGCAACAAATTCAAAAATTTTAAGAACAAGTATAAGGGGAACATAGTACGTACGAGGGAGGAAAATAAAGGCAATTTCTTGCCGTGCGCGTGTTGTAGGAGTCTGATCTCACGTTACCCTTAGATCTAAACATGCATCTGGGCCTAATTTCATTCCAGATGTGAGGTTGAGGAATTTTTTTTTTTTTGGAGTCTAGGAGATAAGTACAAAGGAGAATAATAGTAAGGAGATTGAATAGAAAGACAAAACTCAACTTACCATTCAGCAACATTATCCTTTTCATCTACCATTCTCTTGGTTTCCTTCAATTCAAACTGCTCGCCAAGAGGTTACTCTCTTGGCTAGCAGCCTTTCGCGAATTATTCGCCATTGATTACCTTAATCTTGGCGTGCGATGACTTATTATAAAGCATAAGAAAAACATGATCTTATACTCTTATTGAACTCTTCTTACTTCTCTATAAATAGAGGGACAGATAGCTTCGTTCTCCACAACTCTTATCTAGCTAGAAGCTAAGCAATCTAAGAACTCTTTTATAGCAACCATATCATTCTTTCAACAACCAAAAAACCCCCCTAAAAATCCCCTACTAGCTCCCCCCAAAAAATGTCCAAGTCAGTTAAAGTTAGAGCTGTTGTTACTGTGAAAAAAACAATTAGTGGGTTTTTTTCGAACTTCGGATTGAATGGTGGACTCGACAATATAAAAGAGTTGATTGGTAAAGCACTCTTGTTGGAGCTTGTTAGTGCTGAGCTTGATCCTAGTGAGTAACCCATTTACGAGAAGATGCTTAATAGATTTTTTTTTCTATCATTTTTATATTCATTCATTGCCGAAAGATTCTAAATTTTAATTTCTTTGGTTGATTTTGTCTATTTGTTTATTGTTTATTTTATAGAAAATGTTTTGACCTTCCAGTTTTGTAAAACCATGGCAAGATCTGGGCGTGTGGATGGGAGGTAGTCCACCACCAAAATGGTCCCAAGTGGGACAAATTAAAGTGAGATTAGAGGCTAAGTCATAAAATTAAGACATATTTAGAATGGTGCTGCATTCACTAGATTGATGAATTTACTTGATGATGCAGCATCAACTTTTAATTTTCAAAGTAAAAGAAAGTCACATCATACTTTTCTTCTTATAATCTTGCTATTGGCACATCAGCAATAAATAAAACGTGCAGAGAAAGTAGAAGCTAATATTGGAGAGCCTACAAGGACACCAAGTTTTTCATCTTTCTTTTTCTTTTCTTGTTCAAATTACAATTATTGTTATTTTTTTTTGTTTGAGTTGTACGAATCCATGTAAGATTATCTTTTTGTAATATTTTCATTTTGATGTGTTGAAGAGACGGGATTGGAGAAGGAAACAATTAAGGATTACGCGGACCAAAAAGATGAAGATGATAATGAGGTGAAGTACGAGTGTGATTTTGCAGTTCCTGAGGACTTTGGGGAGATCGGTGCAGTTCTAGTTGAGAATGAAGAGCACGAGGAATTGTTCCTCAAGGACATAGTCCTTCATGGCTTCCCCAATGGCCCAGATACTATTAATGTGACATGTGGTTCATGGGTTCACTCAAAGTACGATAATCCTGAGAAGAGAATTTTCTTCACCAACAAGGTTAGCCACCATCATTTCTCTAAGCTAGCACATACATACATACATTACTAGCTCATATAATTAATATACAATGTCTAAAGTCATCAGCTAGCTTGATCATATTTTTAATGATCTAAGAATTTTATAAAAACGGTGATCCCATGACATCTATAACACAAGCCAATAATAACAGAGTGAAAGTTAAAACATATTTGGTGATATTAGGTTTAGCTGCGACTTTCCTTCCTTTTCTTCGTTTTTGTGGTTTTTCAATTGTATTTTCATAAATACCGTCAGTGACTCATTTTGTTTTTATGTGGAGCAGTCATATTTGCCATCGCAAACACCAGCTGGGCTGAAGAAGTTGAGAAACAAAGAGCTACTGAATTTGCGAGGCAACGGCCAAGGAGAGCGCAAGAGTTATGAGAGGATCTATGATTTTGACACATATAATGATATTGGGAATCCTGACAGCAGTGATGAATTGGCACGACCTGTACTTGGTGGTAGTGAGCACCCATACCCGAGACGTTGTAGAACAGGACGCCCACGATCTGAAAAAGGTATGGATTTGGCTCCCAATGGACAAGCTAAATCCCATAAAAACCCTCTAAGATCTTGACATGTCAAAGTTTGAACATTTTAGGAGATTAGGCTAATCTTTGAATTGTTTAAGCATGAATTGCATATAAGATTAATAAAAAGGTTTTTTACGATACGAATAAATGCTATCAACGCAGATCCATTATCTGAGAAAAGGAGTAGCGCGTGTACGTGCCAAGGGATGAACAATTTGCCGATATAAAGGAGGTAAACTTCTCGTTCAAGACAGTATACTCAGTGTTGCATGCGTTGCTGCCCGCGCTGGAGACAGCAATAGTGGACAGCAACCTTGGATTTCCATACTTCACGGCCATAGACCAGCTGTACAATGAAGGGGTAAACTTGCCTCCCCTTTCAAGACAAGGGCTTTGGAGAACCCTCTTGCCTAGGCTTGTGAAGTCCGTCACAGATGCAGAAGAAGATGTCTTGCGCTTTGAGACCCCAAAACGACTGACAGTAAGAAGCAAACCTCTCAAATTTCTCTCTCTCTCTCTTCTCTCTCTCTCCCTCTTATGTGGCTTCTTGCATTTGCAGAGGACAAATTTTCATGGTTTAGGGATGAGGAATTCTCTCGTCAGACTCTAGCTGGTATTAATCCATATGCCATACAATTGGTCACGGTATGATAAACAAACTTTTCCTAAACATCACACGTGTATTTCTAACCTAGCTGGCTAGCTATTAGCCTAGAAAAAAACCTATGTCAGATCGAGAGGCGCATACATATTTGTCTTTTGTGCTACTTAATTGACTTTACTTCCTCTCCTAGCAAATAATAAAAAATAAAGAAAAAAAGAAAAAAAATTTCTTCTATTTTTGCGTCTATTTTAATTTCTCATAACTACCATTAGCTATCTGGGTACGGGATGTTTCATACAGCCCTTTAAAACCTAATATATCCATAATTTTTAATAAAATAAAATTAAAATTTAAAAAAAAAAAAAGAAAAGAAAAACCCTTCCATTTTTGTATCTACACACCCAAAAAAAAAATTTAAATTTAAAAGTTTTGATGTGCAATGCAATATAATCAAGAGTTTCACATGTTAATTCATAACGTCTCCATTATATGATGTAATGGTTTTTGTACGGTAGAAGACAAATAAATACGTACCATGTAGAAACAACACTTAATTAATGATAAAAAATGATTTTTTTTTAAAAAAATCCCCTACATTAGATGCTAAAAAATTGTACTCATGTAAAGTAATTTCCTACAGGAATGGCCATTGAAAAGCAAACTCGACTCTAAGATCTATGGTTCAGTAGAATCAGCAATTACGGCAGAAATAATCGAGCAACAGATCAAAGGCTTTATGACTATTGATGAGGTATTCAATGACCCCCTCTCTCCATCTCTCTCCCTCGATCTACACACACCCGTACATATATATAATTAAACTAAATTGTCTGATTTGGGCACATGCAGGCATTGAACCATAAGAAACTGTTCATGCTAGACTACCATGATCTCTTGTTACCATATGTGAGCAAAGTGAGAAAGCTCAAAGGGACCACATTGTACGGATCACGGACCCTGTTCTTCCTTACCCCTGATAACACCTTGAAGGTGCTAGCTATTGAACTGACCCGGCCACCGACAGATGGCAAGCCACAGTGGAAGCAAGTGTTCACGCCCAGTTCGGATGCCACAGCTTCATGGCTTTGGAAGCTTGCTAAAGCTCATGTCCTTGCTCATGACTCTGGTTACCATCAGCTTGTTAGCCACTGGTATGTACCATTTTTCATTTTCCCACATGATATCTGATTTTAACAGGGCCCCCCTGTTATGTTATACTAAATAAATACCCATATAATGCTTATAAAAAATAAATAAATACCCTATAATGGATTGGTATTTTTTTTATCCTATTCATGTCATTGAGTATCCAGTACAAGAGACTCTACATGCATTTTGAGGGGCTTTTGGCTCACTTTAATTAAAGCCAATTTGATGGGAAGCATCCAGTTCATCGGATTCGCTTGTTCTATTGGGGGTATTTGGGTCCATTAGTTTCTTACTCGCGTATTGATTTTCGGGAGTGCAGTCTAAATGTTTGGTGTAATGTCTATGTGACTACGTGTTGAGTTTTTTGGCTGAATGGTAGCTTGAGGACAGAACCTCTCGTGTTATTTTAGTAGGAGTGTAGGGTCTTCTCTTCTGGGTTTGGTCTGTCGGTGCGGGTTTTGGTTTGGTGTACTGTTTTTTCCTTTAAATTTAATAAATCTTTGCCCACCAAAATATATTCTATATATATATATATATATATATATATATATATATCTGTATATGGATGATGATCAGGTAAGCACGTGTTAATATAACTTATATCAAAACCTGCATTGAGAGTTGTACTTTGTGCATTAGTGAGATGTGAGGTGCATTAAATCAATGCAAGAGGTACAACCCCCAATGCATAGTGCTGATGTAACTTACATCAACACGTGCTGATGGGATCACCTCTGTATAGTATATATATATAGTCTGCAATTATCAACCAATAGAATTTTAACACAGGCTTGAGAAGCCATCTTGAGACCATAGAAATTTTATACAATAATAAATTTCACGAATTGCTTCAACATGGATCCCTTTGTTATCTTGTGCAGGTTAAGAACCCATTGTTGCACAGAACCTTAATAATTGCGACAAACCGGCAACTAAGCGCGATGCACCCAATCTATAGACTGTTACACCCTCACTTTCGGTACACAATGGAGATCAATGCTCTTGCTCGAGAAGCTCTGATCAATGCTGGTGGATCATTGAAAGCTCATTCTCGCTCGGCAAGTATTCTATGGAGCTTAGCTCTGTGGCCTATGATCAGCAGTGGCGGTTTGACACTCAGGCACTACCAGGAGATCTGATTAGCAGGTAATTTGTTTTAAGGTTAAAGAAACTAAATCAAGACTAAATGTTGTTGAGGTGTCATACTATGCCTGTATCTTTCATGATGTTAGCTCACCTACTCGATTCCCAAACTAATCGCGATGATCTTGCTAGCTAGATCTTAAAGATATCCCAGAAATCTTCTCTAAATATATTTTGGTTTTGCTAATTGCTAGGGGAATGGCTGTTGAGGATTCAACTGCTCCGCACGGCTTAAAGCTAGCAATTGAAGACTACCCTTTTGCCAACGACGGTCTCATCCTTTGGGATTCCATTAAAGAATGGGTCACTAACTATGTCAACCACTGCTATCCAGATGCCAGACTTGTAGAGTCTGATCAAGAGCTCCAGGCATGGTGGACAGAGATTCGAACCAAAGGCCATGGTGACAAAAAGACGAACCATGGTGGCCTGTCCTCAAAACCCCTCAAGACCTCATCGGAATTGTAACAACTATTGTATGGGTAGCCTCTGGCCACCATGCAGCTGTCAACTTCGGACAATACGATTATGCAGGTTATTTCCCCAACCGGCCTACAATAGCTAGAACAAAAGTTCCAACCGAAGACCCCAATGAAGAAGAATGGAAAAACTTCTTGGACAAACCTGAGGTTGCACTCCTGCAATGCTTCCCTTCAAAGATTCAAGCTACAAAAGTTATGGCTATTTTGGATGTGTTATCGAATCATTCTCCAGATGAGGAATATACAATGCGAGGGCTTAAGAAACCACCATACTCATCTTCTAAAGCTTGGGGGAGATCCCAGTGGAACAGAGTCACAAAGGGCTCTAGACCTGCCCACAGTAGCAAAACAATGATATTAAAATAAAATTTAAAATATATATATATATACACACACAATGGCACACGATAACAAAAAGTTGAGAGTGAGACTAAGTCAAGACCTCTGGCTATGAGCTCGTTGATGAGGTTATTGTAGTATGATCCCTTTCTTGTTTACGCCCCCCACTCAGCTTGCCATCTGAGAATTAATTGCAATAATTAAGGAACCCAAATACAAATGCCCGTCACGTTTAATAATTTCTCATGATATAAAATTTCATGCAAATCTTTTTTTTTTTGTATAAGCAGCTGAAATTATATAAAAAGAATAGAGCCATTCCCATAATCAACCTCCTTTATAGCAACTGACAAAGGAAGTTGAAAATAAGAATATCTCCAAGACGGTTACAAATTACAGCTAGTTAAGAACAGCCTTATTGATTGACTTGAAAACATATCTTGCTACCCAAAAATTAAAATAAAATTAACAAGAGTTGAATGATCATTTCTTACGTGGTAATATTCTGGACCATGAAATTGAAAACCTGTAAGCATCTAAACCCATTTCTTTCATTATCCCCACGTCTTCCTGTCCATGAGAGAGGGAGAGAGAGGGAGAGAGAGAGTAAAAAAAAAATAAAAATAAAAATTATAATAGTAAGATTAATTTCAACCGTCAGGGTGTGCTGTTAGGCGCCAAGCTAAATGGTCCCACAATATCCCACCTTGTGATACTGACACGTGATTAATCCCACGGCATTAGATAAGGACGTGGTCAAACACAAGAGGTCAAATGGGCGTACCTTATAGCGATGGTAAGAATCTACGGCGATGTCTCCATTGTTACCGTTTGCTATCTTATCTGCCATTGCACCATGTAAAAGTTCTCACAAATAGTGCGTCATTAAAAAAAAAAAAAGATAAAAAATAAAAAATTCTATTCCAACCCAATTCAACATGAGATCAATTTGATTATTGAATTTGTTGAATTTTGAATTTTGAAGTTTGAATTTTGTAAATATTCTTAAATTATTTTTTATTTTTTTTTCTCCATAAAACATTTGGATTTAAAAGGACTTTTATTTTTCATTTTTTTTTTTTTTTGGGGGGGTGGAGGGTGGGTGGGAAGATTTAAAAACATATTCTTCCTTAAAATATTACTCTCTAGTCCCTCTCTCCAAAAAAAAATAAAACTCTTTGAAAAAACATGTAGATTAAGAAAAACAATAAAAGCATTAATTTGTCATCCACTCAACTTTTTATTTCCTATCATTATCCTATTATAGATGTATCGATTGTATTTAAAGTGATTCTTGGTGTGATAAAAGATAGTATAAGAAAGTAACAAAAAATTGTAATCTGACTTTTCAAAGTGATAAACATTTTGGAATAACCAAAATAAATAAATAAGACCTATCTTGTGGAAAGGAAGAAGTAAAATATTGATTTTACTCTAATCTCCAACTTTTTCTCTTCTATTCTTTTTTGGGATTTTAATTTAAAACTTACAACCATGTATTAACTAGAAAGACTTGTTATTCTAGTACACATTTTTAATAGTAGTAGTGTTATATTAGCCAAACTCTTTTTTCAAGTTTATTTGTCTAATTAATGTAATAATTGATGTGACAATCATATAAGTTAATATGACGTGCCGAATAAATATATCATTACATCACATCACATCGCATCGCATCAGTTACTAATGAGTTGAGTAAATACTTGGACAAAAGAAAACCGACTCCTTAAATCCTTTCAACAAACACACAGAGCAAAGTCTTCAATTTAATTGGTCCATTAAGTAGTCCTGCACTTTGCCATTTTTGATTCCCCTCCAAATTTGCTGCAGTCATCTCTCACTCGCTACTCAAAAGTCTTTTTCAGACATCCAGGTACCTTAGTTATCATCTAGACCGTACTCACCAGTAAATCCTTCAAGAAAATCTCTATATTTCATTAAAATTCTATTAATTACATTTCAACCCAATATTACACAAAATTTTCCCAGGTACCTCATAATATGATCTATGCGTACTTGTGGTTGAGAGAGAGAGAGAGAGAAACCTGGATATCTATGGGTGAAAGTATCCCATATACTTGGCCCTCTACCGTCTTCATTTACTGCACCTTCATACTGAAATATGAACAACCACACAGGCACATACAAAAAATGAGTCACATCTTCAAACACTTGGTTATAAATCTCTAAAAATTTGAAATACGTGCAATGCCTAAAACCCATGATAATTACCTGGTAAGCCGATGATGCTGTCCCAAAAATGAAACCCGCCGGAAAACTTCTCCGGTTGAGGGAAGCAGTGCCATGAGTAGGTGTAAGAGCTCTGCTGCTAGTCAATGAGCTAATGAGAAGCAAGAGGCCTAAGAGAAGGTACCCTTTTGTCGCCATAACCGTACCTAATGTTGGTCTGTAAGAACCGCCTTGTGGTCTTTATATAGAGCAACATTTATTAGTATTTAAAAAAAAAAACAACAACAACAAAATTTAAAATTTTCTGCTCTTCATAAATTAAATACCCAAAAATTCATCCCTATCAATTATGAACATATCCAATGGGATGCCAAATCATCATGTCAATCTCAAAAATTTTGACACGATTCTCCAAGTCTTGTCTCCAGTGCCACTTGCCAAACTCTTTCTATATTGAGATATGGTATATGTTGTCTGTAAATTGGTAGAGAGTATAGAAGATGACAAATATGGCATTTGGCAGTCTTTTGGGGGTTTGACAACTCCATTCATTCAACAACTTTCTAATCTCTACCATGGCTCTATTTGGTGATTCGGTTTGTAAATGAATAAAAATGATATGGTAGGGATCGTTTTGGTCAATCAATCTCTATCAAAAACGATATGATATACCATATCTTGTAGGGGTCGTTTGCTTTGTAAATAAATAAAAATAATAATGAACCATTAGATCATTGAAGTTGTAAGGCATGAAAAGGCTTACAAAATCCCTACTTTCAAATTTTTTTTCTTTTTTTTTTAAAAAAAAAAACCCTATACCCTAAACCTAGTTAACATGATTATTTTTATTGCCATTCAAAATTTTAAGTAAATAAGCTGCAAGGACCGGAACTTTTTCTGTTGACTCCTTGATCCATTTTATGAAAAGTATTATTATGTGACTTTATCCATAAAACCAAGGGTCATTTTATACACATAAGAACATAGAAATACTACAATATTAAAAAAAAAAAAAAATTTAAACCCTATCTATTCTTCTCTTTAAATTTTTTTAATAATATAATTGGGTTAGTCAAATTTTGGCAGCTGGTTTCAAGGTTAATTTTTTAATCTCAATTAGAGAAAGCAATGGGACAGGTTCAAGAAAACGTGTTAGCTAGGTTACAATCTTAGGCAAAACTTCGCTGGATTCTCCATAGAATAGTCCATTGGCTAAAAACATGAAACTTTTGGTTTCTCTGAGATTGAAACTTGGAAGTCCCTTTTCTCAGAATTTTCATTGAGAAGTGTCTCCACCTCAGCAGTCAAAAAAGAGAGGCCAAGATGATAAATTAAGCAGATGGTGGAACTTTGGAAACGAGATTTCCCATGCTGGAAACAGAAAAAGAAAAAGCATATGCATTGGTGCGCTAATTTTTGAAAGAAAAATGCTTTAAACCTCTCTTAAAAGCCCCCTTGAAAGAGCCATGATGTGGTGTCACATTGTTATAATGCTTATCCTAGCAATTAATCAAACATGTCGTAAACATGTAACAAAACTAGGAAGAAAAAGAACTAGAAAATATCACTGATCATGACATCTGTTGTTACATGTAGGCTGTAGCTAAAAAATAAAAAAAAATAAAAAAAAATAAATGTAGGCTGTAGCTATCAGAAAGTTCTGATTTTATGGACTGCAACAAGGGCCTCATTTGTCCGAATTCTTATCAAGCTTAGACCCGTGACTGTGGCGTGCCCGGACTTGGATTCAGTGATGAGTTTTAAAAATCTCATAATGGTGCCGAGGTGATCTCGGTCGTCAATTTTGGATTTGGACAGTTGAAATTAAAATATAAAAAAAGTGTTGTTAAAATTACTTAAATACCTTTATGGGCATTTTTTCATCTTTAATCTCAATCGTCCAAATCTAAGATGGACAGCCAAGATCACTTCGGCACCATATTGAGCTTTTTAGACTCAGCACTAAATCCAAACTCAAATGGCCAATGCCTCGAAAACCTAGCACAGCTTTGACCAAACCCAACCCCCCTCCCCCTCCCCTCCAAAAAAAAAATCTAATTACGTTGGGTCCAATTTCCAAAATGAACTAACCCCAAAACCCGCAAGGGTTAGAAAAATTGGGATATGTTTTCTCTTCCAGACATTATATTTTAGGGCATTTGTTGATGAGTTCACAGGTTTGGTTGGACACAGTATTGAACCCCCACAAATTCGAACCTACCTGAGCACTTACAAAGCAGACCCATTAATTGCACAGCTCTTAGAATTACATAAAATTTACAGCCAACTGTGGACTTTGCAGCAAAAAAATTTCAGCACAGCTTATCTTTGAGAGACCTCACCCTGCCAGTACAGCCACATGACTTGGCAATTGGCACACCTTCCATGAAGAGCACTAGGAAAATTAGTGGGGTGTGCAAATAAAATTAAGGGATTGCAATAACTGTCCTTTTTGGGGGAAAAAAAAAAAAAATATATATATATATATATATATAGGGCCCTCAATTTTGATCCAAAATGTGAGGCCCTAGGCAGCCACCTTGCTTGCCTGGGCTCAAAACTGGCTCTGATGTCAATCTCAAAAATTTTGACATGATTGTAAAAAGACTTGTCTCCAATGCCACTTGCCAAGCTCTTTCTTACATTTGAGATATGGTATATCTTGTTTGAAAATTGGCCCTAGGCGGCAGCCTTGCTCGCCTGGGCTCAAAATTGGCTCTGATGTCAATCTCAAAAATTTTGGCACGATTGTAAAAAGATTTGTCTCTAGTGCCACTTGCCAAGCTCTTCTTCCATTTGAGATATGGTATATCTTGTTTGAAAATTGACCCTAGGCAGCCGCCTTGCTCGCCTAGGCTCAAAACTGGCTCTGATGTCAATCTCAAAAATTTTGACACGATTGTAAAAAAACTTGTCTCTAATGCCACTTGCCAAGCTCTTTCTTACATTTGAGATATGGTATATCTTGTTTGAAAATTGGTGGAGGATATAGCATATAACAAATATGGCATTTGGCAGTCTTTTTGGGGTTTGACCAATTCCATTCATTCAACAACTTTTTAATCTCTATCATGGGCTCTATTTGGAGGTTTGATTTGTAAATGAATAAAAATGATATGGTAAGGATCGTTTTGGTCAATCAATCTTTATCAAAAATGATATGATATACCATATCTTGTAGGGATCGTTTAGTTTATAAATGAATAAAAATAATAATAAACCGTTAGATCATATTAAAGCTTATAGGACATGAAAAGGCTTACAAAATTCCTATAAAAATAAAAAATAAAAATAAAAAAATTCCTAGAGAGGATCCAAGTCCGATCGAAACCTAGTTAACATTATTATTTTTATTGCCATTCAAAGTTTTAAGTCAATAAGCTGCGAGGACCGGAACCTTTAATCTGTTGACTCCTTGAACCATTTTATGAAAAGTCTTATTATGTGACTTTATCCATAAAACCAAGGGTCATTTTATACACATAAGAACATAGAATACTACAATATTATATAAAAAAAATTTAACCCTATCTATTCTTCTCTTTAAATTTTTTTAATAATATAATTGGGTCAGTCAATATTTTGGTAGCTGGTTTCAAGGTTAATTTTTTAATCTCAATTAGAGTCAGCAATGGAACAGGTTCAAGCAAACGTGTTAGCTAGGTACGTTACAGTCTTAGGCGAAAAAGCATATGCATTGGTGCGCTAGTTTTTGAAAGAAAAATGGTTTTAAACCTCTCTTAAAAGCCCCCTTGAAAGAGACATGATGTGGTGTCACATTGTTATAATGTTTATCCTAGCAATTAATCAAACACGTAAACATGCATGTAACAAAACTAGGAAGAAAAAGAACTAGAAAATATCACTGATCATGACATCTGTTTTACTCTTACAATTAGTCATACAAAGAGGCTCATACCTGCTAATTCATGTGAGAGAGAGAGAGAGAGAGAGAGAGAGAGAGAGGGAAAATGACGCCCTAGCTTCAAATTTTATAGTAGCACCAATCATTTCCCATGCAATGATATTCTAATATGTATTATGGATTCGTGGGAAAAAATGCTAGCACAACAAAATTCTTTTAAATTCGAAAAGGCCGGTTTAACCAAAAAAAAAAAAAAAAAAGCCCGGTTTAACAAAAGCCAGCCCAGGTAGACTCAGCAGGCCTGGC
Organism: Liquidambar formosana; assembly: GCA_039720395.1. Taxonomy (NCBI): domain Eukaryota; kingdom Viridiplantae; phylum Streptophyta; class Magnoliopsida; order Saxifragales; family Altingiaceae; genus Liquidambar; species Liquidambar formosana. The sequence goes on from CM077831.1 coordinate 33,583,920, forward strand.
CTACATTTGCCACTACAGGTTTCGCTGTCCAAGGATAAAGCACCGTAAACTTGTAATCACCTAGATGGGCTTTCTTAGTGTGTGTTCAAAATTTATTCTCTTTAAGGTAACCTAATGGAGTGACGGCTCAAAAAAAATATATAATATAAAAAAAATATCAACAAAAGACTGAAATAAAATAAAGTTGCAGCTCCTTGTTTTTGAAAAGGCCATATATTTTTTACAATCCCAATAGCACATGCCAAACACTGCTATTCATCCCCACTGTTTTTCTCTATTTTTTTTTTTTTTTTTTTTTTTTAATGATGCGATAGCAGCCATACCAACAAATATTCCCTTTCTTTTCTGAATGTGTGTGTTTTTTAACTACATGCCACATCAATTGCTATATCATTAAGGAAAAAAAATTAAAAATCAACAACATTTTTTCAGCATGCCAAGTCGTGACACTTCTAAATTATTTAGTCAACCTTTGTAAAAACATATGATAGTTCGTTATTCAACAACCATTAATTAATTTCCCTTATGAAAAAAAAAAAAACCATCAATTTGAGTTTGCACCCATAAACAACATGGGAGTATTTCATTTGAAGAGCATAGATACGTAGAAGCAGAGATGATGATCTGCTTATTGATTTGATTGGGGACAGTCCAATTTCATTAGATAGTTAATACACATAATAAAGGTGATATGTCTCTATTTTTTGAGGAAATTCTTGAACCAAGTGGCTGAGAATTTTGGGTATCTTTTCAACCCATCATTGAAATCTACGTAGTTGATGCCAAACCGAACGCTGTAACCTATATACCATTCAAAATTGTCCAACAACGACCATGCAAAGTATCCCCTCACATCCACGCCATCCCTACCACAACACCAAAAATCATATACGGTCATATATCCTCCGTCAATTTCTCAAATAATAATAATAATAGTAATCACAATAACAACTATTGAGTCTTGCAAGCATGAATCTCATTTTTAATTTCATATTGTAAATTTGTAGAGTTTTGCTATGGGAGTAAGAGAAAAGAGAGGTTTTTTTTTTTTTTTTTAAACATCCTAGACTCTACGTACTCATATGCAACCCCATCCAGGTACCACTAGGGGTGTTTATGGTTCGGTTTGCTTCGGTTTTAGGGTAGATTTTAAACCAAACCATTATACTTTGGTTTTTGTTTTCTCAAACTAAAACCAAACCTTACTATAAAAAAACCCAAACCAAATCATAAAATTTCGGTTTGGCTCGGTTCAGTTTCGGTTTTATCCTATCAAATAACAACAATTAATAAAAAATAGAAAAATGACAAGCCAAACTCTAAATAAAAACATTTTTAATAAAATCATTACATTAGCAACTAAAAAAAATATTAAACATTATATCAAAATGGAAAAGTATTAACTTATGTCAATCCAAGTTCAAATCTTCAATTTAATACGTGTCAATATCTCGCACAACAATAATAGCTAGTTTAATACATGCGAATCTAATAAAGAAAAAACATTAAGAAAATTTATAATCTATTACCTATTATGCCCTCATTAGAATAAAAAATTTACAAACTAAGTTTAATACATAATATATAAAATTATATATATATTTATACTATATTTTTTTGGTTTTTTGGGTTTTTCGGTTTGGTTTGGTTTTTTAAACATGAAAACCAAAACCAAACCAATTTAATTCAGTTTTCTAAAATTAGAAGCAAAACCAAACCTAAGGACAAAAAAACCAAACCAAACCGACCGGTTTGGTTTGGTTCGATTTGATTTTCGGTTTTAACCTAAACCATGAACACCTATAGGTACCACTAGGCCACAAGGACGGACGGTAAAGAGAAGAATTTTAAGCACTTACTTGATTGCTCTCTGAAGAAAAGAAAGATGGCGATGGTAATAATCTATTCTCACATTGTCGGCAAGAGCTTCTTTAAGGGATAACGTGCCATTATTCATCTCATCGATCCCTACAGAGCAATTAATATATCGAATCAATGTCTAATAAGCAATCTCTTGATTTTTATCATTATTTGTTGTCATCAAGAATATTATTCATTGGTAACATTTGTAGCTTCACATAATTTCATGACCACTTGTCCATTTCACTATTTGTATCACAGGGAGATTGAGGAAAAGAAGAGATTGGCTATAAATGGTTATAAGGACCAGAAAGACATTTTGAAGCTGCTTTCTTCTTCTTCTTTTCTTTTCTTTCTTTCTTTCTTTCTTTCTTTCATTTTCATTTTTTTTTTTTCTCTCTCTCCTACATCACAAAATCCAAATAAAGCCCATGACACTTGGGATTAAAAAAAACCTATATATAATAATAATAATAATAATTTGTTGAGTTATTTACCATTTTCAGTAATGTAGATGGTAGGATTATTGTACTTTCTCTTTGTGTAAAGAAGAAGATCTTGAATTCCTCTTGGATAAACATAGAGCCAATCTGAAGCAGCCTGCAACATCATTTTAGGATATGAATTAACTTACAGCCAAAAGGTTTAATTAGGCCTTAAGCGCATCTCCAGCCATGTGAGCTAAATAAGGTGTGTTATTGCTATTTTAGCACATGCTACAGTGCCAAATGCTATAATTTAGCACAATGTGCTCTAATGATGCAAATAAACGTAGTGTGCTATTTTTTACCACAAGTTTAACTCTTTTCACAGATTTAAGGTCTCGTAAGATAGTGAATGAGGTATATTGTGGATCAAATGCAAAGTTGCTTGAGTGGGATGAATGAGTTAAAAAAAAGGGTATGTCTTCTGATTTTTTTTTTTTTTAATAAGATTTCAATATTATTTTTGAAAATATTGTATTTATTTATGGGCTGTTTGGTTACTGAGAAAATTTTGGGGGAAAAATGGAAGAAAAGAAGTTGACATGGCAAATATAACAATAGCTCACCCTTGTGCCAAATATAGTACAAGGGTGAGCTATTGCTATATTTAGCACATGCATTTAGCTCACCATTGGAGCATCCCAACTTATGCTAAATGCTCTAATATAGCAATAGCACACCATATAGCTCACCATTGAAGATGCTCTAGGACAAACAATGATGTGGTGGTGGATTGGTATAACAATGAGATGTACCACATCAGTTACAAGGCCAAATTCCGTTTTCCCATACTTAAGATCGTCATTACTTTTATGCAACCTACTAATTCTTTTATTGAAAGAATTGTTAGCACAAAAGCAGACAACTAATTAAAAGGTCTAATTAATTACGTGAATAATTAAGCACTATTTTTTTTTTTAGCTTCATCACACATACCTTTGCACCAATGGGCACCCCATTTCGCTCGGCTACCACAACAAAAGACATGGTCATGTAAGTATGAATTTACTTTGCGAACTTCTTTTTTTTTTTTTTTTGGAAACGTCTAATTAACATCATAAAGAGTTTACTTTGAACTTACCCGTAAGATTAACAAGAAAATCCGTGAAGTAGCTTGCATTTAATCTATTAACTTGAGGAGCATAGGCTGCATAATTAGCAGTGTAGTAGTTCAATCCAAGAAAATCAAATGACCCATTTAGCATATTGGATTGTTCTTTAGAGAACTTGGGTAATCGGTTTCCAACCAGAGATCTCATGGTACGTGGATAGTCACCGCTCGTCAATGGGTCCATGTACCTGCAATGAACATGGTTTTTTTCAAATTTAGTACACATCCTTTTTAATGACCCATAAGTCTATTTAAATAATTGTCTCACCACTGCATAGGAATAAATATTGTTCACTCATTCTGTGTCCTGTTTTGGGTTGGTGGAATAACCCAATGATACTTTTCATGGGTCCAAGTCGGGCCCAATTCGTTTTAAGTAGTAGTATTTTTTTTTTTAATTATTCATTATTATTATTATTTTCATAACAAATTCGGCAAGACATACATGTACCATCATTTTATAATTAGGGAGTTTCTAAGATGAAGACGGGTGCCCTTAATACAAACAAAATTAATTGCCCTGTAGGGATCGATGAATTAGACTTTTCTCGGTTTTTATATCATTATTTGTATGATTTTTTTTTTTTTTTCTCCTTATAAATCTCTCAAAAAAAATAATGCATAAACAAAATTTTTCTTAAACAGCAATGAATTAGTTTACTTAAAACCAAGTGAGCAGTCAAAACCAGTTTGGCCCGGAGACAATCATGATGTGGGGATTAAGTTGCAGTCTTTTAGTTGTGTTAAACTGTGGGCATTACAATTTATGAACCCATTGACTGATTGTTGGGTGATTTTGTCACGCACCCAACCATCATGGCATCATGCTAAAGGGAAATAGGCTGGTAGATTTCGACAGCCATGATCGCGTTATTCATTTTTTTAGTGTTAAACTGGTTTAGTGCAACCTAATGGACGTCATTCAATGTAAAGTGACATTGGTTTTGTGGAGTACTTTTTATCATTAACGAGGAAGCACATCATGAGTTTTCTCACCATCCAAACATGAAATCAAGGGCCCTTTCTGCAGCATTATGATGGTGTTTGGCGTCAGAGAAAGGCACCACCCAGAGTGACACTAAGGTAATTCCAATCTTACCCTTTTGAGATGCCTGCGTATATAGATTCAACATCAATCTTGCCCGGTAGAAATCTTGTGAATTGTGATATATATATATAAATACCAAAAATGCTATGTCCTTGTTTTTTTTTTTTTATTTCCCAAATTCAACCTCTCACATGACGTGACAACAAAAACTATAAATTTCAAAATTGAATAATTAAATCTAACATTAATATGTCGCATCATTTGAGATTTTAAATTTGGAAAAATGTTTTGGGACATGCAACATTGCTCGAAAAAGACTCAGACCTGATATTTTTGCTTGTACACTTGGACTGCAGCAGCATGAGCAAGAAGTTGGTGATGTGATACCAAATAGGGCTCTATTCCTGAATCCCCACCAGTGCAATTTCGGTGTTGCCACTCAGAACATCGACCAGGAGCAAATTGACCCATTGCATACCCACCAATGCTGAAGGTCCACGGCTCATTCAACGTGATCCAGTGCTTCACCCGATCACCAAATTCCCTATAGCAAAGATCCGCATAGTCCCGGAAATCATCCCTACATAATATAAGTACTAGGGTTTAGAATTGGCAAATTTGGTCTAGTCTTGTGGTTTGAGTGGATGGGTTCTAGCAAGCTAGCCCCACATCATGACTTCACTATTGTGAAAAAATCTAACAAATGAATGGCTGAAACGGATGATTAATCGTAGGATGAAAATTGAGTCACTTACGCAATGCGAGGGCTTAGGAAACCACCATACTCGTCTTCTAAAGCTTGTGGAAGATCCCAGTGGAAGAGAGTCACAAAGGGCTGAATACCTGCACATATATCATAGGAAAACAATGATATATATATATCATAGGAAAACAATGATATATATATATATATATATATATATATATATATATATATATATAAAAGATAACGATTAGGTAAACACATGCTGATATCAACTTTTGCATTGGGCATTGTACTTTATACGTTAATAGGTTACAAGGTATATTAGGCCAATACACGAGTTATAACCCCTAATGCATAATGATATAAGTTAGGTGAGCATATGTTTAACTAATCAAGATGAAAGTACATAATAACAAAAGTTGAGAGAGTGAGATTATATCAAGACCGTTGGCTACGAGCTCATTGATGAGATTGTTGTAGTATCTAATTCCTTCCTCGTTCACACCTCCACTTAGCTTGCCGTCTGAGAGTTGCAAAACAATGAGGTGAGAAATAAATTTTAGAGGAAAATACTATTTAATAAATAAATAAATAAATATAGGTTAGATGCAAATGATCTAATTACTTACGGGGTAATAATCTTGACCATGAGATCGAGAACCTGTAAGCATCGAAACCCGTATCTTTGATGATCCCTACATCTTCCTATACATGATTAGGAAAAAAAAAAAAAATAGTGGAAAATTATTATATTCCCACAATATTCGAGCTTTTGACACGTGGTTAATGGCACGGCTTGCATTAGATCGAAAAGTACCTTATAGCGATGATAGGAATCCACGGCCATATTTCCATTACTACCGTCCATTATCTTACCTGCCATTTCACCATAAAATTTCTCAAATATAGAACAGTGGGCTAAATTTATTTAGCCTAGGTCCATCATCTAGTTTTAATATAAAGTATGGAGAGAAAAGTATTCCATAATTAAGTCCATGAATAAGATATTGATGCAAATAAATTAATTTTATTTGGTGAGATTTTTTTTGCCTTTCTTTTTTTTTTTTGGTGTTCGATTTTGGATTGTCCATTTCCTTTTCTTAGTTTATTTTCTCATTATATATGCACTCGGAGGAGTTAAAACCACAATATCCCCAAATCCTCCCCTCATAGGAGAAGACATCCCGTTTGAATCATAGCTCAATTGACAATTAAATCAAATTCCCGTAAACCAAGCTAAACTTGCTTTATTGTGAACAAGCTTTGGGTTGGGATTTGGATAATAAGGTTGGACTTGTCCAAAATTAATATATTCTTAGTAAATTATTATCTGTTTATTCTTTTTTTAGGAGGCGGGGAGGGGTTTTTTTAAGCCTTTCAAGATAAGGTTTTAGAAAAATTATATACACATTCATTCTTTGAAAGCTCAACTCTCTTACACGAAGATGGGACTTACATTCATCTTAATCATTGTGAGTAAGAATTTGAATAATTGAGATTTGGGACATTAAAGATTGGGCTGCTTGGCATTTTTGCAAAGAAAATAAAAAAAAAAAAATTTTTTTTTGAGAGAAGAAAATTATTTTAAAGAGAACTTTTATTTTTTTTAACCTAGTGACATGCCTAAAGGGATGTAGGACTGACATGGTTCCGACATATCTAATAGACGTCTCATGTCCTTGCCAAGTTTGACTGTCAATTTAGTCGCACTCCAAATTTTTAATATATTGTGGATTAATCCAATAAAGAATGACGTTGCGAACAAAGTTTTTGTTCTTCCCCTGTGAAAACATGTTCTTTGTTGAAATAATTAATTAATTAAAAACAGTAATCCCTAAAGTCTCCAACTTCTTTTCTTTTATTCCTTTTTGGGACTTTGTTTAAATAAAACCTTCCTAATTGCTACCCTCTTTTACCACTATCCTAGACTACACATTCACAACAAACACACACACAGACAAACTTTCCAACTAAAGTGGTCCTCCACTCTGTCTCTGCTGATGCCTCACACAGTTGATGCAGTCATCTGTGATTAAAAATTTTCAAAACCCTATCATAATTCACACACTTTATCATTTATCAACTTTTGAGTGATTCCCTTCCATGGCTAGCTTCTTAATATCTGTATTTTTTACCCAAAAAAAAAAAAAAAAAATTATGGAACAAAAGTTTCTTAATCAACAAATTGTTAACTCAGACATGGCAAAGGACGCATGCGGGCTTTTCTTATCTTTCTGTCTGAAGGGAAACAAAGCAAGCCTCAAAGAAAAGGAGGAAAAAAGAAAAAACTCTGGATATGCAATCCATACAATATTAACCAATTTCTTAGTTGTTGGTAACTCACAATATTATTGGGTTCCTCTTGGAGTTTTTTTCTTGTAGTTGCAAATATTTGTATTAATATATTTCTCTTTTTCCCACCAAAAAAAAAAGCTCACAATATTATTGAAGACAGAGATAGAGAGACCTGGATATCTCTGGGTGAAGGTGTCCCATATACTTGGTCCTCTACCACCTCCATTGGCTGCACCTTCATACTGAAATATGAGCCAGACACAAGCACATATACACAATTAATGCATGGAATTAATCTTTAGAGACGTAATCTGCTAAGGAATCTCTAGATGATGGAAAGACAATTACGGAGTAATGATGCCTATATATGACTTAGAAGCCATAGAAATATGATAATACCTGGTAGGCCGATGATGCCGTACCAAAGATGAAACCCGCCGGAAAACTGCTCCGGTTGAGGGAAGCGGTGTCTTGAGTTGGTGTAATAGCTTTACAACTAGCCACTGAGGAAACAAGAACTAGGAGGCCTAAGAGGAGGTACCCTTTTTTCTCCATAACCAATGTTGGTTTCTTTGAACCGTTTTTTGGCCTTTTATAGAGCAGCACTAGGAAGTAGGAACACAACAAACCAAAGACTGTAACGGATGGATTTTGCTTGAAAAGTTTCTCCTCTTTTTTTCTTTTCTTTTTTTATTATAAATTTTTTCCATAAATATAAAAAAATTGCATGTCAAGCATGGGACAAAAAGATTAAACAACAATTAAAAGTTCAAAATTCAAAATTTCAAGGACCTAAACAAAACAGAAGCACAAACAAAAGCAGGAAATATTTGATTCCAAGGATGGGTTTTGAGCTTGACAAGAGGCAGTTATGGGTCAGGTTTTAAGTCCAAGTGTTGCTGAAAAGAGTGTTTCATGTATTCTACACTTGTGCATTGCATGGTCTATCTACCACAGACCATCATTAAATTTTAAAATTAGAATTTAATCAAATATATATATACATTAAATATTGGAAAATCACATCCTCAAATTTCAAAAATTACTTGGAACATTTTTCTACTCCACTTGCTTTATGATTTTAAGGGGATTTTAATATTTTTTTTATAGGCATTCTATTTTTTTTTTTATCATATCTATTTTTCCACCCGCATAAATGAAAATAGACCCAAAAAATTAGAAAAATACTAATAATAATAGACACCTGGCCGCCGAGTTCATCCATAACATCCCAGCCAAAAAAACAAAAAATGTTCATTCCTAACGTTTTTGTAATAGTCATAGTGTGCATGTGCAGGCATGTTCAAAAATCCCCTATAGGAAAAATGTCAAAACATAGTGGCTATTTTTATAGGAAAATTATAAATGTACCTACTCTGTTTATCGGCCGTATATATCAATTAGGTGACTAATATATAAGGGTTATTTTTGTATTTAAAACAAAAAGCAAACCTCTCGTGTCTAGAAAAACCTAGAACCCCGTCTAGGGGTGGAAAGTGGAGCCCAAAAAGGTCACTTGGTCCTTTTGAATTTTTTTTTAATACATCTTGTGGGGACTTGGATTTGGTGTAGTTTGCACCTTTAATTCTATGGTGCAGTAGCCGTTGGATGGACGACGCGTGGCTAATGGAAAGGATGAACAGTTGGGATTTGAGGTTTGAATCTGCCATGAGAAGAGTAAAGGCGTTTGCTGTTATGGAACAAAATGGAGCCTCAAATCCCACTGTTCGTCCTTTCTATTTGCCATGTGTTGTCCATCTAAGTGCACCATGCAATTAAAGGTGCAAACTGCACCAAATCCAAATCCCATCTTGTGGCCCTTTAGAAAAACATGAGTGAGTCTTTCACGTAACTATAAGATGGCCATGTGGTGTAACGAGTTAATGAGAGTAAAGTAAAGTAAGATTATAGGGTTAATAAGTATTCTAATAATCCCACTTTACTCTATTTCCATTGATTTGTGATGCTATATCATCACAGTTACACACAAGTGTTTTTCTAGCCTTGAGAAGTTCTGATTCCATGGGCTACAACATGGGCCAATCGTCGTCCGAATTCTGATTGAGCCTTAATCGAGGCCTCTATTGGAAAGGAAACATTTCTCATAGGCAAGGCAACTCCCAGTCCTGGGCCACACCTGTACAGCCTGTTTCTATGCGATTTCCTTGGACTATGGCCCAGCGTCCCAACGCCTAACCAAGTTCGATCATGCTAATAAAACTTTGGCCCTAAATCACATAACCCCCAAATCTACAATTTGTGAATTCTCATTATTAATACATGTATGTTAAATTTTTTTCCCCCCAATTTTTGCAATAGTAAGAGAAAAGTAAATAAATTTTATCTTAATTATATATCTTAACCGATTGACCCATTTGACGCAGCCGATTGAACGTGACCATATCCAATGTCTAAACCAATTTTCAAAACATTGATTACAAGGATTAGATACCGATAGTTATTTGATCCATAAATTCATATTTCTAGCCAGTAAAAAGCCTTATAAATTGATAGATGAAGTGACGCGTTTTCAAAAAACTTGATATTTTGCCAACATAACGAGTATGAGAAGAGCATTTTGCAAATTGTAAGAGTCACAAAAAAAAAATTGTTGAGAATATTGTAAAACTAGCTAGTTTAGAAATTATTTTTTTTCCCCGTCTTGAACCATTTATATTAGCAGATGAACAGAAAAAAAAAAAAAAAAAAAAAAAAAAACAAAAGAAAAACTTGGGCAGGCCCTTTATTTAATAAAGGAACATATACATATTCACCTTTCTATGCATCGCAGCAGGCCATCTCATGACACTTCTGGACCATCAAGGGTTACAAAATATATGATGGTTCATTACTCAAACAACAACTAATTTGAGTCTTTTTTTAGCCAACAAAAAAAAATAATAATAATAATAATAATAATTTGAGTCTTTACAGACAAATAAACTACATGGACTTTATTTAAAGAAGATGGACAGAGCAGAGATGATCCTCTGCTTATTGTTTAGGCAAAACCCTGCTTCAATAGATAATACATATGAAGAGGGTCACATGTCTCTAATTTTTTAGGAGATTCTTGAACCATTTGGCCGAGAGTTTTGGGTATCTCTTCAACCCATCTTTGTAATCTACGTAGTTGATGCCAAACCGAACGCTGTAACCTAAATCCCATTCAAAGTTGTCCAGCAACGACCACGCAAAGTATCCCCTCACATCCACACCCTCCCTACCAAAACACCAAATCAAATAATTATTATCTTTTATGAATTTCCAGAAGGCAAAAAAAAAAAAAAAGAAGTCCCATTTGACACCGTCACTCGATCGGAATAGTTTTTGGAGCAGCTCAAAATTTTCAAATTTTGGGTTGATGTGACGCTGATGTAACATGTTATGTGTATTACCACATCAATTGCCATAAAAGTTGAATTCTCTTAACATTTTTCTAAGATACACATTTGAGAGAGAGAGAAAGAGGAGGGCACTTACTCGATCGCACTTTGAATGGAAGAAAGATGCTGATGATAGTAGTCTACTCTGTGGTTGTCGGCAAGGGCTTCCTCCAGCGATAATGTCTCATCATTTGTCTCATCCATCCCTACAAAACAATTGGGTATATCTAAGGTCATTTCCATGTCCTTATTCTCTTTATTTTTATTATTTTTTTCAATCACCGGATAATTTCACTGTCTTTTACTCCCTCCACTTGAATCTCAAAATACACAAGTAAAAAGAAACAAAAATAATTAAAAATGCTAGGGGAGGGAAAGACGTTTAAAAGCTTTTTCAATTTGTCATCTTTCCCTTTATATTTTTCGAGATCCTAATTAACAAAGCCCTTGACACAATAAGAAAAAAAAATAAGAAAAAAAGTCAAGTAGATTACCATTTTCAGTAATGTATATAATAGGATTATTGTATTTTCTCTTTGTGTAAAGCAGAAGCTCTCGAATTCCGTTAGGATAAATGAACAACCAATCTGAAGCAGCCTGCAACATCATGAAACAAATTCATAAAAGGTAATACATTAATAAGAGATACTTTGGTTAAGTTGGTAAGCCCATATGACATACCTTTGGGCCAATGGGGATTCCATTTCGCTCAGCTGCCGCAACAAAAAAAAAAAAAAAAACATGGTCCAAGTGATTATAGATTTGCGTTGTAATTAAACTCCTAATTAACATCACAAGAGCTTAATTAATTCGAACTTACGCGTAAGATCTGCGAGAGAATCAGTCAGGTAGCTAGGGTTTGCATTTTTAAAGTGAGGAGCATGGGCTGCATAATAAGAAGTGTAGTAGTTTAATCCAAGAAAATCAAATGATCCCATCAGCATCTTGGATTGTTCTTCAGAAAACTTGGGTAATCGGTCTCCAACAAGAGATTTCATCGATTTCGGGTAGTCCCCATTGGTCAATGGGTCCATGTACCTGCATTAGACATGGTTGATTAATTCAAAGTTAATCCATCCTTTTGAATGAAGTATTTTCTATTCAACTATGAGAAATCACAAGGAGTTTTCTTACCATCCAAACATGAAATCGACGGCTCTTTCTGCAGCCTCATGGTGATCCTTATGGTCATCGGAAGGTACCATCCAGTGTGACAGATGCGTAATCCCAATCTTTCCCTTTTGAGATGCCTGCATAGATCCAACGATTAATTCAATTAATCACATTTCTTGATTTCCTATGATCATGGAAATTTTACTAGCCTAAAAATACTTAGAAAGTGGCAAACCTGATATTTTTTCCTATACACTTGTACTGCAGCTGCATGAGCTAGAAGCGAGTGGTGTGACACCAAATAAGGCTCTGTCCCTGAATCCCCACTGTCACAATTTTTCTGTTGCCATTGAGAACATCGACCTGGTGCAAAGTGACCCGTTGCATACCCATTATTTGTAAAGGTCCATGGTTCATTCAATGTGATCCAGTGCTTCACCCTATCACCAAATTCCTTGTAGCAAAGGTCCGCATAATCTCGAAAATCTTCCCTGTAATTAGCATGAACAGGTAGTATATATTATGAGTCACTAAGCAATATTTTGCCACTATCACCCCCCCAAAAAAAAAAAAAAAAAAAAAAAAAAAAAGGGTAATATTGTGCTACCAAAACAAACGTGGGTTATGGGTTATGGACTTATGGTCATGTGTGCCTACTGCCCACTCATATATATTGTATATTAATTAATTTATAATAAACATGGGTTATGGGTTATGGGTTATGGGTTATGGGTCATGGGTTGACGGGTTGGGTAAGGGGTATGCTTCCCAACTTTCATAAATTCAAGTGGTCCAAAAACTAACCCATTGGCTGCCCGGAAATAACAAGCCCAACCATTTTCAATGCCCAAAAAGGAGGTGTGCTCAGTGGTGGGCCAAATCTGGGTCATAGCGTCCTAGGCTTCTACCTTAACAACCCCAACATGATATAATTGATTGTATAAAAAAGTCTTAAAGGATCGGACGGCTAAAACCAATGGATCAAAGGATGAAAACTTTGTCAACTTACACGACTTTAGGACTTAAGAAGCCACCATACTCGTCTTCTAAGGTTTGGGGAAGATCCCAATGGAAGAGAGTCACAAAGGGCTCTAAACCTGCACACACATATATAGTAGCAAAACAATTATAGGACACAAATACACACATACCCATTATAAGAAAGGTTGAAAGAGTGAAAATAAATCATGACCATTGGCTATGAGTTCGTTGATGAGATTGTTGTAGTAACTGATTCCTTCCTTGTTTACACCTCCACTTAGCTTCCCATCTGAGAATTCCAATAATCAAGTTTAAAAAGAATGAACAAAAAAGACAAACAGGAGGGCAAAAAAAAATTAATATATGTGACCTACTACTCGATCGATGGTTCTTATGGAGATTTTAAGATCCTAACCAATTAGTTGAATTTTTTTTTTTAATTTTTTTTGGACATCAATAAAACGTCCCCTTGCAAAGTATGAAAATAGAACTCTTACTAGTGATCACCCTTTTGTCTTGGCTTTAAAAAATTGGGTAACCTACTTCAAGTGGTAATAAAAATTAAGGTAGGGTACTCATAAAAAAAAAAAAAAAAAAAAAAAAAATTAGGGTACCATAGAATTCCGTTTTCATAGAAGATTGTGGGCGATCAAGTAATAGAAAATAATAGAGATATTATACAATAAGAGTCAACACTAACAACTATATACGGCGGATACAAAAGCAGCTATGTAAAATAAAAATAAAAATGGCTACAATGGCCCCCACCCTACATTTTTTTCTCGAAGGCGACCAATAACAGCTGTATAGGATGGCTACAATAACAGCTATGTTGCTCGGTAGTCATGGTCCGGCGAGTCAGACCATTGGTTTTGGGGTCAAGACTCCAAGACTAAACCTAATAGAGTTAATCTAGTTGGTAAAAAGAGAGTTCCTCTATTTTATTAACTTAGGTTCGATTCCTCTAAAGAGGACTTTAAGAATTAATTTTGGAGTGCATCAAGCCGATGTGAAAGAGTGTGTCATTAAGATTGTTCGGAGAGGGATTTAATTGAGGTACGTGCAAACTAGTCTAAACACCCCTCATTGTCAAACCAAAGAAAACAAAAAAAGACTCAAGACTATGATGAATATTTTGAAATTTTTTTTCCCAATGGTGAATAATAATGGGATTTTGTTCTTTAACTTTGTATAGGGTAGAAAAATTATTATAATAAATAAAAGGGTCAAACTTATCAACTTTTGGGGTAAAATAAGGCAACTAGAGGGTTAAAGTAAACTTTTTTGAGAGGTTACATAAAAATTGATGTCAAATTTTTAAATACTCATAATTTAGTTCAAGAAAAAAAAAAACAAAAGATTAGGGGGGTCAATTCCCCTTGACCCCCCCCCCCCCACCTCTCTCCTCCCTCTGCCCCTGTCACTCATTCAAATAAGTGGTAAAATTACTGTTGTTAGACTATCATGTCATCAACAATTGATCTTCTTATGTTAGGAAATTTTTTTTTCTTTTGGATTGCAATAAGTTAACAATAATTTAACTGAGAATAAATACATACATATATATTATTCCCGATCAAATAAGAACATGTTTTTTAAATTTATATCAGTACCATACATTAAGAATTATATCCAATGCATTGGCCCCATATAAATCGTAACCCATCAATATACGAGAAAAAAACCCTAATACATAATACTGATATAACTTATACTCCGTATAAATACCTTCTAGTGATATCATCATATATAGACAACTTTTACAAGTGGACTCGTTTGACAGCAGAGGTAGGTGCAAATGATCATCTTACCTGGTAATACTCTGGACCATGAGATTGAGAACCTGTAAGCTTCAAAACCTATGTCTTTCATGATCCCCACATCTTCCTGTACATCATTAGAATAATATATAATTAGTGGAAAATTGTTATGTTGTGGTTAAATTTGAAGAAAAGTGGTCCCACGATATCCCCACCCGTAACGACTGCTTAATCACACGGCTCAGATTAGATCAGGGACTCAAAAAGACAAAAGATCAATGGGTCCATAGAAAAAGTTTGACATCGCAATGTACCTTATAACGGTGATAAGAATCACAGGCAACGTTGCCACTACTACCATCCTTTATCTTACCTGCCATTTCAGCATAAAATTTCTCAAATATTGAACGGACAGATAAATGAATAAGGTATGAATTTTATATATAACTAAGGCTTGTTTCGTCCTCCAAATAAAAAATTAATTAATATGACAATTTTTTATTTTTTTAGTATTGAAGGCATAAAATTTTATCTCGATCAAATGAGAAAATGGAAGGGAATGATAACACCATTTTGAGTTTTCACTCTTATTTGTGTTCATAACCATCAATGTGATGGATAATGGATTTTGTGCTCTCAATATTATATTAAATGTACCAAATTATTTAATTTTCATTTAGACACACAAATGGGCTCTTAGTAAATAACTCAATGAATCTGCTAGGATAGTGCATATGTCAAAGGATCTTTACTCAAGAACCGAATGTTTCGAGTTCGAGTTTTTATTCTCTCATTATCAAATATATGGGCTTGTGAGTGGGTTGTACATTGCAAGAGGACCTGCCTGGATCTAATGACTTGAAATACCTCTAGTTTGTCCAAAATAATAATAATTTAACTCAATGGATAAAAGATCAATTTACATGGAAATGAATTTTATATTGTCAGTAATTAAGCCAAATTCGTGTAAACCAAACCGAACCAGCTTGTGAGCAAGTTAGCCTTGGGTTAGGCTCCCCACCCTAATAAAAACATGAAGCCAAACCAGGATTTTTTTTAAATACTGAATTTTTCAATATTTTGACACTTATTTAATAATCTTCAGTATTTCAAAAAAGAAATAGGTTTGTGGGTCGTTTAGCGCTTTCCTCCTTCGTGGGCCGTTTAGCACTTTTCTTCAATATTTCAAAAAAGAAATAGGTTTGTGGGTCGTTTAGCACTTTCCTCCTTCGTGGGCCGTTTAGCACTTTTCTTCTTCTTCTTCTTCTTCTTCTTCTTTACTTCTTTCGTCTTCTTCTTTACTTCTTTCGTCTTCTTCTTCTTCTTCTTTTCTTCTTCCTTTTCTTTTTTTTTTTTTTTTTTTTTTTAGCCAAACAAAGAGAATCTCAAGTTTTTGGGTTAGACTAATCTCCTATGATGTACAAATCACACGGTAACTCAAATCATCCTAAAATGGGAAAACAAAAATTCAAATTCAGGACATCCAATTTATAAACAGTATGTGGTCCTTTGTCACGTGTGCTACTCTGGTAGGTTATATATTCAAGCTCGCTTGGCTTTATGCACTCAAACGCTATAAGAAACCACAAAAGCAATAATTTAGTTGTCCATTGTAAATATTTCAGAAAGATGGTAAAAGAAAACAAAAATTCTCGCCCACAGTAACACATAATATTATTGATTTATGTTTGTTTTAGAGAGAGAGAGAGAGAGAGACCTGGACATTGAGAGAAAGTGTCCCATATACATGGTTTTCTACCACCTTCATTTGCTGCACCTTCAATCTGATACATGAACACATATGCACACACACACACACAATGCATCACATCTTCAAAGACTTTATCAAAAAAAAAATCTCTACATGACTTGATGAAACACCGCACAATGCCTATAACATACCTGATAAGCCGATGTTGCCGTCCCGAAAATGAAACCCGCCGGGAAACTGCTCCGATTGAGCGTGGCAGTGTCTTCATTGGGTGCAAAAGCTTTACCATTACTCATCGCCATAACTGAAGTTGCTTTGCTAGAACGCTCTAATGCCCCTTTTTATAGAGCAACGGTTGGAAGAACAAAACAAAAGAGTACTAAAAAACATCAATTTTTTTTTTTTTCTTTTTTCCGTAAGTGCCCAAATTTTCCATCTCAAGCAGATAATAATAATAAAAATAAAATAAAAAGAAATAGAAAAATAGCAAAATTTGAAAAAGTCTTTTTCCAATATTGTTGGCCCGACTACTAAAACGGATCTTAGGAGGATGAGTTGGAAGCAGTCCGATCCTTTTATTTCTTGCATAGAGTAATTGTTTTGATGGTTTGAACACACGTATCTAATTATGTGGTGACTCTTTTTTATTAATTAAGGAAATAAATCTAAGAGAAGACAATTAAAGAAAAGGTCTAGAGAATATGGAAATGAATTAAAAGCCAGTATCCCTCTAAGAAGGAGATTGAAAGAAAATTATGAAGAAAAGGCAAAGATCATTTTAATTTATTTCCATATTCTTTTGATCCTTTCGGTAATCGTTTTGATTTATTTTCTCAGTACTTTTTAGTACCAAATATTGGCCCCTCCCTTTCTTTTTATATATGAAAATTCAACAAAAATTTATCCCATCAACAAGAAAGGTGCATGCCATGTTGCCAACCGACCAAATGGAGGGGGAAATTGAAAAGGATGCAATCTAGAGAGAGGATGGGAGGGGGGAATTGAAAATGATGCAATCTATGTGCATGAATGGACAGGTACCAAACCAGTTTCACACTATTATTTTTAAAATCACGATGTGGACATAAAGTTTGACACGATTTTTGAGTGGCCGATTGAATGTCCGAATATAAATTAAATAATTCAATGTATCTTATAGAATATTGAAGGTACAAATCTATTATCTAAATTGATAAATTTAAAAAAATGATGATTATCATTTTAAATAAGAATGAGAATTCATATAACGGTTTTTATCAATTTTTTGGAATCAATCCTATTACATCAGTTAACGATGGCTGTACTCCAACTTTTCATAAAATTATAATTTAATGTGATAAATTTTATGTTTTCAATACTACAAAAAATTTTGTTAAATTGTTTATTTTTCATTTGGACACTTAAATGGGTCCCAAGTCATTGGATTCAAAACAATTGACGTTACTAGGCTCCACACACTACCATATCTGCCAAATCAATCTGTGTTAAAAATTGTGTACAAAATTAATATGAATTCTTCGATTTCACTTTGTGCATTAGTGGGTTATGGGATACATTAAATCAAAACATGATGTACATCTCCCAATTTATGGTATTAATATAACTTATATGTGCTTCATATATATATATATATATATATATATATATATATATATATATATATATATATATATTAGGGATAAAATAGATTTTTTGATAGTGCAATAATTGGTGGATGGATAAGTTTTAAAGCTCGATAAAAGTCACCTGTGGTTTTAATGTAAGGAGGAGACAGTCTTGGTGAAACCAACAATGAAATTTCCCATCAAAGAAAATTTCAGTGGCTGAACACAGGAACTTGTTTTCTCCAATATTAAAACCCATGAAAGTCCCTTTCAATTACGGAAAAGAAAGAAAAATGTCCCTTTCAAAATTTAATTTTCAATTTCATTGAGAGAGATTCCTCTACCACCTCAGCAAACCAAAAAGATATCTCCAAATAGGAAGTAAATTTCAAATTGTTAACCCCACAATCGGATGTGTAGCCAAAGTGGACAAAAAAAAAAAAAAAGAAGAAGAAAAAAAAGAACAAACCCTAGAAAAGGACACCTCATGATACGGATAATACTTGCTGTTTTGTTTTGTTTTTTGATTTTCACGTGTAGAAATAAGAACTGGAGACTTCTATTGGCACCTAAAGACTTACTATTTATCTCCTACTTCTTTTACGTTTTAAGGTTTTATGAAAAATATATAAGGTTTTTATAAAAATTAATCGCGCTGTCTATTATAAAACATCATTTTGAAAAAAATTTTGGAAAAAAGTTTTTCCAAAATCTATCATTTAAGTAAACTTTTTAACAATTTATGAAGCGAAGACTATAAATTGCAAAAAATTTTACTTAAATGATAAATTTTGGAAAAACTTTTTTGTAAAAAGTTGTTCAAAATGATGTTTTCTAATAGAATACACGATTAGTTTTTATGAAAACCTTCTATATTTTTCATAAAAATTTAAAGTGTAAAATAAATGAGGGATGAAAAGTAAGTCTTGGGTTAAGAAGCACGGACACGGACACGCGACACGGTTACAACACGACATAGACACTCCGACACGGCAATTTCTAAAAAACCCAAGACACGACACAGCGGGGATACGACAATAAATAAATATATATATATATATATATATAGGATGATGATCAGGTAAGCACGTGCTGATAGAACTTATATCAAAACCTGCATTGAGAGTTGTACCTTGTGCATTAGTGAGATGTGAGGTGCATTGAATCAATGCAAGGGGTACAACCCCCAATGCATAGTGCTGATGTAACTTACATCAACACGTGCTGATGGGATCACCTCTATATATATATATATATAGTTTTATAGTTTTATAGTTTTATTTTTCAATTGAAAGATAAAGTTTAAAACAAAAATCACATAACAAAAAGAAATTTTGGGCTTTTGCAAAATCACCACTCAATTGTTAAAAACAACTAAAATTACCCCTTTTAAAACAATTTAAATCTATATTTCTTATCCCGCTGTGTCCCTCCAGTGTCTGAAATTAATTTAATTTTTTTATTTTGCCGACATGTATGGAGCGTGTTAGACACATGTCGAAGGCATGTCGGAGCCATGTCCGTATGCGACATAGCCACTGCACCATTTTTGGAGTGTCCGTGCTTCCTAGGTCTTGGGGTGCCAATAGAGATTCCCCATAAAAATTTCTCATTCCAGGGGCCATAACACGGGCCTACCTTGGGATTGTGGCCCAATGTAAAGTTTGAGCATGTAGGTAGAGTTAGGCCCTAAATCAGATAGCATGGGTTTAGGAGTAGCAAAACCCGGCCCGTGAGCATGACCAAGAATCCAACACGCAGTTAACGGATTGGATTTACCTTAATTTTTAACTAGTAATCGAGCACACACGGTGTGTGTGCAATACATTTTTTTTTAAGTTTTCACTTCATCAATGAAACTGTTTTGTTAGTTTTTAAGTTTCTTAAATCGCATGTGTGTGGGGGAGAAAATTAAGTGGAAAGAGGTTGTGATAAGTTTTTCAAAGTTGGTAAAATTACAAAATCATCTTTTAACTTTATTAACTTATAAGGATATTTTATTATTTTAAAATGCACTCCAATCACTAAGGGAATTGGCTTTATATAATAGTATAGATACAACTTGCCTAATTGGTTTGATCCAATTTAACCCATTTAAAAATCATGTCTGATTGACACGATTATGACTCAATACCTATTCAACTCACATATTTCATGTCCACAATAAATGCCTCAAGGTTTGACTCCCAAAATCAAATGTTTGTTTCTAAACGTTAATTTCAATACAGGTTGGATTGAGAGAGGATCTTCTGCTTGGGTACCTAGGTAATCTAACGGCTGAAAAAAAATCAGTATATATATGGGATGAGGGCTGAACCTTTTAAAATCGTCGGAAGCATACAAGTATCCAAGTATCCAAGCAAAGGAATCAAATTGGGATAGTTGTTGAACTACTCAAATTCGAAACGACACACACTGCCAAAAAGACAGACCCATTTCCAAATGTTGAAAACTAGACAAATCTACGGCCTGAACATAGACTTATCAGCAAAATTTTCAGGAAGGGCTTATCTTCAAGATAACTTCATCATCCAGCCAATACACCGTCTATATATGTATGCAGATAAGATATCCACATCTGCTTTTACTGTTACAGATCAGGCTCTCGACACACCGGAATTAACGATAAGCCTTTTTTTTCTTTTTTCCTTTTTTGCGGTGAAACAACTCTCTAGCCTTCGTTTTTTGACTATTATTGTCGATGAGCTTGATTCATCGATACACACGCACGCGCATAGGCGCCCTCTGGCATGCACGCCGCCGGCGTGTGATTTAGGACTTTTGTAAACCCATTATGTGACTGAGATGACCCGTGAGATTCGAAGGGGTCAAGTCGATAAAATGCCAAACTCTCAACGCACCATGGAGATGAATCACTTCAACAGCTCGTCAAAATGCATTTTGACAAACAAATTACTTGTGTAGAATAGGTTATGTACTCATTTGCCTCTTGAGTAATTTTATTTTTTTATTTTTTTTGTGAAAGAAAAACTTTATTGCCCAGGGAAACAAAATGGTTGAGAATCGATTCACAATTTAGCTTGGAGCCATTAGAAAAGGGAGCACTAAACAATCATTATGCTTCTCTCCCCTTGGCTTCTGGCTGCGGGACGAGGATTACATGCATGTGGGTTTGGTCTGACCAACTCTCTCATAAACGAGTGCAGCCATTTTTTGAATTACAAAACCTGTAAAGAATCGAATTTGAGTTACTGTAAAAGCACTGCTATTTAAACCATCTTTCATGGGCTATTAAGTTTTGATGGATTACATGCCATTCATTTACTATTTACTGAAACAGAGCAAGGCTCCCCAAGTCTAGAAGAGTTGTAGAGGTTGTCATCAGGAATTCAGGATGCAGTTCAAGAGAAAAAAAAAAAAAAAAAAAAAATTGTCTTTTAATGATTTTTCTCAGACCAAGGCCACTTCATGGAACTTTTGATCCTTAGGGCCTGTTTGGAAACTTCAAAAACTGGATCAGACTAAGTCCAATCCATAACTATTATCTGGTTTTTAAATAAACCTTCACAATTGGTTTGAAAAAAAACTATGTTTATGTCTTATTTTTAGAACAAAGTTGAACCGTTTAGCAGAAAAAACAAACTTACCTAACAGTGTAAAATCAAAATTAATCAGACTTATTTTTAACTGGTCAGGTTTTCAGGTTTGCTAAACAACCCCTTACAATACCCAGGCTACATGGGTTATAAGAGGTGTCGTTTCTTTGGGTTTTTCGGACAAATTCAGTTCTGAAGAACACAATGATAAAAAGAGATAGTGCCATAATGCCATTGTAGTGTATTGGAATTATCTTGATTTTGCGTAATATATACTCGGTGGTCGCTGAGGGACAAACCTAAGGTAGGCCACCCACCCTGGAGAAATGTCATGGATTCCATAGCTAGTAGGCATTGTCTTAATATCATCAACTTATTGACTAATTATGTACTTCACATAAAATTGCATGTAACCAAATAAAAATAATAAACACTATAGAATGAAAACTACTTACGAAATTCCCCTACTATTAAGTACATACAAACAAAGAACGAGAAAAAGAAAAAAGAAAAAGATTAGTCTTAAATTAAGGATAAAACCAAAAAAAAATCCAGCAGGCAAGCAATGCGTTTCAGAATTTGCTCCTCAAGGACTAATTCTAGACTCAAGGCATGCCTCACAGGAGCCCCTGAGACTTGTTTCAACCAAAAAAGAAACGAAAAATTTAAAAACAACTCAACTCTGTAAATAAAAATAAAAATGATGCTAAAAGGAATAGCATGCAGACAAAAAATTTCTAGCAATAAGTTCCCATAAAAATATATATATTTCTTGCATAAGTATCCCCCCCACACCTCTTATGTTTACTGAGAAATCCACCACTGCAGCATCCCCTTCTACCTCAAGCCTCAAGGCCTTACGTGAAAGCATTTCCCATCAGCCTTACCCCAAGGTGAGTCAACATGCATAAGCAAGAAAAGCCTTCTAAGACCATAGTGTTATAGAGTAGGATGAGACCTCTTAACCCAATTCCCCCGATCTTAAGATAAGGGAGTTGGTCTAATCCATTTCCTAGACACATATCACACTTAAAATTATTTAAAATAGTGTGTAACATTTTCAGCTTATTCATTTTTTAGTAAGCCAATGAGATATGTATTTGTCAACTGTGGAAAAACTCATGCCTGGTATAATGCATTAATTAGCAAGCATATCTACAACATGGCACATCTCCATTGATTAAAAAAGGAAAAACATATCTGCCAGAGCAAGTGAAGAAATCATGGATCCAGCAAGTAAAAGAACGATCATCTAAGGTGTGTGGCCTAACAATCAAATCATTGAATAAGTAAAATATGATGATATGTTGAGTTCTAATGTGCTATTTGAACAATGATCCAAACAATTCAAAGCAGCAATAACACAATAGAAGAATAGAACAAAAGACAACATCATAAGATTAATGAATAGTAAGGAAAAGGCATGAAAATTATCCTTTCAATGATGCCATATTGGAACTGTAAACAAGATAATAGCAAGGAGGAAGAGGAAAAATGCTAAAACTATGAAGAGGAAAAATGGCATAATATCAGCAAAACTAAAGCTGTACAGCACAACACAAAATGCTATTAAGAAAATTACATCTAATTGTTACTTTCATAAAAATATCTCAGATATGTAATATTAGCAAAGAATGTAAGAAAAAGCTACTGCTTCAGCATGGTATGCAAATAACGTGATACATTAAACTAGCGAAAATATTAAATATGATATCATTAGGGAAGATTACAACCATATAATATGTTCTAAACCTCCCAATCAAAATCAGTAAGGAAAAAAACGATAGGGAATTACCAAAAAAATTGACAAGAAACAAAAGAACAATATAAAAGGAGAGATTTACTAGGCCTCACTCCCAATCTAATGATTTATCCGGCAATGTGAAAAGGAAGAAACCCATTGCGCTAGCTAAGCGAAATCTCACTTGCACTCAACACCAGCTTCGGCAGCTCGACGAGGCTTGCTTTTCCGTCTACTCCCGTTATGACGAAATCCATTGGACTTGGTAGATTCATCAGTGCTTGATCTTGTTCCAATACCGTTTTCCTCCTTCACAGAATCCAGCTTCTCTTTTACCTGTGAGTACCGCTTCCTCTTCTTTCCATTCTCTGCTGCAGCTGGACTTTTCATCTCTTTACTTGAGATGACAGAATTTGCATTCTCCCTATCTTCCTCTTCCATTTTTTCAACTTCTTCTTCATCAATTTCATCTTTCAATGGTTTTTGTGGCCTTCCCCTTCTCTTCTGTGCAGGAATTTTTTCCTCTTCACCACTTCCAGGATCCTCGTGATTGCTGACAGTCAACTTCTTCCCCTTTCCTCTACCTCTACCCATAATTTCAAAACCCCACCAAAGAAAGCTCAGGCAATTATCTGCCAAACAAAGAAATACATCCAAGGGCATAAGTCAAAATAAACAACAGTATTTCCAATAATATTCAACATCATTGACATACTAACAGCTGAAATGATAATTAGACAATAATATACTGTAGACTCTGAAGAAAATGCTTCATGGCACGTTTCTACCCTTTTGACATCCCCACCAATAAGAATCATCCCATTGTGATATTCATAGAAAATCATATGAATTGCACATAATTTTCAATGGCATTTTCAGTAACAGTTCCTTTGCTTCACCACTTAGAAGAGGAGGAGGAGAAAATGCAGGAGAAGATGAGAGAAGAGAAGCATAGAAGGGAAAGCTTAATTATTTCTTTCGTTGTTTATCAGAAAAAAGAAGGGGAGAAAGAATGGGCCTCGCCCAAGCCCTCTTGTAAAATACTTGTACCCTGTACTAAAAGTGTTATACTCAAGTTAAATTTTCAGCTCCCTCCAAATCACCTCACTAGTGAAATGAAAATTTTTGTGGGCCCAGAGAAAAAATATTTCCTCTCTAATCACCTCAATTTCTCTTCTTTTCAGTATTTTCCTTTCCTTTCTCCCATTCTTCTGAGATCCAAGTGAATCTAAATGAACCAAACAGAAGAAAAGGAGGAACTTTAATAATAGTCTTCTCTTCTCTCCAACCAGACTGTAAGTCTATCCTTGGCAAGTATTTTAGCATTTCACGGAAAGGACATGATTTCAATTCACTCTCATTTATATTATGGCTCCATTCACCAGTGAGCCCACTTTAAAGGATGTATTTCTGCTTAAAAATTTCAAGTAAACAAATTGGACGGGTACAACATGCAATGTCCAATATCCACACAACATAAAAACACCAGATGAACTCTCATATGTAAAACCAATAAAAATAGGGGAGAATCAGTGGGGATTAACAAATCTAACCCCATTATATCATCTTGAGTCATGCTACATGCTCTAAAACCCAACCACAAAATGAACTACATATAACAAAACTACCTTTTTTCACAAAAAAACATGAAAATTTTATATGAGTTTATATTCTACAGAGACACACCAAAAACGATGCTACATGTTCTAAAACCCAGCCACAAAATGAACTGCATACAAAAAAACTTCCTTTTGTAACCCATAGTTTACTCTCTACAGAAGCAAACCAATTGAACTCAAACCCTAGAAATTTGGCATCTTTACTCCGTTTCATTCTAGATAAAATATAAGAAAAGACATTAAAATTTGGAATCTAATAAACAGTCGAGGTTAGACAGTTAGACTATGAATTATACGATTCCATGTTTTCTTTTATTTTCCAATGATTTTTCCGCAGTCAGGCAGCATGCGAAAAGACCCAAACAAGTAGAAGAGGCACAGAAAATACCAGAAAAAATGAAATCTGGAACTTTAAGAGTCAATCCTCCCCCCAACTCACCTAGGAATATATATTAAAAAAAAAAAAACCTTCTTTCCAACAAAATTACAAAAACACAAACCCCAGTGACTCATACATAAAAATAAGATCTATAACAAGCCAGAAAAATATAATCGTATGAATGCAACAATTCCAAATCTTAGGCACTTTCACTTAAAACACCCATCCCTTTGGCTTCTGAGAACACTTGGGGAAAAGTAAAATAAAATAAAATATCGAATCATCTGTTTTAAGTTGTTTTGGTTTCCAATTAATGAAAAGCTCACCTCAATCAAGCCAAATCATTGGACCAGGCTCAGCTGAGTAGAGGGTTTTTAATCATGAATCCCAATTACTGAAAAATCTAATCTTCAAAATTTTTGTTTCTTCTCTTTTTCTTCAGTTTCTAAGCAACCAAACAAAGCACCACTAAAAGATCTATGTAACAAAAGAACCTAATAAAGCTGACCTAATAATCAAAATGAACACAATTAGCTTTCACTCCCAGAATCCACATATACCAAAAACAAATTCAATATGTTTTAAATGTGTGTGCAGATATACACATACACATACATATATATATATATATATATATAGAGAGAGAGAGAGAGAGAGAGAGAGAGAGAGAGAGATGAGATATGAGACTGACCTGG
Organism: Liquidambar formosana; assembly: GCA_039720395.1. Classification (NCBI taxonomy): domain Eukaryota; kingdom Viridiplantae; phylum Streptophyta; class Magnoliopsida; order Saxifragales; family Altingiaceae; genus Liquidambar; species Liquidambar formosana. Next base: position 33,609,971 of record CM077831.1, read on the forward strand.
TATGTATGCATCTTCAACAAAAAACCCATTACTCTGAATCTGTGAAAGCTTGTGACGAAACTCACAAACCACCACGACCCATACGGATTTTTTCTCTGTTAGTGGATTTTTACAGTAAAAGCTCGAGAAAACAGAGATTTTAATGACGAAAGCTATGATCTGAAGAAGAACTATTGGCGACCCAGATCAAGAAACATGGAGATTCGAAGAGATTAAGGATTGGCATACATGAGATACAAAGAGGGGGTCCCCCCTCCAGACCAAAGCAATAGCACAAGAGAGATGAAACAGAAGACAACAAGAGAGAGAGAGGGCGAGACAGTGAAGAGATATTTGTTGATTGGCTCTGTAGTCTTTAGAGTTTAGTCTGTAAATATATGTAATCTGTACATGTATTTAGGAGCTGCAGCAAAAAATAAATAAATTTAAATAATAATAAAAAAATGTAGGAGCTCATTTCTGTAAAAAGGAAGACTTGTAAGAGGACACCCCCATGTGCCATACTATGGACTCTTTTCAGATTTGGGAGGTTCAGTGCGGGTCCCATAAATATATGAGTAGGGCTATACTTTTTCATTTTTTATTTTTTTTTCTCATAAATGATGGATTTGATAACATACTAATCTTTTAAAAAACGAATAAGGTTCTAAAAATGAATAAGACCACCTTACAAGACCATGAAAGAGTGAAAAGACAGAATTTCAAAAATTTTAATTGTCGATGTGTAATTATCAAAAACCTTAATCTACTTCGTGGGATTGAATAGTATCATCTATAGTACTATATAAACCCAATTCTCTTTGTAATTGGACTACACTTAAAAATATTAAAATACCCTTACAAGTTAATAAAACTAAGAGATGATTTGATAATTTTATCAATTTTAAAAAACCTATCATAATCTCTTTCCCCTTAATTTTCTCCCCCCCACACACATGCGGTTTAAAGAACCTAAAAACTGACATAGCAGTTCTATTGATAGAGTGAAAACTTAAAAAAATGTATTGCACACGCATCGCGTGTGTTCGATTACTAATACATTTGATTTAAACACATAACTTGTTAGGTTAAAATTGTAGGAATCATTGTTTGATGTTGTTATAAATTTCTTACCATCTCATTGCTTGAAAAAAAGATTTTTTTTTTTTAAAAAAAAAAAGAACAAAAAATCTCACAAACTTGCATTTTGGTAGTCATTTTCACAGTAGTTTGTGAATTGTGTTAGAAGTTGTTTACAGATTCATCTAACAAAAGATTCCAGACTACAAATGTGCAAATGGATTGGCAGTTGTTGACATGAGTCAAACTCTAAGCAAATGAAATTGCTCAACTTCAATTGATTAACAAAGTGCATGTTTTTCTCAAGGGATTTAAAATAAAAAGTTGGTGGAGGTGGAAAGTTTCCCCATAATAATTAGTGAAACATAGGAAATATAATCCAAAATAGCTAGTCATGGTGTTTTTTTTTTTTTTTTTTTTTCATTTAATTATACTTTACTTCTTTGAAGTCCGATCCGTTCTTACTTTTCTATTTCATAGTTTAAAAATTGCACTCTACTCAAGGAGTATCGCTTAGAACTGGAATAATATGAAGTACTTTGTTAAATTAATAAATAAATAACCTTGAAATTATAGGGTGAAATAGTGAAAAGACCAAAAGTGGAGCGTTGAAGGGGTAAAGTATAATTTTTCTCTTCATTTTTTTTTTTTTTTTTTGGGTGAGAAATTAACAAGTAACATGTGTGAAATGATAAGGTGAAGCTGAGATTCTGAAATCAAATGATCCTACGATTTGCCAAAATGGGTGGAACCAACCAATGTAGTGTATTATAAGGTGTCAAAAACAGAGCAATATTTCGACACATTTAAAAATGGTATCGTTATAGGTTCACCCATCTTATAAAGTTCCAAGACCTTCTGAATTTTTCTAAAACTGCGAGATTTTAGGGAGAGAAATAAGGTGAATAGAGAAAGAGGTGGCTTTGTAACTACCCTTATCTACTCAGTCAAATTTATCTAATACAATAAGACACTCTTTCTACACTCTTTTGACTTCAATTTATAGTTCCAGTAACATCCTTGGGGTGCGTTTGGTAAGCAGGAATAGGAGGACAGGAATGGAAAGAACAAATTTACATAAAATATCCCCTGCTTTTAAATCTTTCAAAAATGTTTTTTCTCATAAGGAAAAAAAATTATCCTCTTCTCATTTGATGGGTGCCATTTAGTATTATAAAGAAACATGTGGAGTGACTTTATTGGGAATTTTAACAAATGTTATTTTGATTCAATATTATTAGTCATTCAATTTCAATCAAATTATTCAATGTGAATGCTTGTCAATAATATTTCAGAAAAGGTACGTGCAAAAAAATAAAAAATAAAAAATAAAAACAGTTAAAAGTCTTTAGAAATGTTTTCAGACAGTGAAATTTATAGAAGACGATCATAGATCGGATGGTAGCGATTAAATCAGAGATCTGTCCTATGTTTTGGTTGATTGATTGTTAGAAGACTGCGGGTTTTGTTTAGTATTTTTTGCTAAAGATTTTGAGCTGATTCGCTTTGCAATTAGGATGCCTATTCTAGATGAGCATTAAATATAGCAATACGTGACCTAACTTGAAAGAAAAGGCAACACGAAATAATGGAAAACCTGTGGGCATGAATATGCTGCTCGCTTGTCAATGTAATAATTGCCTTTTTTGCCAATCTTCATTAGTAAGATGATTTTACTTCTTTTCTCTTTTATAAGAAAAGTAATGGGTTCCCCACGATGCCCCTAAAACCATATGCTAAAGTCTCATCTGTGTCTAAGTTGAGGCTTGTCATGCTAGCCAATGAAACAATTGTTTGGCTATTTTAAATATAAAAAGAAAAAACCCTAATCAGATCATAGTTGAAGTAGTAGGTTTTCATGGCAGGCTTTGTTTACTTTCAAGTAAGAAGTTCTTCCAAGTCTCTTAAACCTTTCTACATAATACTCCGTCCAAGAGTAATAGGAAGAATGTATGTCCTCTAATAGTGATCATTTGTTGCTTCTCTCTTTTCTTTTCTTTTCTTTTTTTAATGAGAAAAACCTTTGGATAAACTCCGGTTTCATAAAAGACCCTACAACACATATAGACCAAATAAAATTAAAGGGCCCAAGTAAAAAGCCGCTGGTTTCTATTACGTCTTTAACACGTTTCTTATGTTTTAACACTCGATAAAACCACCTCCACTCCATAGCCCACATCCAATGTCTTTACCAGCTGGTTACTACTCCGTATTATGTTTTAGTTTGACAATTTTTTGGCAGCTTATCTGAAAATAATTATTATTGGAATCCAACCCACTTGACATGGCCTCCATCAAATCTGTCTGTGTCCTTTTTCATATGAACCTAGTTACATTTTGGAGGATCCCTTGCAATAAGGTGACCAAAATTGATAGCATAATCATAGTGCATATTGGTCTTAGGCCCATGCATAAATGATCTCATCCCCCCTATGACATTAATGTGCAGTTTATGGACTAATTGACTTTCAGATTTCTTATGAGTTGTTTAAAGCAAATTGCTTAATATGACACCTTACGAAGAAAGCTTTCTTGAACAAAGGTTTTGTGTATGAGCTATGAGAGTTGAAGAAATTGGCATATATTTCTGTTTATAACACACTGCAACTTGCATAATGATGTATTTTTCAATTCAATTCAGAAAACACCCAAAATAAATAAATAAGTAGAACCCATTGTGGTGAGATGCATCTTATATATGGGGCTGGTGGCGCTCATCCCATGCCCCTATGGTTTTAGTGTAGTTGTCGTGTTAGGCGACATCGCGTACCACTATACTCTATTGATCACTTTCTTACAAGGGCTATATTATACACTCATATTACCCTAGTTGAGAGTGAGTATTCAAAAGCAATCTTAAATAAAATTTTAATATTTCCCTAGTTGAGGTTATTTAATTTCTTCAAGTAGGTGGGTTCTGTCTTTTCTTTACCTCGATAATCTTTCTTTTCAATATATTTATTTATTACTATTGTTATTCTTTTTTTTCTTTTTTTTTAGTACACGACTTGTGCTTTGTGGATTTTATGGTTCAAACTAGAATCAAAAGTCAAGGGGTGTTTCGTGTATAGTAAAGCAAGCCAAGTTTATACTAATTCAAGCAGAGCGATATTTATACATACATTCATACATATATGATACATACATACATACACAAACACATACAGACATACATTTTCAGTAGTCCTTCCACCGTTAAGCTTTTATGAATTAATTCATTCAATGCAATCAAGAGTTTTATATCAAGTTTGAAAAGTGATTCTACTCACATTGGCAAGTTGAGTCATCTGAGTTGAGTTGCAAGTTGATGAGTTCAAAACCATGATTTGTTCAACTACAATCAGGCTTCACGCGAATCGCCTCTTTACGATTACCTTGTAGAGACTCATAGAATTCACAGCTCTGTTAGTTCCTTACTCTAAAGCCAAGTCCTTTTTACAGGTAACCACCACTCTCTTCAAGTAATCTTACTGCTTGAATAATTCATTCAGATTTTCCTCTTCAATCTCTCAATAATGTATAGAAACGAGAATTATCGAACAATAAAATGGGAAATGATACTCAAGGATTTTTAATGAGACTAAGACCATGTGGGCAGCATGTAAATTTGGAAACAAGGAAACCTTGCAAGTCTCGTATCAAAGAAATTATCAGGAAAAAAGGAGTTGAAGCAGATGATTGAGTTATTGATCCTCCACCCAGCTTTGCAGAGCAGCTCTCTCTCAGCCCGGAGCATAGTGCGGAATCTGGATATCTTGAATGTTAAAGCAAATATCAATTTTGCCCTCTATACAAAATTCTGATTGAAGATGAATTTTCAACTTCGACATTTAAGAAACTGATAATATCTTATCAGCCTATGCCTGCTCCAATTTCAACTCTGTTTCTTTCTTTTTCTACTTCCAATTCAACAAACCCATCCCTCTTCTCAACCCAACTGAAACCAGGATTTTTATGGACCCCTTTCTCCTTCATCACCTTCCTCACATTCTCAACCTCTTCCCACTCCCCATCGGCAGCATAAATGTTTGACAACGTTACAAAACCTCCAGGCCTTTTCAATTCCATCCTCAGAATATCATCAGCCATCAATTTAGCCAAATCTCTTCTTCCATGGATTTTACACCCATGGAAGAAAGCTCCAACAATTGAATCTGTGATTTCCATTGGCATCTCCTTCACCAATTCATAAGCTTCCACCATTCTCCCAGAACGGCACAAAAGATCAACAATACAAGCATAATGCTCTTTACTGACCTCAACCCCATAACTCTCTTTCATGGACCTAAAAATCTTCAGACCCTTCTCAACTAAACCACCATGGCTGCAAGCAGAAAGAACAGAAATCAAAGTGACTTGATTTGCCCAAATTCCTTCTTCCTGCATTCTCTCAAATAGCTGGATCGATGAATCAACCATACTGTGCTTCCCGTAGCAGCCTATCATGGCATTCCATGATGCTACATTCTTGGCAGGAATCTGGTCAAACACATTCTTAGCATCTTTCACACTCCCACATTTCGAGTACATGTCAATAAGCGCACTGGCAACAAAGACATTAGCATCAAACCCCATTCTATAAATCAGGCATTGAATTTCCTTCCCTCTTCGAATTGAACCCATCAATCCACATACGGGGAGCAGTCCTGTGACAGTCACATGATTGGGTCTAATCCCGGCAACTAACATGTCCTGAAACAATTTCATGGCTTCCACAGCTCGATGACTTTGAGCAAAACCCGAAATCATTGCATTCCAAGTAACCAAATCAGGAACCAACCTTTCTCTACTCATTCTAGAGAACAGCGCAAATGCTCCATTGCAGTCTCCCTTCCTAGCATAACCGGCTATAATTGCATTCCATGTAAAATCGTTAGGTTCCAATCCTGCTGACTTCATCTGCTCAAACAAAACAAGTGATTGCTCAAGGTGTCCTATATTAGTATACCCACATATCATACAAGTCCAAGAAGCAACATCTCTCCTAACCATTCTATCGAACACTCGACGGGCATAATACACACTCCCACATTTGCAATACATATCCACCAGAGCATTTGCCACCGAAACATCGGATTCAAAACCCATCCTATTTATCACAGCATGAACCTCCTTTCCCTTATTTTCATCCATCAAACCAACACAAGCTTTCAAAACAATGGAAAAAGTGAACTTATTAGGAAAAATTTTCAGCTCCTGCATTAAAGAAAAATACCCAACTGCCTCCTCACAAAACCCATGAAACGCCGAGGCCGAAATCATCCAATTCAACGCGAAAACATTTGGGTTTCCGGTTTTAGCCAAGACGAGCCTGGCCGACCTCACATCCCCACAACTTGCGTAAACACCGACGAGCTTCGAATTCAAAGACACAGTGTTTATCTCAGTCCCAGTAGTTACCAACATGGCATGGACTTGCCTGCCCGGTTGCAACGTTTTCGCTTTCATGCATTTCTGTAACAGTAAACCAAAATGGTCTGAACAGAGGTTCTTTGTTGAGAAGAATGGCTTTGTCATTCTTAGATGAAGTCGTTCTCCATATATATGCCTACTTATAATCTAAACCCAAGCAGCTTTTACATCTCCAGCTTGTGTATAGCATTTGTTATTGATGTAAATGTACAGAATGTTCATCCCGGAAATATTAGTAATATGGAGTCAAGTGAACATTTTACAAAGTCTCTCTCTCTCTCTCTCTCTCTCTCTCTCTCTCTTCTTTTTCTTTTTTGGGCCACACTTTGCCCAACAAATCTTGCTCTAGTAAGAGAATAGAGAGTGAAGTTGTGGGATCCGTCGATATGGTTAAATCACAAAAATTGAAACAAAATTAAATTCACATAGTATGATGAGATTTGTAGGGCAAAGTGTGGGTTATCTAGCATTTCTTTTTTTCATTACTTTTTTGCTGGAGAACATTTTACAGAATCTCATTTCACTGTTCATGCTGTGAAGTTTAGTTTTTCTATTTTTATCATTATTATTTTCCCCAGTGTTGCTTAACTCAGAAAAGGGCCTTTTTCACAAGTGAAAGATCGTTAGGTATCTTGTTGAACTATGTAAATTTGGCAAAATCATGTAAATTTCGTGTTTTCGTGATTTACTTTTGCTGTGATGGTGCTTGCTGCATTACAGTTCTCTATGCTCAATTTAATTGCTCATTGCATATTCTTGAGCATGTTTGCAATATATCCTTGTGGCCTGTCGGGATGAATCCATAATAATTTATATAATAAAGGTATAAATCCATCTTCTTGATGAAGTGGCCCTGACTTGGACTACTATATCAAATTCCTGCATACTGTCAAATATTTGCACAAGCTTCTCGCTTACACTAGGGGAGGAGCGTATGCATAAAGAATGTCCCCATATTGTGGATCGAACAGAGGTTAATGTGGAGCCGACCCCAAAAAGAAAAAAAAAAGAGGTTAATGTGGAGAGAAGCTTGCTTCAGTGATTGTGCCCTCACCATTTATAGAGATGGGGTCTGTTGTAATAAGAAACGATCTCTCTCAAACGGGTGCATCAGACCCCAGAATTTCTGGAAAAGCCTAATTCAAAAAAGGAGAGATCCTTCTATGCAATCTGCAGGTACAAATTTGCTAGAAACATCACTCAATTTTAAACTGCAATGGATCACTGCTATTAGTTAGTTCAGTATTTTTGAATTTCATCTTACAGCTACAAACTCTTCTGATCAAATTCTAAATGCTACAAGGAGAGTCACAGATACTTCAATCTGCATTGGTATTGGCAGCTTCCAATATTGAGACCTTAGACCATAATTCTACCATTTCCTATCTCAATTCCTTGAAATGCTGGGTTATATATATGCAAGGTTTGAATATGATCAATAAAAACAAAAAAGCTAGTATGGTGATGTTAGGATTGAATAAATACACAAAATTTCCCTGATCAAAATGAAAAATATCAGTACCATAATACTATTCTCTGCACTTGAGGATGGTATACAGGACAACATTATGCAGATAATTATTCTAAACCCTTTAAGTTATTCAACACTACCCATAAGCAAACAATAGCTCGATATCCTGTAACACAAAAGTACTGCAACAAAAAATTAACATACAAAAAGCACAAACAACCAACACCACTTGCCTATGTTGAAGGGACTAATAAATTGAACTCATATATGAGGATGGATCCGGAGGAGCAGATACTTCAACGGCTCCTTCCAGCATTTGCGTGACTTTCTTCATTGTAGGCCTCAGTGACGGATCCTCCTGAATGCACCAGATTGCGATCATCACAAACCTCTCCACCCTCTTCATGTCTTGCCCTGCCTCCTCATCATTCTCCACTAAAAGATCCAACTTCCCATCTTTATAGCAATCATAAGCCCAATCAACCAGTACCATCATATTTTCATCCTCCACCTCCGGTTCATAACTCCTCCTACAGCAAATGAGCTCTAGCAACAAAATGCCAAAGCTGTAGACATCCACCTTGACTGTAATTGGCATATTTTTGAACCATTCAGGGGCTACATAGCCTTTGGTTCCCCTGGCACCGGTTGTAGTTCGACTCTGATCTGTCTTCAAAAGCTTAGCTAATCCAAAGTCAGAAATCCTTGCCATGAAAGAGTCATCTAGAAGTACATTTTGAGGCTTAATGTCGCAATGTATGATTTGGGTGCTGCACTCTTCATGCAAGTAACCGAGGCCCCTTGCAGTTCCAAAAGCAATGTGCATTCTTCTGTACCAGTTTGGCCTTGAATCTCCAAAAAGAAAGCTTGCTAAAGAGCCATTGCTCATGAACTCATATACAAGAAGCCGGTGTTGCCCCTCGTTGCAGAATCCTAGCAGTTGGACTAGATTCTTGTGGTTTGTCCGGCCAATTGCACTCACTTCTTGATTAAATTCCTCCTCGCCTTCTCTCACCATTCTGTCCAATTTTTTAACCGCCACGATGTTTCGATTTTCAAATGCCAGAACCCCCTTATAAACTATCGAGAAAGCACCCCTACCCAATTCTTCACTGAATCCATTTGTGGCTTCTTGTAGCTCTTCAAAGGTGAAACTTCGCAAATTCAAGCCTGGCATGACCTGGTATAGTGGTTGAAGCGTTTTTAGTTTTCTTCGATTCATGCGGAGAACAATCAGAAAGGTTGCTAACAGTAAGAGGAAGTTCAGAAACACTGAACTACCTAACAACACTGATCCAATGAAGACCAAAGCCGATTGATCTTTCTTCTTGGGACTCCCACCTTCAAATTGTGAAGTGGAGTTAACCATCCTTACTTTAATCAAAGCTTTTCCACCAACATTGGAATCCATCCTCCCATTTGAGAGAGGAATTTTCTTCTTCCAACATTCCCCACCCCTAAAAATGGCGACGGCACAAAAACAATCACCCAAGCAAGCTGCTCTGCACCAATCTTCAGTCACAGACGAAAAATGCTCATAATCCGCCTTCGGCCAATCAGTATTGGCCATCGTTGTAAAATCAAAATGACTCGTCTCTTGTGATGCCTCGTCACAACTTTGTGAAACAAAGTCCTGTTTGCATCCATTCCTCTTATTATTTGGATCCAAGGGGGAGTAACCTGGTGGGCATTCACAATTTGGTCTTTGATCATCTCCTAGTCTGCAATAGCTGTTGAAGCCACAAGCTCCGCCGCCTGTATTTGACCTTAGACTCGTGCAAATATCTTCAGGCATAGAGAACAACGGAGTCCATGCCATGGACCACCTCCCATGGCTTGAGCTAGCATTTTTCGGGTAGACATATTGCCTGAGAACTCCATCATATTCAAGAATTGTTCTCTGGTAAAAGTCCCTTGGCGAATCTGCACTCGATATTCGATTCAGTATGGTTCCGTTCTTCGCTGTAAGGTAGATGTGACCAGACTGGTTGAAGATCACCTGAAAGCCACTGCCTACTGTACCGCTTGCCCAATAAGCAGAATCAGTAGATTCAACAGTCACCATTGGATATTCTATGATGTACATCACTAGATTTCCATCCGGTTGTAGTGAAAACATAAATCTTCCGTTCGAATAATTCGTTTCTGAAATTCGCGCTAAAAGTATACCGCTTTGATTCAATGTCTGCGTGGGTAAAATTGTGTCCGTCGGTGCATCAAAACTCTGCCACAGATTGGTGGAATCGTTGCTTGCCAGCACGAAGTTTCCATTGTCGAGCATGGCGGCGTAGGAGACTCCAGCGCCGGCAGAATCAGCACTCCAAATCTGATTTCCTTTTGGGTCGTCAAGCACGAACCGACCGTCTGTGGTGAGTTGAATTTTGGATCCACTTGGGGCTAACTGGTTTCTGTTGGCTGACCATACAATGGTTTTTTCGGGTATTTTGTTGAACCAGATGGCTAGTAAGAAGCCTCCTTCAACTTGTTGGAACCCGAAAGCAAATTCTCCAGATTCCGATGGCCAAGAAGAGTTTTTATTGTTTATTGCAGTAAGGGATGAGCCCAAAGAGATGTTACTGTAAGTTTGAGCAGCGGTGGAAAATGGAAGCAAAAGCAGCAGCAGCAGAAGCAAGAAGCAGAGAGGGTAACGTAGTGCAAGAACCATGGTAAAAGCAGTCTGTTTTCTTGAAAAATGAGAGAAGCTAAGAATAACTTGAATTACTCACATTATATTGAACTAAGATCTTGGAAGGGGTGGAGAAAATGTTGAATGTTTCATGATATTCAGAGGGAAAATTCCTCCATTGAATGCTACGAAAAGTTGCAGCTTTCCTTTTTGCTGGTGAAGAGTTTCCCTTCCATTTGTCTTCAAAGAGACCAAGACATTGACTTAGAAAGTTAGAATAGTCAGTCTACGCAGCGTCTCCAGTGACTGAGGGTGGATGCACTCGGTCAAAAAAAAAAACCAAGACAATGACTTAGAAAGTTAGAATAGTCACTCTACCCAGCGTCTGCAGTGACTAATGGGTGGGGATGGACTCAGCACAATAAAATAAATAAAAAATAAAAAATAAAAAAATGGGTGAAAGGAGGACGGTGCATAAAAAGATCAAGAAAATGGGTGGTCCATTTTAGCTTGAAGGTCTAAAAGCTTTAAAATGTGGGTACTAGTGTCTGTCAGTGGTTAAATGAAATTACGAGGAAGCTGCCGCTACATTATTTTGTTCAACACTTGAATCAAAAGGGTCTACAGATCTAAAGATTGAAAGAAAAATGGTCCCATATTTGATCTTCTTGAAAATTTTGTGCTATTGGGATTAATTAACAATGCGTGTAACAACAAAAAAAAGAAAAAAAAAAAGAAAATTATGGACCGTTCAATTTAAGTTGATTTTTATATTTGATCAACCAAATGAGCCCCATCTATGTGTGGCATTATAAATTATTGCAATAATGGTATTGCATGGGGCTACAATAGATACAAGTCAAGCTGTCAACCACAGAAGAAATCACCGTATAAAATGGAGTGAATGCAACAGGTGATGAAGAAATTGAAGATTTTTTTTTGGATTTCAAGTATTCTCCGATATTAGTCCGTGTTGACGGAATCGTAGCCTTTGTCACGGGTAATTAGTCTTGTTTTCCACCTGTTGCCATGGGTTTTATTCACAAAGTTCCAGGTAGGTTTCTTTGGCCTAAATACCAACTTGTTAGAGGTGCCAGAATCAGTAGACAAAATTTTTGACAGCCCAAATTTGTGGGAATATTTTAAATTATATAATAAAAAAAACGGTCTGACAATTTCAATTAAAAATTTCTGAATTTATCTCTGATATTTAAGAAAATTTTAAATGGCTGAACCAGCAGTAACCAGCAGTTTTTGCACGAGAAGCTCTAATCAAGATGAGGAAACATCCTACTGTGAAATTTGTAGGAACAATTTTGGGCAAGAAACATCACCCAATTTTCACCCAAACTGGGCAGCGGCTGCTGGGTGGTTCAGTATTTCTGAACTTCATGTTACTGCTAGCAACTCTTGTGATCATTTTCTGATTGATACATACAAAAGTCACTTATGCTTCAACCATGCTTACCTATGAGACAACCATGCCAAGCTATGCCAGTGATGAGGCGGCAAAATTTCACTTACAAAGAGCAAGCTAGAATAGGTATCAGATCGATTCAACGTAGAACCTGGCCAGTGGTGCTTCTGCAATAGTTTATCAAGGGGTCCTTGCAATGGGTGATAGAAATTTCATTGCTGTCAAGGATTAGCCAAGATTGTGAGAGAAGGAGAGCATGAATATTTTTTTACATGGATTGCCGCGGTACAAGGAAAAGGAATGGGTACTCAGTCTGCCAGTAAACCTAGAACAGGTAAGACAGGAAATAGGAATAGGCTTGTTTAGCTTTCACAGATTACATAACTAAAAGTGTTGAGTGTGAAAAGGTATAAAGCAAGAATAATTTTCTTTTCATTCAACAAAAGATGACAACTCAATCACTGTTACAAAGTTCTGGCCAAAACTTTATATCCCATTAGCTAGGTTTATTCAAAATTTTTAAATATTGTCTAGCAAAACGGGAAACTAAGCAAAGAAGTAGAAGAATAACACCAGTTTCCAGATGCCTAAATCTTCACCTAAAAGCCCAACAACTACGGGAGTCACTAAGAAAATAGTAGAATTACAACATGCAATTATACAGTAGAATGAAAAGCAGAGAACTGATTAAGAAAAGGAATTTGATCCCCTACCACAGTTGGTTCAGAATTCCCTGTTGACGACTCCACTAGTAGTTTTCGAAGTAAAATTATCTTTCCTTACTTTAATCAAAGCTTTTCCACCAACACTGGGATCTATCCTCCCATTTGAGAGAGGGATTTTCTTCTTCCAACAATCCCCATCTCTAAATATGGCAAATGTACAAAAACAATCTCCCAGGCAAGCTTCTCTGCACCAATCTTCAGTTACCGGTTGAAAATGTTCATAATCAGACAGAGGCCAGTCAGTATTGGGCATCTCCCTAAATTCAAAAAGATCCATTTCTTGTGATGCCTTCTCACAATTCTGAGAGACAGAGTCCTGTTTGCATCCATTCATCACATTATTTGGATCCAACAGTGTATCCAGGTGGGCATTCACAAATTGGTCTTTGATCATCTCCAAGTCTGCAATAGCTGTTGAACCCACAAGCTCCACTTCCTGTACCTTCTGAAATTCTCGTGCAAATATTCGAAGGTATGAAGGACAATCTAGACCAAGCCATAGGCCACCTCCCAGTGCTTAAGTCATCATTCTTTGGGTAAACATATTTCCTGAAAACTCCATCATATTCAAGAATTGCTCTCTGGTAGACGTCTTTCATTGAAGCTGGATATTTCCATTACTCATTGCAAGGTAGATGTAGCCAGACTGGTCGAAGATCAACTGAAAGCCACTGCCTACCATATCGCTTGACCAATAATCAAAATTAGCGGAACCCAAAGGGAATTTGTGGTGTAGAGCACTAGATTTCCATCAGCCTGTTGTGTAAACAAAAATCTTCCATCTGAGTAATTCATTTCTGCAAAACGCGCTACAAGTTTACTGCCTTGGTTCAATATCTGTGGGGGCAATATCGTATTGCGACGTTCAGCAAAACTCTCCCACACATTTTCAGAATCTGGGCTTACCAGCACGAAGTTGCCAGTGTCCAGCATGGCCGCATAGGCAACTCCAGTGCCAGAAAAATCAGCACCCCATATCTGTTTGCCTTTGGGGTCGTTGAGAACCAATCGACCATCTGTGGTGAGTTGAATTTTGGACCCACTCAGGGCTAACTCGTTTCTGTTGGCAGACCATACAATGGTTTTTTCGGGTATTTTGTTAAACCAGATGGCTAGTAAGAAGCCTCTTCCAATATGTTCGAACTCAAAAGCAAATTCTCTAGACAATGATGCCCACGAGGAGTAATTATTGTTCAGTGCAGTAAGGGATGAACCCAAAGAAATGTTATTGTAAGTTTGAGCAGAGGTGGAATATCCGAATATGGAAGCAGAAGCAGCAAAAAGCAGAGAGGGTATGGTAGTGCAAAAGCCATGGCTTAAAGACAAAAGAGAAGCAAAAGAATGACTTGAAATGCACACATTTAACTGAACTAATATCTTGTAAGTGGTGGAGAAACTGTATTATCCTTATGATATAGATGAAATGATCAGTGCTTAGGCCAATTTATTGTTCAAAATAATAGCTCTCCAGCTCAAACACTCGCATCAACAAGATAAATGGACAGTAGTTACATGGGCAAAAAAAATGATAGGTCCATGTTAACTTTGAGAATGAAAGTTTGAATTGTGGGTATGAATGTTTGTCATTTACCATATGAGAATATCTGGAAGTTGGCCTACATTTGACTTACTAAAAACTGAGTTTGACAGATGCAAGGATTTAAATCCCAAATAATTAGTATCCCAGCCACAATCTCAGCAATAACAGCAGTCACAATTGAGACAGCACATGAGTACCTTCTTTGTAACATATAAATCTATAAATACAAGGGGGTTTCTCTCTCTATATTCACCTTGAAAATGAGATTCACAGTATCTGAGGTCAAAACAGTAATAGAGTTCACTTGCTGCTGCTCCATCATGGTGCTATCACCAGATGCAATGTGACTTTTCTTTTTTATTATTTTTTTAATTGCCAATAGGGAATCTAGACCTTTGGCCTAGCTAATCCTCTTAACATGGGTAAAGCCACAGCCCACCCTACATTAGTTAATGCCCAGGATAATAACCCCAGCTAGTGGCTAGACCCCAGAGGATAAAAAAATTAATTCAATAACAAAAGTGGTAGTGATTTTAGTCACTCATAAGCACAGGATTTAAAAAATAAAAATAAAAATCCATTGATTAATAAAATAAATATTAGTACCATAGTATTATTCTCTTTACTTGAGGATGGATAGCAGTACAACATTAGGCTGAGACAGTTGAGTGACAAACACAGATAATTATTCTAAACCACGGATAGTTCAACAATACCCTTATTTAGAATACAGTTTGATATCCTGCAACATCTATTACTAAAAGCCACAAGTACAGCACCAACAACTTAACATTCATAAAGCAGTAACAACTTACAATACATACCTATGTTGAAGGGATTAAATTGAACTAATAAACGAGGATGGATCTGGAGGTACAGATACTTCAACGGCTCCTTCCAGCATCTGCGTAACTTTCTTCATGGCAAGCCTTAGCGAGGGATCCTCCTGAATGTTCCAGATTGCAATCACCACAAACTTCTCCACCCTCTTTGTCTTCCATGGCCTCCTCATCATTCTCCACTAAAAGATCCACCTTCCTGTCAATATAGCAATCATAAGCTGAATCAGACAGTATCATCATATCGTCATCCTTCAGCTCTGGTTCCAAATTCTTCCTACAGCAAATGAGCTCTAGCAACAAAATTCCCAAGCTGTAAACAACCACCTCGACCATAATTTACACATTTTTGAACCATTCAGGGGCTACATAGCTTTTGGTTCCCCAGATGCTGGTTGTCCTTTGAGTCTGATCCGTCTTCAAAGGTTTAGCTAATCCAAAGTCAGAAATCCTTGGGGTAAAAGAGTCATCCAACAGTATATTTTGAGGCCTCATATCACAATGTATGATTTGGGTGCTGCACTCTTCATGCAAGTAAAAGAGCCCCCTTGCAGTTCCAAAAGCAATTTGTATCCTCTTGTACCAGTTTGGCCTTGAATCTCCAAACAGGAAGCTCACTAAAGATCCGTTCCTCATGAAATTGTATACAAGAAGCCGGTATTATCCCTCATTGCAGAATCCTAGCAGTTGGACTAGATTCTTGTGGTTTGTTCAGTCAATAGCACTCACTTCTCCCTGAAATTCCTTCTCCCCTTCTCCCTCCATCTTGTCTAACTTTTTTACTGCCACAACGTTTCGATTTTCGAAAGCTCAAACACCCTTATAAACTGTTGAGAAACTGTATCCAGTTTTTCCTTAAATCCATTAGTAGCTTCTTCAAGCTCTTTGTACGTGAAACTTTGCAAATCCATGCCTGGCAAGACTTGGCATGGTTGAACCCGTTTTTGCTTCCTTTGATTCATGCGGAAAATAACCAGAAAAGTTGTTAACAGTAAGAGGAAGTTCAGAAACATTGAACTACCTAGTAACACTGATCCAGTGATGATCAAAAGTTCCCAAGTGCAATTTGGGTTCTTTGGTGCCAACTGGGTTTAAAATCTCCAAAAAGGAAGCTTGCTAAAGTGCCATTGCTCAATCACTCATATACCAACAACCAGTGCTGACCCTCATTACAAAATCCAAGCAGTCAGACCAGATTTTTGTGATGGTTTTGGCTGATCACATTCACTTCAGTTTTGAATTCCTTGTCACCGTCTAGAACCACTCTGTCTTAACTTGCAACAAAATATCTTGACCTCGTTTCTATTACTCCTTCCTAAACAACACCAAATGGTCCCCTTCCCAGTTCTTCCTTGAACTTGTTTGTGGCTTCATCGAGCTCTTTAGAGCCAAAATAACTCAAATTTGTTTCAATACCACTTTCAGCTTCGCAAATTTGTCAGTTTACTATTTGACCCCACAATCCCACTTTGCTTCCCTCCCATTGGCTTGTGATGCCACATGGCCATGTCACAGTTACACTGAAGACTTAACTCGATTCCTAAATCTTACATACCTTCAAATGTTTGCCAGCTTCTGGCATACGTTGGGGGAGGAGCATATGCAGAAAGAATGTCCCCATATTGTGGACAGAACAGAGGTTAATGTGGAGCTGGTCCCCAAAAAAGAAAAAAGAGAAGAAAAAAAAATAGGAAAAAAGATAAGAGGCAAATGCGGGGTGAAGCTTGCTTCAGTGATTGTGCCCTCACAGCCTCACCATTTATAGAGATTGGGTCTGTTGTAATAAGAAACAATCTCTCTCAAGCGGGTGGATCAGCCCCAGATTTTCTGGAAAAGCCCTATTCAAAATTTACAGAGATCCTACTATAGTATGCCATCCCAATTTGCAGGTACAAATTTGGGCAAGAAACACACTCAGTTTTAACCTGCATTGGATCAATGCTACTAATTAGTTCAGTATTTCTGAATTTCATCTTACAGCTAGAAACGTTTCTGATCAATTTCTAAATGATACAAAGAGTGTGACAGATGCTTCAATCTGCATTGGTATTAGCAGCTTCAAATATTGAGACTTTAGATCATAATTCTATCATTTCCTATCTCAATTCCTTGAACTGCTGGATTCTATTTGTGCTTGGTTTGAATATGATCAATCAAAGAATACTAGTACGGCGATGTTAGGATTGAATAAAAAACACAATTTCACTGATCAAAATGAAAAATATCAATTTTTATAATATAAAAAAGAAAAAGAAAAAGAAAAATATCAGTACAATAATACTATTCTCTGCACTTGATGGTATGCAGACAACATTATGCAGATAATTATTCTTTTTTTTTTTTTGATAAGGTAATGATTGCATTAAAAAAAGAGATTAAACCCTCGTACAATTATTCTAAACCCTTAAGTTATTCAACACTACCCTTAAGCACACTATAGCTTGATATCCTGCAACATCTTTTACTGAAAACCAAAAGTACCGCAACAAAAAATTAACATACAAAAGGCACAAACAACCAACACCACTTGCCTATGTTGAAGGGGTATAATAAACTGAACTCATATATGAGGATGGATCCGGAGGAGCAGATACTTCAATGGCTCCTTCCAGCATTTGCGTGACTTTCTTCATTGTAGGCCTCAGTGACGGATCCTCCTGAATGCACCAGATTGCGATCATCACAAACTTCTCCACCCTCTTCATGTCTTCCCCTGCCTCCTCATCATTCTCCACTAAAAGATCCAACTTCCCATATTTATAGCAATCATAAGCCCAATCAACCAGTACCATCATATTTTCATCCTCCACCTCGGGTTCATAACTCCTCCTGCAGCAAATGAGCTCCAGCAACAAAATGCCAAAGCTGTAGACATCCACCTTGACTGTAATTGGCATATTTTTGAACCATTCAGGGGCGACATAGCCTTTGGTTCCCCTGGCACCGGTTGTAGTTCGACTCTGATCTGTCTTCAAAAGCTTAGCTAATCCAAAGTCAGAAATCCTTGCCATGAAAGATTCATCTAGAAGTACATTTTGAGGCTTGATGTCGCAATGGATGACTTGGGTACTGCATTCTTCGTGCAAGTAACAGAGCCCCCTTGCAGTTCCAAAAGCAATGTGTATTCTTCTGTACCAGTTTGGCCTTGAATCTCCAAAAAGGAAGCTTGCCAAAGAGCCATTACTCATAAACTCATATACAAGAAGCCGGTGTTGCCCCTCGTTGCAGAATCCTAGCAGTCGGACTAGATTCTTGTGGTTTGTTCGGCCAATAGCACTCACTTCTGTTTTAAATTCCTCCTCCCCTTCTCTCACTATCCTATCCAATTTTTTAACCGCCAGGAGGTTTTGATTTTCAAATGCCAGAACCCCCTTATAAACTATCGAGAAAGCACCCCTACCCAATTCTTCACTGAATCCATTTGTGGCTTCTTGTAGCTCTTCAAAGGTGAAACTTCGCAAATTTAAGCCGGGCATGACTGGGTTTGGTGCTTGAAGCGTTTTAGGTTTTCTTTGATTCGTGCGGAAAACAATCAGAAATGTTGCTAACAGTAAGAGGAAGTTTAGAAACACTGAACTACCTAATAACACGGATTCAACGAGGACCAAAGTTGATTGATCTTTTCTCTTGGGACCTCCACCTGCAGGAAATAAACTAGAATTATCCGTCCTTACTTTAATCAAAGCTTTTCCACCAACACTGGGATCCATCTTCCCATTTGAGAGAGGGATTCTCTTCTTCCAACAATGCCCATCTCTAAAAATGGCGACGGCGCAAAAACAATCACCCAAGCAAGCTGCTCTGCACCAATCTTCAGTCACAGATGGAAAATGCCCATAATCGGAAAGCGGCCAGTCAGTATTGGGCATCGCTTGAAAATCAAATCGATTCGTATCTTGCGATGCCTCATCGCATCTTTGCGAAACAAAGTCCTGTTTACATCCACTTATCTTATCATTGGGATCCAACAGGGAGTAACCACGTGGGCATTGACAAATTGGTCTTTGATCATCTCCTAGTCTGCAATAGCTGTTGAGCCCACAAGCTCCACCGCCTGTATCTGCTCGAATACTCGTGCAAATATTTTCAGGCATAAAGAAAGATGTAGTCCAGGCCATGGGCCATTTCCCGGTACTTGAGCTAGTATCCTTCGGGTAGACATATTGCCTGAGAACTCCATCATATTCAAGAATTGCTCTCTGGTAGAAGTCCCTTGGCGAATCTGCACTCGACATCTGATTCAGTATGGTTCCGTTCTTCGCTGTAAGGTAGATGTGACCAGACTGGTTGAAGATCACCTGAAAGCCACTGCCTACTGTACTGCTTGCCCAATAAGCAGAATTAGAATTTTCAACAGCCTCCGTTGGATATTCTAAGGTGTAAAGCACTAGATTTCCATCCCGTTGTAGTGAAAACAAAAATCTTCCGTTCGAGTAATTCTTTTCTGAAAATCGTGCTACAACTCTAATGCCTTGATTCAATGTCTGCGTGGGTAAAATTGTGTCCGTTGGTTCATCAAAACTCTGCCACAAATTGGTGGAATCGTTTCTTGCCAGCACGAAGTTTCCAGTGTCGAGCATGGCGGCGTAGGAAACTCCGGCGCCAGCGGAATCAGCGCTCCATATTTGATCGCCTTTTGGGTCGTCAAGCACGAACCGGCCGTCTGTGGTGAGTTGAATTCTGGACCCACTTTGGGCTAATTTGTTTCCGTTGGCTGACCATACAATGGTTTTTTCGGGTATTTTGTCGAACCAGATGGCTAGTAAGAAGCCTCCTTCAACTTGTTGGAACCCAAAAGCAAATTCTCCAGATTTCGATGGCCAAGAAGAGTTTTCATTGTTTATTGCAGTAAGGGATGAGCCCAAAGAGATGTTGCTGTAAGTTTGAGCAGTGGTGGAAAATGGAAGCAAAAGCAGCAGAAGCAAGAAGCGGAGAGGGTAAGGTTGTGCAAGAAACATGGTAAAAGCAGTCTATTTTCTTGAAAAATGAGAGAAGCTAAGAATAACTTGAATTACTCACATCATATTGAACTAAAATCTTGCCAGGGATGGAGAAAATGTTGAATGTTTCATGATAATTCAGAGGGGAAATTTCCTCCATTGAATGGTACAAAAAGTCGCCGCTTTCCTATTTGCTGGTGAAGAGTTTCGTTCCATTTGTCTTGCAATTAAACAGACCAAGACAAGTCGTTTTCCTTCATTGACTTAGAATAGTCAGTCTACCCAGCGTGTCCAATAATGACAAATGGGTGGATGCTTTAAAATGTGGGTATCAGTCTCTGTCAGGGGTAAAATGAAAGTATGAGGAAGCTGCCCCTACATTATTTTGTTCAACACTTGATTCAAAAGGGTCTACGGATCTAAGGATTGAAAGAAAAATGGTCCCGTATTACATTTTTTTTTTTTTAATATATATATATATATATATTTTTATATCAGGGGGATCTACTTGAAAATTTTGCGCCATTGGGATTAATTAGAAATACGTGTAACAACAAAGAAAAAGAAAAAGAAAATTGCGGACTGCACAATTTACCTTGATTTTTGTACTTAATCGACCAAATGAGGCCCATCTATGTGTGGCATTATCAATTTATGGTTGTAATGGTAAGTTTACGGGGAATCTCATGAGTTGCAATGGATACAAGTCAAGGAGTCCATCACGGCAGAAATCAACGTGTAAAATGGAATGAATGCTACAGGTGATGAAATAATTGAGGGTTTTCTTTGAGACTTCAAGTATTCGCCGATGTTAGTCCGTGTTGACTGGGAATTGTAGCCTTCGTCGCAGGTAATTAGTATTGATTTCAATTTACAAAGTTTCAAACTTGTTGGATGTGCCAAAATTATTGGACAAAGTTTTTGACCACCCAAATTTGTTGTATACTTCAAAATATTCAGTCTCAAATCTTGAAATTCAATTTAAAATTTTGAATTTATGTCTGATATTTATAAAATTTTCCCATGATTTTTTGGGTTTGATTTCAAGAAATTCGAGAGAATCATCTGAAATTGAATAAAATACTAGCTGGCCAACCAAACGAGATTTTGTGACATAACCTTGCCCGGCAACATCTCACTATGTGATGAGATCTATAGAACCTGAACGAGATGATACAAGTGGTCTCTTTGGACACGTCCCCGTAAAATTGGAATGATCCACCTAGTATGTAGTTGGCTTAGAGCTTCAAAACCAAGGAAACAAATATTACCAAGACACTAGTAGATGGGGTGTTAAGAGTGATATATAAACAAGAATTTAGCATTTTAAAAATTATTTAGATTTGTCCCTGTGGGTTGGTTGAGCGGTTAGATCTTGGGTTTGCTCTCCAGAGGTTAATGTTTCAACTCTCCATAGAAATCACTACTTGTGTGGCTATGAAGCATCTCACATGGGTCGATCGTTAGGGAAATAGTTCGAGCTAAAACCTTGACAGGATTAAGGCTTAGGATACCCTTAATTTTTAATTAAAAAAAAAATTACTTAGGCTTTTGGAATGTGGTGTATCATCAGTCTTGTATGTCACTTGATCATTCCTATTCAATCATGTTGGACTTGTGATTTTTCTTCATAGCTATCACACTCTTCCTCACCCAAAGCCCCAAAAAAAAAAAAAAAAAAAAAAAAATATATATATATATATATATATATATATGATTTTCTTAGTGCTCAACATTTTTTTCTTAAGAAGTTTGACAATTTTTTGCTTCTTCCTCCTCCTCTTCTCTTTTTCATTTTTTTTTTCCTCCAATTTTTTTAGCAACAACTTAAGGGTGGTCAAGGTGCATTTTCATTTTGGACAAAAACATGACAATGTTACCTAATATCCCACATTGATTAAACATATGCTTGACTGTGTGTATATTAGCTTCCATTGCAAATCTTCCTAAGGTTCATATCAGTTACCTAATATCCCACGTTGATTAAACATTGACTGTTAGAAGTTTTATTAATCCCTTTTAAAGAGAAATGAACCTTCCAATTAATTAATCTGTCTAATTTTATATTATTACAGTCACGTAGGTATAGAATTGTTTTATCTTACTAATTGTACAAACAATCGGTTTTCCAATGAGTGGCAAATGAGATTATTAGAGAAAGTATAGAGAATGGTTTTGGAAAACAAAATGCTAGGAAAATAAATGGAAGATTCAGTAATGAACTAGAACTCTGTGAATCTTTAAGACACTAAATTCCATAAAAGGCCTGGCAAGGGTTGCCGGTTGAACTTATTGGATGAAATGGCTAGTATATTTAAGTAAGCAGTGGGGCGTAAGGTCTGCTCTCCATCAAAGATGATGGTTTACTATCATTTGAATGTTAATTTTTAAGAAAGTGGGGCAAACATAGAAATGCAAGTTTCTCTACCTTATAATATTTTTTTAAATGCAGAATTGGTTATACTAGGTGTGCTATGGGCTGTTAGTTATTTTGACTGCTCTGTTTTGATGGTTCTTGATTCCTGTGGTTGTTTTTTAGGTTTATCTTGGAGGTTTTGCTTTCTTTCAAAGTTTTTTTTACCCTTGGTTTGTTTTCTGTTGATCCTATTAGGTTGTTGGCGGTTTTTTTTGGCTACTTTCAATTTGGGGTTGTGGTCTTTCCTAGGGCTGAGGCTGGGTGTGTTCTTTGAGGTCTTTGGTTAAGGCTGGTGTCATATTAGCCATTTGAGTTCTTTGGTTTAGGCTAGGTATATCTCTTTTGGTTCATTGTATTTGTGAGTTTGTGGGATTGGTTGTATATAGAGTTGTTCCGCTTTAATGCTGGACGGACAGTTTATTTGTTTGATCTGTTTGTAATTGTTTACATTTTATCAATAAATTTTACCTATGCTGATAACAAAACAACCAGCGAAGCAGTAAAAAAGAAACCCAAATTGTTTTTTCTACATTTACATGCATAGCTTCATTTGATCTTGATCAGTACTTATATCTCTCTACCCATGGAAACTCTTATAGTCTTCTTACTCTTGAACCCTGAATCTTTCCCCACTAAAGGAGCAGAAGTGCTACCATTGACGGATTTTAAATTATTAACCATGAAAGTTTCAGACTTCCATCACTATATACATATCCACTCTATTCAAAGTAATTTAAAGTTCACATCATTTGTGAGTTGAGACAATTTAACAACTCAGAGTAGCGAAGAAAATATAATTATCGTGCGTCCATTGTAGATATTGACAAACCATTGACTGAACAATCTTTTGACTTCCCTTTATGTGAATTAACCTCCATCACACTGCGTTGAGTGAAAAATGCAGGTTGTTTTGGGTTAGACAAAGGCATAGTTTCATTACTTAACATAGAAATAACATCTGACATGGTAGGCCTATCTGTTGCACTATCTTGTACGCATAAAAGACCCAAGTGAATAATTCTCAACAATTGATGTGTCGGACATGAATCACCCATGGTTGGATCCATTAGCTCTAACGAAGCTCCTTCTTTCCACAACTCCCATGCCTGTATAGTATCATTCATTTTTATGTACATAATTAATATTTAAACTTGAACTCATAAGATTATAACGAGAACATATAGTAAGATAAATATCATTTACAAACTTACATATCCGATCAAGTTAAGTGGGCGATCAAGATGATAGGAGCTGTAATTCTTCTTACCCGTCATAATTTCCAAAATTATGACTCCAAAACTGAATACGTCAGACTTTATTGAAAAAGTTCCCTCTATGGCATACTCAGGAGACATGTAACCACTGGATCCAATCATTTCAAGAACTTTCTTATTAAATCAAGGAGCAAACTACACATAAAATATAAAATTTTAAAGCCATCGACAAATATAAGAGGGGGAATTTTTTGCTTACTATGTCCCAACAGGCCTATTAGTGTTTGCTTCTGTTTCATTTGGCCCAAAAATTCTTGCCAAACCAAAATCAGAAATTTTGGGATTCATGTTGTCATCTAATAATATATTGCTGGCCTTTAAGTCTCTATGTATTATTCTCAATCTTGAGTATTTATGAAGGTACAACAATCCCTGAGCGACCCCTTCAATGATGTTAGAACGCTTCTTCCAATCTAGTAGCTCTCTTTTAGTTGGATCTGTCGCAAGAAAAAAAAAACTAGTAACTTACAAAGAGCTAAATGAGTTCAGATGTAAGTACTTTTAAATTTGTTGTAAAACAATGAAAGTAGATAAGGCTAGCGACATTGCGAACCAAAGAGGTAGTAATCCAAGCTTTTGTTCGACATGTACTCATAAATTAACATCTTTTCTTCTCCATGAATGCAACAACCGAGAATTCGAACGAGATTCATATGTTGGAGTTTGGCAATAAGTATAAGTTCATTCTTGAACTCCACAAGTCCTTGCCTTGAAGTCCTTGAAAGTCTCTTTATAGCTATTTTCTGCCCCTTGGGTAATTTGCCCTATGGTAATTATCCATTAGTCATTAATCAATGTTAAATAATAAAAATTAATCTTTATTTAATATGGTCTCAAGGAAAATGAGAGAAAGGCTTTTTATAATGGGCTTTGAAGATAATTTACCTTATAAACCGGTCCAAAACCACCCTGCCCGATCTTATTTTCAGATGAAAAGTTATTTGTGGCCACCATGATACAAGCAAAGCTAAATATTTTCAAATCACGGCCTTCTCTCCCATTGGTTTCAACCTCATTTGCATTTTTAAATCTTTCTGAAGTTGTCAACTGATGTATAAGAGCTTCTTGCCTTTCTCTCTCCTCCCCTTCTTGCAATAACATAGTTATTCAAATTAAAACTTGCATATTTAGTGACTGTAAAGCATATTCATTCAGCTAATGTATTAACTCTAAGATAATTTACCTTCTTGCCTCAGCTTTCTCTTTCTTTTATAACACAAGAAGCCTAATAGAACAAGAATAAGAGAAATAGATATTGCAATGATTATCCATAATCCCTTGTTTCCTACATGGAATAACAAACAACATTTATTAAATTCAATCACTAATTCATATTTATAGAACGTTTGCATCTATAGACGCCTAAATTCTAATACAAGTGTTGAAATGTTGAATGATAATACTGGGATCCTTCTAAAGAATCTAAGCTAACCTCTGTAATATTTTATTATATTCATAGAAATAATATTTGTCAGAAGTGTGTCTAGTTTATATGTCTTTATGTCCTTTGGCAAGTACAGTCCTTTAGTATGTAATCACTTCAGCCCTACAGGTGTTTCACAAGCAGCAGCCAGCTTCTGGTTTCATTTAATATTTTTTAGTTTTTTGCATTTCATTTGAAAGCTTAAAGCTGGTCACAATTCAAGTTCATTGTTTATTGTTTTAATTGGATTTGTAGGATTTTTTTTTCCTTTAATAGTTGAACATTGCATAACCATGGATGATTTTTTTTTTCCCCTAGATGAATCTGTGATCCTTACATGTGTGTGTGTGTGTGTGTCAAGAACATGTAATTCTTTTGGCAGGTGTTGCCAAAATTAGTCTAGTGATTCATAGGATTTAACCGGTTCTATTTTCTTTTTCTAGCTCTAGTATACCTTTACATTCTGAAAAATTCATTTTCATGTTAAAGGATTAGATCATGTTTTTTTTGTAGTGGCAACTGTCTGTGTTACCTTAATCTTCAACATGCTAGTATTACTTATGGTCAACTATAAAGTTCATTTAAATAATAGATTTACAGATTGTCTCTGTAAACACGCAATACATATTGCACATAGCAAATAAATCACGGGTTTAAGAGTTATCTCTTGCGGAAGAGACCTAAGAAAGACTATTGCTTGTCGTTATGAGCCCGCGGGTTGCCGTACACCGTTTGAATGCTATGAACACGAACCAAGCCTTCGGGTACGCTCTAATATTGCTATGTAAGTCATAGAGATCGCTACTAAAGTCCTCCCTTTGTTCCACGCTTCCAAATCTATAAGGTCATGGTGATGCCTTAAAGAGAGTACTAGAGAAGCCAACCCTAATCTGTAAAGAAAGTCACTTTAAATAGTTTCCTGTAAGTCTTAAACCTAATAGGACTAGGGTTCCACACACAATAGGAAACCCACTCAATAGGAACACTCATAAGGTCCACTGTCCGCATATGAGCGGACCACGAGTATGGATCAGGTAACCAACCCAAATATTAACATCTCCCACTTGCCCATGTAGGGTGAGTTAACTCTAAAATCTCTCTCAATCTCCCGATAATCATCTCCTCATATAGGAAATGTAGCGTACGACCTCATGAGAAGAATGTACAAACATAAGAGCGAAAAGGTTAAATCATCACCATAATAACAAGAATGCATTACTCGAAGGCATCTCATATATGCCCAGACAATCCATAAAATACCAGATCACGAGCACTCTTTAATCCTTCATAAATATAAAAGCAATACTGCATCCCATATATACGTAATGTACCCTTTTCCCATATCATCACAAATACGACATAAACGTTGGCCAACTAATGAATCACAAAGTATGGTGTAGTATTAAATCAGCTTTCCTAAGCTCTCCTGCCAATCCAATTCAACTCAACTGCTTTCCTAGACATGCCCCTATAAGACCAAATTGTTTCCTAGCCTTTAGAAAACACGCTAAAGTAGCATCATCAAGTATTTTATTCATGACATAGTCTTAGGTCAAAAGGGGCACAAAGACGAATCAAAGTGATCCATGTGGCTCACACAGTGATAAAGCAGGGATCCATTCATCACTCCTACTATCGATCGATATAGAGCACTTACAGTATGAAATGAATGCTGTGGCGTTAACTCATAAAAATGAGCATGTCACTAGAAGAAAAAGCAAAAAAATGCCATGCGAATCTTAGTCCAATCGCTATTAAAGCACCTAAGCTGAGTTTTCCAGCCCATTTGCTCTCTCAATGCCTACCTAAAATCTCACATTCAGCTATAAACAGGCTACATAGAGTTGTGGAAAAACTCTATGTTCTATTTTATAAAGATCTCATCTTAGCTCAATCTAAGGCGACATATAATATAGCAACTGTATATCTTGCTCCCCATCTGGGTACCAAAGATATAAATGTCTCATCTTGCTTGCTAACTCAGCGCCGAAGTGAATCACCCGTGTGAGTGGGTCGATTTGAGCCTGATGACATATTACAAATATGTGTACAAAAATGATATCAACATCCCATAAAACACAAAAGGAATGAATATCAATCCCAAATAATAATGTCAATCATAAATTAAATTAAATGTCTAATCATATCAAATCCTACAATGTCCCATTCTCTTCACATGAGAAAGGAAAACATTTATAGCAATTAGCTTAATTATAAAATTAGCCACCATACTACCAGTGGAGAAATGTCTCAAGACCACTTCCTTTTGTGCAACCATATCTATGTGTTTGGTTCTACCATAATACTAGAGATCATTCGTACACTATAAGATTGATACACAATCAAAATTACAAGCTCCTCATAAGCTGTAAAACCTAAACGTTGCAAAGATCACCTTAACCAAACAACATCTTGAACAACTGTTAAGCAAGTTATATTCTCCGACTCTATCAGGGACAAGGCAATGCGAATCTGCTTCTTACAACAAAAGAAGCACCTACACCTCCAAGGATAAATATATAACCTAAGGTGGACTCATGCACATCTGAATAAATAGCCAAATATCCTTCGTTGTAACTTCTCAGCCCTAAGTCTCCACTATTATGACATAGAATAAAGTCCGCGGTCTCACATAGGTATCGAGGAAACGTAATAGTTGCTATCCAGAGAACGGGTTCAAGGAAACTCTGATGATGACTAACAATACCAAATACATGCATGTTTGGACACATACACAGCATTGCGTACTACAAACTTTCTATTGTAGCTACATATGGCGTTGTGGACATGTGATTTTTTTCCTTATTAATTTTAGGAAACTAATCTAAGGTTAAGGTGCAGCCTTTTACTATTAGAGTGTCAATGAGTTTAGAGTTATATATGCAAAAACATTTAAGAATCTTCCTAATATAAGTCTTTAAAGACAAACCGAGAAGCTTCTTAGAAAAATCTTTGGCAATCTTAACTTCAAGCATACAATTTGCTTTGCCTATGTCCTTCATCTCAAAATAGAGGACAACCACTTCTTAGTGGCGACAATAGTCTCTATGTCATTCCTAACTATAAGCATATCAACAACATACAAAGGAAAAAATAAAAATATTTCCTTTGGATCACTCAATATACATGCAATGTGTTTAATCATCACAAAACTCACAACGGTAATGGAATCATGAAACCTCAAATGTCATTGCCTAGATGAGTATTTAAGGACGTAGATAAAATAGTGAGTAGGCACACTTTGTGTTCTTATCCATTGACCCCAAAAACCCACTAGTTGATCCATATAGATCAAAACCCAATGGTTGATCTATACATATTCAAAACGTCTAGTTTTCCATTGAGAAATGTCATCTTAATATCCATCTAGAAAAGTCCAACATCCAATAATGCGACAACAGTTAGGATTAGGCGAATAGAGGCAAACCTCACCACTTAGGAGAATCTCTCTATATAGTCTATACCCACATTAGGAATTAAATTTTCGCCACGCAATGCACCTAATACTTGTTAATTGAATTATCTACCATTGTAGAAGATCAACTAACTCCTAGACCCTATTCCCATCTATTGAGCTCAACTCACCGTATATAGCAATCATCTACTCATCTCTAGCATGAGAAGAAAGCGCTTCTTCATAGGAAGCCAACTCATCATCTTCTCTAGAAGTACATAAGAAGGTATCTTCTTAATCTCAAAATGATGATGGGAAAAATTTCCACATTTACTCTTATGCACTTAAAAATTTTAATGGTCCTATAAGACACTTTTGTGCAAAACACCATGCGGGACACTCCCACTAGGTTGAAGACCACTCCCACTATCTTTAATGACTATAGGATGAGGAACTAATTCCCCATCTCGCTTGAAGATAGCGAGACATCTTCACATTCCTCTAACACATAGAGTTAAAGATTCTCACTAGTGCTACCTATGTTAGGGAAATCATTCTCTAATGAAATCAACATTGTGCAACTTTATTTTAGTCATTCCTCCATCGGGATGTTATCATACATCAAAATATTTTATAAAAATGTTTTTATAGCTTTAGAGTTAAGCTCCTCACACTCATGAAGAGTGATGTAAACAATCCTTTTGACCCCCAAAGGGCGCAAATGCCCCAAAAATCAGGCTTTCACATGCCATCGCTCATAAAGGGTTAAAAAAACTAACTAAAAAGGCACTCAAATAAGGATGTAGGCAGCAATCAAAAAGAGTATCCCCAAAAGGATACTAGGAAGTTAACTTGTGCCATTACCAATCTAACCACA
Source organism: Liquidambar formosana (assembly GCA_039720395.1). NCBI lineage: Eukaryota > Viridiplantae > Streptophyta > Magnoliopsida > Saxifragales > Altingiaceae > Liquidambar > Liquidambar formosana. The sequence goes on from CM077831.1 coordinate 33,639,384, forward strand.
ACTAGAAAAGTCCTATAACTACTCTTTACTACACCATCATGCCGTGGAGTGCCAGAAATAGAGAGTTGTTTGCGTATCATCTTTTCCTCACACAGTTCCCTAAACTGATTAGATAAGTACTCACATCCTTGATTAGTCCTAGGAGCTCTCAACCTTCTATCTCTTTAATTTTCAACCTTTACTACAAAGCATTTGAAAGATTCCAAAGCTTCATAGCGGTGAGCGATTAGATGGACACAACCATATCGCACATAGTTATTGATCAAAGTAAGGAAGTCAGAAGCGTCAGAACATGCCTTAACATACATTGGGTCGCATATGTTTAAGTGGACTAACTCTAGTGGTTAAGTAGTTCAAATAACCTTACTAAAAGGCTTCCTACATGCTATGCTAGCTAAACAAGACACAACCATAGTGTCTACCTTAGCGAGTGAGCTCCAAAAGGCTTTCTCATGCTAATCGAGTCATTCTATTATGTCCAAGTCTAGCATGCCAAATAAAACCAATATTCTTTTTGACATTAGCAATATAGGATAAGGGAAAACGAATCACACGATTCAACTCTAAAATGAAACATGTCCAAAAAATAAACAATACCATCGTAAAATTATCCAACCATCTACCTCCAAAACAAAAGAATGTCCAAAATCTAAGAATGCTTAAACTGGTAGTAGATATACTGATTATTAAGCACATAAAACTAATTATGTAGAAATAAGATACGCCCTATGCGCAATTGAAGCTAAGCCAAACTAACTTCAAGAACTTCTACATTAGTGCTATTACCTATACATTCTATGGGCGCCAACTCAAAATGGCAATAATCTACTAGCCCTACTCCATCTCAAGATACATATTTAGTTGTACTCGCATCTCAATCCACATAAGAATATGATAGACAACTAAATTATGATCACATGCACAAATGCAGAGAGAGTTCGGTGAAAAAAGATACCTACTTTTGCTTAGTGCATTCACGAGCGAAGTATTTCAACCTTTCACAGTTATAGCATATTATTTCGAATAACCCTTCTATTCTTGGTAATAGGGTAGTATACATACTCCCCTATTAGATTAACAAGAACATTGCTTAACATAATAAAGCGCATGTGGGGCAATACACATTCCCCAATAAGATCAATAAACATGCTGCTTAGCATAGTAAAGCGCACGCTACGATCTATTTTGAACCAATAATGGTAAGCCTCAAACTCACAAAGTCAAGGCGGTGTAGGGTAATATACCCATCCACAAGTCGGATCACAAAACTGGTCAAAATATCTAGGAGCATTTGCTCATTTAAAAGGTATTGATTTTCTAAGCCATATGTACACTAGTCATTAATTTATTCATATTGCGCAAGGTTGACATTATTATTTACACATCTTTCTATCGTTCAAAAAACCCAAATGAAAAGTATTATCCCTTCCCATACACCAAAATCGAAAAGTGTTGCTATTACTCATAATCATCTCTTGATAGTGTAAATTAGGAGTATAATTTTTAATTGTTTTTCGAACAAATATTCATATTAGGAGGTACAAATTCTCAACTAATAACGTCCACAGTATTATATTAACATAATAATATAATAAATTGCTCCATAAAAATAAGCACACAGGTCCCCACATAGAACTAGATTGGTAAATTTTAGAACTTATGCTAAGAAAATTCCACATACATAATGCGCGCCAAGAAACACATTCCTTTACATGGCTTCTCAAAATTGTACATGAAATAATACATTATATTTTCAAAAATCCTACTACAATGGATCTACTGCAATGAATAAATAAATGGAGATGCCACATCACACATTATGCATCACAGAATAATCTTATACACCAAAAGTAAAGAACACACAAGCTCTTTCCAAATTTACCAAAAATCCATCCGTCTAATTTTAGAACTAATATGCTAACACATAACAAGCACAAAAGTCCTTTAAATGGATGGTTAGGCCACGCTCAATCCCAATGGGAGCATGCCAATAAGTCTCGTAAGGCGGGTAAAATGTTGGCGGTAATCAAATTGCGCAACACAATAAAATAATTAATTACACAAATTAATTAATTAATTACCACATGTAATTAGGTGATGCACAATAAATCTACGTCGCGTAGTTCTCTCAATGACACGTACCCACTCCCATATGGTCAAATAAAATTAACACAACCTCTAAAAATTTTTATTTTTCATAAACTAATATTATTTTATTTTTCGATAAGGAAAAACACACACAAATTAGGTAAATAAAAAATCCAGAGGCTGGTATGGGAGGTGCAGTGAGCCAGGGTCACAAACAAGCCCTAAAAATTATTCACAAATTTTCTAGGCCACTAAACACCCTTGCACGTACTTCCACGCGCCCAAGTGGGTTCCCGTTATGCATGTTTTCTAATTTAATTTTATAATAAATTTTTTGGTAAAAATAAAAACTTTTAAAAATTACTAAAACATCAAAAATTAAATTTTATGAATTTAGGAAAAAACAGCATGCAAATTGGAGTTCTACAACCTCCACACTCTCTCACACTCTGCAATAGGTGAGAGTGGGTGTCACAATTTTTCTTCACTTCATTTTCTACCTTAAGACAAATCCGCACCAGATTTACATGTTCATGGGGCCAACTTCTAAGGCTCACATATTTCACATATGGTATCCAAATTGCGCAAATAATATGTCGTTAGAAAGCCCTCGCAATGTTGATTAACAATATAATATACCAATTATATCCATTAATAACAAGTCTAGGTATATCAAACATCAGCCCAACGTTTCGAAAAAAACACAATTTTCAAAAACAAGGGTTTGTGTTTTCTCTCAAAATACACATCCATTTCTTATGAAACTTAACGAAATGTTCCTTACACATAGGAGAACAGAACCACATAAAATATTTCAGGTAAAAAACACTTTAAAAATTTGTTTTTTAAGAGACCCATCAATAGTATTTTTAGAGAGAGAACACAACCATGTCAACCATTGGAAGAACCAACAAGACTATATACGGCTCCGATACCAATGTAAACACGCAATACATATTGCACATAGCAAATAAATCACGGATTTAAGAGTTACCTCTTGCGAAAGAGACCCGAGAAAGACCGTCGCTTGTCATTACGAGTAGGGGCGGAGCCAAGAGTTATCCAATGGGGGCATCGTGCTATGATTCTGTGAAGTGAGAACTAAAAGCTCTAGATTTTTTAAAAACAAATTTACTTTTTGGTAATTATTTTCCAATGTAATACCAAAAAAAGGATTTTTGTGTCAACTTATTACAAATGAACTGTATATATGCTTAAAATGACTACCATCTTCCTTTTGTTGGCATTATGTTGGTAAATAGTTATCAAATGGTAACTTATCTAAAAAAAAAAAAAATTGTTTGAGGCCAGTGGGGGCATGTGCCCTCAAAGGCCTCCGTGGCTCCACCATTGGTTATGAGCCCGCGGGTTGCTGTACCCCATTTAAATGTTGTGAACACGAACCAAGCCTTTGTGTACGCTGTAATATTGCTGTGTAAGGTGTAGAGGTGCATAGAGAGGCCAACCTAATCTGTAGAGAAAGCCACCTTAAATAGTTTCCCATAAGTCCTAAACCTAATAGGACAAGGGTTCCATACACAATAGGAAACCACTCAACAGGAAACACTCATAAGGTTCACTATCCGCATGTGGGCGGATCACGAGTATAGGTCATGTACCTGACCCAAATATTAACAGTTTCCTTTCTTAGATCATACATATATAGCTTGTTTTCCTATAGATTATAGATGTAGTTACATGTCCAAGTGCTTATACTCTAGTAACACTTCTTAGCAGAATCTTCAAATCCTAAATATTAAGGTTGGATAAATACAACTTGTAAAGACCTACTTGTGCCCAACATTCTCATTCAAATCATTGTAACATTGGATGCCAAAGTGCAGAGTTTATAACTCTAGCTTGAACCAACAATCAAATTTGAAAACTATGCTGCATGCAATAGTAGATATATACGTTAAGAGTTTACAAGTATGAACCCACAAATTAAGTAACTTATAGACAAAGAATAGTTGACTACACCAGTAACTTATGTTTGATGAGTTTGCAAAGGTTTATACAGGTCAATCTATGTTACATTATGTTGGATACTACCACATCCCACATTGATTAATCATAAAATTTGACATGACTTCATGATACCTATTTAGGTCCTCTACCAGCTAAGTAAAAGCTTAGGCTATTGGGTTAGAAACTTAACATGGTATAGTTTGATATGGCTTCATATACCTGTTTGGGCCCTTCATCTATAGCTTAGGATATTGGGTTGGAAACTTGACACATTATAATGTTGCAAAGGCTCTTTTGCGTTAGTTATGCTATTTGATCTAGGTACAGTTTACTATTTCTATATGCTATGTTGATTGCCATTTCTGATTTGCTTGCAAAGCATAAGCTTCCCCTGTATCACTTTCTTTAGCGGGTAAATATTTTGGTCAATGACATAAGTGTATTGTTTATTTGCCAACTCACACTTTGCTCAATTCATATACAATTATCTTCCACAGCTGCAAACTAGTGCCCAAATTTTGTTTTGCAGATGGGAAGGAACTAGAAACTTAAGTTTCGAAGTGGCACTTTATTTGCACTTTGCCACATGCATCAGTCATTCACGAAATCACAACAGCCTGGGAATCTATAGCTGCAGGTGAGAATATGGCACGTTGCTCAAATTGTGCATGTTAGACCATCAAGCAATTTAAACTATGGGTTTTTCTGCCGACTGTTTCTAAAGTAGAGGATCTTGTATGGAAGCTCGTGGTTTGTTCTGTTTCTGCTCTGGTCTAGCTTTGATGCAGGAATTCTGGATGATTTGTCTTTGATTTTTTTGAGGGTTGTGGGTTCTATGGAAGCTTGTGGTATATTTGGATAGATGATCTGGGACTGTTTTGCTTTCTGTGTTATATGTGATTTTCTGGTTGCTGCTAGCTGTTTGGTTCCTGCTTATGTACTGTTGTGGGGTTGCTGTGATTTTCTTTGTTCCTTTTTTTTTTTTCCTGTTGAGTTTTCAGTTTCTTTTCTTCCATCCCACTCATTAACAACTGATTGTTATTTTTTCATCTCAAGGACGTCAGTCAGGGCTTGTCACTTGGTCTTCTAGTTGCCCAGGTTAAAGGTTTTAGTGCTGAGGAGTGAGGAGGGGTTGGTGATCGAGGATGTTTTTCAAATAAAAGTTTAAAAATAGCATTTTACGGCAAGCAATGAAAGGCATGCAGAGCAGGACGTAAGTCATTTTTTTTACAGCATTCTTTGAATGCTCTAAATAACTCATTTACAGTAGTGTAATTTATGTCTTTCAGCTTTTTAACGGCGTAACACTTTTTTGTTTATAACTAATAACAGTAGAAGTTCAGAAACACTACCTAACAATGTTGATTGATCATTATTCTTGGGAGCTCCGCCTTCAAATTGTGAAGTAGAGTTGGCCGTCCTTACTTTAATCAAAGCTTTTCCACCAACACTGGGATCTGTCCTCCCATTTGAGAGAGGGGTTCTCTTCTTCCAACAATCCCCACCTCTGAAAATGGCAACGTCGCAAAAACAATCACCCAAGCAAGCCGCTCTGCACCAATCTTCAGTCACTGATTGAGAATGCTCATAACTGGAAAATGGCCAGTCAGTATTGGGCATCGCTTGAAGCGATGCCTCATCGCAACTTTGGGAAACAAAGTCCTGTTTACATCCATTCATCTTATAATTGGGATCCAACAGGGAGTAACCAGGTGGGCATTGACAAATTGGTCTTTGATCATCTCCTAGCCTGCAATAGCTGTTGAACCCACAAGCTCCACCGCCTTTATATGCTCGAATTTTCGTGCAAATATTTTCAGGCATAAAGAAAGATGTAGTCCAGGCCATGGGCCATTTCCCCGTGCTTGAGCTAGCATCCTTCGGGTAGACATATTGCCTGAAAACTCCATCATATTCAAGAATTGCTCTCTGATAAAAGTCTCTCGACGAAGTTGCGTTCGATATTTGATTGAGTATGGTTCTGTTCTTCGCCGTAACGGAGATGTAGCCAGATTGATTGAAGGTCACCTGAAAGCCGCTGTCTACTGTTTCGCTTGACCAATAAGCAGAATCAGAAGATGGAACAGACTCCTTTGGATCTATGACGTACATCACTAGATCTCCATCCGCTTGTAGTTTTAACCAAAATCTCCCGTTCGAGTAATTCGTTTCTGAAAATCGCGCTACTAGTTTGCTGCCTCGATATAATGTCTGCGAGGGTAAAATTGTATCCGTCGGTTCATCAAAACTCTGCCACAAATTGGTGAAATCGCTGCTTGCCAGCACGAAGTTTCCAGTGTCGAGCATGGCGGCGTAGGAAACTCCGACGCCGGCCGAATCAGCGCTCCATATTTGATCTCCTTTTGGGTCGTCAAGCACGAACCGGCCGTCTGTGGTGAGTTGAATTTTGGACCCACTTTGGGCTAAATTGTTTCTGTTGGCTGACCATAAAATGGTTACTTCGGGTATTTTGTTGAACCAGATGGCTAGTAAGAAGCCTCCCTCAACTTGTTGGAACCCGAAAGCAAATTCTCCAGATTCCGATGGCCAAGAAGAGTTTTTATTGTTTATTGCAGTAAGGGATGAGCCCAAAGAGATGTTACTGTAAGTTTGACCAGTGGTGGGAAATGGAAGCAAAAGCAGCAGCAGCAGAAGAATCAAGAAGCAGAGAGGGTAAGGTAGTGCAAGAACCATGGTAAAGGTCGTCTGTTTTCTTGAAAAGTGTGAGAAGCTAAGAATAACTTGAATTACTCACATTATAAATAAAATCTTGGAGGGTTGGAGAAAATGTTGAATGTTTCATGATATTCAGAGGGAAAATTTCCTCCATTGATTGCTGCAAAAAGTGGAAGCTTTCCTTTTTGCTGGTGAAGAGTTTCTTCCATTTGTCTTGCAAAAAGACCAAGACAGTCGTTTTTCTTCATTGACTTAGAATAGTGAGTCTACCCAGCGTCTCCAGTGACTGACGGATGGATGCACTCAAAAAAAAAAAAAAAAAAAAAAAAAAAAAAAAAAAAAAAAAAGGTGGGACGGTGCATGAAATGATCAAGAAAATGGGTGGCCCATTTTAGCTGAAGGTCTAAAAGCTTTAAAATGTCGGTACGAGTATCCGTCAGTGGTAAAATGAAAGCTTGACACGAAGGGAGTTAACCGGTTGGTAAGAAGAAAGTTCTTTTATTCTAATAATTTGGGTTTGATTTAGATTTATTTGACGAAAACTCAAAAAATTAATTTTTGAATGCATCATACTGATGTGATGGAGTGTTTTTTTAAGATCATTCAAAAAAAGATTTAATCAAGGTGCATGCAAACTAATCCGAACACCATGACCATCAAACCAAAAAAAAAAAAAAAAAAAATTTGAAAGTATGAGAAGGCCACCTCAACATTATTTTGTTCAACACTAGATTCAAAAGGGTCTATAGATCTAAAGATTGAAAGAAAAATGGTCTCGTATTATATTTTTATTAACTTTTTTTTTTATATTAGCTAGATTTACTTGAAAATTTTGCTCTATTAGGATCAATTAGCAATACGTGTAACAACAAAGAAAAAGAAAATTGCGGACCGCACAATTTACCTTGATTTTTATACTTAATCGACCAAGTGAGGCCCATCTATGTGTGGCATTATCAATTTCTGGTTGTAATGGTAAGATTACGGGGAATCTCATGAGCTCCAATGGATACGAGTCAAGGCGTCCATCACGGCAGAAATCAGCGTGTAAAATGGAGTGAATGCTACAGGTGATGAAATAATTGAGGGTTTTTTTTTGAGATTTCAAGTATTCGCCGATATTAGTCATGTTGACTGGGAATTGTAGCATTCGTCGCAAGTAATTAGTATTGATTTCAATTCACAAAGTTTCAAACTTGTTGGACGTGCCAAAATTGTTGGGCAAAGTTTTTGACAGCCCAAATTTGTTGTATACTTCAGAATATTCAGTCTCAAATCTTGAAATTCAATTTAAAATTTTGAATTTATGTTTGATATTTTAAGATAAAAAATAAAATGGTTGAAACTGTATAAAATTTTTTCATGATTTTTTGGGTTTGATTTCAAGAAATTCGAGAGAATCATATGAGATAGAATAAAAAACTGACCAACCAAACGAGATTTTGTGGTATAACCTTGCCTGACAACAACTCACTATGTGATGAGATCTATAGAACCTGAACAAGATGATAGAAGTAGTCTCTTTGGACACATCCCGGTAAAATTGGAATGATCCACCTAGTATGTAGTTGGCTTAGAGCTTCAAAACCAAGGAAACAAATATTACCAGTACACTAGTAGCTGGGGTGTTAAGAGTTAATAGCAAAAAAAAAAAAAAAAAAAAGAAAAAGAAAATGGGGTGTTAAGGGTGATATATAAACAACAATTTAGCTTCTTAAAAATTGTTTAGGTTTGATTCTGTGGGTTGGTTGAGCGGTTAGGCCTTAAGTGTGATTTCCAGAAATTATTGCTTCAATTTTTCATAGAAATTGTTGCTTGTGTGGATATGAAACATAAGTCCAAATCCTCCATTACCACTTAGGTGTCTCCCTTTCCTGTCACTATACTTAAAAATTGACACATAGCAAATTGCAAACTCAAGCAATCGGAAAAAACGTTAGCCCCTTTCATCCGTTAGTGCAAGTCATGGTCGTAAAATTATTGTTTTAAAAAAAGAAAACTAAGGAAAATAAAATGAAAAACCAAGAAAAAGGAAAGTTTTTTTATTCTCTGTATCATCTCTTTGTGAACAACCCTTTCCTCTTCCAGCGAGTATCAGGCCACCTCACAGACGATTCTTTCTCTAATTCCTCTGGCAAGGGGATTACCCCTTTGATAATTGTCGGGCCGCTCCAACAACAATTACCAACAATCAAGGTATAAAAATATATACATGAAGGCTGGTCTTCAAATTCCTTTGTTTTGTTCTTATTATCTTATTTCTTCCATTCAATAATTTCTTTTGGGTTGAATGATTAGGAGCTTAGGAATCCTTCAAATTTTTTTTATCCGAAATCCTCATTTTATAGTTTGTATCATAGAGTTTTTCACTTAACTTAATTTGTTGCTTTTCTTTTTCTTTTGAGGATTTTTCTTTGATTTATATTTAAGTTTGTCATATGCAATTGTTGTTGTTCATGAAGAGATGATATATATATATATATATATATGTGGGGTGATATTGGTAACAGGATGGAGATGATTGTTGACTGAGAATATAAAAAACTTTCCCTTTTCTTGGTTTTTTCTTTATTAACAAATCATTTTATTTTCCTTAGTTTTCTTCCTTTTTTTTTAACTGATACTTTTATTACCATAACTTGCACTCACGGAGGAAAGGGACTAACGTTTTTGCCGTTTGCTTGAACTTGAAATTTGCTACGTGTCAATTTTTAAGCAGAGTGACAAGGAAGGGGGGCACTAAGTGGTAGCAGAGGATTTGGATCCCCTAATTTTTAATTTTTAAAAAAATTATTTAAGCTTTTTGGAGGTGGTGTATCATCAGTCTTGTATGTTACTTGATCATTCCTATTCAATCACGTTGGACTTGTGATTTTTCTTCTTAGCCATCTTACTCTTCCTCACCCTTAGCCCCAAAAAAAAAAAAACAAAAAGAAAAAGAATTTCCTAGTGCTCAAACATTTTTTCTGAAGAAATTTGACAATTTTTTCCACCCGGTTGTAGTGTAAACGTAAATCTTCCGTTCGAGTAATTCGTTTTGAAAATCGCGCTAAAAGTATACTGCTTTGATTCAATGTCTGCGTGGGTAAAATTGTGTCCGTTGGTTGATCAAAACTCCGCCACAAATTGGTGGAATCGTTTCTTGCCATCACGAAGTTTCCATTGTCGAGCATGGCGGCGTAGGAAACTCCGGCGCCGGCAGAATCAGCACTCCAAATCTGATTTCCTTTTGGGTCGTCAAACACAAACCGACCATCTGTGGTGAGTTGAGTTTTGGATCCACTTGGGGCTAACTGGTTTCTGTTGGCTGACCATACAATGGTTTTTTTGGGTATTTTGTTGAACCAGATGGCTAGTAAGAAGCCTCCTTCAACTTGTTGGAACCCGAAAGCAAATTTCCCAGATTCCGATGGCCAAGAAGAGATTTTATTGTTTATTGCGGTAAGGGATGAGCCCAAAGAGATGTTACTGTAAGTTTGAGCAGTGGTGGAAAATGGAAGCAAAAGCAGCAGCAGCAGAAGCAAGAGGCAGACAGGGTAACGTAGTGCAAGAACCATGGTAAAAGCAGTCTGTTTTCTTGAAAAATGAGAGAAGCTAAGAATAACTTGAATTACTCACATTATATTGAAATAAAATCTTGGAAGGGGTGGAGAAAATGTTGAATGTTTCATGATATTCAGAGGGAAAATTTCCTCCATTGAATGCTACGAAAAGTTGCAGCTTTCCTTTTTGCTGGTGAAGAGTTTCCTTCCATTTGTCTTACAAAGAGACCAAGACATTCTTAGAAAGTCAGAATAGTCAGTCAACCCAGCGTCCCCAGTGACTAATGGATGGATGCACTCAGCCAAAAATAAATAAATAAATAAATAAAAGAGGACGGTGCATAAAAAGATGGGAGAATTACCCATTTTAGGGATCAAGCCGTCCATCACGGAAGCTGCCCCTACATTATTTTGTTCAACACTTGATTCAAAAGGGTCTATAGATCTAAAGATTGAAAGAAAAATGGTCCCGTATTTGATCTTCTTGAAAATTTTGTGCTATTGGGATCAATTGACAATGCGTGTAACAACAAAGAAAAAGAAAATTACGGACCATCCAATTTAAGTTGATTTTTATATTTGATCGACCAAATGAGACCCATCTATGTGTGGCATTATAAATTATTGCAATAATGGAATTGCACGGAGCTACAATAGATACAAGTCAAGCCGTCCATCCCGGAAGAAATCACCGTGTAAAATGGAGTGAATGCTACAGGTGATGAAGTAATTGAAGATTTTTTTTTGGACTTCAAGTATTCTCCGATATTAGTCCGTGTTGACGGAATCGTAGCCTTTGTCACGGGTAATTAGTCTTGTTTTCCACCTGTTGCCCATGGGTTTTATTCACAAAGTTCCAGGTAGGTTCCTTTGGCCTAAATACCAACTTGTTAGAGGTGCCAGAATCAGTAGACAAAATTTTTGACAGCCCAAATTTGTGGGAATATTTTAAATTATATAATAAAAAAAAAGTCTGACAATTCCAATTAAAATTTTCTGAATTTATCTCTGATATTTTAAGAAAATTTTAATGGCTGAACCAGCAGCAACCAGCAGTTTTTGCAGGAGAAGCTCTAAACAAGATGAGGAAAGATCCTACTGTGAAATTTGTAGGAACAATTTTGGGCAAGAAACATCACCCAATTTTAATCCGAACTGGGCAGCAGCTGCTGGGTGGTTCAGTATTTCTGAACTCATGTCACTGCTAGCAACTATTGTGATCATTTTCTGATTGATACATACAAAAGTCACTTATGCTTCAACCATGCTTACCTATGAGACAACCATGCCAAGCTATGCCAGCGATGAGGCGGCAAAATTTCACTTACAAAGAGCAAGCTAGAAGAAGTATCAGATCGATTCAACGTAGAACCTGGCTAGTGGTGCTTCTGCAATAGTTTATCAAGGGGTCCTAGCAATGGGTGATAGAAATTTCATTGCTGTCAAGGATTAGCCAAGATTGTGAGAGAAGGAGAGCATGAATATTTTTTTACATGGATTGCTGCGGTACAAGGAAAAGGAATGGGTACTCAGTCTGCCAGTAAACCCAGAACAGGTAAGACAGGAAATAGGAATAGGCTTGTTTAGCTTTCACAGATTACATATGTTAGCGTATCACAGGAACCTCCACACAAGGTTTCCTTAAAGAAGGAAACTATCCCATACCATAGCAATAAAGCTTCAATCAAGGAAATCATAAAATCAAAGGAGAAGATTCAGCAACGTCTACTGCAAGATGCTGGCCAGAAATCACTGAGGGAAATTAGTCAATTCCCTGTTAAATAAAGAATGCTATTAGCTGTAATATTTTTGAATTTTGAATAACCTTCCATAAGTTGTAATTTGTACATCTATATATACAGAAGCTTAAACCCAATTTGGGTTAAGCAGAATTCAATCACCTTAAGCTCTCTGTTTTCATGGTATCAAAGCATTGATTACATTTTGATCAAGTGATCCTCTTATACCTCCTTTCACTCCAATCCTCTCACCGAATTATGGCTACCACAACCTCATCCTCTGCCTCTGCCTCTCTTTCCTCTGGTGCACTCACATAATCAGTGAATGTGCTTCCAAACATCACCCCTCTGCAAAATATCTCGCATCTCGTCTCCATCAAGTTGGATCTTTGGCGTAGCCAACTTCTCCCTATTCTCAAATGTCAAGATTTACTAAAATATGTTGATGGCTCCTGTCCTCCTCCATCTGAATATGTTTCTAATCCCTCTGAAAAGGAAGCCTCAACATCATCCGCAATCCTGACTTTGTTACTTGGATGAGATTCGATCAGATGCTTCTTGGCTGGATTAACTCCACTTTATCTGAACCTGTTCTTGCACAAGTTGTTGGTCTTGAAACTTCTCATGCAGTTTGGGCCGCTCTACACTCGTTCTTCTCAATGCAATCAACTGCTCAAGTTATGCAGCTTCGCTCACAACTACAGACAATGCAAAAAGGTTCATCCTCAATTTTTGATTATCTCCAGCGAATCAAAACCATTGCTGATTCCCTTGCTTCTATTTGTCAACTTGCATCTCCCATTGATCTGGTGCTGCACACACTCTCTGGTCTTGGTCCGGACTATAAGTCCTTCACCATTGTAATCTCAGTTCGTTTAGAAATCCCTGCCTTTTCTGAACTTAGTGCCCTGCTGCTTCAACAAGAATCACGGCTAGAGCAAGCCTCACAAATTTCTCAATCATAAATGCATAATACTGCATTTATTGCTCAAAATCATCATCAAAGAGGCCGTGGTCGTGGACGTGGCCGACAATCTGGATTTTGTGGCCGTGGCCGTGGTCGCAATAATGGTCGCTTTCCTTCCCCATCACCTGCTCCTGGTCTCCTTGGTTCAACCCCAAATAATGCAGATTGTTCTCTTCTCACTTGCCAAATCTGCCAACGACATGGACATGAAGCTCTTCGGTGTTTCCAACGTTTTAATCAAAATTATCAATCTGAAGACTTACCCCAGTCATTCGCAGCAATGAACCTTAGTTCAGCAGATCAACAATGGTATCCGGATACCGGAGCCACAAATCATATGACTGCAGATTCCCAAGGTCTAACAAGATGCACTAATTATGTCGGTACTGATCAGATTCTAGTGGGTAACGGTTCTCAACTTCCAATTACTCACACGGGTAACACAACTCTTTGCACCACTATCTCATCTATTCCTTTACAAAATGTGTTATGCGTTCCTGCTATCAAAAAGAATTTGATCTCAGTTGCTCAAATGACAAAGGACTTAAATTGTGTCTTCTTATTCTATGCTGATGGTTTTGTTATAAAGGATCGTCTTACAGGAAAACTTCTGCACGCCGGGCCGAGTGAAGGAGGCCTTTATCCAATCAATGCTGGTGTTGCTAGTCAAGTTTCTTCCAGTAACCTTTAAAGTTTCTTTGGTGCTAGAGCAAGCGACGAGGTTTGGGACATCCGCATTGTCAAATTATGAATAAATTAGTCAAAAATAAATGTCTTTCTGTTAATGGATCTTTGTTAAACAAAGGAGCTTGTCCAAACTGTTTAGCAGGAAAAATTTCTTGGTTGCCATTTAATTTATCTAATTCATGCACCACTCCAGACTTGATCTTGTTCACTCTGACTTATGGGGCCTTCCCCAATAACTTCTCATCAAGGTTATCGTTATTATTCATTACTGGTGGATGACTTCTCTCGATTTAGATGGATTTACCCATTATATCGCAAAAGTGATGCCTCTTCTTGCTTCTTACACTTTAAACGAATGGTTGAGAATGCTTTCTCTTCTTGTATAAAGGCTTTACAAACTGATGGAGGAAAGGAATATACTGGAAAACCATTTTCTTGCATTCTTGACTCCCATGGGATTTTCCATCGAATCTCATGTCCCCATACTCTACAACAAAATGGAGTGGCTGAGCGTAAGCATCGTCATACAGTCGAAATGGGATTATCTTTACTTAGTCAGGCTCTCATGCCAATGCATTTTTGGGTCGAGGCCTTCCAAACAGTCATTTACCTTATTAATCGTCTCCCAACTCCTGTCCTTGGTGGTAAAAGCCCTTATGAAGTTATCTTTGGAAAACAACCTATGTATGACCATCTTTACGCCTTTGGTTGTGCATGCTACCCTTGTTTGGTTCCCTATAACAAAACAAAGTTGGAATTCAAGACTCGCCAGTGCATTTTTTGGGATATGCCGTGCAACATAAGGACTACAAATATCTCGATCCTAAAACTGGTCGCTTTTACATCTCTAGACATGTTGTGTTTGATGAAGCTTTATTTCCATTTGCAGGCATTCAAAAGGATTCTCCCTAGCCTCTAATCGACTCCACTGTCCTCACTTGGTTATTTCCTAATGATGTGGAAGTACTTCTAGCAACTTCCCCACATACAGAAATTATTCCAAGAGCCAATCCTCCTGCTCATGCTGATCCTAATGAACAAGTGTGTTCCCAATCACATGCAAGGTGTCCCTCTGAAGAATGCTCTCCTTGTCAGCCTGCTGTTGTTTATTAGATTCATCCTCCTGTCAATGCTCCCCCCTCGCCTTTGCCAATGGTGCCCCCATCCCAAACTATGGCAGATTCCTCTCCATCGTTACCAGTGTCAACAAATGATGCTCCTAGTCTGCTTTCAGGCCCTTCTCATCCCATGATCACCCGTCTTAAAGCTAGAATTTGAAAACCAAAAGCTTGGTATGCCACTAATCATCCTATTCCAACTTGTTTCCACTCTATGATTGCTAGTTCAACACCATCAGAGCCAACTTGTTTTTCTCAAGCATCTAAAATGGTGACAAGCTATGCAAAATGAGTTTAATGCTCTTCTTCGCAATCATACATGGACTTTAGTACCCCCTACAGCCACCCATAATGTTGTTGGATGCAAATGGGTCTATCGCATTAAATGCAAATTTGATGGTTCGATAGAGAGATTTAAAGACCGTCTGGTAGCTAAAGGCTTCCATCAACAACCAGGTCCTGACTATGATGAGACATTCAGTCCCGTTGTTAAAGTAGCTACCATTCGTCTTGTCTTATCACTAGCATGTTCTTCCAGTTGGCCTCTTCAACAACTCGATGTGAAAAATGCATTTCTTCATGGCCTCTTTGACGAAGAAGTCAATATGCAATAGCCCCTGGCTTCAATGATTCCACCAGGCCAAATTATGTATGCAAGTTACAAAAGGCAATATATGGCCTTAAACAAGCTCCCTGAGCTTGGGTTCGGTGCTTCAGTTCTGTTCTCCTTGAACGGGGATTTCAAATGAGTCATGCTGACTCATCTCTCTTTGTTCGACATACCTCAAAGGGCTGCATTCTTCTTCTTTTATATGTAGATGACATTGTTATCACCAGTAGTGATCACTCTAGCATTACCACTCTCATTCACTACCTCCATGCCAACTTCGACATGAAAGATCTTGGTCCTCTAAGCTACTTTCTTGGCATAAAAGTCTCATGATCCACTGGTTCTCTACAACTCTCTCAAACCAAGTATGTTGTTAATTTACTTGAGAGAACATCAATGCTTGGTGCCAAACCAATCTCCACACCTGTTCATATCGGTTTTAAACTATCAGCTTATGAAGGTACCCCACTCACTGATCCTACTTCATATCGAAGTATCGTAGGAGCTCTCTAGTATCTCACCATGACATGCCCAGACATTTCTTATGTTGTTAATCAAGTGTGTCAATTTATGCATCAACCAACTGATGTTCATCTTAATGCCATTAAACGCATCTTGCGCTATTTCAAAGGCACCCTTGGATTTGGCCGTTGCTTTCAAGCTTCAACTAATCTTTCCATTCAAGCATACTCTGATGTTGATTGGGCAGGTTCCAGATAATAGATGCTCAACAACTAGAGGGTGTATCTTTCTAGGTCTGAATCTTGTATCATGGATCTCCCGCAAGCAACCTACCATTTCTCGCTCCAGTTCAGAGGCTAAATATCGTGCCATTGCTATTACCACAGCTGAAATATGTTGGCTTCAATCACTTCTCAAAGATCTTGGTATTTTCTTAAAAACACCACCGACTCTCTTCTGCGATAACATAAGTGCCACATATTTAGTTGCCAACCCTGTTCTACATGCTCGTACCAAGCATATCGAGGTTGATTATCATTTTATTCGTGAAAGGGCAGCCCATGGTTCCATAAAAGTTTTATATGTTTCAAGTGAAGACCAACTTGTAGACACACTTACCAAGGGCCTTTCCTCGAAGCGCTTTGTTAATCTTTGTTGCAAACTCAATGTCACTTCAAAGCCGTTGAGTTTGAGGGAGGGTGTTAGCGTATCACAGGAGCCTCCACACAAGGTTTTGCTTAAAGAAGGAAACTATCCCATACCATAGCAATAAAGCTTCAATCAAGGAAATCATAAAATCAAAGGAGAAGATTCAACAATGTCTATAGCAAGATTCTGGCCAGAAATCACTGAGGGAAATTAGTCAATTCCCTGTTAAGTAAAGAATGCTATTAGCTGTAATATTTTTGAATTTTGAATAACCTTCCATAAGTTGTCATCTGTACATCTATATATACAGAAGCTCAAACCCAATTTGGGTTAAGCAGAATTCAATCACCTTAAAGCTCTCTGTTTTCAACATAATTAAAAGTTTTAAGAGTGAAAAGGTATAAAGCAAGAATAATTTTCTTTTCATTCAACAAAAGACGACAACTCAATCACTGTTACAACGTTCTGGCCAAAACTTTATATCCCATTAGCTAGGTTTATTCAAAAATTTTAAATATTGTCTAGCAAAACGGGAAACTAAGCAAAGAAGTAAGAAGAAAAACACCAGTTTCCAGATGCCTAAATCTTCACCTAAAAGCCCAACAACTACGGGAGTCACTAAGAAAATAGCAAAATTACAACATGCAATTATACAGTAGAATGAAAAGCAGAAAACTGACTAAGAAAAGGACTTTGATCCCCTACCACAGTTAGTTCAGAATTCCCTATTGACGACTCCACTAGTGGTTTTCGAAGTAAAATTATCTTTCCTTATTTTAATCAAAGCCTTTCCACCAACACTGGGATCTATCCTCCCATTTGAGAGAGGGATTTTCTTCTTCCAACAATCCCCATCTCTAAATATGGCAACAGCACAAAAACAATCTCCCAGGCAAGCTTCTCTGCACCAATCTTCAGTTACCGGTTGAAAATGTTCATAATCAGACAGAGGCCAGTCAGTATTGGGCATCTCCCTAAATTCAAAAAGATCCATTTCTTGGGATGCCTTCTCACAACTCTGCGAGACGAAGTCCCGTTTGCATCCATTCATCACATTATTTGGATCCAACAGAGTGTATCCAGGTGGGCATTCACAAATTGGTCCTAGATCATCTCCAAGTCTGCAATAGCTGTTGAACCCACAAGCTCCACTTCCTGTACCTTCTGTAATTCTCATGCAAATATTCGAAGGTATGAAGGAAAATCTAGACCAAGACATAGGCCACCTCCCAGTGCTTAAGTCATCATTCTTCGGGTAAACATATTTCCTGAAAACTCCATCATATTCAAGAATTGCTCTCTGGTAGAAGTCTTTCATCGAAGCTGGATGTTTCCATTACTCATTGTAAGGTAGATATAGCTAGACTGGTCGAAGATCAACTGAAAGCCACTGCCTAACATGTCGCTTGACCAATAAGCAAAATTAGCAGAAACCAAAGGGAAATTTGTGGTGTAGAGCAATAGATTTCCATCAGCCTGTTGTGTAAACAAAAATCTTCCATCTGAGTAATTCATTTCCGCAAAACGCGCTACAAGTTTACTGCCTTGGTTCAATATCTGTGGGGGCAATATCGTATCGGTCGGTTCAGCAAAACTCTCCCACACATTTTCAGAATCTGGGCTTGCCAGCACGAAGTTGCCAGTGTCCAGCATGGCCGCATAGGCAACTCCAGTGCCAGAAAAATCAGCACCCCATATCTGTTTGCCTTTTGGGTCATTGAGAACCAATCAACCATCTGTGGTGAGTTGAATTTTGGACCCACTCGAGGCTAACTGGTTTCTGTTGGCAGACCATACAATGGTTTTTTCGGGTATTTTGTTAAACCAGATGGCTAGTAAGAAGCCTCTTCCAATCTGTTGGAACCCAAAAGAAAATTCTCCAGACAATGATGCCCACGAAGAGTTATTTATTGTTCAGTGCAGTAAGGGATGAACCCAAAGAAATGTTATTGTATGTTTGAGCAGAGGTGGAATATCCGAATATGGAAGCAGAAGCAGCAAAAAGCAGAGAGGGTATGGTAGTGCAAAAGCCATGGCTTAAAGACAAAAGAGAAGCAAAAGAATGACATGAAATGCACACATTTAGCTGAACTAATATCTTGTAAGTGGTGGAGAAACTGTATTATCCTTATGATATAGATGAAAAGATCAGTGCTTAGGCCAATTTATTGTTCAAAATAATAGCTCTCCAGCTCAACCACTCGCATCAACAAGATAAATGGACAGTAGTTACATGGGCAAAAAAATGATAGGTCCATGTTAACTTCGAGAATGAAAGTTTGTATTGTGGGTATGAATGTTTGTCATTTACTATATGAGAATATCTGGAAGTTGGCCTACATTTGACTTACTAAAGACTGAGTTTGACAGATGCAAGGATTTAAATCCCAAATAATTTGTATCCCATCCACAATCTCAGCAATAACAGCAGTCACAATTGAGACAGCACATGATTACTGTCTTTGTAACATATAAATCTATAAATACAAGGGGGTTTCTCTCTCTATATTCACCTTGAAAATGAGATTCACACTATCTGAGGTCAAAACAGTAATAGAGTTCACTTGCTGCTCCATCATGGTGCCATCACCAGATGCAATGTAACTTCTCTTTTTTATTATTTTTTTATTTGCCAATAGGAAATCTAGACCTTTGATCTGGATAATCCTCTTAACATGGGTAAGGCCACAGCCCACCCTACATTAGTTAATGCCCAGGATAATAAACCCAGCTAGTGGCTAGACTCCAGAGGATAAAAAAATTAATTCAATAACAAAAGTGGTAGTGATTTTATTCACTCATAAGCACAGGATTTAAAAATTAAAAATAAAAATCCATTGATTAAAAAAAAAAAATATTGGTACCATAGTATTATTCTCTTTACTTGAGGATGGATAGCAGTACAACATTAGGCTGAGACAGTTGAGTGACAAACACAGATAATTATTCTAAACCACGGATAGTTCAACAATACCCTTATTTACAACACAGTTTGATATCCTGCAACATCTATTACTGAAAGCCAAAAGTACAGCACCAACAACTTAACATTCATAAAGCAGTAACAACTTACAATACATACCTATGTTGAAGGGATTAAATTGAACTAATAAACGAGGATGGATCTGGAGGAACAGATACTTCAACGGCTCCTTCCAGCATCTGCGTAACTTTCTTCATGGCAAGCCTTAGCGAGGGATCCTCCTGAATGTTCCAGATTGCAATCACCAAAAACTTCTCCACCCTCTTTGTCTTCCATGGCCTCCTCATCATTCTCCACTAAAAGATCCACCTTCCTGTCAATATAGCAATCATAAGCCCAATCAGACAGTATCATCATATCGTCATCCTTCAGCTCTGGTTCCAAATTCTTCCTATACAGCAAATGAGCTCCAGCAAAAAAATGCCAAAGCTGTAAACATCCACCTCAACCGTAATTGGCACATTTTTGAACCATTCAGGGGCTACATAGCCTTTGGTTCCCCAGATGCTTGTTGTCGTTCGAGTCTGATCCGTCTTCAAAGGTTTAGCTAATCCAAAGTCAGAAATCCTTGTGGTAAAAGAGTCATCCAACAGTATATTTTGAGGCTTCATATCGCAATGTTTGATTTGGGTGCTGCACTCTTCGTGCAAGTAAAAGAGCCCGCTTGCAGTTCCAAAAGCAATTTGTATCCTCTTGAACCAGTTTGGCCTTGAATCTCCAAACGGGAAGCTCGCTAAAGATCCGTTCCTCATGAAATCGTATACAAGAAGCCGGTATTATCCCTCATGGCAGAATCCTAGCAGTTGGACTAGATTCTTGTGGTTTGTTCGGTCAATAGCACTCACTTCTCTCTGAAATTCCTTCTCCCCTTCTCCCTCCATCTTGTCTAACTTTTTTTACTGCCACAACGTTTCGATTTTCGAAAGCTTAAACTCCCTTATAAACCGTTGAGAAAGCACCTGTATCCAGTTTTTCCTTAAATCCATTAGTAGCTTCTTCAAGCTCTTTGTACGTGAAACTTCGCAAATCCATGCCTGGCAAGACTTGGCATGGTTGAACCCGTTTTTGCTTCCTTTGATTCATGCGGAAAATAACCAGAAAAGTTGTTAAACAGTAAGAGGAAGTTCAGAAACATTGAACTACCTAGTAACACTGATCCAGTGATGATCAAAACTTCCCAAGTGCAATTTGGGTTCTTTGGTGCCAACTGGGTTTAAAATCTCCAAAAAGGAAGCTTGCTAAAGTGCCATTGCTCAATCACTCAAATACCAACAACCGGTGCTGACCCTCATCACAAAATCCAAGCAGTCAGACCAGATTTTTGTGATGGTTTTGGCCGATCACATTCACTTCTGTTTTGAATTCCTTGTCACTGTCTAGAACCACTCTGTCTTAACTTCTTGACTGCAACAAAATATCTTGACCCCGTTTCTATTACCCCTTTGTAAACAGCACCCAATGGTCCCCTTCCCAGTTCTTCCTTGAACTTGTTTGTAGCTTCGTCGAGCTCTTTAGAGCCAAAATAACGCAAATTTGTTTCAATACCACTTTCAGCTTGGCAAATTTGTCAGTTTACTATTTGACCCCACAATCCCACTTTGCTTCCCTCCCATTGGCTTGTGATGCCACATGGCCATGTCACAGTTACACTGAAGACTTAACTCGATTCCTAAATCTTACATACCTTCAAATGTTTGCCAGCTTGTGGCATACGTTGTGGGAGGAGCATATGCAGAAAGAATGTCCCCATATTGTGGACCAAACAGAGGTTAATGTGGAGCCGGTCCCAAAAAAAAAAAAAAAAAAAAAAGAAGTGAGGAAAAAAGATAAAGAGGCAAATGCGGGGTGAAGCTTGCTTCAGTGATTGTGCCCTCACGGCCTCACCATTTATAGAGATTGGGTCAGTTGTAATAAGAAACAATCTCTCTTAAACAGGTGGATCAGCCCCAGATTTTCTGGAAAAGCCCTATTCAAAATTTACAGAGATCCTACTATATTATGCCATCCCAATCTGCAGGTACAAATTTGGGCAAGAAACACACTCAGTTTTAACCTGCATTGGGTCACTGCTACTAATTAGTTCAGTATTTATGAATTTCATCTTACAGCTAGAAACTTTTCTGATCAATTTCTAAATGATACAAAGAGAGTGACAGATGCTTCAATCTGCATTGGTATTAGCAGCTTCAAATATTGAGACTTTAGATCATAATTCTAGCATTTCCTATCTCAATTCCTTGAACTGCTGGATTCTATATATGCTTGGTTTGAATATAATCAATCAAAGAATACTAGTACGGCGATGTTAGGATTGAATAAAAAACACAAAATTTCACTGATCAAAATGAAAATAATCAGTTTTTATAATATAAAAAAAAAATATATATATATATATATATCAGTACAATAATACTATTCTCTGCACTTGAGGATGGTATGCAGGACAACATTATGCAGATAATTATTCTAAACCCTTAAGTTATTCAACACTACCCTTAAGCACACAATAGCTTGATATCCTGTAACACCTTTTACGGAAAACCAAAAGTACAGCAGCAACAATTTTACATACAAAAAGCACAAACAACCAACACCACTTGCCTATGTTGAAGGGGTATAATAAATTGAACTCATATATGAGGATGGATCCGGAGGAGCAGATACTTCAACGGCTCCTTCCAGCATTTGCGTGACTTTCTTCATTGTAGGCCTCAGTGACGGATCCTCCTGAATGCACCAGATTGCGATCATCACAAGCCTCTCCACCCTCTTCATGTCTTGCCCTGCCTCCTCATCAATCTCCACTAAAAGATCCAACTTCCCATATTTATAGCAATCATAAGCCCAATCAACCAGTACCATCATATTTTCATCCTCCACCTCCAGTTCGTAACTCCTCCTACAGCAAATGAGCTCCAGCAACAAAATGCCAAAGCTGTAGACATCCACCTTGACTGTAATTGGCATATTTTTGAACCATTCAGGGGCTACATAGCCTTTGGTTCCCCTGGCACCGGTTGTAGTTCGACTCTGATCTGTCTTCAAAAGCTTAGCTAATCCAAAGTCAGAAATCCTTGCCATGAAAGAGTCATCTAGAAGTACATTTTGAGGCTTGATGTCGCAATGGATGACTTGGGTAGTGCACTCTTCGTGCAAGTAACAGAGCCCCCTTGCAGTTCCAAAAGCAATGTGTATTCTTCTGTTCCAGTTTGGCCTTGAATCTCCAAAAAGAAAGCTTGCTAAAGAGCCATTGCTCATGAACTCATATACAAGAAGCTGGTGTTGCCCCTCGTTGCAGAATCCTAGCAGTTGGATTAGATTCTTGTGGTTTGTCCGGCCAATAGCACTCACTTCTGTTTTAAATTCCCCCTCCCTTTCTCTCACCATCCTATCCAATTTTTTAACCGCCACAAGGTTTTGATTTTCAAATGCCAGAACCCCCTTATAAACTACCGAGAAAGTACCCCTACCCAATTCTTCACTGAATCCATTTGTGGCTTCTTGTAGCTCTTCAAAGGTGAAACTTCGCAAATTTAAGCCGGGCATATATGACTGGTTTTGG
Source organism: Liquidambar formosana (assembly GCA_039720395.1). Lineage (NCBI taxonomy): Eukaryota > Viridiplantae > Streptophyta > Magnoliopsida > Saxifragales > Altingiaceae > Liquidambar > Liquidambar formosana. The sequence continues at coordinate 33,662,434 of CM077831.1, forward strand.
TGCTTGAAGCGTTTTAGGTTTTCTTTGATTCGTGAGGAAAACAATCACAAATGTTGCTAACAGTAATAGAAACACCGAACTACCTAATAACACCGATCCAACGAGGACCAAAGTTGATTGATCTTTTTTCTTGGGACCTCCACCTGCAGGTAATAAACTAGAATTATTCGTCCTTCCTTCAATTTTTTTTACAGCATGCTTTGAATGCTCTAAATAACTCATTTACAGCAGTGTAATTTATGTCTTTCAGCTTTTAACGGTCTAACACTAATTTGTTTAGAACTTATAAGAGTAGGAGGAAGTTCAGAAACACTACCTAACGAAGTTGATGGATCATTATTCTTGGGATGTGAAGTAGAGTTGGCCGTCCTTACTTTAATCAAAGCTTTTCCACCGTAACTGGGATTTGTCCTCCCATTTGAGAGAGGGATTCTCTTCTTCCAACAATCCCCAACTCTAAAAATGGCAACGGCGCAAAAACAATCATCCAAGCAAGCTACTCTGCACCCATCTTCAGTCACAGATTGAACATGCCCATAATCGAAAAGTGGCCAGTCAGTATTGGGCATCGCTTGAATATCAAATCGATTCGTATCTTGCGATGCCTCATCGCAACTTTGCAAAGTCCTGTTTACATCCACTCATCTTATCATTGGGATCCAACAGGGAGTAACCAGGTGGGCATTGACAAATTGGTCTTTGATCATCTCCTAGTCTGCAATAGCTGTTGAACCCACAAGCTCCACCGCCTGTACTTGTAAGAATACCCGTGCAAATATTTTCAGGCATAAGGAAAGATGTAGTCCAGGCCATGGGCCATTTCCCGGTGCTTGAGCTGGCATCCTTCGGATATACATATTGCCTGAAAACTCCATCATATTCAAGAATTGCTCTTTGGTAAAACTCTCTCGACGAAGCTGCGTTCGATATTTGATTAAGTATGGTTCTGTTCTCCGCCGTAAGGGAGATGTAGCCGGACTGATTGAAGATCACCTGAAAGCCGCTGCCTACTGTGTCGCTTGACCGATAAGCAGAAACAGATGGAACAGACTCCGTTGGATCTTCTATGATGTACATCACTAGATTTCCATCCTCTTGTAGTGTAAACAAAAATCTCCCTTCCGAGTAATTCGTTTCTGAAAATCGTGCTACTAGTTTGCTGCTTCGATATAATGTCTGAGTGGGTAAAATTGTGTCCGTTGGTTCATCAAAACTCTGCCACAAATTGGTGGAATCGTTGCTTGCCAGCACGAAGTTTCCATTGTCAAGCATGGCGGCGTAGGAAACTCCGGCGCCGGCAGAATCAGCACTCCAAATCTGACTTCCTTTTGGGTCGTCAAGCACGAACTGACCGTCTGTGGTGAGTTGAATTTTGGATCCACTTGGGGCTAACTGGTTTCTGTTGGCTGACCATACAATGGTTTTTTCGGGTATTTTGTTGAACCAGATCGCTAGCAAGAAGCCTCCTTCAACTTGTTGGAACCCGAAAGCAAATTCTCCAGATTCCGATGGCCAAGAAGAGTTTTTATTGTTTATTGCAGTAAGGGATGAGCCCAAAGAGATGTTACTGTAAGTTTGAGCAGTGGTGGAAAATGGAAGCAAAAGCAGCGGCAGCAGAAGCAAGAAGCAGAGAGGGTAACGCAGTGCAAGAACCATGGTAAAAGCAGTCTGTTTTCTTGAAAAATGAGGGAAGCTACGAATAACTTGAATTACTCACATTATATTGAAATAAAATCTTGGAAGGGGTGGAGAAAATGTTGAATGTTTCATGATAGGGTAAAATACATCTAGACCCCCTCTATTTACTGACTATTACACTGACACCCCCTATACTTTCTGAAATTACACTGCACTCCCTTACTTTGGAAAATAATATACACTTTACCCCATTCGTTAAACAGCCGTTAGAGATTTGAACGTTTATGGTTGACGTCAGCAAAAAATGAGTTCAAAATACCCATTTTAACCCTCTAAAAGCCAAAACGCTGCGTTAAAGGCAGTTGGTATTTTAAATGCCTTAAAACCCCCCTTGGCATCTATCGGCTGGTTCAGATGGTTTGGATGAGGGGAGGGTTTGGTTCGGCTAAAAGAAGAAGAAGATAGAAGAGGGCTTGCTTAAGGAAGAAGAAGAAGAAGAAGAAGATAGAATCTGATTGCACAGAAACCCACTATTTTGTAGGTATGTTGTGAATCCTAATGCCTCTTCTTTTTCCCCTAATTTATCTCCGCAATGCGTTGATGGGTGTGGGGTTTTTTTGTTTGGTTTGGGGGTTCACGAATGACAGCACATTCTCATGGTGACTGGCATCCTTATTCTAGGAGGCGTCACACCCTCTCCCTCTCCACCGTTCACCTCACACTTTTATGATTTTTGCAAATCATATTGCTCTTCCTGAAGTGTACAGGTCAGGTCTGAATTTTTTTTTTCTTCGTGATTTTGGGTTTTTATCTTCCTAATGCTTGTTCGTAATTTTTTTTCTTGGTGATTTTAATTTTTTTTTGTTCGTGATTTTGCTGATGGAGGGCAATCAATTATCAATACAAATTAGCAAAGTTACAGTCCATTAGGTCATAGCTAGTCGTGGGTGCACCATCTGCCATTTGGAGCCCGCGCGTGTGGCCATGTAGTTTGAGAATTATTCTACAAACATGATCTTAGTAAAACACTAGAAAAATTTTGATAACCTATTTCAGATACTCTCAGAATACATGACAAAGCAACCCATAAATTATCTCACTGGCTCATTCTCATGTTTACCTATGTTGGAAAATCTATTAAAAAGAATATATTATATGTCGATACCTGAGATCCATCAAAAACCCAAATCTAGTTGAATACTGATTTCGTTCATTGGCATATACGATCGTGTTATTAAGCTACATAGTGCTATATTTCCTAACTCAATTGCTTAAATTACCTTATTGGTAGCACTGTAACAACACATCATCACACAATAAACAGAGCATAATATCTTCATCCCAAATATTTTTGTTTATGTTGCATTCCAACTTAATCCGGGATCCCCTATATTTGTTGTTGTTTTTTTTTATTTTAAGAAGAAATTTTTTTATCAACTGATTTGAGACTATTTTCCATCTAATTTTGTGTTTTTCAATTTTCCTTGATTTTAGACATTCAATGGCATTATCAAGTAGAAGTGTGAATAGTGGAACGGGTCGTGGCACTCGTTATAGGTTTCAAAATCACAGATGTCAATGCGGGCGTAGAGCTGAAGTAAAGATTTCAGAGTCTACTGATAATCCAGACAAATTGTATTTTAGATGCCAAGATTGTGGTTTCTTTGAGTGGTGGTACACGCCTGTTGATGTGCAAGAGGGTTGCTACGATTTTGTCAACGAGTTAAGAAGAGAGATTAATGGGAATTACAAAGAATTGGGAAGAGAAATGGATGGGCATTACAATAGGTTGAGGAAAGAAATTGATGGGTTGAAGTTTGTAATTTTATTTAACACAATATTTATCTTGTTTGTTATGTTTATGCTTTTTGTGATTCTAAGTAGGATGAACTAGTTTATGTATGAGGCTTGTGTATTTTTTGTACTCACAGGCTACCTTAAGCTAACAGGAGCTAATGACATATAGAATTGGTAATACCATTCTATATTTTGTGACATATAGAATTGGTGACATAGAGAATGGGTGACATATTTTTTGTACTCAAAGGTTACCTTAGGCTTGTGTATGAATGACATATAGAATTGGTGACATTTTTTGTACTCAAAGGCTACCTTAGGCTTGTGTATGAGGGTTGTGTGTTTTGTTTTTTTTTTTTGGACAACATTTGCCCTTAGATTGTGATACCATGACATATAGAATTGGTTGGAAATTAGAAGGAAGGATATTACATTTGGAAACTTGTTTGGACTGAGGACTCAACTTGCTTAAGTTGGCTTGATAAACGGATCCCTGCCCTTAAATCTAATGGGTTCACACATCTCACTTAATAAGAACTGATATTCTTAATCTTTGAGCAATGCTAGTCTAAAGGGGTGAATCATATTGGTTTTAAATTGTAAATGGTTTCACTTTCATAATGCTTTTTTTTTCTTCCAAGTTAAACGTCATTTAAACATATACACTCAGAGAGGCAGGACCAGGGTAGAATCCAATCACAAGCAAAAGCTCTTAAGAGTAGCCTTTTCTACTGTTTATCCCACAATTTTCCTTTCAATTTAAAGAATCAGAACCAAATTGCCAAACAAAACATTATCCTCTTTGTGACACCCCTTGGATTCTAGACACACTCTACTAGCCCCCTATAAAGGAGGATGCAAATGTCAATGGAAAGTGATAGTCGAAAGAAATCATAAAGTAAAGAAAAAGAAAAGACGATAGCTGAAAAAGAAATACAGATATCTGTTGACCTTCTTCAAATAATTCTATCCATAAAGAACGTATTAATCAAAAAAAAAAAAAATCATAATCCACCTTGTATCTAAAAAAGAACGAAGAAAAGAGAAAAAACCTTCTCTATAAAAATGATGATGACAATGAACAAATGTATGAATGGTTATGGAGCAAGTTCTCTAATCCCAATTGCCTGTTCCATGTGAATGAACTATCTGATGCTTCTATGGTTTGAGTCCTTTGGCTGTTTGTACAACCCAGCAACCAAACATGTTCTTAAGAAAAACCCAGCTCTTTGGTGTCACTTGTAAGCCTATCTGTATTCTATGTCTTCATTTCTCTCTGATCCTTTTTTGCTAATTTTGTTGATCTTGTAATCGTATGTTTCCTTGTTAAAATTAGGCTGATAAATTCTGTTCGGATGCTGTCCCTAAACTTCCTGCTGATGCTGCCACTAAACTTCCTGCTGATGCTCTCCATGTGCAATCACCTGAGTTGCAGTAAAAGAATGTATATAAAACCATAAAAACGTCTAACCCACATAGGTTTGATTTTATATGTATACAAGTTGGTTGTGGATATTTATTTAACCACAATTCAAATAAATTGTGCACAAGTAAGCTTCACCCAATTATAATATGTTGGTTGAGACAAATACTCAATAGAAAAGATGGTTAAATCTAATTGGTTGACTTTGAGTGCCAAAACTCTAACAATCCCTGGAAAAACTTGAAGTTTTTTTTATCACAAAAGGTCAGACCTACTACAAGAAGCCCATGACCCCTGAAAAAGTTGGACATGTTTAAGAATGTCCTTGGTTTCCTTCTCAGTTCAAGGTTCATGCTTCCTTTTGTTTTATTCAGGGACCTATAGCTCTCTTTTCATGGACTTCACTATAAGATTTCACTTGAACCAAAATTAATCTATTAACAAGTAATACAAGCCAATTTGGATGATAGAATATGAACAGGTAATCATTGTAATCAACGTTTCTTTTTTTCTTTTTCTTTTTTGTAGGTATAAAATTGTTACAGGGTTACAGAAGCTTACAACAGTGATTCAAATTGTAATACTAAAGAAAGTAGTCATCTCGTTGATGCCACATCAGTTGGGGGAGATGGGGAAGGAGGGGGGGGGGAAGCCACTTTTGCCTACATGTATACACAGATATATTTGTACTGCATGTACTATATCTATAATTTAAATTTATTAGTATGGACTAACACCAACTAACAAAAAAAAGCAACAGAACTGCTTCTCGGGAAATTCCTTGGGATGATCATTTTCTGAACCATGCTTTCCATCCCAATCTTCCCATGCTCTTATCAGGGCAGCATCATAACAGCCTTGGCTTTAGGTTGTAGGTCAATTTTTTTCTTTGTTTTTCCCTTCCAAAAGCAGTTATTTTTAAATAACTTAACTTATAAACGAAACTCACCAAAACCCAAAAATGTATTGGCCAAGATATAGTGGTTCAATGTGTTTCTTAACTCATATTTTAGGAATGGTGCTTACATAACAGTTTCAGCTAAGACTTGGAACTATGGACAAAAGGGACACCCCTGCCTAGCAAGGCACTGAACATTCAAATTACCGTTCGTATAGCACAAAATATGGTTTAAGTAATGGGTATCTTGACAATATAGAGCTTTATCTAAGAAGGGGTGTCCCTTTTCCAATATCTGCAATGTCCCTATCAAATATCATTAGATAAATGTAGAGAAGAATTCAAAATAACATAAAATAATAAAGAATGTAGGAATGTAGGAAAGAATTCCACCACAAAATTTTTTTGATAAAGAATTCCATCACAATATAAGCATTAGGTTTTCACTTTTGATTCCTGTAATTTGGGTTGCATCCCAAGACCACAACCTATGGCCTGTTCTGAGCATTAATTTGTTCGCAAAGCCTCTCGACAATATAATGCTGCATCACCACACCCCGATACATGATGGCATGAATCAAGAGCTGCAACATTCTTGGGAATGACTATCAAACCACAATGGATAGCATGAGAAACACAAAAATCATATTTTCATTTCTTGTGCACGCTGTCGCCTAATGGAAACCCAGACTGTATGCCAACAAGGAACCAGGACACAGCAGTAGCATGTGGCATCTATAACATCTTCTTGTCAATAAGGGAAAAGTTCTAGAGTGTTTGGCATAATATAATTAATTTATGTGAAGCACTCAATACTTTAGCCAGCTACAAGCCTAGACCACCACGAGTGCTAATTGTTCTGTTCAAAATATGCGCAACACTGAGTTTGTCCCTACTGCATCCCACATTGTTTTTCAATATTTTTTATTTTATAATAGTAAATAATAAATTCCCATTATAAAGCGATTCTTCTGGTTCTATTTCACAGTTTGCCACAAAGTGTAAAGATGCAGGAGAGCAATTACCTCAGGTGGTGCAACACAAAGCATATAGAAGCAATGATAATTTCTCTCAGGATCAGACAATTGACAAACACGTGATCGTTCCAGTAAATAAGTTCTTATGGCAGCTCCTGAAATCCTCCCCCTTTGATCAAATTGAATCTCCACGAATTTAGCAAAACGGCTGCAATACATTATATTCCACCCAGAATTTAACCAAATTGAACAGAACAAACTATACGAGATTCCATAAGCAGAACAAAGAAAAATTAACATTCCGAAAAATAGGTGTTCCCACCTTGAATTATTGTTCCTGACAGTCTTTGCATTACCAAATGCTTCTAAAATAGGATTGGCCTGCCAAAGAGAGAAAAAGGAAAAATGGATATGATTTGTCATTGGTGCAACTTAAACTTCCCACAAATTCTCCACACATCTAGAGCAAATTGTACCATATGGCAGGCTCTATAATTGGGTACCCAGTTTTATCTCTAAACATCACCACAAATTCATCTGAAATTCATAAAATTTGAAAGAATGAGCTCCATATCATATGTCTAAACCAAACTTTAGACAATCTATAAAGTATTTTACCCATTAAAAAACCCAAACCATTAATATAAGTTACAACAACCAGATACAAGAAAACTAGAGCAATAAAGAACTGAGTTTAGCTTACTTAGCATGAGAGTGGACTCTTTCTAACGTAATCCATGGTCAACAATGATCACACCATCTCTTTCTCCCATCTCTTTCAGCACTATGGCAAAAAAAACTAATGAATAGAAGCACCAACATTTTAATTTTGAATACAATGTAATCGAGTACATATATATATAAAGAAACTTTACTTATTGACTGAGTAAATAAGAGGAAGGGATGAGGATAATTACATGCAAAAATGACATCAATCAGTTGGAGGAATGTGAACCCACGGCTACCGTGCCCAACCCCTAATTTTGAAGCAAACCTTACATTAACCCTGTTGTTGAGAAAACAGTGGCGAAATGAAAGAAAAAAAATTATATAGATTCCAAAATAAGCAGCAAAGTGAACAAAATTCAGAAGTTCTTCATACATCAAAAACCATTACCATGTATGCCATTCAATCAGCTTTTCCACAAACCAAGGATAACTCCTTCAAATTAATCATGCCAGAACTGCAAAAATCCAAATAACTAGTCAATCCTAACAACACATCAGGAATCACACTAGAACAATGTATCCATTAAAACAGAATATCAATCATCAAAAGAAAAAAGTACCAACCTTACGCATATAATAAATGAATGAGCAATATGATTTGAAATGAAAGCCACAACAAATGCAAGGAAGGGCCAAAAGGAGGTGCTAAGATCAATAGGAAATTCCTACACCACTTGCCACATGCTGATACATAATGCCTCCCAGGAAGACCAGAACTCCTATTCATGAACTAGAGTGCCACTATATAGAAAATATTATATGCCATAAACAAGTTAAATAGACATATCATGAAGTCAAGAGATAACCACTGATGATGAACACGTAAAAAATATACGATATATTTTTTTGATAAGAATACACAAGATATTTGAAAGAGACATATCTAAATATGCATAAAAATGATGAAGATAAATATTCTTCAAGAAATCAGCAAAAGGGGAAAAAACTATTACCACAGCTCACAATCCAGATAATTACATATTCACTAGAATAGTTAACATTTTCAGCAAATGAAAAACCACTTTTTCATCAAAAGAGGGAAAAACTAGATCTTATGAATAACCACTTTTTCATCAAATGAAAACTATATATCAACCATAATCATAGTCCCAACCATAATTACATATTCACTAGGATAGTTAACTTGCAAGATTAGAGTATCATATTGTTATAAATACATATCCCAAAGTAAGTAAGCCTAATTGTTGCACAACACAAAAAATAACCATGTGCAACCCAACTGCTGTATATGTCAGATTTCTATTCTATGCTGTTGTCCAAAAAACAAACTTATATATATATATATATATATATATATAGCAGCTGTTGAGCATTCAAAAAGTAGCGCGCTAGCTGCTGTATGTCCAAAAAGTATATGCTTCAAACTGTCCAAAAAGTATACGCCTTCAAACTGCCCAAAAAGTAGCCAAGAAAAAACTGTCCAAACCTACATATCTATAATAAAAATGTATATTGGTTAGTTTTCAATAAGAAATGACATAGACCAATACATATAACACATAAATTCTAGCAAGTTACTAACCTAGCTGTACAGTATATTCACAGCCAAGGCCATTCCATACCACTGGCCCTTCCTCTTGCCTTACCTCTTGCCCTGCCAGCACCACCAGCACCTTCTTTGCCCCTCCCTCTACCAATGACACCATCAGCAGCCCTACCCCTGCCCCTGCCCCTGCTCCTACCCCTGCTCCTGCCTCTACCAATGCCACCATCACAAGCACTGCCACTGCCTTCCATGACCATGCCTCTACCAAGGACACTACCACCTGCATTGCTACTACCTATGCCACTGCCTTGGTTGACTGAGGCTTGTGTCATTGGTTCTTGAGATGGGCCTGCACTCCCAGTGCCTCTTCTTGCCTACAAATGAATTATTGAATAACATTTAATGTAGTAAAATGATAATGAATAAGTAAAACATTCATTTAAGAAATTAGTGTACTACCATGCCATTAGTTTTTCTTTGAACTGGAGCTCGTTGGCAGCTGCGCTTGTTATGCCCATATCGTTGGCAGTTTTTACACCTTACAGTACTACTTCTAATCCTATGAGTACTAGGAGCACCCTCATCTGGCTGCCTTCTCCTATTTATCTTAGGTCTCCCAGGAAGGCGACGGAGAGGGGGAGGCATCACTGGGTCATATTCAGAGTGAGCAAACTCTGGCCACCTATTTTCAGCTGGGATTGGGTGTATTCTACCCCCATTAGCTCGAAGATATATAGTCTTTGAGAAATAATCATGACAATAACTTGCCATGTTGGCTCTTTGAAAGGTAATACAGGTTATAGCATGCTTACATGGAATACCTGATATATACCAAGCACGACAATCACAATCCCACATCCCTAACCTTACCACATGCCTCCTATTACCATCCATCACTTCATATTCATCACCTCCAGCAAACATTGTATGACATGTTCTGGACTTTTGTTTCATGCTATCTAATTTTCCCATAATAGCAGGGGTAATCTCATTCATCCACCCACTTCTTGTTTGATACCTCTTATGGGTTCTACTCATCAACCTACATCTTATGGTGTCTATCATGGTCAACACAGGTTTAGATCTCAATTCACCCACCCACTGGTTAAATGATTCAGACATATTATTTGTCAAGCTATCATTTTTAACCCTAGGGTCAAATGCATGCCTACTCTATTGAGTAACAGGGATTTCCATTAACCAATTATATGCTGTAGTATTTATTGTCTTCATTGCATCCATTGACTCATTGAATTCCTGTCTGTTGCAAGCTCTAGCAGCATCCCAGAAATGGTCCCTCAGAAGTATTCCTGGGAACCTAGCCTTAAAATTATTATAAAGATGCCTACAACAATGCCTTTGATTAGCCTCTGGGAAATACTCTCTAATAGCATCAATGACACCCTATAAAAAATAAAAACAACAATAGAAGTATTAGTAAAGTAAGGCAATTGTTAATGTACATATTACAAAGATATAAAAATAACCATAAGCAAGTATAAAAATAAAAATAACCTTTAACAATAGCACATTGTAAGAGATTATAAATATATATATAACTATTAGCAAGTATTAAGAAATAAAATAAAAAACTAAGTATTCCATGACATATATAACCGTTAAATAAATGTGGTTTAAGTAAATGCAAAAGAAAGTTCATGATACCTTCTGTCTGTCAGTCATAAAAGTGTAAGGTCTGTTCAGAGAATCATCGCCTAGCACCATGTGCAAGTGATACAAAAAAAATCTCCAACTCTCCTTGCTCTCACCATCGACAACAGCCCATGCAACTGGAAATAATTTCTGATTCCCATCCAATGCTACAGCACCCAATAGCACACCACCATATGGCCCTTTAAGATGGCAGCCATCTAACCCCATAAATGGTCGACATCCATTGATAAACCCAGTTGAAATTCCGGTTAAATTAACCCTAGAATACCTAGAAGGGGGGTTGAATAGGTATTACTCTAATCCTTACCCAATTTTAATTATGAAACTCACAAAACCAATTATCACTATTAATCCAATCGCATAGCACGTATTAAAGCATGTAAAAAGATGCACACAGGATTTTTACGTGGAAAACCCTAGATGGGAAAAACCACGGGACCTAGTCCAGTTGAAGCAAATCCACTATGAATTAAATGAGTACAAGACACACTTACAGACCAAAAGGACTTAAGCAAAAATCTTCACTCCCACGACCGCATACGATCGATCTCCGTCTTCACGGCTTTGGTCGCAACCAACCTCTTCACAGCGATTCCTTCCTTCACGAACTCGCAAGCTCGATCACCGTCGCAACGGACTCACAAACATTCACGGATGTGAAAAATATTGTGTGGTTTGAAGGTCTCTAGAGCATGAAAAGAAAAACCTAGGTTAAAAAGCTCTAGAGAAGATTTGAGAGGATGGGCTTTTGAAAACCTAAATGGGAGAGGCTTGCTTGCCTCTCTCTATCAGAACAAAACCTATTTAAAGAGTCTAAGAGACCCTAAAAGACTGGGATACGAAATAAGGTCAAATAGGTAATTTAATTATATTTTAAAAACTGTTTTTTACGAGCAAGGATCGATCCTCCAGGACCCTAGGATCGATCCTAGAAAACAGAAGCGAAAAACACTTTTCAGAGCACTTAGGATCGATCCTCCAGGAACCTAGGATCGATCCTAGAAAACAGAAGCAAAAAATCTTTTTTAGAGCACCTAGGATCGATCCTCCAGACCCTAGGATCGATCCTAGAAAACAGAACCTAAACTCAGTTTTTCAGGACACCCTAGGATCGATCCTCCAATGCCTAGGATCGATCCTAGCCTCTAAAAATTACAAAAATGTTTTGAAATCTTTTTCAAAAACTTTTTTGCTTTGTTCAAAACTCATATCAAGAATTAAAATGGATTGAATCGATTAAAAACCGGCTTCTAAAGACACTTACCTGTCCTAACAATGAGTGTGAGTCGCATTGCCTTGAAGTCTGCACTCCAGTCAATTGTAGAAGCTTTTTGAACTCTTGAAGCAACACATGACACTAAACAAAGACCACTTTTGCCACGGAATATGCCAATCTAAGAAAATGGACTTTACACCAGTCCTCATTGCCTCAAGACAAACAAAGAAATTCTTGAAACTAGGATTACTAGTCATATGAAGCCTTTCACATTGAAGCTTCAATAAACTTCCAGGATTATGATATCTCACCACATCAGCATATGCAGGAAACTTACCATAACACTCCCCATGGTTCCCTTCAATTTCATCCATACACTTCCTTTTTGCTCGATACAATCGCATCGGATGTACTTCAACACCATATTCCTCCAACAACTCATTCCTCATCCCTGAAAGCTTCATTTCTGGGTTATTTTTTATGCGGCTCGCAAACTTCTTTGCTATCCAGGATGAGCTTGCATTCTTATTTGTGGTGCTCCTAATACATGAGTGCTCATCTTTAAGTGTCCTCACCACAAAATTACAGCTGTCCGGAGTTGGAGATGCATGTATGCGCCACTGACAGCCCTCACCAGCACACTTTACTGTCACTCGTGTTCTCTCATTCTTGACCCTTACAATGTCAAAGCCCTCTTGTATAATATACTCCCTCAATTTCTCTCTAAATGCATCAATACTGACAAATACCCTTCCAACCCAAAAGGACACGTTGTGGCCATCATCTTCCACTGGCTTCTTACCCCGCATGAATCTATTAGGATCAACTTGAAAGTCTTCATCTTCAAAACCAGATGATGTCATCAACTCACTTGAATTGCTTTGGTAATCCGAGAGCTCATCATCTCCATCTATAGAATCTCCATCATGTCCGTCATCCATATCTCCATCAACTGCTTCATTTTCATGCTCAACATACGTCCCATCTTCATCTGAGTCATCAGTAAAACCATAAACTTCATCTTCATCTTCACCTTCACCACAATAACCACCATTTTCATCCCAATCTTCACTACCAATTTCCTCCACTTCTATTTCATCCTCACTAACATTAATTGGTTGCTGCGGGAGCTGTGATGGCTGGGGCAAATGCGATGCAACAGGAGGGGCTTCATTGGTTGTCACAAACACATCAATGTGATGTTCCCCAACATTTCCATTAAACATTTTCATAACATCAGCATCACTTTCAACAAAGAAAACCTCAGTTGAGTTATTAATTGAGGTAGCTATGCGAATTAAGACATTAGCTGAGGTATCAACAGCATTCAAGGCACGATCACAAATAGCACATAACAAATCCATATAACTATACCGATCCGTATCAACAGCGGGTATCGCATAAACATTGGATCGGTAATGGACTCTTATATCAACATACGCCATTTAGGGGCCTATAAATTGAAAGGAAAATCAAGAAATATTGTCAATTACATTGAAAAAAAAAAAAAACCAATGAAAACCCCTAAAACAAACCCTATTTCTGAAACCCTATACCAAAACCATAAAGTAAATTTCTTAAACAGCATATATGAACACAACAGAGAGAGCAAATGATAGGCCAACAAAAAAAAAAATTGAACTTTAAAAGTCACAATAGATACAGCACACACACACATATATAACCAGCCAACCACACAAACACCAACCCCAGTGACCCTAAAGAATATTACAAGCATACCATTGAGCCAATCAATAACCCCAATACATCCAAAACTTCCATCTAAATCATATACAGCTACAACCACAAGAATATACAAAACCCACCACAAACATTGAAAAAGATATGAACAAAATTGAAAACAAAACAAAAAGCAGCTAACAAACAATTAACAATTGACAACTACAATAAACAAAGCAACAAGACCCAACAAAGAATTAAAAATGATAAGTAAATCACAATTTAAAAACAAACCCAGCTAACTAAGAATTAACATCTAAACTACAAGAAACTTTTATAAAATAAATAAAAAAAACCCCAAATAAAAATATTTAAATATACAACTGCTAGACCTTAAAGCCATATTTCAAAAACCCTATACCAACCATAAATCCCTACATGAATTGCTCAAAAAATCCCTACATAACGAGTCAATTGATCAAAACCCCATGAAAACACCAACAAAAAACAAACCCCTAGCAAAAAATTGAACTTACCCATTGTCGTAGCCAACCCCAGGGAAGGGTAATGACATCCGTATGAAGAATTTTCCCTTCAAGAACAGTTCACCATCGTCGATCGTCAAAATCCAACATCCATGGCTACATTTTTCCAAGTGAAACCGTATGGGTATAGGAGCCCTAGAAACCTCCTCTCTTCTTCCCTCTGTTTGATCGAAGTCCTCTCTTCTTGAATCTGTTTGATCGACGCACAAATGGCTTGCCTCTATTTGATCGAAGTCCTCTCTTCTTGCCTCTGTTTGATCGAAGCACAAATCGCACCAACAGAATACGGGAGCCCTACAAATCTCCTCTCTTCTCGTCTCTGCCTCCTCTCTTCTCGTCTGTGTTTGTGTCTGATCGAAGCGCAAATGGAACCCTGTACGTACAGGGAGCCCTAGAATCGTCTCTTATCACCTCTGCCTGATCGAGAAGCACAAATGGGCTCATACGCCTTTTTTGTGTTTTAATCCACTAAAACAATAAAACGACTATGTTTTACTCTAAGGGTATCTTCGTCATTTTGTATTTCTGTCCACTCCGTTAACATTGCCGTTTCTGACAACGGAGGTCAGTGTAATTTCAGAAAGTATAGGGGGGTCAGTGTAATAGTCAGTAAATAGAGGGGGTCTAGATGTATTTTACCCTTCATGATATTCAGAGGGAAAATTTCCTCCATTGAATGCTACGAAAAGTTGCAGCTTTCCTTTTGCTGGTAATCGAAGAGTTTCCTTCCATCTGTCTTACAAAGAGACCAAGACAAGTCGTTCTCCTTCATTGACTTAGAATAGTCAGTCTACCTAGCGTCTCCAATCACTAAATGGGTGGATGCACTCAGAAAATGGGTGGCCCATTTTACCTGAAGGTCTAAAAGCTTTAAAATGTGGGTATGAGTCTGTGTCAGTGGTTACATGGAAGTATGAGGAAGCTGCCCTTACATTATTTTTGTTCAACACTTGATTCGAAAGGGTCTATAGATCTAAAGACTGAAAGAAAAATAGTCAGGTGGATCTACTTTAAAATTTTGCGCTATGGGGATCAGTTAGCAACACGCGTAACAACAAAGAAAAAGAAAATAATGGACCGCACAATTTACCTTGATTTTTATACTTGATCGATCAAATGAGACCCGTCTATACGTCGCATTATCAATTTCTTGCTGTAATGGTAAGATTACGGGGAATCTCATGAGCTGCAATGGATACAAGTCAAGGCGTCCATCACGGCAGAAATCAGCGTGTAAAATGGAGTGAATGCTACAGGTGACGAAGTAATTGAAGGTTTTCTTTGGGACTTCTAGTATTCGTCGATATTAATTAGTACGTGTTGACTGGGAATTGTAGCCTTCAATTAGTATTGATTTCAATTCACAAAGTTTCAAACTTGTTGGAGGTGCCAAAATTATTGGACAAAGTTTTTGACAGCCCAAATTTGTTGTATACTTCAAGATATTCAGTTTCAAGTCTTGCAATTCGATTTAAATTTTTGAATTTATGTCTGATATTTAAAATAAAAAATAAAACGGCTAAAACTGTATAAAATTTTTCCATGATTTTTTGGGCTTGATTTCAAGAAATTCGAGAGAATCATCTGAAATTGAATAAAAAACTGGCCAACCAAACGAGATTTTGTGACATAACCTTGCCTAGCAACATCTCACAATGTGATGAGATCAACAGAACCTGAACGAGATAATACAAGTGGTCTCTTTGGACACGTCCCGGTAAAATTGGAATGATCCACCTTGTATGTAGTTGGCTTGGAGCTTCAAAACCAAGGAAACAAATATTACCAAGACACTAGTAGATGGGGTGTTAAGAGTTAATAGCAAAAAAAAAATAAAAAAAAGAAAGATGGGGTGTTAAGAGTGATATATAAACAACAATTTAGCTTTTTAAAAATTGTTTAGGTTTGTCTCCGTGGGTTGGTTGAGCGGTTAGACCTTAAGTGTGCTCTCCAGAGGTTATTGCTTCAACTCTTCATAGAGATCGCTACTTGTGTGAGTATGAAACATCTCACACGAGCCGTTAGGAAAATAGTTTGGGTTGAAATCTCGACAGGAGTAAGACTTAGGATACCCCTAATTTTTAATTTTTAAAAAAAAATTATTTATGCTTTTGGGGTGTGGTGTACGTATCATCAGTCTTGTATGTTACTTGATCACTCCTATTCAATCATGTTGGACTTGTGATTTTTCTTCTTAGCTATCTCACTCTTCCTCACCCATAGCCCAAAAAAACAAAAAGAAATTCTTAGTGGTCAACATTTTTTTCTGAAGAAATTTGACAATTTTTTGCTTCTTCCTCCTCCTCATCTCTTCTTTTTTTTTTTTTTTTTTTTTCTTTCCTCAAATATTTTAGCAACAGCTTAATTAAGGGTGGTAAAGGTGCATTTCATTTTGGACAAAAACATGACAATTTTACCTAATGTCCCACGTTGATTAAATATATGCTTAGCTGTGTGTATATCATCCTTCTGGCCATTGCAAATCTTCCTAACGTTCATACTTTATATCAGTTACCTCTGCTGAAACCCCTTTAACGAATGGTTCTCTCTCTCAGCACGTTGCAAGCATGTTGGACTTGTGATTTTTCTTCTTAGCTATCTCACTCTTCCTCACCCATAACCCCAAAAAAAAAAAAGAAAAAGAAAAAGAAAAAGAATTTCTTAGTGCACGACATTTTTTTTCTGAAGAAATTTGACAATTTTTTGATTCTTCCTCCTCTTCTTCTCTTCGTTTTTTTTTTTGTTTTTTTTTTTATTCTCAAATTTTTTTAGCAACAGCTTAAGGGTGGTAAAGGTGCATTTTCATTTTGGACAAAAACATAACAATTTTACCTAATGTCCCACGTTGATTAAACATATGCTTAGCTGTGTGTATATCATCCTTCCATTGCAAATGTTCCTCAGGTTCATACTTCATATCAATTACTTCATATCAGTTACATCAGCTGAAACCCCTTTAACAAACGGTTCTCTCTCTCAATACATTGCAAGCGTGTCCTGCTACCACTTTTCCCTTTTCCCAGGTCCTTCTTGGTGAGAGGATTCTACTATTCTAAATGAATGTGTTGGATTGGGGAGAGAATTCAGTGTTGACTTGATAAAACTCAGCATAGTGCCGAGGTGAAATGGAGCATTGGATTAGATTTCGGACGGCTTGGATTTAAAGATAAAAAAATTGTCCACTAAGGTCATTTTGGTCATTTCAGTAGTAACTTTTGATCTTTAAATCCAAACCATCCAAAAGCTAATCCAAGAGTTCATTTCACCTCGGCACCGTGCTAAGTTTTATCAACTCAGTGGTGGGTTTTTGAAATAAAAGTTTAAAAATGGCATTTTACAGCAAGCAATTAAAGGCATGCAGAGCAGGACGTAAGTGATTTTTTTACAGCATGCTTTGGATGTTCTAAATAACTCATTTACAGCAGTTTAATTTATGTCTTTCAGCTTTTAACGGCCTAACACTAATTTGTTTAGAACTTATAAGAGTAGGAGGAAGTTCAGAAACATTACCTAACGATGTTGATTGATCATTATTCTTGGGTGTGAAGTAGAGTTGGCCGTCCTTACTTTAATCAAAGCTTTTCCACCAACACTGGGATCTGCCTTCCCATTTGAGAGAGGGATTCTCTTCTTCCAACAATCCCCACCTCTAAAAATAGCAACGGCACAAAAACAATCATCCAAGCAAGCTACTCTGCACCAATCTTCAGTCACAGATTGAAAATGCCCATAATCTGAAAGTGGCCAGTCAGTATTGGGCATCGCTTGAAAATCAAATCGATTCGTATCTTGCGATGCCTTATCGTAACTTTGCGAAACAAAGTCCTGTTTACATCCATTCATCTTATTATTGGGATCCAACAGGAAGTAACAAGGTGTGCATTGACAAATTGGTCTTTGATCATCTCCTAGTCTGCAATAGCTATTGAGCCCACAAGCTCCACCGCCTGTATCTGTAATAATACCCATGCAAATATTTTCAGGCATAAAGATGAATATGTACAGAATGTTCAGCTTGTGTATAGCATTTGTTATTGATGTATATGTACAGAATGTTCATCCCAACAATATTAATAATATAGAGTCAAGTGAACATTTTACAAAGTCTCTCTCTCTCTCTCTCTTCTTTTTTTTTTTCTTTTTTTTTTTTTTGGGAAATGCAGATAGCCCCACACTTATGTCGTACAAATCTTGCTCTAGTGAGAGAATAGATGCTGAAGTTGTGGGACCCATCGATATGGTTAAATCCTAAAAATTGAAACAAAACTAAATTCACATATAGTATGATAAGATTTGAAGGACAAAGTGTGGGGTTATCTAGCATTTCTGCATTTTTTCTTTTTTCTTTTTTTTTTTAAGCTAGAGAACATTTTACAGAATCTCATTTCACTGTTCATGCTGTGAAGTTTAGTTTTTCTATTTTTATCATTATTATTTTCCCCAGTGTTGCTTAACTCAGAAAAGGGCTTTTTTCACAAGTGAAAGATCGCTAGGTATCTTGTTGAACTACGTAAATTTGGCAAAATCATATAAATTTCGTGTTTTTGTGATTTACTTTTGCTGTGATGGTGCTTTCTGCATTACAGTTCTCTATGCTCAATTTAATTGCTCATTGCATATTCTTGTGGCCTGTCGGGATGAATCCATAATAATTTATATAATATTTAAGGTATAAATCATCTTCTTGATGAAGTGGCCCTGACTTGGACTACATCAAATTCCTGCATACTGTCAAATATTTGCGCAAGCTTCTCGCTTACACTAGGGGAGGAGCATATGCATAAAGAATGTCCCCATATTGTGGATCGAACAGAGGTTAATGTGGAGCCGACCCCAAAAAGAAAAAATGAAAAAAAAAAAAAAGAGGTTAATGTGGAGAGAAGCTTGCTTCAGTGATTGTGCCCTCACCATTTATAGGGATGGGGTCTGTTGTAAGAAGAAACGATCTCTCTCAAACGGGTGCATCAGACCCCAGAATTTCTGGAAAAGCCTAATTCAAAAAAGGAGAGATCCTTCCATGCAATCTGCAGGTACAAATTTGCTAGAAACATCACTCAATTTTAAACTGCAATGGATCACTGCTATTAGTTAGTTCAGTATTTTTTTAATTTCATCTTACAGCTACAAACTCTTCTGATCAAATTCTAAATGCTACAAGGAGAGTCACAGATACTTCAATCTACATTGGTATTGGCAGCTTCCAATATTGAGACCTTAGACCATAATTCTACCATTTCCTATCTCAATTCCTTGAAATGCTGGGTTATATATATGCAAGGTTTGAATATGATCAATAAAAACAAAAAAAACTAGTACGGTGATGTTAGGATTGAATAAATACACAAAATTTCACTGATCAAAATGAAAAATATCAGTACCATAATACTAAACCCTTAAGTTATTCAACACTAACCTTAAGCACACAGTAGCTTGATATCCTGTAACACAAAAGTACTGCAACAAAAAATTAACATACAAAAAGCACAAACAACCAACACCACTTGCCTATGTTGAAGGGACTAATAAATTGAACTCATATATGAGGATGGATCCGGAGGAGCAGATACTTCAACAGCTCCTTCCAGCATTTGTGTGACTTTCTTCATTGTAGGCCTCAGTGACGGATCCTCCTGAGTGCACCAGATTGCGATCATCACAAACCTCTCCACCCTCTTCATGTCTTGCCCTGCCTCCTCATCATTCTCCACTAAAAGATCCAACTTCCCATATTTATAGCAATCATAAGCCCAATCAACCAGTACCATCATATTTTCATCCTCCACCTCCGGTTCGTAACTCCTCCTACAGCAAATGAGCTCCAGCAACAAAATGCCAAAGCTGTAGACATCCACCTTGACTGTAATTGGCATATTTTTGAACCATTCAGGGGCTACATAGCCTTTGGTTCCCCTGGCACCGGTTGTAGTTCGACTCTGATCTGTCTTCAAAAGCTTAGCTAATCAAAAGTCAGAAATCCTTGCCATGAAAGAGTCATCTAGAAGTACATTTTGAGGCTTGATGTCGCAATGGATGACTTGGGTGCTGCACTCTTCGTGCAAGTAACAGAGTCCCCTTGCAATTCCAAAAGCAATGTGTATTCTATTGTACCAGTTTGGCCTTGAATCTCCAAAAAGGAAGCTTGCTAAAGAGCCATTGCTCATAAACTCATATACAAGAAGCCGGTGCTGCCCCTCGTTGCAGAATCCTAGCAGTCGGACTAGATTCTTGTGGTTTGTCCGGCCAATTGCACTCACTTCTTGATTAAATTCCTCCTCGCCTTCTCTCACCATTCTGTCCAATTTTTTAACCGCCACGAGGTTTCGATTTTCAAATGCTAGAACCCCCTTATAAACCATCGAGAAAGCACCCCTACCCAATTCTTCACTGAATCCATTTGTGGCTTCTTGTAGCTCTTCAAAGGTGAAACTTCGCAAATTCAAGCCTGGCATGACCTGGTATAGTGGTTGAAGCGTTTTTTGTTTTCTTCGATTCATGCGGAGAACAATCAGAAATGTTGCTAACAGTAAGAGGAAGTTCAGAAACACTGAACTACCTAATAACACTGATCCAATGAAGACCAACGTCGATTGATCTTTCTTCTTGGGACTCCCACCTTCAAATTGTGAAGTAGAGTTAACCATCCTTACTTTAATCAAAGCTTTTCCACCAACACTGGAATCCATCCTCCCATTTGAGAGAGGAATTTTCTTCTTCCAACATTCCCCACCCCTAAAAAGGGTGACGGCACAAAAACAATCACCCAAGCAAGCTGCTCTGCACCAATCTTCATTCACAGACGAAAAATGCTCGTAATCCGCCTTCAGCCAATCAGTATTGGCCATCGCTGTAAAATCAAAATGACTCGTCTCTTGCGATGCCTCGTCACAACTTTGTGAAACAAAGTCCTGTTTGCATCCATTCCTCTTATTATTTGGATCCAAGGGGGAGTAACCTGGTGGGCATTCACAATTTGGTCTTTGATCATCTCCTTGTTTGCAATAGCTGTTGAAGCCACAAGCTCCGCCGCCTGTATTTGACCTTATACTCGTGCAAATATCTTCGGGCATAAAGAACAACGGAGTCCATGCCATGGACCACCTCCAACGGCTTGAGCTAGCATTTTTCGGGTAGACATATTGCCTGAGAACTCCATCATATTCAAGAATTGTTCTTTGGTAAAAGTCCCTTGGCGAATCTGCACTCGATATTCGATTCAGTATGGTTCCGTTCTTCGCTGTAAGGTACATGTGACCAGACTGGTTAAAGATCACCTGAAAGCCACTGCCTACTGTACCGCTTGCCCAATAAGCAGAATCAGTAGATTCAACAGTGACCATTGGATATTCTATCATGTACATCACTAGATTTCCATCCGGTTGTAGTGCAAACATAAATCTTCCGTTCGAGTAATTCGTTTCTGAAAATCGCGCTAAAACTGTATTGCCTAGATTCAATGTCTGCGTGGGTAAAATTGTGTCCGTTGGTTGATCAAAACTCTGCCACAAATTGGTGGAATCGTTTCTTGCCAGCACGAAGTTTCCAGTGTCGAGCATGGCGGCGTAGGAAACTCCGGCGGCGGCGGAATCAGCGCTCCATATTTGATCGCCTTTTGGGTCGTCAAGCACGAACCGGCCGTCTGTGGTGAGTTGAATTTTGGACCCACTTTGGGCTAATTTGTTTCTGTTGGCTGACCATACAATGGTTTTTTTGGGTATTTTGTCGAACCAGATGGCTAGTAAGAAGCCTCCTTCAACTTGTTGGAACCCAAAAGCAAATTCTCCAGATTTCGATGGCCAAAAAGAGTTTTTATTGTTTATTGCAGTAAGGGATGAGCCCAAAGAGATGTTACTGTAAGTTTGAACAGTGGTGGAAAATGGAAGCAAAAGCAGCAGCAGCAGAAGCAAGAACCAGAGAGGGTAACGGAGTGCAAGAACCATGGTAAAAGCAGTCTGTTTTCTTGAAAAATGTGAGAAGCTAAGAATAACTTGAATTACTCACATTATATTGAAATAAAATCTTGGAAGGGGTGGAGAAAATGTTGAATGTTTCATGATATTCAGAGGGAAAATTTCCTCCATTGAATGTGTTTCCGCCAATTTTCAATTTTTGGCAGAAAGAGTTTATTGGCTGGAGACTTTAGCCTATAACCGAATGACAAGTGGCAAGAAATTTGCACATGCTAAATTTGTTGGTTTGCAACTGCTGCTGCACAAATGAAGAAAAACAGATCATGGGGCTGAAAAGTAGGGGCTGTTGCTAATGTGGAGAAAAACAAGGGAAAGTGCGTTATGAGGAAGTTATGGGCTGTTGCTAAAATCATGGGGCAGAGGTTGAATTCAAGAGGAGTTATGGACGTGCCAAGAAGCAAGCCTGATTGTGGGGAGATAGGGGCTGGTTTTCTGCAGAGGTGGAGCAGTTGCAATAGCAGTTGAAGGTCATGGCCTCATTTATAACTTCCAATCGGTTGAGAGAAGGCAGTTATTTTTACAAGCCGGAGGAAACCGCCAGTAACTTCCAGTCAGTTGGAATTGGCTGCTGCACTATAAATTGCAGAATTGAAGATGGAATCAAGGTTCCTCAACCACCAATCCTTCTCAGGATCCTCTATCTCTAGGAATAGATGAATTTAGTCTAGCTTTTACACTTTTCCAACAAACAATCTCTTTTCAATTTCGTGTAATTGCTTTCGGTTCGAGTTTGAGTTCAAGCACTTGGGAATTTGCATTTTCAGACTATGTTTGGTAACGTAATTTCAACTCAGTTCATTTCAGTTCAATGCTTACAAGTTCTTTTGGTTCTTTTTGTCATTCACGCATGGACCTTGGAGAGAATCACCCATTCCTCTCATACAATCGCTTGACATTTAACTCACAATTCGTGAGGTGTTGTGATCGCACACACTCATTTGGGTTGAGACATACCCTGGCACGCCCGCGCAAAATCCATCGGCCTCAGAATACCACTTTTAGTGCGAACACCATTTTGGCATGCCCGGTGGGACCGTAGGTATCAATGTCGAAAAGAAACACTCGTGCGACTGGAAGCGCCTTGGAACGACAGCAACCTTCTGAGGAGGAAGGCTCACTTGAGGATGTCCCTGTTAGGGAGTTCTCCATGTTGGAACGGTGTAGACACCCCATTTTGCACCCGATGAGTTAGATTGGAAACGCCCTATGATGAGGTTAGTTCATATGCTTTGATAAACTTTGGAATTCGCCTACATGAGCCAAAAGAATTGCAGCTAAGAAATATAGTGAATTCACGAAGTTCACTGCGTACGCATTAGTTGAGGTGCGTACGCATGGATTTGTGGTGCGTACGCAGCTTGTGTTTCCAGAACCTTTCTTTTCGGGCCACTTGCCCTCCAGATCAGAACTCTTCCAAGGAACGTGTTGTAACATGCTTAGGAGACCTAGATTTCGGGAAAAACAGCAGAGACCCCTAATCCTACTTCCTATGCCTATATATAACCCACTAGACACCTGAAGATAGGGGACTGGAAAATCAGAGAGAGAAGGAAAGCTATAGAACAAAAAGAGAGAGAAGGAAAGAGAGGAACAGAGAGAGAGAGTGTAGGAGACTGCAATTCTGGAGGTTCAAGAAGGAGTAGTCCTTAAAGGAATCAGAGTGGAGAACCCTGAGGGTAATATCTGTATTCTGCATGCATAATCTAGTTACTAAGCATGAAAGTTCATATTCAATGAAATAATGTGTTGCCATAAATGCCATGTTAGCTGCATAATATTGGTTATATGTCATCACATAGTGGACTCTTTTCATAAGAGAACTTAGGACTTTATGTATATTTCTGCATAAGCATCATGCAATAGACTAGGGCTTAATGATTTGTTGGTATGAAAATCTCCTGTGTTACCATAGAAGTGGTTTCAGACTTTAAATCTGCAAAAGCGCACATATATGATTCCTGACCGTATACAGTGAGATGATATAAATCGCCAATGGGTGCGTACGCCATTCTTATATTGCGTACGCAGTATATTATATGCGTACGCAATAACTAATACTGCGTACGCACATAAAGTATTGGCAGACAGTACTTCTTTTATTTTATTTTATTTTACTTTTCTTTCTAAAAGCATGATTAGCATGATTTAGGTTTAGTTTACATTCATATTCATATTTATTTTCTGCATATTTTATTTTATTAAGGGTGCATGATGTAGACTGATATGTGGGTTCCGTGATTCTGCTGTGAAATGCCTATTAGGTGCGTACGCATATATCAGTTGTGCGTACGCACTAGTCAGTGATGCGTACGCACCTTACCTTGGCAGACAGTTTCTCTCTTTACTGTATTGATTATGATAGTTAATTAATTTGCATGGTCATTTCTTTATATCTGTTTTATATCTCTTGTTTCCATCATATCATCATGATTTGCGTGCTGCTGTGGTCGAATGAGTAGGGTTGATTTTAGTTAAATATCTAGATTAATTAAAGCCATCGATCATGTGTGGGGGCCGGTTCCGACCGGGCGTGGCTGGGTGCCTAACACCTTCCCAGCTGCGTACCCTAGCTCCGAACCCGAATCTCTGGTTATGACGAGCTAGACCCTGCTAGGGTTCACTCGTTCCCATTATTGGGTGGCGACTCCTCTCCGTGTTAGTCCTTTGAGGCTAATGCGTATTCTCGAGCTACGTGGTACCGGGCGTGGCGCTCACAAACGGTTGGACAATTCCATCAAGGATATGTCCAAAGATTTGTCCGAGGCCATGCAAGGCCTTGTGATTACAGTTAAGAAAAATTCTGATGAGCAGGCTGGAGCTCTTCGCCAATTGTCTAAGACCATTGAAATTTCAACAACTAAGAATGAATTGGCACTTGGTTTGCTGACCAATGCTATTCAAGCACTCTTAGACAAAGAAAAATCAAGCAAGAGTCCTATGGACTCAAGCCAAGAAAAGGCGAGTGGAGTGAATGTTGTTAATCCTTCTTCAGGGTCATCACTTCCACAGCCTGATGAAGTTTATGTGCCTCCACCTTTTAGGGCTGGTCAAGTAGACCAACCAGTGACTGAGATTTCCCAGGGGGAAGGGGGCAAGAAAAATGGTATTTCCATCGGCCAAGAAATTGTAGGCCGAGCAAATGACCAAAGTCCTTCAATTGTTCAAATTCCTAAGGGGAAAGAAGTTGTTGAAAAGGTAACAAACCCTCTGTTTGAAAATAAGCCCAGGCCATATAGAGTTCAGACTCCACTAGACTCTACTATAGGCCGAGACAATAGGCAGTTTTCTAATGTTGTACCAAACAGTGGCCATTTTAGGCCACAAGAGCCAGTTTCTGATAACTACAATATGCCTATTGTTGAATATACAGGCCAAAGGCATGGCCAAAGAAATTATGGAAATCCTCAGAACGGTCGGCCTGACCGTAATGAAGTTATGAACATGATCGAGCAATATGTTGGCCATCATCTAAATAGAAGAATTCATAGGCCAATGTATAGAAAGCCTTATCCGGAATGGATAGACCAATGTAATGAATTTCCCAGAGGCTTTAGATGTCCTGATTTTTCCTTATTCTCTGGAGAAGAACGTCGTTCTACTGTTGAACATGTTGGCAGATTTACAATTCAATGCGGAGAGTTAGCAAACAATGAGTTTTATAAACTCAGGCTATTTGGGAATTCCCTGACTGGCCTTGCTTTTGTTTGGTGTATTAACTTGCCTCTAAATTCTATTCACTCTTGGGGAGGTATGGAGGAGAGTTTTCATATGCAATTCTATCGATCTGAACCTAAGGTGACTATGGAAAATTTGGCTAGGTTTAGGCAAATGCCTGAGGAAACATCAGAGCAGTATATTTCTCGTTTCAAGAGGGCTAGAACAAAATGTATGATACCATTACCAGAGCCTGAATTTGTTAGGCTGGCTCAGAACGGCCTGAACTTTGAGTTAAGAAAGAAATTTGAAGGTGTTGAATTTGAGGATTTGTTTGAATTATCAACCAGAGCCTCAAGGTATGAAAGATTGTTAAAAGAGGTTGATCAATGTAACAGCTCTTCATATGGAACTTATTTTCAGGATCCCAACTATGAGATTGATCTTGCAGAAATCATTGGCCAGAGGCCGATGGTATGCCCAGCTTTGCACAGAAAGGACGTTGAGGTGCCTCCGCTAGCAACAACAATGGCTAGGAGGAACCCAATGGAGATTGGAAAAAGGTACACCTTTGATATTTCAAAGGCAAGTGATATTTTTGATCATTTGTTGGCAGGAAAATACCTCAGAGTTCTGGAAGGGCATAAAGTTCCAACCAAAGAAGCCGAACATTACTGTAAGTGGCATGGGGTGAAATCTCATACTACCAACAACTGTATAGTGTTTCGGAATCTTGTTCAAGATGGTATTAATTGTGGGATGTTGAAGTTTCCAGAAAAGAAAGATGATATGGTAATAACTTCAGATCCTTTTCTAGAAGTGAATGTTGCCTCGGCTGATTTGAGGAATTTCAAGCCGTTGATAATTTCTGGGCATGAAAATAAAAAATTTATTCAGAAGCCTAAAATTAACCAGACTGGCCAATCTCAGATTAAGGCTTCCCAGGGGGGAGGGGGCATGAAAAATAGTTGGCCTAATGGTTGTAACGGCCTGGAAACTCAAGGCCGAAGGAAAATTTTGTCAATTTCTATGAGCCAGACAATTGGAAGGATAAAAGGGAAAGAAGTATGGCCTATGGAGGAAACCTTGAACTTACTGTTTGAGGAAAATCCAAGGCTGAGTGGTCAATTCATTATGGAGCTTATATCAAATATGCTTAGGCAAAAAATATCTCAGACCGATGTACAAATATTGGTTGATCAAGATAACATACAATCTTCGGTTTGTAAGGCTGATGGTTTTACAAGCACTTATGGAAATAATCATTTATTTTGGACTTGTGGAGGCCATTAGGATATGATAAAAATGAGATGGTTGATTGAGAAGTCAAAATATTACCGGCCAATGGAAATGGCCAAAACGGTCATTTTGACCAAATAATTCTGTTTTAAAAAGGGAATCACAAAGGCCTGAGAGAAACCAAAAATGTTACTTCGGTCTTTAAGACCGAAGAATTATCAGAATACTATAGAAACAATCTCAGGCCAAAGGAAGTGGGCATAATGTATCTTCGGTCTTAGAGACTGAAGGATTCATTGTAGTATCTTTGTTTTGCAGGCTGAAGAAAAATACTCTAATTTATTGTTGTCAGGCCACTCACCATGGGGTTTTCATCATCTATCATTTCAAATCTTTTTCAAAAATAGATGATGAGGGGGCAAAGTGTTTCCGCCAATTTGAATTTTTGGCAGAAAGAGTTTATTGGCTGGAGACTTTAGCCTATAACCGAATGACAAGTGGCAAGAAATTTGCACATGCTAAATTTGTTGGTTTGCAACTGCTGCTACACAAATGAAGAAAAACAGATCATGGGGTTGAAAAGTAGGGGCTGTTGCTAATGTGGAGAAAAACAAGGGAAAGTGGGTTATGAGGAAGTTATGGGCTGTTGCTAAAATCATGGGGCAAAGGTTGAATTCAAGAGGAGTTATGGACGTGCCAAGAAGCAAGCCTGATCGTGGGGAGATAGGGGCTGGTTTTTTGCAGAGGTGGAGCAGTTGCAATAGCAGTTGAAGGTCATGGCCTCATTTATAACTTCCAATCGGTTGAGAGAAGGTAGTTATTTTTACAGGCCGAAGGAAACCACCAGTAACTTCCAGTCAGTTGGAATTGGCTGCTGCACTATAAATTGCAGAATTGAAGATGGAATCAAGGTTCCTCAACCACCAATCCTTCTCAGGATCCTCTATCTCTAGGAGTAGATTAATTTAGTCTAGCTTTTACACTTTTCCAACAAACAATCTCTTTTCAATTTCGTGTAATTGCTTTCGGTTCGAGTTTGAGTTCAAGCACTTGGGAATTTGCATTTTTAGACTATGTTTGGTAATGTAATTTCAACTCAGTTCATTTTAGTTCAATGCTTACAAGTTCTTTTGGTTCTTTTTGTCATTCACGCCTGGACCTTGGAGAGAATCACCGGCCTTCCTCTCATACAATCGCTTGACATTTAAATCACAATTCGTGAGGGGTTGTGATTGCATACACTCATTTGGGTTGAGAAATACCCTGGCACGCCCTCGCAAAATCCATCGGCCTCAGAATACCACTTTTAGTGCGAACAGAATGCTACGAAAAGTTGCAGCTTTCCTTTTTGTTGGTGAAGAGTTTCCTTCCATTTGTCTTACAAAGAGACCAAGACATTCTTAGAAAGTCAGAATAGTCAGTCAACCCAGCGTCCCCAGTGACTAATGGATGGATGCACTCAGCCAAAAATAAATAAATAAATAAATAAAAGAGGACGGTGCATAAAAAGATGGGAGAATTACTCATTTTAGGGATCAAGCTGTCCATCACGGAAGCTGCCCCTACATTATTTTGTTCAAAACTTGATTCAAAAGGGTCTATAGATCTAAAGATTGAAAGAAAAATGGTCCCGTATTTGATCTTCTTTAAAATTTTGTGCTATTGGGATCAATTGACAATGCGTGTAACAACAAAGAAAAAGAAAATTACGGACCGTCCAATTTAAGTTGATTTTTATATTTGATCGACCAAATGAGACCCATCTATGTGTGGCATTATAAATTATTGCAATAATGGAATTGCACGGAGCTACAACAGATACAAGTCAAGCCGTCCATCCCGGAAGAAATCACCGTGTAAAATGGAGTGAATGCTACAGGTGATGAAGTAATTGAAGATTTTTTTTTGGACTTCAAGTATTCTCCGATATTAGTCCGTATTGCCGGAATCGTAGCCTTTGTCACGGGTAATTAGTCTTGTTTTCCACCTGTTGCCTATGGGTTTTATTCACAAAGTTCCAGGTAGGTTCCTTTGGCCTAAATACCAACTTGTTAGAGGTGCCAGAATCAGTAGACAAAATTTTTGATAGCCCAAATTTGTGGGAATATTTTAAATTATATAATAAAAAAAAAGTCTGACAATTTCAATTAAAATTTTCTGAATTTATCTCTGATATTTAAGAAAATTTTAATGGCTGAACCAGCAGCAACCAGCAGTTTTTGCAGGAGAAGCTCTAAACAAGATGAGGAAAGATCCTACTGTGAAATTTGTAGGAACAATTTTGGGCAAGAAACATCACCCAATTTTAATCCGAACTGGGCAGCAGCTGCTGGGTGGTTCAGTATTTCTGAACTCATGTTACTGCTAGCAACTATTGTGATCATTTTCTGATTGATACATACAAAAGTCACTTATGCTTCAACCATGCTTACCTATGAGACAACCATGCCAAGCTATGCCAGCGATGAGACGGCAAAATTTCACTTACAAAGAGCAAGCTAGAAGCAGTATCAAATCGATTCAACGTAGAACCTGGCTAGTGGTGCTTCTGCAATAGTTTATCAAGGGGTCCTACCAATGGGTGATAGAAATTTCATTGCTGTCAAGGATTAGCCAAGATTGTGAGAGAAGGAGAGCATGAATATTTTTTTACATGGATTGCTGTGGTACAAGGAAAAGGAATGGGTACTCAGTTTGCCAGTAAACCCAGAACAGGTAAGACAGGAAATAGGAATAGGCTTGTTTAGCTTTCACAGATTACATATGTTAGCGTATCACAGGAGCCTCCACACAATGTTTCCTTAAAGAAGGAAACTATCCCATACCATAGCAATAAAGCTTCAATCAAGGAAATCATAAAATCAAAGGAGAAGATTCAGCAACGTCTACTGCAAGATGCTGGCCAGAAATCACTGAGGGAAATTAGTCAATTCCCTGTTAAATAAAGAATGCTATTAGCTGTAATATTTTTGAATTTTGAATAACCTTCCATAAGTTGTAATTTGTACATCTATATATACAGAAGCTTAAACCCAATTTGGGTTAAGCAGAATTCAATCACCTTAAGCTCTCTGTTTTCATGGTATCAAAGCATTGATTACATTTTGATCAAGTGATCCTTTTATACCTTCTTTCACTCCAATCCTCTCACCGAATTATGGCTACCACAACCTCATCCTCTGCCTCTGCCTCTCTTTCCTCTGGTGCACTCACATAATCAGTGAATGTGCTTCCAAACATCACCCCTCTGCAAAATATCTCGCATCTCGTCTCCATCAAGTTGGATCAATCAAACTTCTTGCTTTGGCGTAGCGAACTTCTCCCTATTCTCAAATGTCAAGATTTACTAAAATATGTTGATGGCTCCTGTCCTCCTCCATCTGAATATATTTCTAATCCCTCTGAAAAGGAAGCCTCAACATCATCTGCAATCCTGACTTTGTTACTTGGATGAGATTCGATCAGATGCTTCTTGGCTGGATTAACTCCACTTTATCTGAACCTATTCTTGCACAAGTTGTTGGTCTTGAAACTTCTCATGCAGTTTGGGCCGCTCTACACTCGTTCTTCTCAATGCAATCAACTGCTCAAGTTATGCAGCTTCGCTCACAACTACAGACAATGCAAAAAGGTTCATCCTCAATTTCTGATTATCTCCAGCGAATCAAAACCATTGCTGATTCCCTTGCTTCTATTCGTCAACTTGCATCTCCCATTGATCTGGTGCTGCACATACTCTTTGGTCTTGGTCCGGAATATGAGTCCTTCACCACTGTAATCTCAGTTCGTTTAGAAATCCCTACCTTTTCTGAACTTAGTGCCCTACTGCTTCAACAAGAATCACGGCTAGAGCAAGCCTCACAAATTTCTCAATCATAAATGCATAATACTGCATTTATTGCTCAAAATCATCATCAAAGAGGCCGTGGTCGTGGACGTGGCCGACAATCTGGATTTTGTGGCCGTGGCCGTGGTCGCAATAATGGTCGCTTTCCTTCCCCATCACCTGCTCCTAGTCTCTTTGGTTCAACCCCAAATAATGCAGATCGTTCTCTTCTCACTTGCCAAATCTGCCAACGACATGGACATGAAGCTCTTCGGTGTTTCCAACGTTTTAATCAAAATTATCAATATGAAGACTTACCCCAGTCATTCGCAGCAATGAACCTTAGTTCAGCAGATCAACAATGGTATCCGGATACCGGAGCCACAAATCATATGACTGCAGATTCCCAAGGTCTAACAAGATGCACTAATTATGCCGGTACTGATCAGATTCTAGTGGGTAACGGTTCTCAACTTCTAATTACTCACACGGGTAACACAACTCTTTGCACCACTATCTCATCTATTCCTTTACAAAATGTGTTATGCGTTCCAGCTATCAAAAAGAATTTGATCTCAGTTGCTTTAATGACAAAGGACTTAGATTGTGTTTTCTTATTCTATGCTGATGGTTTTGTTATAAAGGATTGTTTTACAGGAAAACTTCTGCACGCCGGGATGAGTGAAAGAGGGCTTTATCCAATCAATGCTGGTGTTGCTAGTCAAGTTTCTTCCAGTAACCTTCAAAGTTTCTTTGGTGCTAGAGCAAGCGATGAGGTTTGGGACATCCGCATTGTCAAATTATGAATAAATTAGTCAAAAATAAATGTCTTTCTGTTAATGGATCTTTGTTAAACAAAGGAGCTTGTCCAAACTGTTTAGCAGGAAAAATTTCTTGGTTGCCATTTAATTTATCTAATCCATGCACCACTCCAGACTTAATCTTGTTCACTCTGACTTATGGGGGCCTTCCCCAATAACTTCTCATCAAGGTTATCGTTATTATTCATTACTGGTGGATGACTTCTCTCGATTTAGATGGATTTACCCATTATATCGCAAAAGTGATGCCTCTTCTTGCTTCTTACACTTTAAACGAATGGTTGAGAATGCTTTCTCTTCTTGTATAAAGGCTTTACAAACTGATGGAGGAAAGGAATATATTGGAAAACCATTTTCTTGCATTCTTGACTCCCATGGGATTTTCCATCGAATCTCATGTCCCCATACTCTACAACAAAATGGAGTGGCTGAGCGTAAGCATCGTCATACAGTCGAAATGGGATTATCTTTACTTAGTCAGGCTCTCATGCCAATGCATTTTTGGGTCGAGGCCTTCCAAACAGTCATTTACCTTATTAATCGTCTCCCAACTCCTGTCCTTGGTGGTAAAAGCCCTTATGAAGTTATCTTTGGAAAACAACCTACGTATGACCATCTTTACGCCTTTGGTTGTGCATGCTACCCTTATTTGGTTCCCTATAACAAAACAAAGTTGGAATTCAAGACTCGCCAGTGCATTTTTTTGGGATATGCCGTGCAACATAAAGACTACAAATATCTCGATCCTAAAACTGGTCGCTTTTACATCTCTAGACATGTTGTGTTTGATGAAGCTTTATTTCCATTTGCAGGCATTCAAAAGGATTCTCCCTAGCCTCTAATCGACTCCACTGTCCTCACTTGGTTATTTCCTAATGATGTGGAAGTACTTCCAGCAACTTCCCCACATACAGAAATTATTCCAAGAGCCAATCCTCCTGCTCATGCTGATCCTAATGAACAAGTGTGTTCCCAATCACATGCAAGGTGTCCCTCTGAAGAATGCTCTCCTTGTCAGCCTGCTGTTGTTTATTAGATTCATCCTCCTGTCAATGCTCCCCCCTCGCCTTTGCCAATGGTGCCCCCATCCCAAACTATGGCAGATTCCTATCCATTGTTACCAGTGTCAACAAATGATGCTCCTAGTCTGCTGATAATAGCTTAAAATTGTATTTATGTTATACTTTTAGTAGACATTATCACATTTATTTGGCACTTAATTCCGCATTTTACACATTATACATGAATTCTCTTGATACATGCTCTTATATTTAAAGTTGTGCATTAATGCGTGTTTTATTTTTGTAGGAAGCCAATTTCCTATGGTCAAGCATTCTAAATTTATTTGGAACTATATAGAAGCTTTGCAAGGTTGTAGTGCATTAATTTTAGAAGAATTTAGCAAAGAAATTGGCAACCCCAAAGTTGGAAAGAAGATTAAAAAGGAAGTTTAGAGCAGTTACCGTATTTTGGCCATAACTTTTGACTCCAAAGTCCAATTGATGCGAAAGTGGTGTCCCTGGAAAGCTAATTTGAAGCCCTACAATATTGTATTTCACGAATATTTCGTGATTTCAACGTTTAGTAGGTCAAAAATAGGTTACAAGTTAGCCCTACTGAAAAAACCGGGATTCCCAATTTGTTTCCTAATTTTTCTCCTCTTTCTCTTGGAAACCCTAAGAGCACATGGAAAGGAAAAGGTGGTTACACCTATATATATTACTTCTCCTCTTCTCTTCTAGGAGAACCTCTCTTATTCTTCTTCTTCTTCTACCTCGCTTTAGTTTTTTAGTTTTTAATTATCATGAGTAGCTAAACTTTTTGCTAAGGTTAGGAGTGAAGCCACAACAATTATTTGGTATTTGTTTAATGACTCTTTTATGGATTTAATGTAAGGTTTTATAGTTTTGATTGATTTTGATTATTTTGCAAAGTATTTATTCTGTATGATTCTTTTATTTATCGTTAACTCCAAGTACGGTGAATGCTTAGAATTCCCTGCGAATTAAATTACTAGTTTTCTCATGCATTAAATCAATCAATCTTATGAATCCATATTTTTTAGAATTGTTTTGAATAAAATTAATTGTTACATCATCCGACTGGGGTCATCCTTCGTATGAATCTCAATTGAGTTATAAAATTGAGTCGTTAGCAAATATCTAATACTTGTTGTGAGTGGACCTCTGAACCTTAGTGCTTTTAAATTATTGTTTTTAATCAAACTAATTCTCTGCAACCAAGCAACCAAATTTCTAAAATCTTTTCTCAATCTTTTCTGCTAATTATTCCCCTTCCCTGTGGTTCGACCTCGGACTCACCGAGAATTTATTACTTCGCGACATCCTGCACTTGGGAGCATTATTAAAGTCGCAGCATCTACTTTCAGGCCCTTCTCATCCCATGATCACCCGTCTTAAAGCTAGAATTTGAAAACCAAAAGCTTGGTATGCCACTAATCATCCTATTCCAACTTGTTTCCACTCTATGATTGCTAGTTCAACACCATCAGAGCCAACTTATTTTTCTCAAGCATCTAAAGACCCTCAATGGTGACAAGCTATGCAAAATGAGTTTAATGCTCTTCTTCGCAATCATACATGGACTTTAGTACCCCCTACAGCCACCCATAATGTTGTTGGATGCAAATGGGTCTATCGTATTAAATACAAATCTGATGGTTCGATAGAGAGATTTAAAGACCGTCTGGTAGCTAAAGGCTTCCATCAACAACCAGGTCCTGACTATGATGAGACATTCAATCCCGTTATTAAAGTAGCTACCATTCGTCTTGTCTTATCACTAGCATGTTCTTCCAGTTGGCCTCTTCAACAACTCGATGTGAAAAATGCATTTCTTCATGGCCTCCTTGACGAAGAAGTCTATATGCAATAGCCCCTGGCTTCAATGATTCCACCAGGCCAAATTATGTATGCAAGTTACAGAAGGCAATATATGGCCTTAAATAAGCTCCCCGAGCTTGGTTTCGGTGCTTCAATTCTGTTCTCTTTGAACGGGGATTTCAAATGAGTCATGCTGACTCATCTCTCTTTGTTCGACATACCTCAAAGGGCTGCATTCTTCTTCTTTTTTATGTAGATGACATTGTAATCACCAGTAGTGATCACTCCAGCATTACCACTCTCATTCACTACCTCCATGCCAACTTCGACATGAAAGATCTTGGTCCTCTAAGCTACTTTCTTGGCATAAAAGTCTCATGATCCACTGGTTCTCTACAACTCTCTCAAACCAAGTATGTTGTTAATTTACTTGAGAGAACATCAATGCTTGGTGCCAAACCAATCTCCACACCTATTCATGTTGGTTTTAAACTATCAGCTTATGAAGGTACCCCACTCACCGATCCTACTTCATATCGAAGTATCGTGGGAGCTCTCTAGTATCTCACCATGACATGCCCAGACATTTCTTATGTTGTTAATCAAGTGTGTCAATTTATGCATCAACCAACTGATGTTCATCTTAATGCCGTTAAATGCATCTTGCGCTATATCAAAGGCACCCTTGGATTTGGCCGTTGCTTTCAAGCTTCAACTAATCTTTCCATTCAAGCATACTTGTAGACACCCCCATTTTGTACCACCTAATTAATTTGAAATCACGCATTTTGGAAACCCAATGATGAGGTTTATTGTATGTTTTGAGATAATGACAAAGCAATTCCCGACGAGTAGCCAAGATTACAACAGGAAAATACTGTCTTTTTACATTTCATGCGTACGCACCAATGGGTGGTGCGTACGCACCATATTTCCATGCGTACGCACCCTATGCCTTTTTCAGGCATCTTCAGATCTGTCTCCCACTAAACATGAGAGCATAGGGGAGAGTATGGGGAGTGGGGAGATTCCCACGGGTGTTCCCAGCATGGGTAGGGGATGAGACCAGTCAGGGGATGTTTTCAAAACCTAAGTGAACCCTATTTATACTCTACTGATGGGACTGGAGGAGGGATCTCTTTTTTTTTGGGATAGAGGCTGAGGAGAGAACGGCCAGAAAGAGAGAGTGAGAGAAACCAAATACCCACCAAAACACCAGAAAACCAGAAGAGAGAAAAGAGTGTTGAATGTTGTAATCCAAAACCGC
This sequence comes from Liquidambar formosana, assembly GCA_039720395.1. Classification (NCBI taxonomy): domain Eukaryota; kingdom Viridiplantae; phylum Streptophyta; class Magnoliopsida; order Saxifragales; family Altingiaceae; genus Liquidambar; species Liquidambar formosana. Next base: position 33,698,135 of record CM077831.1, read on the forward strand.
GAGAAGGGAATTGCTGCGTTGATATTGGAAGCATTCAAACCTGAGGGGTACGTATCACAGACACACATATATATATGCACTGTGAATTTATATTGCATATATTGTTTCTTGGGATAAGGTTTGTGCTCCAATTGATGAGGGTGGTCTTGGTCTTCGATGCCTCAAGGCCTTGAATTTGGCGGGCCTGTATAAACTTTCTTGGGAGGTTCTCACTTCTAACTCTGTTTTTAGTTGTTTTGCAAGGGCAAGGTTTAAAGTCAGTTTTTCTGATTACTCTAGAAGTTACAAGTCTTCTTCTGTTTGGCCTGGCATTAAGATTACCCTTGCGGATATTAGGCTCAATGCACAATGGCTTGTTGGTGATGGTAAATTTATTGATTTGTGGAAGGATAATTGACTCGGGGATTCCATTATTTCTAAATTGCAACTCCCAGAGGATGTCATTGGTGTTCTTAGTTGCCCTGTGGCTGCTCTCATTCATAATAATGCCTGGTCCATTCCTCCACAATTTTCTAATGCATTCCCACAAATTGCTCAGGAAATTACTTCTATATCTTTGCCTTCTGAGGACTCCCAAGATGTAGTGATTTGGCCTCACAGTAGTGATGGAATTCTGTCTTTCTCAGAGGCTTTTAACTTCTGTAGAGATAAGAAACCTCATGTTAATTGGGCTACCAATATTTGGAAAAATTTTATCCCTCCAAGACTTTCGACTCTTGCTTGGAGACTCTTTTGGGATAGGTTGTCTACTGATGATAATTTGCAGAAAAGGGGAATTCAACTTGCTTCTGTCTGCAGCCTTTGCTCAGAGCCTTGTCATTCTGAATCAGCTCTTCATTTATTTGTTCAGTGCTCTTTTGCAAAATCTATTTGGGCATGGTTGGTTTCTTTATTTCATACAACCATTAATTTTGCTGCTCTTTCCATTCCTTCTTTTTGGCATCAGATCTCAAGTAAAGTTATGAGCTCTCAGATCTATAACCTTTGGATTGTAGCTTGTTTGCTTGTTTTTTCTAGTATTTGGCACTCGAGGAATTTGTTGAGATTTGAAGGCAAGAGGGCTCTTTTTATTCGTGAGTGCTATCATATTAAAGCTTTCCTTTCTGATGTTGGAAAGTTAAGCTCTGGTCATATGAAAAACAATGTTGAGGATCTTTTGACTTTGAAATCAATTGGCATTCCGGGTAAGCCAATGAAAGCCCCTTCTATTGTTGCTGTTATTTGGTATCCTCCTTCTCCATCTTGGGTTAAATTAAACACAGATGGGCTTGCCAAAGGCAATCCAGGTCCTGCCGCTTCAGGTGGAGTGTTTAGAAATCATCGAGGATTTGTTAAGGGTGTCTTTTGTTGTAATTTGGGTGTTCATTCTTCTTTCTTTGCTGAACTGCATGCTGCTCTAACAGGGATTTGTATAGCTTGGGATAAAGGTTGGAATCAGTTGTGGCTTGAGTGTGATTCTTCTTCAGTTGTTCAATGCCTTCATAATCCTACTTTCCGTCCTCCTTGGCCTCTTAAGATTAAATGGAAAAATTGTATGCACTATTTAAAGCATATGCAATTTCACTGCACTCATATCTTCAGAGAAGGCAATTATGTTGCAGATCTTTGTGCTAATCTAGGTCTCTCTGTTGGAAACTTTCGCTGGTGGTGGACTGCTCCTTCAGAGTTTCAAGCTGCTATTTGTCACGATATTTTCAGTTTGCCTAGATATAGGTTCCGTCCTTTTTAGCTAGTTTCGCTTATTTTGTGAGCTGGGTTGTGGCAATTATAAGCCACCAAGTCCAGTTTTCTCTTTGTTGCTTCTTTTTCTATCTCTTTCCTTTTGTTGTTCTCTGTTTTCTTTCTTTTAATAATATTTTGAGTAGTGAGCACATGATTTGGAGTTCTGGGGTGCCAACCTAGTTGGGATGTCAGAGTCTCTTTGATGCTTCTACTCTTTATTAAAAAAAAAAAAAAAAAAAATATTGCATATTTGTTTCTATGAGTTATTGTTTAATATAACGATACCATGTTACACTGTTAAGGTCAAGAAAATCATTGGTAATATTAGATTTGAAGGAAAATAGCTGTGACATGAATTCTTGAATTGACGGGTTTTCGGGTTATAAACTCAAGACTTTGACCCAAAAAATAATCATCATTCTGCAAGTTTTTGGATGAACGATTTATGCGCGCTTGTAGTGCTCTGCAAGAGCTTCAATTTGGTTTTTGAATCATTAAATTTGGTTAAGAAATGAGTAAGATAAGTTAGGGAGAAGTTAGCACGGGACAAAGCTCAATACTGCATTTTTCAGGTTCAACCCGTTCTGAGGTTGAAGGTGAAGTGGACGGTGATCCAGTGTGGGCGTACCCACCCACAGGTACCGTGTTCCCTAGCATTTGAAGACCTTAGGTTGGCCCGATTGACTCCAAATTTGACACATGGATTCATCTTGTTGAGACCTATCATTTGGGACCTTTGGTTGGTCATTTTGATCATAGTTTGACCAATTTTGACCATTCATCATTTGAGCCAAGTTGGTACGTACGCATCACTGCGTGATGCATACGCACCACTTCTCCAGGTAGAGAGTTATTTTGTTTATTACCATTCATTAATTAATGATAGAGTAATTTATTTTAATGTGAGTACGTATGGGTTATATTGTTTATTATAATTTATTCTGGTTTTGATTAAAATAGATTATATTATATCATTATAATATTAGTTAGGTTATTTTATTAAGTATGGTTAGAATATTTAATGTTAGTGTTAGTATTTTCGGTATATTTTAATGATTGCATCTTTTGTTTAATATTAGTGTATGCTGATTGATATTTTTGTAAGTTAAATTAATGTTAGTGGTGTTAGTATTTTATTCGTAAAATGCATGTTAGTGGAGAATGTAGAGAAATTGTCTTGCTGATGCGTACGCACCACTACATGGTGCGTACGCACCCTATGCTCTGACAGAAAAAAACTCATCTGCTTCAAATGGTCACTTTGAATCCACTTGGTGCGCACGCACCACCTCATGGTGCGCACGCACCACCACATGCTACGTACGCATTGTAGTCTAGGCACTCTTTTATCTGTTTATTTATTTTTGCTTTCCGTGAGTTATTATCTCTTGTATATTCTACCATGCCATGTGCTACTAACCATTTCTCTACTTGATCATTTTCTTATTTGCATAATCATTCGCGTGCTTGGCATATTGTTGCATTTTCGCATGCTTAGGGTTAAATTTGATTAAATACCTTGATTAATTAAAGCCAACAATTATTCACGGAGGCCGGTTTCAACCGGGCATTTTTGGGTGCCTAATACCTTCCCAATAATGTACCCTAGCTCCGGACTTAAATCTCTGGACCTTGAATTTGACCAAAAACACAGTTCCCAAAGCTAAATTGGGTGGCGACTCCCGCTTGCGCTCACAATACTCTGATGTTGATTGGGCAGGTTCCAGATAATAGACGCTCAACAACTGTAGGGTGTATCTTTCTAAGTCTGAATCTTGTATCATGGATCTCCCGCAAGCAACCTACCATTTCTCGCTCCAGTTCAGAGGCTAAATATCGTGCCATTGCTATTACCACAGCTGAAATATGTTGGCTTCGATCACTTCTCAAAGATCTTGGTATTTTCTTAAAAACACCACCGACTCTCTTTTGCGATAACATAAGTGCCACATATTTAGTTGCCAACCCTGTTCTACATGCTCGTACCAAGCATATCGAGGTTGATTATCATTTTATTCGTGAAAGGGCAGCCCATGGTTCCATAAAAGTTTTATATGTTTCAAGTGAAGACCAACTTGTAGACACACTTACCAAGGGCCTTTCCTCGAAGCGCTTTGTTAATCTTTGTTGCAAACTCAATGTCACTTCAAAGCCGTTGAGTTTGAGGGAGGGTGTTAGCGTATCACAGGAGCCTCCACACAAGGTTTTGCTTAAAGAAGGAAACTATCCCATACCATAGCAATAAAGCTTCAATCAAGGAAATCATAAAATCAAAGGAGAAGATTCAACAATGTCTATAGCAAGATTCTGGCCAGAAATCACTGAGGGAAATTAGTCAATTCCCTGTTAAGTAAAGAATGCTATTAGCTGTAATATTTTTGAATTTTGAATAACCTTCCATAAGTTGTCATCTGTACATCTATATATACAGAAGCTCAAACCCAATTTGGGTTAAGCAGAATTCAATCACCTTAAAGCTCTCTGTTTTCAACATAATTAAAAGTTTTAAGAGTGAAAAGGTATAAAGCAAGAATAATTTTCTTTTCATTCAACAAAAGACGACAACTCAATCACTGTTACAACGTTCTGGCCAAAACTTTATATCCCATTAGCTAGGTTTATTCAAAAATTTTAAATTTGTCTAGCAAAACGGGAAACTAAGCAAAGAAGTAAGAAGAAAAACACCAGTTTCCAGATGCCTAAATCTTCACCTAAAAGCCCAACAACTACGGGAGTCACTAAGAAAATAGCAAAATTACAACATGCAATTATACAGTAGAATGAAAAGCAGAAAACTGACTAAGAAAAGGACTTTGATCCCCTACCACAGTTAGTTCAGAATTCCCTATTGACGACTCCACTAGTGGTTTTCGAAGTAAAATTATCTTTCCTTATTTTAATCAAAGCCTTTCCACCAACACTGGGATCTATCCTCCCATTTGAGAGAGGGATTTTCTTCTTCCAACAATCCCCATCTCTAAATATGGCAACAGCACAAAAACAATCTCCCAGGCAAGCTTCTCTGCACCAATCTTCAGTTACCGGTTGAAAATGTTCATAATCAGACAGAGGCCAGTCAGTATTGGGCATCTCCCTAAATTCAAAAAGATCCATTTCTTGGGATGCCTTCTCACAACTCTGCGAGACAAAGTCCCGTTTGCATCCATTCATCACATTATTTGGATCCAACAGAGTGTATCCAGGTAGGCATTCACAAATTGGTCCTAGATCATCTCCAAGTCTGCAATAGCTGTTGAACCCACAAGCTCCACTTCCTGTACCTTCTGTAATTCTCATGCAAATATTCGAAGGTATGAAGGACAATCTAGACCAAGACATAGGCCACCTGCCAGTGCTTAAGTCATCATTCTTCGGGTAAACATATTTCCTGAAAACTCCATCATATTCAAGAATTGCTCTCTGGTAGAAGTCTTTCATCGAAGCTGGATGTTTCCATTACTCATTGTAAGGTAGATATAGCTAGACTGGTCGAAGATCAACTGAAAGCCACTGCCTAACATGTCGCTTGACCAATAAGCAAAATTAGCAGAAACCAAAGGGAAATTTGTGGTGTAGAGCAATAGATTTCCATCAGCCTGTTGTGTAAACAAAAATCTTCCATCTGAGTAATTCATTTCCGCAAAACGCGCTACAAGTTTACTGCCTTGGTTCAATATCTGTGGGGGCAATATCGTATCGGTCGGTTCAGCAAAACTCTCCCACACATTTTCAGAATCTGGGCTTGCCAGCACGAAGTTGCCAGTGTCCAGCATGGCCGCATAGGCAACTCCAGTGCCAGAAAAATCAGCACCCCATATCTGCTTGCCTTTTGGGTCATTGAGAACCAATCAACCATCTGTGGTGAGTTGAATTTTGGACCCACTTGAGGCTAACTGGTTTCTGTTGGCAGACCATACAATGGTTTTTTCGGGTATTTTGTTAAACCAGATGGCTAGTAAGAAGCCTCTTCCAATCTGTTGGAACCCAAAAGAAAATTCTCCAGACAATGATGCCCACGAAGAGTTATTTATTGTTCAGTGCAGTAAGGGATGAACCCAAAGAAATGTTATTGTATGTTTGAGCAGAGGTGGAATATCCGAATATGGAAGCAGAAGCAGCAAAAAGCAGAGAGGGTATGGTGGTGCAAAAGCCATGGCTTAAAGACAAAAGAGAAGCAAAAGAATGACATGAAATGCACACATTTAACTGAACTAATATCTTGTAAGTGGTGGAGAAACTGTATTATCCTTATGATATAGATGAAAAGATCAGTGCTTAGGCCAATTTATTGTTCAAAATAATAGCTCTCCAGCTCAACCACTCGCATCAACAAGATAAATGGACAGTAGTTACATGGGCAAAAAAAATGATAGGTCCATGTTAACTTCGAGAATGAAAGTTTGTATTGTGGGTATGAATGTTTGTCATTTACTATATGAGAATATCTGGAAGTTGGCCTACATTTGACTTACTAAAGACTGAGTTTGACAGATGCAAGGATTTAAATCCCAAATAATTAGTATCCCATCCACAATCTCAGCAATAACAGCAGTCACAATTGAGACAGCACATGATTACTGTCTTTGTAACATATAAATCTATAAATACAAGGGGGTTTCTCTGTATTCACCTTGAAAATGAGATTCACACTATCTGAGGTCAAAACAGTAATAGAGTTCACTTGCTGCTCCATCATGGTGCCATCACCAGATGCAATGTAACTTCTCTTTTTTATTATTTTTTTATTTGCCAATAGTAAATCTAGACCTTTGATCTGGATAATCCTCTTAACATGGGTAAGGCCACAGCCCACCCTACATTAGTTAATGCCCAGGATAATAAACCCAGCTAGTGGCTAGACTCCAGAGGATAAAAAAATTAATTCAACAACAAAAGTGGTAGTGATTTTATTCACTCATAAGCACAGGATTTAAAAATTAAAAATAAAAATCCATTGATTAAAAAAATAAAATATTAGTACCATAGTATTATTCTCTTTACTTGAGGATGGATAGCAGTACAACATTAGGCTGAGACAGTTGAGTGACAAACACAGATAATTATTCTAAACCACGGATAGTTCAACAATACCCTTATTTACAACACAGTTTGATATCCTGCAACATCTATTACTGAAAGCCAAAAGTACAGCACCAACAACTTAACATTCATAAAGCAGTAACAACTTACAATACATACCTATGTTGAAGGGATTAAATTGAACTAATAAACGAGGATGGATCTGGAGGAACAGATACTTCAACGGCTCCTTCCAGCATCTGCGTAACTTTCTTCATGGCAAGCCTTAGCGAGGGATCCTCCTGAATGTTCCAGATTGCAATCACCAAAAACTTCTCCACCCTCTTTGTCTTCCATGGCCTCCTCATCATTCTCCACTAAAAGATCCACCTTCCTGTCAATATAGCAATCATAAGCCCAATCAGACAGTATCATCATATCGTCATCCTTCAGCTCTGGTTCCAAATTCTTCCTATACAGCAAATGAGCTCCAGCAAAAAAATGCCAAAGCTGTAAACATCCACCTCAACCGTAATTGGCACATTTTTGAACCATTCAGGGGCTACATAGCCTTTGGTTCCCCAGATGCTTGTTGTCGTTCGAGTCTGATCCGTCTTCAAAGGTTTAGCTAATCCAAAGTCAGAAATCCTTGTGGTAAAAGAGTCATCCAACAGTATATTTTGAGGCTTCATATCGCAATGTTTGATTTGGGTGCTGCACTCTTCGTGCAAGTAAAAGAGCCCGCTTGCAGTTCCAAAAGCAATTTGTATCCTCTTGAACCAGTTTGGCCTTGAATCTCCAAACGGGAAGCTCGCTAAAGATCCGTTCCTCATGAAATTGTATACAAGAAGCCGGTATTATCCCTCATGGCAGAATCCTAGCAGTTGGACTAGATTCTTGTGGTTTGTTCGGTCAATAGCACTCACTTCTCTCTGAAATTCCTTCTCCCCTTCTCCCTCCATCTTGTCTAACTTTTTTTACTGCCACAACGTTTCGATTTTCGAAAGCTTAAACTCCCTTATAAACCGTTGAGAAAGCACCTGTATCCAGTTTTTCCTTAAATCCATTAGTAGCTTCTTCAAGCTCTTTGTACGTGAAACTTCGCAAATCCATGCCTGGCAAGACTTGGCATGGTTGAACCCGTTTTTGCTTCCTTTGATTCATGCGGAAAATAACCAGAAAAGTTGTTAAACAGTAAGAGGAAGTTCAGAAACATTGAACTACCTAGTAACACTGATCCAGTGATGATCAAAACTTCCCAAGTGCAATTTGGGTTCTTTGGTGCCAACTGGGTTTAAAATCTCCAAAAAGGAAGCTTGCTGAAGTGCCATTGCTCAATCACTCAAATACCAACAACCGGTGCTGACCCTCATCACAAAATCCAAGCAGTCAGACCAGATTTTTGTGATGGTTTTGGCCGATCACATTCACTTCTGTTTTGAATTCCTTGTCACTGTCTAGAACCACTCTGTCTTAACTTCTTGACTGCAACAAAATATCTTGACCCCGTTTCTATTACCCCTTTGTAAACAACACCCAATGGTCCCCTTCCCAGTTCTTCCTTGAACTTGTTTGTAGCTTCGTCGAGCTCTTTAGAGCCAAAATAACGCAAATTTGTTTCAATACCACTTTCAGCTTGGCAAATTTGTCAGTTTACTATTTGACCCCACAATCCCACTTTGCTTCCCTCCCATTGGCTTGTGATGCCACATGGCCATGTCACAGTTACACTGAAGACTTAACTCGAGTCCTAAATCTTACATACCTTCAAATGTTTGCCAGCTTGTGGCATACGTTGTGGGAGGAGCATATGCAGAAAGAATGTCCCCATATTGTGGACCAAACAGAGGTTAATGTGGAGCCGGTCCCAAAAAAAAAAAAAAAAACAAAAAAGTGAGGAAAAAAGATAAAGAGGCAAATGCGGGGTGAAGCTTGCTTCAGTGATTGTGCCCTCACGGCCTCACCATTTATAGAGATTGGGTCAGTTGTAATAAGAAACAATCTCTCTCAAACAGGTGGATCAGCCCCAGATTTTCTGGAAAAGCCCTATTCAAAATTTACAGAGATCCTACTATATTATGCCATCCCAATCTGCAGGTACAAATTTGGGAAAGAAACACACTCAGTTTTAACCTGCATTGGGTCACTGCTACTAATTAGTTCAGTATTTCTGAATTTCATCTTACAGCTAGAAACTTTTCTGATCAATTTCTAAATGATACAAAGAGAGTGACAGATGCTTCAATCTGCATTGGTATTAGCAGCTTCAAATATTGAGACTTTAGATCATAATTCTAGCATTTCCTATCTCAATTCCTTGAACTGCTGGATTCTATATATGCTTGGTTTGAATATAATCAATCAAAGAATACTAGTACGGCGATGTTAGGATTGAATAAAAAACACAAAATTTCACTGATCAAAATGAAAAATATCAGTTTTTATAATATAAAAAATATATATATATATATATATATATATATATATATATATATATCAGTACAATAATACTATTCTCTGCACTTGAGGATGGTATGCAGGACAACATTATGCAGATAATTATTCTAAACCCTTAAGTTATTCAACACTACCCTTAAGCACACAATAGCTTGATATCCTGTAACACCTTTTACGGAAAACCAAAAGTACAGCAGCAACAATTTTACATACAAAAAGCACAAACAACCAACACCACTTGCCTATGTTGAAGGGGTATAATAAATTGAACTCATATATGAGGATGGATCCGGAGGAGCAGATACTTCAACGGCTCCTTCCAGCATTTGCGTGACTTTCTTCATTGTAGGCCTCAGTGACGGATCCTCCTGAATGCACCAGATTGCGATCATCACAAACCTCTCCACCCTCTTCATGTCTTGCCCTGCCTCCTCATCATTCTCCACTAAAAGATCCAACTTCCCATATTTATAGCAATCATAAGCCCAATCAACCAGTACCATCATATTTTCATCCTCCACCTCCGGTTCGTAACTCCTCCTACAGCAAATGAGCTCCAGCAACAAAATGCCAAAGCTGTAGACATCCACCTTGACTGTAATTGGCATATTTTTGAACCATTCAGGGGCTACATAGCCTTTGGTTCCCCTGGCACCGGTTGTAGTTCGACTCTGATCTGTCTTCAAAAGCTTAGCTAATCCAAAGTCAGAAATCCTTGCCATGAAAGAGTCATCTAGAAGTACATTTTGAGGCTTGATGTCGCAATGGATGACTTGGGTAGTGCACTCTTCGTGCAAGTAACAGAGCCCCCTTGCAGTTCCAAAAGCAATGTGTATTCTTCTGTTCCAGTTTGGCCTTGAATCTCCAAAAAGAAAGCTTGCTAAAGACCCATTGCTCATGAACTCATATACAAGAAGCTGGTGTTGCCCCTCGTTGCAGAATCCTAGCAGTTGGATTAGATTCTTGTGGTTTGTCCGGCCAATAGCACTCACTTCTGTTTTAAATTCCCCCTCCCTTTCTCTCACCATCCTATCCAATTTTTTAACTGCCACAAGGTTTTGATTTTCAAATGCCAGAACCCCCTTATAAACTACCGAGAAAGTACCCCTACCCAATTCTTCACTGAATCCATTTGTGGCTTCTTGTAGCTCTTCAAAGGTGAAACTTCGCAAATTTAAGCCGGGCATGACTGGTTTTGGTGCTTGAAGCGTTTTAGGTTTTCTTTGATTCGTGAGGAAAACAATCACAAATGTTGCTAACAGTAATAGAAACACCGAACTACCTAATAACACCGATCCAACGAGGACCAAAGTTGATTGATCTTTTTTCTTGGGACCTCCACCTGCAGGTAATAAACTAGAATTATTCGTCCGTCCTTCAATTTTTTTTACAGCATGCTTTGAATGCTCTAAATAACTTATTTACAGCAGTGTAATTTATGTCTTTCAGCTTTTAACGGTCTAACACTAATTTGTTTAGAACTTATAAGAGTAGGAGGAAGTTCAGAAACACTACCTAACGAAGTTGATGGATCATTATTCTTGGGATGTGAAGTAGAGTTGGCCGTCCTTACTTTAATCAAAGCTTTTCCACCGTAACTGGGATTTGTCCTCCCATTTGAGAGAGGGATTCTCTTCTTCCAACAATCCCCAACTCTAAAAATGGCAACAGCGCAAAAACAATCATCCAAGCAAGCTACTCTGCACCCATCTTCAGTCACAGATTGAACATGCCCATAATCGGAAAGTGGCCAGTCAGTATTGGGCATCGCTTGAATATCAAATCGATTCGTATCTTGCGATGCCTCATCGCAACTTTGCAAAACAAAGTCCTGTTTACATCCCCTCATCTTATCATTGGGATCCAACAGGGAGTAACCAGGTGGGCATTTACAAATTGGTCTTTGATCATCTCCTAGTCTGCAATAGCTGTTGAACCCACAAACTCCGCCGCCTGTAATTGGAAGCATATTCATGCAAATATTTTCAGGCTTAAGGAAAGATCTATTCCAGGCCATGGGCCATTTCCCGGTGCTTGAGCTGGCATCCTTCGGATATACATATTGCCTGAAAACTCCATCATATTCAAGAATTGCTCTTTGGTAAAACTCTCTCGACGAAGCTGCGTTCGATATTTGATTAAGTATGGTTCTGTTCTCCGCCGTAAGGGAGATGTAGCCGGACTGATTGAAGATCACCTGAAAGCCGCTGCCTACTGTGTGGCTTGACCAATAAGCAGAAACAGATGGAACAGACTCCGTTGGATCTTCTATGATGGACATCTCTAGATTTCCATCCTCTTTTAGTGTAAACCAAAATCTCCCTTCCGAGTAATTCGTTTCTGAAAATCGTGCTACTAGTTTGCTGCCTCGATGTAATGTCTGCGTGGGTAAAATTGTGTCCGTTGGTTCATCAAAACTCTGCCACGAATTGGTGGAATCGTTGCTTGCCAGCACGAAGTTTCCATTGTCGAGCATGGCGGCGTAGGAAACTCCGGCGCCGGCAGAATCAGCACTCCAAATCTGATTTCCTTTTGGGTCGTCAAGCACGAAACGACCGTCTGTGGTGAGTTGAATTGTGGATCCACTTGGGGCTAACTGGTTTCTGTTGGCTGACCATACAATGGTTTTTTCGGGTATTTTGTTGAACCAGATGGCTAGTAAGAAGCCTCCTTCAACTTGTTGGAACCCGAAAGCAAATTCTCCAGATTCCGATGGCCAAGAAGAGTTTTTATTGTTTATTGCAGTAAGGGATGAGCCCAAAGAGATGTTCCTGTAAGTTTGAGCAGTGGTGGAAAATGGAAGCAAAAGCAGCAGCAGCAGCAGAATCAAGAAGCACAGAGGGTTAGGTAGTGCAAGAACCATGGTAAAACTAGTCTTTTTTCTTGAAGAGTGTGTGAAGCTAAGAATAACTTGAATTACTCACATTATATTGAAATAAAATCCTGGAAGGGGTGGAGAAAATGTTGAATGTTTCATGATATTCAGAGGGAAAATTTCCTCCATTGAATGCTACGAAAAGTTGCAGCTTTCCTTTTTGCTGGTAATCGAAGAGTTTCCTTCCATGTCTTACAAAAAGAGAGCAAGACAAGTCGTTTTCCTTCATTGACTTAGAATAGTCAGTCTACCTGGCGTCTCCAATGACTAATGGGTGGATGCACTCAGAAAATGGGTGGCCCATTTTACCTGAAGGTCTAAAAGCTTTGAAATGTGGGTATGAGTCTGTGTCAGTGGTTACATGGAAGTACGAGGAAGCTGCCCCTACATTATTTTTGTTCGACACTTGATTCAAAAGGGTCTATAGATCTAAAGATTGAAAGAAAAATGGTCAGGTGGATCTACTTGAAAATTTTGCGCTATGGGGATCAATTAGCAATGCGCGTAATGGTAACAACGAAGAAAAAGAAAATAATGGACCGCACAATTTACCTTGATTTTTATACTTGATCGATCAAATGAGACCCGTCTATACGTCGCATTAGCAATTTCTTGCCGTAATGGTAAGATTACAGGGATTACAGGGAATCTCATGAACTGCAATGGATACAAGTCAAGGCGTCCATCATGGCAGAAATCAGCGTGTAAAATGGAGTGAATGCTAAAGTGATGAAGTAATTGAAGGTTTTCTTTGAGGCTTCTAGTATTCGCCGATATTAATTAGTACGTGTTGACTGGGAATTATAGCCTTCAATTAGTATTGATTTCAACTCACAACGTTTCAAACTTGTTGGAGGTGTCAAAATTATTGGACAAAATTTTTGACAGCCCAAATTTGTTGTATACTTTAAAATATTCAGTCTCAAATCTTGAAATTCAATTTAAATTTTTGAATTTGTGTCTGATGTTTAAAATAAAAAATGAAACGGCTGAAACTGTATAAAATTTTCCCATGATTTTTTGAGCTTGATTTCAAGAAATTTGAAAGAATCATCTGAAATTGAATAAAATACTGGCCAACCAAACGAGATTTTGTTACAGAACCTTGCCTGTCAATATCTCACTATGTGATGAGATCTATAGAACCTGAACGAGATGATATAAGTGGTCTCTTTGGACACGTCCCGGTAAAATTGGAATGATCCACCTAGTATGTAGTTGGCTTAGAGCTTCAAAACCAAGGAAACAAATATTACCAAGACACTAGTAGATGGGGTGTTGAGAGTTAATAGCAAAAAAAAAATAAAAAATATAAAAAATCGGGATGTTAAGAGTGATATATAAATAACAATTTAGCTTTTTAAAAATTGTTTATGTTTGTCTCTGTGAGTTGGTTGAGCCGTTAGACCTTAGGTGCGCTCCTGAGAGGTTATTGCTTCAACTCTTCATAGAGATCGCTGTTTGTATGGATATAAAACATTTCACATGAGCCGTTAGGAAAATAGTTTGGGTTGAAATATTAGCGGGAATAAGACTTAAGATACCCATAATTTTTAATTTTTTTTTTTTTAAAAAATTATTTTAGCTTTTGGGGTGTGGTGTATCACCAGTCTTATATGTTACTTGATCATTCCTATTCAATCATGTTGGATTCGTGATTTTTCTTCTTAGCTATCTCACTCTTCCTCACCCATAGCCCAAAAAAAACCAAAAAACAAAAAGGAAAAAGAAAAAGAAAAAGAATTTCTTAGTGCTCAACATTTTTTTCTGAAGAAATTTGACAATTTGAGAAGCTAAGAATAACTTGAATTACTCACATTATATTGAACTAAAATCTTGAAGGGGTGGAGAAAATGTTGAATGTTTCATGATATTCAGAGGGAAAATTTCCTCCATTGAATGCTACAAAAAGTTGCAGCCTTCCTTTTGGCTGGTAATCGAAGAGTTTCCTTCCATTTGTCTTACAAAGAGACCAAGACAAGTCGTTTTCCTTCATTGACTTAGAATAGTCAGTCTACCTAGCGTCTCCAATGACTAATGGGTGGATGCACTCAGAAAAAAACAAAGAAAGAAAAAAGGAAGAAAGGGACGGTGCACAAAAAGATCAAGAAAATGCGTGGCCCATTTTACCTGAAGGTCTAAAAGCTTTAAAATGTGGGTACGAGTGTCTGTCTGTGGTTAAATGAAAGTATGAGGAAGCTGCCCCTACATTATTTTTGTTCAACACTCGATTCAAAAGGGTCTATAGATCTAAAGATTGAAAAAAATATGGTCAGGTGGATCTACTTGAAAATTTTGCGCTATTGGGATCAATTAGCAATACGTGTGACACAATTTAACTTGATTTTTACACTTGATCGATCAAATGAGACCCATCCATATGTGCATTATCAATTTCTTGTTATAATAGTAGGATTATGGGGTATCTCATGAGCTGCATTAGATACAAGTCAAGGCATCCATCACGGCAAAATTCAGCTTGTAAAATGGAGTGAATGCTATTAGGTGATGAAATAATTGAAAGATTTTTTTGAGACTTCAAGTATTCACCGATATTAGTACGTGTTGATTGGGAATTATAGCTTTCATCACAGGTAATTAGTATTGATTTCAATTCACAGAGTTTCAAACTTGTTGGAGGTGCCAAAATTATTGGGCAAAGTTTTTGATAGCCAAATTTGTTGTATACTTCAAAATATTCAATCTCAAATCTTGAAATTCAATTTAAATTTTTGAATTTATGTATGATATTTAAAATAAAAAATAAAACAATTGAAACTATATAAAATTTTCCCATGATTTTTTGGGTTTGATTTCAAGAAATTCGAGAGAATCATCTAAAATTAAATAAAATACTAGCCAACCAAACTAGATTTTGTGGCATAACCTTGCTTGGCAACATCTCACTATGTGATGAGATTTATAGAACCTGAACGCGACGATACAAGTGGTCTCTTTGGACATGTCCCAGTAAAATTGGAATGACCCACCTAGTATGTAGTTGGCTTAGAGCTTGAAAACCAAGGAAACAAATATTACCAAGACACTAGTAGATGGGGTGTTAAGGAGTTAATAGCAAAAAAAAAAAAAAAAAAAAAATATATATATATATATATATATATATATATATATATATATATATAAAAGATGGGGTGTTAAAAGTGATATATAAACAACAATTTAGGTTTTTAAAAATTGTTTAGGTTTGACTTTATGGTTGATTGAACTATTAGATCTTAGATATGTTCCCAAATATTATTGTTTCAATTTTTCATAAAAGCCGCTACTTGCATGGGTATGAAACATGAGTCCAAATGGTCTATTACCAATTGGGCGTCTCCCTTCCCTGTCACTATGCTTAAAAATTGACACGTAGCAAATTGCAACCTCAAGTACTCGGAAAAAACGTTAGCCCCTCTCGTCCGTTAGTGCAAGTCATGGTCATAAAATTATTGTTTAAAAAAAAGAAAACTAAGGAAAATAAAATGAAAAACCAGGAAAAAGGAAAGGGTTTTTATTCTCTGTATCATCTCTTTGTGAACAGCCCCTTCCTGTTCCGGCGAGTATCAGGCACCCCTCCGACAACTGTCAAGCCAACCCACAGATGATTCTTTCTCTAATTCCTCCGGCGAGGGGATCACCCCTTTGATAATGGTCGGGCCGCTCCAACGACAATTACCAACAATCAGGTATAAAAATATATACATAAAGGCTGTTCTTCAAATTCCTTTGTTTTGTTCTTCTTATTATCTTATTTCTTCCATTCAATAATTTCTTTTGGGTTGAATGATTAGGAGCTTAGGAGTTCAAATTTTTTTTATCCGAAACCCTCATTTTACAGTTTGTATCATAGAGTTTTTCACTGAACTTAATTTGTTGCTTTTCTTTTTATTTTGAGGATTTTTCTTTGATCTATATTTAAGTTTGTCATATGCAATTGTTGTTGTCCACGAAGAGATATGGAGTGGTATTGGTAACAGGATGGAGATGATTGTTGACTGAGAATATAAAAAACTTTCCTTTTTCTTGGTTTTTTCTTTGTTAAGAAATCATTTTATTTTCCTTAGTTTTCTTCCTTTTTAAACTGATATTTTTATTACCATAACTTGCACTCACGGAGGAAAGGGGCTAACGTTTTTAACGTTTGCTTGAAGTTGAAATTTGCTTCGTGTCAATTTTTAAGCATAGTGACAGTGAAGGGGGACACTAAGTGGTAGCAGAGGATTTGGATCCCTAATTTTTAATTAAAAAAAAAATTATTTAAGCTTTCGGGGTGTGCTGTGTCATCAGTTTGTATGTTACTTGATTATTCCTATTCAATCATGTTGGACTTGTGGTTTTTCTTCTTAGCTATCTCACTCTTCCTCACCCATAGCCCCCCCCCCAAAAAAAAACAAAAAAAACAAAAAACAAAAAAGAAAAAAGAAAAAGAAAAAGAATTTCTTAGTGCTCAACATTTTTTTTCTGAAGAAATTTGACAAGTTTTTTGCTTCTTCCTCCTCCTCTTCTCTTCTTTTTTTATTTTTTTTTTGTTTCTTCAAAACTTTTTAGCAACAGCTTAAGGGTGGTAAAGGTGCATTTTCATTTTGGACAAAACATGACAATTTTACCTAATGTCTCACGTTCATTAAACATATGCTTCGCTGTGCGTATATCATCCTTCCATTGCAAATCTTCCTAAGCTTCATACTCCATATCAGTTACGTCAGCTGAAACCCCTTTGACGAACGATTCTCTCTCTCAACACATTGCAAGCGTGTCCGGCTACCACTTTTGCCAGGTCCTTCTTGTCTTCTATTTGTTTATTTATTATTTATTTTGCTTTGGTTGGTCTTCTAATGGCTATAGGGTTGCTGTGCTCCCTTATTTTTATTTTTATTCTTATTCTTGTATCTTAGTTTTAACCTGCATTGGGTCACTGCTACTAATTAGTTCAGTATTTCTGAATTTCATCTTACAGCTAGAAACTTTTCTGATCAATTTCTAAATGATACAAAGAGGTTGACAGATGCTTCAATCTGCATTTGTATTAGCAGCTTCAAATATTGAGACTTTAGATCATAATTCTAGTATTTCCTATCTCAATTCCTTGAACTGCTGGATTCTATATATGCTTGGTTTGAATATGATCAATCAAAGAATACTAGTATGGCAATGTTAGGATTGAATAAAAAACACAAAATTTCACTGATCAAAATGAAAAATATCAGTTTTTATGATAAAAAAGAAAAAGAAAAAGAAAAAGATCAGTACAATAATACTATTCTCTGCACTTGATGGTATGCAGGACAACATTATGCAGATAATTATTCTAAACCCTTAAGTTATTCAACACTACCCTTAAGCACACAATAGCTTGATATCCTGTAACATCTTTTACTGAAAACCAAAAGTACTGCAACAAAAAATTAACATACAAAAAGCACAAACAACCAACACCACTTGCCTATGTTGAAAGGTTATAATAAATTGAACTCATATATGAGGATGGATCCGGAGGAGCAGATACTTCAATGGCTCCTTCCAGCATTTGCGTGACTTTCTTCATTGTAGGCCTCAGTGACGGATCCTCCTGAATGCACCAGATTGCGATCATCACAAACTTCTCCACCCTCTTCATGTCTTCCCCTGCCTGCTCATCATTCCCCACTAAAAGATCCAACTTCCCATATTTATAGCAATCATAAGCCCAATCAACTAGTACCATCATATTTTCATCCTCCACCTCGGGTTCATAACTCCTCCTACAGCAAATGAGCTCCAGCAACAAAATGCCAAAACTGTAGACATCCACCTTGACTGTAATTGGCATATTTTTGAACCATTCAGGGGCTACATAGCCTTTGGTTCCCCTGGCACCAGTTGTAGTTCGACTCTGATCTGTCTTCAAAAGCTTAGCTAGTCCAAAGTCAGAAATCCTTGCCAGGAAAGAGTCATCTAGAAGTACATTTTGAGGCTTGATGTCGCAATGGATGACTTGGGTGCTGCACTCTTCGTGCAAGTAACAGAGCCCCCTTGCAGTTCCTAAAGCAATGTGTATTCTTCTGTACCAGTTTGGCCTTGAATCTCCAAAAAGGAAGCTTGCCAAAGAGCCATTGCTCATAAACTCATATACAAGAAGCCGGTGTTGCCCCTCGTTGCAGAATCCTAGCAGTCGGACTAGATTCTTGTGGTTTGTTCGGCCAATAGCACTCACTTCTGTTTTAAATTCCTCCTCCCCTTCTCTCACTATCCCATCCAATTTTTTAACTGCCACGAGGTTTTGATTTTCAAATGACAGAACTCCCTTATAAACTATCGAGAAAGCACCCCTACCCAATTCTTCACTGAATCCATTTGTGGCTTCTTGTAGCTCTTCAAAGGTGAAACTTCGCAAATTCAAGCCGGGCATGACTGGGTTTGGTGCTTGAAGCGTTTTAGGTTTTCTTTGATTCGTGCGGAAAACAATCAGACATGTTACTAACAGTAAGAGGAAGTTTAGAAACACTGAACTACCTAACAACACCGATCCAACGAGGACCAAAGTTGATTGATCTTTTTTCTTGGGACCTCCACCTGCAGGAAATAAACTAGAATTATCCGTCCTTACTTTAATCAAAGCTTTTCCACCAACACTGGGATCCATCTTCCCATTTGAGAGAGGGATTCTCTTCTTCCAACAATCCACACCTGTAAAAATGGCAACGGCGCAAAAACAATCACCCAAGCAAGCTGCTCTGCACCAATCTTCAGTCACAGATTTAACATGCTCATAATCAGAAAGCGGCCAGTCAGTATTGGGCATCGCTTGAAAATCAAATCGATTCGTATCTTGCGATGCCTCATCGCAACTTTGCAAAACAAAGTCCTGTTTGCATCCACTCATCTTATCATTGGGATCCAACAGGGAGTAACCAGATGGGCATTGACAAATTGGTCTTTGATCATCTCCTAGTCTGCAATAGCTGTTGAACCCACAAGCTCCACCGCCTGTATCTGCTCGAAAGCTCGTGCAAATATTTCCAGGCATAAAGAAAGATGTAGTCCAGGCCATGGGCCATTTCCCGGTGCTTGAGCTAGCATCCTTCGGATATACATACTGCCTGAAAACTCCATCATATTCAAGAATTGCTCTTTGGTAAAAGTCTCTCGACGAAGCTGCGTTTGATATTTGATTAAGTATGGTTCTGTTCTCCGCCATAAGGGAGATGTAGCCGGACAGATTGAAGATCACCTGAAAGCCGCTGCCTACTGTGTCGCTTGACCAATAAGCAAAATTGTTAGAATCCAAAGGGAAATCTGTGGTGTAAAGCATTAGATTCCCATCGGGTTGTAGCCAAAACAAAAATCTTCCTTTCGAGTAATTCGTTTCTGAGAAACGCGCTAAAAGTATACTGCCTTGATTCAATGTCTGCGTGGGTAAAATTGTGTCCGTTGGTTGATCAAAACTCTGCCACAAATTGGTGGAATCGTTTCTTGCCAGCACGAAGTTTCCAGTGTCGAGCATGGCAGCGTAGGAAACTCCAGCGCCGGCCGAATCAGCGCTCCATATTCGATCTCCTTTTGGGTTGTCAAGCACGAACCGGCCGTCTGTGGTGAGTTGAATTTTGGACCCACTTTGGGCTAAATTGTTTCTGTTGGCCGACCATACAATGGTTTTTTCGGGGATTTTGTTGAACCAGATGGCTAGTAAGAAGCCTCCTTCAACTTGTTGGAACCCGAAAGCAAATTCTCCAGATTTCGATGGCCAAGAAGAGTTTTTATTGCTTATTGCAGTAAGGGATGAGCCCAAAGAGATTTTACTGTAAGTTTGAGCAGTGGTGGAAAATGGAAGCAAAACCAGCAGCAGCAGAATCAAGAAGCACAGAGGGTAAGGTAGTGCAAGAACCATGGTAAAAGTAGTCTGTTTTCTTGAAAAGTGTGTGAAGCTAAGAATAACTTGAATTACTCACATTATATTGAAATAAAATCTTGGAAGGGGTGGAGAAAATGTTGAATGTTTCATTCAGTGTTATTAAACTTGGACCAGATCCGATTTTTTAATTAGATCGGAAAGGCATGCCACTTGGATGAATCGGATTAAACCCGTTTAAACTACTAATTTTTTATGCGAACCAGATGCAAATCGGTCCGATTGGACTGATACAATACTAAAAAATTCTAACATTTTGCATGTTTGAGAGTAGAAATGTGGATGTACACCCTAAAAGAATTTTTAACCATTAGACCACCTAGTGCTTATGTGAAAAATTTCATAACACGTTATTTAAAGTCTAAATATATATATTTTATTTTTTGGTATTATTTTAATTATTTATTATTATTTTAATTATATGACCAGTCTAACTAGTAATCCGACAATTGAACCAGTGACCCAATCTCTAGACCGGTCAATGACCGGCCAGGTTTAATAACTATGGTTTCGTAATATTCAGAGGGAAAATTTCCTCCATTGAATGCTACGAAAAGGGCAACTTCCCTTTTAGCTGGTAATCGAAGAGTTTCCTTCCAATTGTCCTACAAAGAGACCAAGACAAGTCGTTTTCCTTCATTGACTTAGAATAGTCAGTCTACCCAGCGTCTCCAATGACTAATGGGTGGATGCACTCAGCCAAAAATAAAAAATAAATAAAAAAACTTCGTAAAAAAATAAAAGGGACGGTGCATAAAAAGATCAAGAAAATGGGTGGCCCATTTTACCTGAAGGTATAAAAGCTTTAAAATGTGGGTACGAGTCTCTGTCAGTGGTTAAATGAAAGCACGAGGAAGCTGCCCCTACATTATTTTTGTTCAACACTTGATTCAAAAGGGTCTGTAGATCTAAAGATTGAAAGAAAAATGGTCCCGTATTTGATCATCTTGAAAATTTTGCGTTAGTGGGATCAATTAGCAATACGTGTGATACAATTTATCTTGATTTTTACACTTGATTAATCAAATGAGATCCATCCATATGTCGCATTATCAATTTCTTGCTATTATGGTAGGATTACGGGAGATCTCATGAACTGCAATAGATACGAGTCAAGGCGTCCATCACGGACGGCAATTCTTCATAAAAAAAACCACTAATTGCATGGGTATAAAACATTAGTCCAAATGGTCTATTGCCATTTGCCACTTAGGCGTCCCCCTTCACTGTCATTATGCTTAAAATTGACTCGTAGCAAATTGAAATCTCAAGCACTCGGGAAAAACGTTAGCCCCTTTCGTCCGTTTGTGCAAGTCATGGTCATAAAATTATTGTTTAAAAAAAAGAAAACTAAGGAAAATAAAATGAAAAACCAGGAAAAAGGAAAGGTTTTTTATTCTCTGTATCATCTCTTGTGAACAGCCCCTTCCTCTTCTGGCGAGTATCAGGCCACTCCTCCGACAACTGTCAAGCCACCCCACAGATGATTCTTTCTCTAATTCCTCCGGCGAGGGGATCACCCCTTTGATAATCGTCGGGCCACTCCAACGACAAATTGCCAACAATCAGGTATAAAAATATATATACATAAAGGCTGTTCTTCAAATTCCTCTGTTTTGTTCTTCTTATTATCTTATTTCTTCCATTCAATAATTTCTTTTGGGTTGAATGATTAGGAGCTTAGGAGTTCTTCAAATTTTTTTATCCGAAATCCTCATTTTACAGTTTGTATCATAGAGTTTTTCACTGAACTTAATTTGTTGCTTTTCTTTTTCTTTTGAGGATTTTTCTTTGATCTATATTTAAGTTTGTCATATGCAATTGTTGTTGTTCACGAAGAGATGATATATATATATATATGGAGTGGTATTGGTAACAGGATGGAGTGATATATATATATATATATATATATATATATAGATGATTGTTGACTGAGAATATAAAAAACTTTCTTTTTTCTTGGTTTTTTCTTTATTAACAAATCATTTTATGGAGGATGCTACGGTCAGCCGCGGAGTGTGGACCGTTGCGCTCCCATTGGTGCGTGCATGACATGCACCATGGGTCTCACATGTGCGTGTCATGCACGCACCAATAAAAGCGCGACGGTCCACCCTTCGCGGCTGACCGTAGCATCCCATCATTTTATTTTACTTAGTTTTCTTCCTTTTTAAACTGATATTTTTAGGGTAAATGGCAGAAAACCCCCCTTGATGTACTGGGGGTGTTTCACATAACCCCCTTAATGTTCAAAATGTTGCAATGTGCCCCCATGACACATTAAACGTTAAATAGTATGAACGGTGTTAACAGAAAGATGAAAAGTCTACTTTATCCCTCACCCTCCCTCTCATGTGCACACCACCCAACCACTCTGGCGGACCCGTTTCTCCGGCCAGATACATTTTTTCCGGCCATTTCATGCTTCATCATCCTAACTCCAGAAAGATTGGACAAAACCCAGAAAAAGAAATAAATAAATAAATAAATCTTAGGTCATTCCATTCTTCATCATCCTAACTCCAAAAAGGAATGGAGATAGCCCCCACCCACAATTCCGGCGAACCCTTTTATCCGGCCAACTCCATTTTTGCCGGTCATTTCATTCTTCATCATCCCAACTCCAAAAAAGATTGGAGAAAGCCCAAAAATAAAAGATAAAAAAAAAATCCGGCAATTTCATTCTTCATCATTGAAAGTAAAAAAAAAAAACAAAAAAAATGACTATTGAAGAGGGGAAAAATGACTATTGGAAGTAAAGATCAGAACCAGATCCAAATATGCCGTCTTGAGGCAACTCCTCGTTAAATCTTCTTCTTCTTCATCTCTTTCATTTTCTTCTTTTTGGCTCCTTGTTGCGACAGCCCCTGTTTAGATCTTCTTCATCTCTCTATTTTTTTTTTTATTTTTTTTTTTTGGCCTCCTGTTGAGGCAGCCCACCTCTCAAACCAGATCTGCTGTTTTGAGGCAACCCCTCTTCAAATCTTCTTCTTCTTCTAATCCGTCAATCTGCTGCCTCCTCCTTCGTTTAGGTTCGCCATGGCTCAGTTGATCTGGTCTGAGTTTAAGGATTTATCGACAACAGCAACGCCCGAACCCTCATTAACCAACCATCACCATACAATTCGGTGGTTGTAATAGCTATAGTGGTAGCGGCGGCGGATAAGGTGCTTCTGATGAAGATCACACCAGTGACCCTATATTTGGATAAGGACGGTGATGCTCCATTTTTCGATATTTTTTTTATTATTTTTTTCTTAAGCAGCTAGAAGGGTAATTATGGCAAAACAAAAGAGTAACTATGTCATGTGATGTACATGTGAGTCTTTTCCCTCATTTTCTAAAAACGGTGCCTAACGGTGGGGTAAAGTGAAATAAATTTAAAATGTTAGGAGGGACATTGCAACGTTTTGAACATTAGGGGGTTATGTGAAACACCCCCCATCTATCAGGGGGGGTTTTCTGTAATTTACCCATATTTTTATTACCATAACTTGCACTCACAGAGGAAAGGGGCTAACGTTTTTAACGTTTGCTTGAACTTGAAATTAGCTTCATGTCAATTTTTAAACATAGTGACAGGGAAAGGGGACACTAAGTGGTAGCAGAGGATTTGGATCCCTAATTTTTAATTTAAAAAAAATTATTTAAGCTTTTGGGGTGTGCTGTATCATCTGTTTGTATGTTACTTGATTATTCCTATTCAATCATGTTGGACTTGTGATTTTTCTTCTTAGCTATCTCACTCTTCCTCACCCATAGCCCAAAAAAAAAAAAAAACAAAAAACAAAAAACAAAAAGAAAAAGAAATTCTTAGTGCTCAACATTTTTTTCTGAAGAAATTTGACAATTTTTTGCTTCTTCTTCCTCCTCTTCTCTTCTTTTTTTTTTTTTCTTCAAATTTTTTTAGCAATAGCTTAAGGGTGGTAAAGGTGCATTTTCATTTTGGGCAAAACATGACAATTTTACCTAATGTCCCACGTTGATTAAACATATGCTTAGTTGTGTGTATATCATCCTTCCATTGCAAATCTTCCTAAGGTTCATACTTCATATCAGTTACGTCTACTGAAACCTTTTGACAAATGACTCTCTCTCTCAACACATTGCAAGTGTGTTCTGCTACCACTTTTGCCAAGTCCTTCTTGCCTTCTATTTATTTATTTATTATTCTGCTTTGGTTGGTCTACTAATGGCTATAGGGTTGCTGTGCTTCCTTCTTTTTATTTTTATTTTTATTCTTATTCTTGTAGCTTAGTGATTTTTTTTCCTTTTTTGGCTATGCCGTCAAACACTGTATTTAGATCTCTGTATCGTGCTAATGGCTAACGGCTATAGGGTTTGGCCGAAGTTTGTCGCGGAGATGCTGGGATTTTTTATTTTGCTTTGCTGTTTTTGATTTTTTGCATATTTCTTCTAATTTTGTGGGTTTTCTGGTTGAGTTATGTGTTGTTCTGGCAGTTGTGGAGTATGGTTTTACTTTTTTGGGCTGAATATGATTGGTGGTGTTTGGTGCTTGGGATAGTTCTCAGTTTTGGAGCTCAACACCTTGTAATAGTCAGTTCTGGGTCTTATCACTTGCCTATGTAGATATATGAAAATTTAGTTATAAGCGGCCGAAACTCTTATTACCCCTGTACATTTTGCTAATGGGTTTGCTAATTGTGATTTTTTTTTCTCTTTGTTTTGCGTAAATTGTGGTGAACTATATGTTTTGAATACTATTGTGAAGTGGGTCACTATGGACATGATATGGGTGTGTAAGATTTTTTCTATTTTTGGGGACTAAGGCCAATTAGTTAATACTTGCAATCCTTTGAATCCAAGTAACATAAAGATAGTGGGAAAACATTGATTGTTATTAGGTTTGTTAATCCCTTTTAAAGAGAAATGAACCTTCCAATTAATTAATTTGTCTAATTTTATTTTATTACAATCACCTAGGTATAGAATTGTTTCATCCTACTAATTGTACTGACAATCGGTTTTCCAATGAGTGACAAATGAGATTATTAGAGAAAGTATAGAGAATGGTTTTGGAAAACAAAATGCTAGGAAAATAAATGGAAGATTCAATAATGAACTAGAACCCTGTGAAACTTTTAGACACTAAATTCCATAAAAGGCCTTGCAGGGGTTGCCGGTTGAACTTGTTGGATGGAATTGCTAGTATATTAAAGTAGGCAGTGGGGCATAAGGCCTGCTTTCCATCAAGGATGATGGTCTATTATCATTTCAATGTTAATTTTTAAGAAAGTGGGGCAAACATAGAAATCCAAGTTTCTCTGCCTTATAATTTTTTTTTTAAATGCAGAATTGGCTATGCTAGGTGTGCTATGGGCTGTTAGTTATTTTGGCTGCTCTGTTTTGATGGTTGCTCTGTTTTGATGGTTCTTGATTCCTGTGGTTGTTTTTTAGGTTTATCTTGGAGGTTTTGCTTTCTTTCAAAGTTTTTTTTACCCTTGGTTTGTTTTCTGTTGGTCCTATTAGGTTGTTGGCGGTTTTTTCTGGCTACTTTCAATTTGGGATTTTGGTCTTTCCTAGGGCTGAGGCTGGGTGTGTTCTTTGAGGTATTTGGTTAAGGCTGGTGTCATATTAGCTATTTGAGTTCTTTGGTTTTGGCTGGGTATATCTCTTTTGGTTCATTGTATCTGTGAGTTTGTGGGATTGGTTGTATATAGAGTTGTTCCGCTTTAATGCTGGAGGGATAGTTTATTTGTTTGATCTGTTTGTAATTGTTTACATTTTATCAATAAATTTATCCTTTGCTAATAACAAAAAAACAAAAAAACCAGCGAAGCAGTAAAAAAGAAATCCAAATTGTTTTTTCTACATTTACATGCATAAATTCATTTGATTTTGATCAGTACTTATATCTCTCTACCCATGGAAACTCGTTTAGTCTTCTTACACAAAAATATATTATGAAGTGAGTGCAAATGAAGTTTAGGTTAGATGGTAAAAACATGCAGGAATCATACTCTATGTTTGGGTTGGATTCCCCATAAAGGCATTTGTCTTCAATCTGACCTAGTACCCAAGAAAGAAATAAGGAAAATTATAGTC
The DNA here is from genome assembly GCA_039720395.1 of Liquidambar formosana. Lineage (NCBI taxonomy): Eukaryota > Viridiplantae > Streptophyta > Magnoliopsida > Saxifragales > Altingiaceae > Liquidambar > Liquidambar formosana. Next base: position 33,724,165 of record CM077831.1, read on the forward strand.
TTACCATATTATACCGATAGAAATGTCCAAAAGACAAAGAACAAACCTTGGTTAGAGTTTTGTAAGTAACATTGCAAACGGAAATGGATAGTTGCTAGAGAGCCGGATTGAATATTTTTAGAAGACACCTGCATGAGTTGAGCAAAGATCATAGCCTGGATATCTTGATTCTCAGGGAGACCAAGGCTAATTAGGAGAGGGTGAGCCATGTTTCAACCTCTCTGGTTTTCATGAGGTTCATAAAGTGGAATGTAGAGGTATGCAAGCGATATATGGTGCCCTATGGAATCCCATTAACAGAAAATTGGGGTAGACAAGATCACTCTGCAGAGGCCTAATACGCTCTCTGTATCCAATTTTTCTATAATACCTCTATCTACTATTTTGTATATGTTTTTCAGTAATTAATTTAATTTAATATTAGCTTAATGTGTGAATAGATAATAATAGGGTTAAAATTTTCTTGGCGCAAGAATTGCTTGGTTTGTGGCATAACCTAAACTAAGTTGATTACATCTGCTCTCTTATGGTCACTATCACGACTTGAAACCTGTGCATTCGTGCTTAGTAAACCAAGGGTTTTACCATTGCACCAGAAACTGGCCCCTAAATTATAAAGCAAAGTAGTAAGTCATACAATATATTAATGGAGAAAACCAAATTGCAAAACTTTAAGGTTTTAACTCATGCCTAATGCTCGAACAAGATTATATTGCAGACTGCGTGGATAAGTGATTCTATTAATTTTACAACTTATAAGTGACCTAGAATGAGAAATAAAAATACATGATACTTATAATAATCATGAAATTATCCATCATACAAATTTTGTTTTTTTACAATTTTTATATCAAAATTATTATTGCTACAACTATTATCTGTGTTACAATACAAGAACTTCAAATATAACCTGTGCCACCATTGATGGATTTTAAATTATTAACCATGAAAGTTTCAGACTTCCATCACTACGTACATATCCACTCTATTCAAAGTAATTTAAAGTTCACATCATTTGTGAGTTGAGACAATTTATCTACTCAAAGTAGCGAAGAAAATATAATTATCGTGCGTCCATTGTAGAAATTGACAAACCATTGACTGAACAATCTTTTGACTTGCCTTCATGTGAATTAACCTCCATCACACTGCGTCCAGTGAAAAATGCAGGTTGTTTTGGGTCAGACAAAGGCATAGTTTCATTATTTAACATAGAAATAACATCTGACATGGGGGGCCTATCTGTTGCACTATCTTGTACGCATAAAAGGCCCAAGTGAATAATTCTCAACAATTGATGTGTCGGACACGAATCACCCATGGTTGGATCCATTAGCTCTAACGCAGCCCCTTCTTTCCACAGCTCCCATGCCTGTATAGTATCATTCATTTTCATGTACATAATTAATATTTAAACTTGAACTCATAAGATTATAACGAGAACATATAGTAAGATAAATATCATTTACAAACTTACATATCCAATCAGGTTAAGTGGGCGATCAAGATGATAGGAGCTGTAATTCTTCTTACCTGTCATAATTTCCAAAATTATGACTCCGAAACTGAATACGTCAGACTTTATTGAAAAAGTTCCCTCTATGGCATACTCGGGAGACATGTAACCACTGGATCCAATCATTTCAAGAACTTTCTTATTAAATCAAGGAGCAAACTACACATAAACTATACAATCTTAAATCCATTGACAAATATAGGAGGGGGGGGGGGGGGAATTTTTTACTTACTATGTCCCAACAGGCCTATTAGTCTTTGCTTCTGTTTCATTTTGCCCAAAAATTCTTGCCAAACCAAAATCAGAAATTTTGGGATTCATGTTGTCATCTAATAATATGTTGCTAGCCTTTAAGTCTCTATGTATTATTCTCAATCTTGAGTATTTATGAAGGTATAACAATCCCTGAGCGACCCCTTCAATGATGTTAGAACGCTTCTTCCAATCTAGTAGCTCTCTTTTAGTTGGATCTGTTTTAAGAAAAAAAAACTAGTAACTTACAAAGAGCTAAATGAGTTAAGATATAAGTAATTTTAAATTTGTTGTAAACCGGTGAAAGTAGATAAGGCTAGAAACATAGCGAACCAAAGATGTAATAATCCAAGCTTTTGTTGGACATGTACTCATAAATTAACATCTTTTCTTCTCCATGAATGCAACAACCGAGAATCCGAACGAGATTCATATGTTGGAGTTTGGCAATGAGTATAAGTTCATTCTTGAACTCTACAAGTCCTTGCCCCGAAGTCCTTGAAAGTCTCTTTACAGCTATTTTCTGCCCCTCGGGTAATTTGCCCTGTGGTAATTATCCATTAGTTATTAATCAATGTTAAATAATAATAAATCAATCTTTATTTAATATGGTCTCAAGGAAAAGGAGAAAAAAGCTTTTTATCATAGGCTTTGAAGATAATTTACCTTATAAACCGGTCCAAAACCACCTTGCCCAAGCTTATTTTCAAACGAAAAGTTATTTGTGGCCACCATAATACAAGCAAAGCTAAATATTTTCAAATCACGGCCTTCTCTCCCATTGGTTTCAACCTCATTTGCATCTTTAAATCTTTCTGAAGTTGTCAACTCATGAATAAGAGCTTCTTGCCTTTCTCTCTCCTCCCCTTCTTGCAATAACATAGTTATTCAAATTAAAACTTGCATAATTAGTGACTATAAAGCATATTCATTCAGCTAATGTATTAACTCTAAGATAATTTACCTTGTAGCCTCAGCTTTCTCTTTCTTTTATAACACAAGAAGCCCAATAGAAGAAGAATTAGAGAAATGGATATTGCAATGATTATCCATAATCTCTTGTTTCCTGCATGGAACAACAAACAACATTTATTAAATTCAATCACTAATTCATACTTGTAGAACATTGCATCTGCAGACTCCTAAATTCTAATAAAAGTGTTGAAATTAATGTTGAATGATAATATTGGGATCCTTCTAAAGAATCTAAACTAACCTCTGTAATAATTTATTATATTCATAGAAATAATATTTGTCAGAAGTGTGTTTAGTTTATATGTCTTTATTTCCTTTGGCAAGTCCTTCAGTATGTAATCACTTCAGCCCGACAGGTATTTCACGAGCAGCAGCTAGCTTCTGGTTTCATTCAATATTTTTCAGATTTTAGCATTTCGTTTGAAAGCTTAAAGCTGGTCACAATTCAAGTTCATTGTTTATTGTTTTAATTGGATTTGTAGGATTTTTTTTTTTTTCCTTTAATAGTTGAACATTGCATAACCACGGATTTATTGATTTTTTTTTTCCCTAGATGAATCTGTGATCCTTACGTGTGTGTGTGTGTGTGTGTGTGTCAAGAACATGTGATCCTTTTGGCAGGTATTGCCAAAATTAGTCTAGAGATTCATAGGATTTAACTGGTTCTATTTTCTTTTTTCTAGCTCTAGTATGCTTTTAAGTTCTGAAAAATTGATTTTCATGTTAAAGGATTAGACCATTTTTTTTTGTAGTGGCAATTGTCCGTGTTACCTTAATCTTCAACATGCTCGTTGTACTCGTGGCATTTTGATGGACCCCAGATGTAGGTACGAGATCCATATTGGATCCTCATAATATTGTTTCGTGTTCTGGATCTATTAATTGCACTTTTTAAAACTAAATTTTTGGTTGTAAGTGCATTCAACAAGTTCACTATTGCTTTCTTTTAACTATATGAATATCAACTATAAAGTTCATTTAAAAAATAGATTTATAGATTGTTTCCTTTCTTAGATCATACGTATATCGCTTGTTTTCCTATAGATTATAGATGTAGTTACATGTCCAAGTGCTTACACTCTAGCAACACTTCTTAGCAGAATCTTCAAATCCTAAATATTAAGGTTGGATAAATACAACTTGTAAAGACCTACTTGTGCCCGACATTCTCATTCAAATCATTGCAACATTGGATGCCAAAGTGCAGAGTTTATAACTCTAATTTCAAGTACGTAATAAATGAGCTTGAACTAACAATCAAATTTGAAAAAGTATGCAGCATGCAATAGTAGATATATATGTTAAGAGTTTACAAGTATGAACCCACAAATTAAGTTACTTATAGACAAAGAATAGTTGACTACACCAGTAACTTATGTTTGATGAGGCTGCAAAGGTTTATACAGGTCAATCTATGTTACATTATGTGGGATACTACCACATCCCATATTGGTTAATTATAAAATTTGACATGACTTCATGATACCTATTTAGGCCCCCCACCTAAGTAAAAGCTTAGGCTATTGGGTTGGAAATGCTATTTTTTGGTGCCTTTGGAGGGAGAGGAACCGTAGGACTTTTGAAGGGATTGATAAGTCCATCATCGATCTCAAATCAGGTTTTACTAAGAATCTTTTTTTGTGGTACTCTTGCAATGCTAAGATTAGTAAACCTTCTCTTGTTCTTTTTGAAATTTTGGTTATACCAACCCTACAATACCTAGAAAGGGGGTTGGATAGGTATTCTAAGTAATTTTACCAAATTTTAATTTTATATCAATGAATCTCTTTTAGCACAATTAAATTAAGCACATAGCAAGTATAAAAGCAGGTAAAAATGGTACAATAGATTTTTACGTGGAAAACCCTGGAAGGGAAAAACCACGGGACCTAGTCCAGTTGAAGCAAATCCACAATGAACTCAATGAGTATAAGACACACTTATAGACCACAAGGACTCATGCAGTTGTCTTCACTCCCACGATCACATACAATCGATCTCCGTATTCACAGCTTTAGTAGCAACCAACCTCTTCACAGTGATTCCTTCAATCATCAACTCGCAAGCTCAATTACCGTCGCAACGGAATCACAATCATTCAAGGATGTGAAAGATGTGTGGCTTGAAGGTCTCTAAAGCATGTAAGTGAAAACCTAGGTTAAAGTGCTCTAGAGAGGTTTTGAGAAGATGAACTTTGTAAAACCTAAATGGGACAGACTTGCTTAGCCCTATCAATGAAAACAAACCCTATTTATTAAGTTTAAGAAACCCCAAGTGACTGTGACACGTTTTAAGATCAAATAGGAAAGTTTTAAACAATTTAAAAACTGATTTTTACCAGCCACGATCCATCGGGGTCCATGCCTGATCGATCCTAAAAAACAGACCCAAATTTGAATTTCTAGAGACCCTACGATTGATTGGCACTCACCCCCAATCGATCGTGAAAAACAGTAATGAAAGGCTTCTTTTTAAAATACCTCCGATCGATCTGGTAACCATTTTTCACTAAAAGCTTTTAAAAAATATTTCCAAGAACACTCACACTAAATGCTTTTTCTTAGAAAGAAATTAAAAGGAATTAAATCAATAAGAATAGGGCTTCTAAAGACACTTATCTTGCCTAAGAATGACTGTGAGTCGCATTGACTTGAAGTCTTCACTTGAGTCAATCTTCGAAACTTCAACCATCTTGAAGCACACACAAACTCTTTTGACACGGAATATGCCAATATAAATAATGGACTTTAGAATTCGGTAATTCCATGACAAAACCAACCTAAAACTCAACATGAGATATAAAACTTATTCCTAAACCACAAAATGGAACAAGTCCTATTCTCAATAGAGAATAACAACTTAATAAAAGAAAATTACATAAAAACACCAAACTACAGACTCTCACACTTATATTGAATACTCAAAAACTCAACCAGTGATCTGCAAATAATAACAAACAATACCCAGCATAATATTACAGATAGAAGTAAAATAAACTGAAAACATCAACCAGAAAGCATCAATCAGTTCTAGCATAGCAAATCAGCATAGCAAATTATCTCCCCTGTTTTTTCATGAATTGACAAAGAAAATAAGCACAATGACAAAGCATGGAAGCATATAAGCATGAAAGGAAGCATGTAAGCATGAAAGAACCAAATGCCATAAGTAAAAACAAGATGGAACAATCAAGAAAGTTCTAAGTCCACAAAATGCCATAGAAAAATGGCCAACCACCAAACAACCTAAAGACCAAGAACCACCAAACTAGCTATATAAACCAAAAAGGAACTAAAGGAGCAAAAAAAAGAAACTAAGAACCACTACCACGACCCCTAGGAGGCAATAGAGGCAAAGGACCACCACGAGCAACCAAAACATCCTCAATCTGAGCCAACCTATCACAAATCTTAGTAAGCAACTCCATCATGCGAGTAGACTGATCAAGAGGCAGTGGTGGAGGAGTAACAGGAGTCAAAGTATCGGTAGGTGGCTTTGGAAGCATAGAAGAAGGTGTAGACTTAGAAGTCAACCGAGCCTGCTTGCCTTGATGCTGGCCCCAACTTTGTTTCAAAGTAACCTCAAAAATCACACCCTATAGGGCGCAAGATTGAATATCCACTAGTACACATTGAGTAAGGATGAAATTAGAGATCATGAGTCCAAAAGGTAACCCGATAGATGATGTAGTAATTGTAGTGGCTTGGTAAACAAGCTTGACAATCAAAGATGGCAAATCCATAGTACCACTCGTACCAAAGGCATAAAGAAACCGAGCACACTCAACAGTAACCTCAGACTGATGCGTAGTCAGGAGAATAGTATTACACACCACCTTGTGAAGCACCTGATAATCTTCTGTCATTAAACTAGCGCGCAAGGCACCCTACACCACAACAGTTTGATCACATAAGGTATTATACATAACCAAGATAGCTGGAGTCTGGGTAATATTATCATTAGGAATGTTAGGAGAGTTAACCTGGTGCAAGCCAAGAAATCGGGCAACTGACTTAGTAGAGAAGACAATATCGATGCCCAACACATGAGAATGAAGCACCCAAGCATCGGTATTCTTGCGAGACATATTGGTATAGAAAAGCTATACTAAGCGAAAATAAATGTGCCCCCTCAAATTCTGAATGGGACGCTAATGACGACACTAAAAGATCATATTGACAAAACCATTGCCAATCCCATCAAGATCCACCACACGCTTACCTAACACTGTCCGTTTCGAAAAAAGAGACAGATAGGACTGCTTGTGCTCAGCAGAACTCCACTAAGACTCAACAACAGTAGTATCCATCACCATGTTGGCAAGTATATCAGTCCCTAGCCCAATAGAAGGTGCAGCATTGTAGTCTGTATCATCGATAAGAGTAGCAATATTCGACGAAAGGGAAGTATCAGATGAGGGCTTAAGTTCCTCCTCACTATAGTCACTAGAGCTCTCAGAAGGAGTCGGAGAACGAGTAGCATGCTTGGTCGGCCCTTTCCTAGCAACAACGGCCTTCCCTTTGCCTTTGTTAGAGGCAGTGGCTTGGCCCCGACCCTGACCCTGACCCCGACCCCGACCATGGCCTATACCATCAGATTCAGTTCTCACAATACTCTTGGCCCGGCCATGGCCTCAACCAGCACCACCAGTCATCAGCACACACACCAGCATAAGGCCAAACTCAAACACTATGGTGCACAAACTAGGCAAAGATAATATCGACAAGTGAAAAAGCAGAAAATCCATATATGGCCGGAAAACCTCTAAACATAGACAAGAGAAGCTAAGACCAATGCTAAAGCTAATAAAGATAAAGACCTAGCAGTAAGCAACACAAGCCATAAACCACAACTCGAACCCAGCAAAGAAGCAAACCAAGGTGACAAGGGCAAACCACAACTCGAAGTCAAAGCCAATCCAAAGCATAGGAACCCCACTGGAAAAGTCCAATAGAGTACAGGATATCCACAAATGCCAAGACAAATTCGAAGCAAGAGGAAAGGCGCATAAGGCACAGCACAGGGTAGAAGCCAAAGCCAAAGCCAAAGAAATCATCCAACAGTCACAACCACAACAGTAGTTAAAACAGACTAGCAACCCCAACTCACTGTCAATGAACAATCCACCACTGTCAAGCAACACACAGCACTACTGGCGAAGGAGAATCAACCCCAAACACCCGAAAATCCAGCCACAATATCATAAAGGAATATGCTCAAATTCCAAAGCCGAAGGAAACAAACCAAACTCAGTAAACAAATATTCATAAGCACGTAAACCAATCTACTGAAAAACACACTCCAAGTTGACCCTAAATTCGGACAGGAGAGCACCAAGGGAACTAAGCCAAGCCGAAAGCAAAGCTCCAACAAAACCAGCGACAAGCCAAAAGCAAAGAGCAAGTAGCAAGCACAAGAGAACCCCATGACGGTGAGAAGTAATGGCAAATAAGAAAGAAACCAAAGATGGGGGAGGGACGGAGAACCGACGCCGAAGAGGAAGAGGAGCGGGCAAACGGAAGAGTAATGGCAGAGAGAGGACGGAGGACCAAGGTCGTCGGAGATGAAGAAAGGGCAAATGGAGGTTAGGGCTTAGAAGAGGGAAAGTGAAAGGGAAAGAAAGAAAAGAAAAAGAAATGGTTTTCTAACCCAATTGAAGAAAATAGGTGAAAATAACCCAAACCAAAAAAAAAAACAAAAAAAATGGGTACCCGAACCTAATAAACAAACAAAAATAAAATAAAAAATAAACGAAACTTCCCCTAAAAAATAAACTAAAATAAAAAATAAAAGGAACTCCCCCTAAAAAAAAATAAACTCCCCCTTAAACAAAAATATACAAACTGCCCCAAAAAGATGGCAAAAAAAAAAAAAATTTAAAAAAATTGATGAATATGCATCACAAAACAAAAAGGATGAATCCCGAAAATAAGATGGGAACTAAAAATTGAGACACGTAAGCCAGGGATGAAATTGAGCATTAAAACAGATAACAAATTTATCAATTAAGTCTATCAACCTAGGCTCAATTAGAGGAATATTGCAAGAAAATTCACATGTCTAGTGTGAAATGCACTAACAATGCCAAGGGGGTTAATTAAGTAAAGCTAAGCAAATTAATCAATGATCCGCAATTCCAAGAAATTAAGAAAAGAGTCAAACCATGTTAAATTCGAAAAGATTGATTTTCACCCTTGTTCAAATTATCATATAAGAGCCACGGGAAATCTTTTGAAGGTAACAAAGTTTTGTACCGTTCCTAAACGAATAGATCATTCATATTATTATTGTAATTTAAAGGTCAGAATCACAATTTTTTATTTTTTTATTGTAACAACATGATGGCTTTCACACTTTCACACAGCCAGCCCTTGCCATGAATTACCTCATGTCAACCTCGGACAACGCAAAGCTAGCCCTTTTTATGAGATATAGGGATATGCATAACATATAGGTCATTCAAAATTCACTAATCCCTAAGAATTTTAAGATAAAGAGTAACAAGACATAATTTTAGCCTAAAAGCTCCAAAAGCATAGATTAGTAGTGCAGTGAAAAGTGCAAGCATGTAAACAACTAAAATACTCCACTAACCATGCGTAAGAGAATAGGACAAAATATCAAATTTATTAACCTGAAAACATCAGCTCAATATAATAATCAAGAGGCAAACAGTCTCAAAAGTTAGTGCAAATCAAATATAACAGACACATATCAGAACAAGAGATGCAAAAACTCATATGAAAATCTTTTTGGTTTTTCTGAAAAAACTTTTTAGAAAAAGTGCAAAAAAAAAAAAATAAATAAACTCACACGAAAGCAATAAATCTTGCATTATCCCATATTCCCAGAATAAGATAGAACACGAAGGAACAGGCTAGGATACGATGAGATAACCACATAAACTCAATCAACAGAGCAGACACCAATAGACTTCCGAAGAGATTCAAACCTAAGGGAATCTAAAGGTTTAGTGAAAAGATCGACCAACTGACTCTTAGTAAGAACAAACTCTAATGAAATCACTCTTTCCTCAACCAAGTCGCGAATAAAGTGATGACAAATACAATGTGTTTTGTCCTAGAGTGCTGAATAGGATTCTTAGAGATATTGATGGCACTAGTATTATCACAATAAACAACCATAGTACCCTACTCAATCTCATAATCAAGTAACATTTGCTTCATCTACATAAGTTGAGTGCAATAACTCCCAGTGGCAATGTATTCAGCTTCAACAGTAGATAAAGATATACAATTCTGTTTCTTGCTAAACTAAGATACTAAACAATTACCTACATAAAAACAGCTACAAGTAGTACTTTTCCTATCATCCACATTTCTGGCCCAATCAGCATCGGAATATCCCGGAACTTCGGAGATCATATCAAATGAATACCAAAGGCCAAAATCAAGTGTACCACCCACATATTTGATTATACGATTCACTACTTCCACATGAGACTTCTTTGGAGTAGCCTGATATCGAACATATGCACCCACATTAAATGAAATATCAGGATGACTGGCAGTCAAGTATAACAAGCTACCAATCATACTTCTATATAAAGTGTGATCTACATCCTCACCTGAAGAATCCTTGCTAAGCTTCAAGGTAGTACTCATAGGTGTACGAGCATGTTTAGCATTCTCTAAACCAAACTTCTTCACCAAATCCTTAGCATACTTGCTTTGAGATATAAAAATCTCATCATTAAGTTGCTTTATTTGAAGACCTAAGAAGTAATTCAGCTCACCCACCATGCTCATTTCAAACTCTCTCTTCATCTCAACAGCAAATTTATGAGCAAGTGGGTTATAAGTGGAACCAAACATAATATCATCCATGATAAGCACAAAATATTCATTGAAACTACTCCCTAATTTATATTTTCTAGTTATTTTATTATATTTAACTTGGTGTGTTTAAAGTGTTTTTGATTTATTGCAGGGCTGTTGAGTTTACACCAAGAAGATGACAATCGGAACAACTTAAGCTAATAAATGCAACTTAAAGTGGGTTTCTCACTTGCCTAAAATTTCATGGAGCTGCAACAAGAGTTGGGTCAACAATTTTGAAGATTTGAGCAGCTAGAATTCAAAGTTTAAGCAAGGAAATTCGTGATCCCAAATTCAGCAGTAAATCTAGACAGATTGATCAAGTTTTAACAATCTGGCCATAACTTATGATTCCTATATCTGATTTGGGTGAAATTGGTGGCTCTGGAAAGAAGACTTAAAGGACTACAATTTTTTAGTTTATGTAATTTCTTGATTCAAACGTTTTCCAAGTAAAAAATGAGCTGGAAGTGGACCTATTTGCAAAAATCCGAATCTGGCAGAATTTGTCAAAGTGAGAAAGTGGGCAGCCAAGAATTCAAAGAAGGGGGCATTGCTTTTGACTTGTGGGATCAACTGGATCCTTTCCCCATCCCCTATAAATACCAAAGGAATTTACAGAACAAGGGGAGGAGAGGAGGTACAGAGATAACTAAGGGGAGAAACTAATTCTTGGTTTTCTACATGGCCAACTAATCTTTGTCTTAGGGCGTAGATGAAGTCCTAATCAAGTATTGTGTATTTATTGTATTGTGTTTTGGATTTGATTATTTGTGTATAAGGATTGTACTGTTGATACAATTGGCTTTAGTGTTTTGATCTCAAATTATGTTTAATTTCTATGATTTTAAATGCAATGGTTATTCAATGGTTTTCACTATACATATATTTGGAAATTAAGATGATTCATGCTTAGACAAGATGAGTCGTGCCCACATATTAGTTTAGAGTAGAGTAGGTGGGACGGTTCGTGCTATATCTTTGATAAGTCATGCTCGATTTACAAATATATGAATTTTTCTTGAGGATGTCATTGGGCTTGTAGCTATAATGAGTATTGTTCATACCAAATAATGAATCTTTGAAACACGATACAATAAGAGCATTTTTACAAGATTAGTGGTGGATTCCATACCCTAAGTGTTCCTTTCCTTGAAGAAAACATAAATTTATTTTGCTTACATTTAATAGAATTTAAAACCACAGAAATCATCGTTGTGAATTATTTTAGTATTCAATTTTCAAAATTAAAATAATCCTAGTACAGTCCCTGTGATACAACACCCGTACTACCACTATAAACAACTTTTGCATCCTACGGGTAATTGATTTTGAGATGATCAATCCACATAAATCTGTGCAATGACAATCATACTCCCAACCTTTCTAATGAATAAGTTCCTATCGACTCCCCCTCTCGAAAAGCTTCTAGCTAACAAATAGTTAGTCAAATGCTTATACCAAGCACGAGGAGCTTGTTTCAAACTTTACAGAGATTTTTTCAATCTAAGCACATGGTTGGGGTGATGTGGATCTTCAAATCCCTTAGGTTGTTCCACATAGACTTCCTCTTGAAGAATGCTATTCAAAAAAGCACTCTTTACATCCATCTGATATAGGGTAAACCTAAGGTAGCAAGCTATGGCAAGAAGGAGACAAATGGACTCAAGCGTAGCAACAAGAGCAAATGTCTCATTAAAATTAATACCCTCTACCTGAGTGTAACCCTGGGCAATTAATCTAACTTTATTTCTAACAATGATACCATTTTCATCAGATTTATTCTTAAAGATCCACTTGGTACCAATGACATTAACATTTTTAGACCTAGGCACAAGATACCACACATCATTCCTAACAAATTGACTTAGTTCTTCATGCATGGTAGTAATCCAATACTCATCCTTGAGAGCTTTAATCACATTTTTTGACTCTATGGTAGAGATGTAGCACAGATGACTAACCTCAATCCTCACCTGTCTATAGGTCTTCATCCTATCAGTGACTTCACCTATAACAAGACTAGGTGGATGATTAAGCTTAACCCTAGTCGATTGTTCTAGAATAGATGATTGCTCTTGGGAGGTAAGAATTATCTCCCTAACAGGAGTATATTCATCATTTTCCGAAGTCAAAGAAAGAGAATCCTCAGACTCAACAATAGGCTCATCCTCATCCTCCTCTATAGTCTCAACATGCACAAAATCAACAAAAGCATCATCTATGGCTATATTGACAGACTCCATGACAGTAAACGTCCTAAGATTATAAATTCTATACGCCTTACTATTGATAGAATAGCCTAAGAAGATACCCTCATCACTTCTAAATCAAACTTTCCTAAAGTCTTTCTATCACGGAGGATGTGAAATTTACTCCCAAAAATATGGAAGTACTTAAGATTAGGCTTCTTATCTATCCAAAGCTTATAGGTAGTCTGTCTAGTCCTAGGTCTCAGATAGACCCTATTTATGGTATAAAAAGTTGTATTGACAGCTTCTCCCCAAAATCTCTTTGGCAAATTCTTACCATAAAGCATCATACGAGCCATCTCCTAAATAACTCTATTTTTCTTTTCTACAACACCATTCATCTTAGGGGTTTTAGGAAGTGAAAACTTATGCATAATGCCAAGCGCATCCTAATAGGCCTTAAACTCAAAGTAATCAAATTTACGACTATGATCATTCTTTATTCAAGTTATAAGGTACCCTTTCTCATTCTGAACACGCTGACATATGGTCTTGAAGCATCTAAAAGCTTCAGTCTTATCTCTCAACAAAGTAATCCAAGTATTTCTAGAAAAATCATCAACCATTACAAGAATATGCTTCCTATCACCTATGGTCTCTATCATAGAAGGATCCATGAGATCTATATGAATTAGCTCAAGACACCTAGTGGTAACAATCTCATTTATTTTCCTATGAGAGCACCTAATCTGCTTCCCTAGCTGACAAGGTCTACAAACACTTTTAGGAGACTTTCCTAGTTTAGGCACACCTCTAACACACCCTCTCCTAATAAGACGAGTAAGATCCTTATAGTTCAAGTGTCCCAACCTATAGTGCCACAACTCAGTATCATCAACTCTAGCACTGTTACAAACTATGTTAGATGTAGGAGAAATACCATAACAGTTATCACTAGTCCGCACACCTTGCATGACACATACACCCTTATCATTAAGAATGAAACATTTGTTATAGATGAATTGTACAGAGTGGTGTTAATTACACATTTGACTAATATTGAGAAGATTAGCCTTAAACCCCTTTACAAACAACACATTGTCAAGCTTAGGGAAACCTGGAGAAGTGATAGTACCCTTACCAACATCTTGAGACTTCTTTCCATCTCCAAAAGTCATAGTACCCCTATCACAGTCCTCATAAAAAGCAAACAGGGACTTGTCTCCAGTCATATGCCTATAACATCCACTATCCAAGTACTATATGGTAGAACTATAAGCTCTAAGAGTAGTGTGAACCACAACGCACCTATGGTCATTTTTGACAATCCACTTAGTCTTCACTTTAGGGGTGTTGACTTTCATGGAAGAATTGACTCTATTGACCCTTAAGTTGTTTCTCCCAAACACACTAGAAGAAATATTAAAACCTCTATGAGCTATCTGTCTCAGGTCAGAAACTTCTAAACACAACTTCCTAAGACACTCACCAACACTATCCATACTTAAGACAGGATTTTTAGAAGTCTTAAACATTCTATCCCTAAGTTGGAAGCAATTGGGTTAGATATAACCAACCTCACCACAATAATGACACACAAGAGGACTCCTAGGTGATGGTCTCTCCTAAGCATAAGGAATCTCATAATCATTAGACCTACTCACTTGCCTATGAAAATGCTTTTCTACCCTCCTAGGTTGACTTCTCTTAAGGATAGGACATCTAGGTCTAATGTGACTCTTATTCCCACAATGGACACAAGTAGGGACTTGCTTTGGAAGTACAAAAGTGGAGGTGCAATAGACTTAACAACAAGAGGCTCTTGAGCCTTAACAAACTGGGTTTTAGATGAACTAGGTGTGACCCTATCATCCACAAACCCTAAACCTCGTCTTTCACTAGAACTATGTCCTATACCTAATAGCTTATCTAAAGTCTCCTTACCTCTAGACAATTTTTCTAGGTTAACTACTTTAGAATCTAAGTCTTTCTCAAGACTCATAACTCTCAACTCAAGACATTTCTTAGACTCAATTAACTCAAACTTCTCCTTCTCCAAACGAACAATCTCTTTGGAGAGATGTCGTTTCTAAGTCTTCAATTAACTGACACTAGCATTAGCTTCAGTTAACTCCAGCTTCAAGCATTCAATCTCTTTCTCATAAGTTTTACTTTTAATGTAGAGATATTTTCTAGACTTCTTGGTTTTTAGACATTCTTCACATAACTTATCATAAGCCACTTGAAGGTCTTCTTCTTCTTCATTAGACAAACATATATCCTCAGAACTCTTAGTAACTACCTCAACATCATCTAACTCCTCATGACTCAAAAGTTTACTAACACACTTAGAAGTCTCTTTAGAATCTATGTGAATAGAAGTGAAGGCCTTGAAGTTCGACTCATCTTTTTCACTATGTGAGCTTCTCTCAAAACTGGACTCATGCTCACTATCACTCAGGATAGCATTATACCCTTTATCCTTTCTCTGACTCGCGTTGTTGGAGTTCTTCTTCGTAGTATTGGCACACTCAAGAGCAATATGGCCAAAACCATGACATTCATAGCATTGAACCCCTTGAGGCTTCCTATTGCTAGTTCTCTCCCCCTAACCACTAGACTGGAATTGGGACCTATCACTATCCTTTCTATTCCTACTAAAGCTAGACCCATTGCCCTTGTAAGACCCTAACCACTACTCTTGCTGGAACTAGAACCTCTACTCCTATTGAAACTAGAACCATCATTTCTGTTAGAACTAGTACAGCTGTTATTCCTAGAGTTTGAGGAATTATTTTCAGGAGGTCTAAACAACTTTCTAAATTTCTTAACAAAGTAGGCAATGTCCTTATCATAGACTTCAGAAGCTGAATCAAAACTAGAGTTAGGTTTATTAGGCTCCTCAGTTATGGTTTTTAAAGCTATTCCTTTATTTTTAGGTTCTTTCTTGCAAAATTTCATCTCATAGTTTTGAATTTCACTAACTAAGTCTTCTTTTTTCATGGTGTCAAGATCTTTATTATCTTTAATGGAAGTAATCCTAGGAAGGAACCTAATAGGTAACGACTTAAGAATTTTTCCTATATATTAAGAGTAGCATCAGACAACACATCACCTAAGGAAAATCTAGAGTTAACAATGTCACTTAGCCTAGCATTAAAACTCATCAAATACTTTATATTCTTTCATTATTTCTTTTTCATATATGAAAGTAAGCATTTGAATTTTTGTGTTTTCAACATATATTGTACCTTCATGAGTTTTCTCAAAGATATTCCAAGCCTCTTTTGCATATTCACAATGGGCTACGCTTTGAAATTCATCTCAAGATATTTCATTGAAAATAGCATTGGTTCCTTTGGAATTCCATTTAAGTTTTTCATAATCTTCTTTGGTCCATTGAGCTCTAGGCTTGTCAATGGAAACACCTTCCACAACCACCTTGGGTGGAGTATTGTATCCATCAATTACAGCTAGCCACACTCTCTCATCAATTGATTTGAGATAGGCTCGCATGAGGGTTTTCCAATACCCATAATCCTTACCATTAAAGAATGGTATAGAAGGTCTTACAGGTCCATATTACCGGGAGAAAAAAAAAAAAAAAAAAAAAAAAAAAAAAAAAAAAAAAAAAAAAAAAAAAAAAAAAAAAGAAAGAAAGAAAGAAAGAAAGAAGAAAGATCAACACTCAGGCTGTTAAACCTTAAGAGTGAACCTCGCTCTGATACCAATTGAAATTTTGATTATACCAACCCTACAATACCTAGAAGGGGGGTTGAATTGGTATTCTAAGTAATCTTACCCAATTTTAATTTTATATCAATGAATCTCTTTTAGCACAATTAAATCAAGCACATAGCAAGTATAAAAGCAAGTAAAAATAGCACAAGAGATTTTAATGTAGAAAATCCTAGAAGGGAAAAATAATGGGCCCTAGTCCAGCTGAAGGAAATCCACTATGAACTCAATGAGCACAAGACACACTTACAGACCACAAAGACTCATGCAGTTGTCTTCACTCCCACGATCACACATGATCAATCTCCGTCTTCACGGCTTTGGTAGCAACCAACCTCTTCACAGTGATTCCTTCAATCACGAACTCGCAAGCTCGATCACCGTAACAATGGACTCACAATCATTCAAGGATGTGAAAGATGTGTGGTTTGAAGGTCTCTAAAGCATGTAAGTAAAAACCTAAGTTAAAATGCTCTAAAGAGGTTTTGAGAAGATAAACTTTGTAAAACCTAAATGGGAGAGGCTTGCTGAGCCCTCTCAATGAAAACAAACCCTATTTATAAAGTCTAAGAAATCCCAAGTGATTGGGAGACATTTTAAGATCAAATAGGAAAGTTTTAAACAATTTAAAAACTGATTTTTACGAGCCACAAACGATCGGGGTCCATGCCCAATCAATCCTTAAAAACAGACCCAAATTTGCATTTCTAGAGACCCTCCGATCAATCGGCACTCACCCCCGATCGATCGGGTAACCATTTTTCACTGAAAGCTTTTAAAAAATATTTTCAAGAACACTCACACTAAAAGCTTTTTCTTAAAATCAAATTAAAAGGAATTAAATCAATAAGAACAGGGCTTCTAAAGACACTTACCTTGCCTAAGAATTACTGTGATTTGCATTGACTTGATGTCTTCACTTGAGTTAATCTTTGAAGTTTCAACCATCTTGAAACACACATAGACTCTTTTGACACGGAATATGCCAATATAAAAATATGGATTTTACAATCTCCCCCTTTGGCAATTCCATGACAAAACCAACCTAAAACTCGACATGAGATATAAGACTTATTCCCAAACCACAAAATGGAACAAGTCCTATTCTCAATAGAGAATAACAACTTAATAAAAGAAAATTACATGAAAATACCAAACTACAGACTCTCACACTCATATTCACTACTCAAAAACTCAACCTGTAATCTGCAAATAATAACAAACAATACCTAGCATAATATCACAGATAGAAGTAAAATAAACTATAGGTGAGAATATGGCACTTTGCTCAAATTGTGCATGTTAGCCATCAAGCAATTTAAACTATTAGGTTTTTCTGCAGACTCTTTCTAAAGTAGAGGATCTTGTATGGAAGCTCGTGGTTTGTTCTGTTTTTGCTCTGGTCTATCTTTGATGCGGGAATTCTGGATTATTTGTCATTGATTTTTTGAGGGTTGTCGGTTCTATGGAAGCTTGTGGTATATTTGGATAGATGATCTGGGACTGTTTTGCTTTCTGTGTTATATGTGATTTTCTGGTTGCTGCTACCTATTTGGTTCCTACTTATGTACTGTTGTGGGGTTGCTGTGATTTTCTTTGTTCCCTTTTTTCTTTTCTTTTTTCCTATTGAGTTCCTAGTTTCTTTTCTTCCATACCAGTCATTAACAACAGATTGTTATTTTTTTCATCTCAAGGACATCAGGGATTGTCACTTGGTCTTCTAGTTGCCCAGGTTAAAGGTTTTAGTGCTGAGGAGGGGTTGGTGACGGATGTTTTTGAAATAAAAGTTTAAAAATAGCATTTTACGGCAAGCAATGAAAGGCATGCAAAGCAGGGCGTAAGTGATTTTTTTTTTTAATGAGGCTATTGCCACCACATGAAGTACTCAAAGCCTCCCATTAGTTTACACTTTTTGAGGTTTTATGAAAAATATAAAAGGTTTTTACGAAAACTAATAATATTGTTCACTATAAAACATTATTCTGAACAACTTTGTAGAAGAAATTTTTTCCAAAATCTATCATTTAAGTATACTTTTTGGCCATTTACAATCTCTATTTCATTTTCTATCAAAAATTGACAAAAAATTTACTTAAATGATAGATTTTGGAAAAACTTTCTTCTACAAAGTTGTCCGAAATGATGTTTTCTAGTAAACTATGTAATTAGTTTTCATAAATTTTTTTTTTTTATATTTTTCATAAAATCTTAAAAATATAAATTAAACAAAAATTTAGATTATTTTATGTGGTGGCAATAGCCTGACCCTTTATTTTTACAGCATGCTTTGAATGCTCTAAATAACTCATTTACGGCGGTGTAATTTATGTCTTTCAGCATTTTAACGGCGTAACACCGTTTTGTTTATAACTTATAACAGTAGGAGGAAGTTCAGAAACACTACCTAACAAAGTTGATTGATCTTTTTTCTTGGGACCTCCACCTTCAAATTGTGAAGTAGAGTTGGCCGTCCCTACTTTAATCAAAGCTTTTCCACCAACACTGGGATCTGTCCTCCCATTTGAGAGAGGGATTGTCTTCTTCCAACAATCCCCATCTCTAAAAATGGCAACGGCGCAAAAACAATCACCCAAGCAAGCCGCTCTGCACCGATCTTCAGTCACAGATTGAGAACGCTCATAACCGGAAAGTGGCCAGTCAGTATTGGGCAACGCTTGAAAACCAAATCGATTCGTATCTTGCGATGGCTTATCGCAACTTTGCGGAACAAAGTCCTGTTTGCATCCAGTCATATTTTTATTGGGATCCAACAGGGAGTAACCAGGGGGGCATTGACACTTTGGTCCATGATCAGCTCCTAGTCTGCAATAGCTGTTGAAACCACAAACTCCACCGCCTGTATTTGACCTCATACTCGTGCAAATATTTTCAGGCATAAAGAACAACGGAGTCCATACCATGGACCACCTCCCACGGCTTGAGCTAGCATTTTTCGGGTAGACATACTGCCTCAGAACTCCATCATATTCAAGAACTGCTCTCTGGTAAAAGTCCCTTGGCGAATCTGCACTCGATATCTGATTCAGTATGGTTCCGTTCTTCGCTGTAAGGTAGATGTGACCAGCCTGGTTGAAGATCACCTGAAAGCCACTGCCTACTGTACCGCTTGCCCAATAAGCATCATTAGAAGATTCAACAGTCTCCATTGGATATTCTAAGGTGTACATCACCAGATTCCCATCAGTTTGTAGTATAAACAAAAATCTTCCTTTCGAGTAATTCGTTTCTGAGAAACGCGCTAAAAGTTTGCTGTCTTGATTCAATGTCTGCGTGGGTAAAATTGTGTCCGTCGGTTGATCAAAACTCCGCCACAAATTGGTGGAATCGTTGCTTGCCAGCACGAAGTTTCCATTGTCGAGCATGGCGGCGTAGGAAACTCCGGCGCCGGCAGAATCAGCACTCCAAATCTGATTTCCTTTTGCGTCGTCAAGCACGAACCGACCGTCTGTGGTGAGTTGAATTTTGGATCCACTTGGGGCTAACTGGTTTCTGTTGGCTGACCATACAATAGTTTTTTCGGGTATTTTGTTGAACCAGATGGCTAGTAAGAAGCCTCCTTCAACTTGTTGGAACCCGAAAGCAAATTCTCCAGATTCCGATGGCCAAGAAGAGATTTTATTGTTTATTGCAGTAAGGGATGAGCCCAAAGAGATGTTACTGTAAGTTTGAGCAGTGGTGGAAAATGGAAGCAAAAGCTGCTGCAGCAGCAGAAGCAAGAAGCAGAGAGGGTAACGTAGTGCAAGAACCATGGTAAAAGCAGTCTGTTTTCTTGAAAAATGAGAGAAGCGAAGAATAACTTGAATTACTCACATTATATTGAACTAACATCCTGCAAGGGTTGGAGAAAATGTTGAATGTTTCATGATAATTCAGAGGGAAAATTTCCTCCATTGAATGCTACGAAAAGTTGCCGCTTTCCTATTTGCTGATGAAGAGTTTCCTTCCATTTGTCTTACAATTAAAGGGACCGTTTTGGTAGTCATTTTCACAGTAGTTTGTTAATTGTGTTAGAAGTTGTTTACAGATTCATCTAACAAAGGATTCCAAACTACAAATGTGCAAAAGGATTGGCAGTTGTTGACATGAGTCAAACTCTCAGCAAATGAAATTGCTCAACTTCAATTGATTAACAAAGTGCATGTTTTTCTCAAAGGATTTAAAATAAAAAGTTGGTGGTGGTGGTAGTCTCCTTATAATAATTAGTGAAGCATAGGAAAATGTAATCCAAAATAGCTAGTCGAGCTTGCTTTCTTTCTTTCTTTCTTTCTTTCTTTCTTTTTTTTTTCTTTTTTTTTTTTTTCAATTATACTTTACTTCTTTGAAGTCCGATCCGTTCTTACTTTTCTACTTCATAGTTAAAAAATTGCACTCTACTCAAGGAGTATCGCTTAGAACTGGAATAATATGAAGTACTTCGTTAAATTAATAAATAAACAACCTTGAAATTATAGGGTGAAATAGTGAAAAGACCAAAAGTGGAGCCTTTTAGGGGTAAAGTATAATTTGTCTTCATTTTTTTTTTTTTTTTTTTTTTTTGGGGGGGGGGGGGGGGGGGGGGGGAAATTGGAATCTTGAAATCAAATGATCCTAGGATTCACCAAAATGGGTGGAACTAACCAATTTAGTGTATTGTAAGGTGTCAAAAACAGAGCAATATTTGGATCCATTTGACACATTTAAAAATGGTATCGTTATCGTTTCACCCAACTTATAAAGTTCCAAGACCATCTGAATTTTTCTAAAACTGCGAGATTTTAGGGAGAGAAATAAGGTGAATAGAGAAAGAGGTGGCTTTGTACCTACCCTTATCTATTCAGTCAAATTTATCTAATACAATAAGACACTCTTTCTACACTCTTTTGACTTCAATTTTTAGTTCCGGTAACACCCTTAGGGTGCATTTGGTGAGGAGGAATAGGAGGACAGGAATGGAAAGAACAAATCTACATCAAATATCCCCTGCTTTTAAATCTTTCAGAAATGTTTTTTCTCATAAGGAAAAAAATTATCCTCTTCTCATTTGATGGGTGCCATTTAGTATTATAAAGAAACATGTGGAGTGACTTTATTGGGAATTTTAACAAATGTTATTTTGATTCAATATTATTAGTGATTCAATTTCAATCAAATTATTCAATGTGAATGATTGTCAATAATATTTCAGAAAAGGTTGGTGCAAAAAAAAAAAAAAAAAAAAAAAAACAGTTAAAAGTCTTTAGAAATGTTTTCAGACAATGAAATTTATAGAAGACGATCATAGATCAGATGGTAGCGATTAAATCAGAGATCTGTCCTATGTTTTGGTTGATTGATTGTTAGATGACTGTGGGTTTTGTTTAGTATTGTTTGCTAAAGATTTTGAGCTGATTCGCTTTGCAATTAGGGTGCCTATTCTAGATGAACATTAAATATAGCAATACGTGACCTAACTTGAAAGAAAAGGCAACACGAAATAATGGAAAACCTGTGGGCATGAATATGCTGCTCGCTTGTCAATGTAATAATTGCCTTTTTTGCCAATCTTCATTAGTAAGATGATTTTACTTCTTTTCTCTTTTCTAAGAAAAGTAATGGGTTCCCGACGATGCCCCTAAAACCAAATGGTAAAGTCTCATCTGTGTCTAGGTTGAGGCTTGTCATGCTAGCCAATGAAACAATTGTTTGGCTATTTTAAATATAAATAAAAAAACCCTAATCAGATCAAAGTTGAAGTAGTAGGTTTTCATGGCAGGCTTTGTTTACTTTCAAGTAAGAAGTTCTTCCAAGTCTCTTAAACCTTTCTACATAATACTCCGTCTAAGAGTAATTGGAAGAATGTATGTCCTCTAATAGTGATCATTTGTTGCTTCTCTCTTTTCTTTTCTTTTCTTTTTTTAATGAGAAAATCCTTTGGATAAACTCCGGTTTCATAAAAGACCCTACAACACATATAGACCAAATAAAAAGGGCCCAAGTAAAAAGCCGCTGATTTCTATTACGTCTTTAACACGTTTCTTATGTTTTAACACTAGATAAAACCACCTCCACTCCATAGCCCACATCCAATGTCTTTACCAGCTGGTTACTACTCCGTATTATGTTTTAGTTTGACAATTTTTTGGCAGCTTATCTGAAAATAATTATTATTGGAATCCAACCCACTTGACATGGCCTCCATCAAATCTGTCTGTGTCCTTTTTCATATGAACCTAGTTACATTTTGGAGGATCCCTTGCAATAAGGTGACCAAAATTGATAGCATAATCATAGTGCATATTGGTCTTAGGCCCATGCATAAATGATCTCATCCCCCCTATGACATTAATGTGCAGTTTATGGACTAATTGACTTTCAGATTTCTTATGAGTTGTTTAAAGCAAATTGCTTAATATGACACCTTACCAAGAAAGCTTTCTTGAACAAAGGTTTTGTGTATGAGCTATGAGAGTTGAAGAAATTGGCATATATTTCTGTTTATAACACACTGCAACTTGCATAATGATGTATTTTTCAATTCAATTCAGAAAACACCCAAAATAAATAAATAAATAGAACCCATTGTGGTGAGATGCATCTTATGGGGCTGGTGGCGCTCATCCCATGCCCCTATGGTTTTAGAGTAGTTGTCGTGTTAGGCGACATCGCGTACCACTATACTCTATTGATCACTTTCTTACAAGGGCTATATTATACACTCATATTACCCTAGTTGAGAGTGAGTATTCAAAAGCAATCTTAAATAAAATTTTAATATTTCCCTAGTTGAGGTTATTTAATTTCTTCAAGTAGGTGGGTTCTGTCTTTTCTTTACCTCGATAATCTTTCTTTTCAATATATTTATTTATTACTATTGTTATTATTTTTTTTCTTTTTTTTTTAGTACATGACTTGTGCTTTGCGGATTTTATGGTTCAAACTAGAATTAAAAGTCAAGGGGTGTTTCGTGTATAGTAAAGCAAGCCAAGCTTATACTAATTCAAGCAGAGCGATATTTATACATACATTCACACATATATGATACATACATACATACATACACAAATACATACAGACATACATTTTCAGTAGTCCTTCCACCGTTAAGCTTTTATGAATTAATTCATTCAATGCAATCAAGAGTTTTATATCAAGTTTGAAAAGTGATTCTACTCACATTGGCAAGTTGAGTCGTCTGAGTTGAGTTGCAAGTTGATGAGTTCAAAACCATGATTTGTTCAACTACAATCAGGCTTCACGCGAATCGCCTCTTTACGATTACCTTGTAGAGACTCATAGAATTCACAGCTCTGTTAGTTCCTTACTCTAAAGCCAAGTCCTTTTTACAGGTAACCACCACTCTCTTCAAGTAATCTTACTGCTTGAATAATTCATTCAGATTTTCCTCTTCAATCTCTCAATAATGTATAGAAACGAGAATTATTGAACAATAAAATGGGAAATGATACTCAAGGATTTTTAATGAGACTAAGACCATGTGGGCAGCATGTAAATTTGGAAACAAGGAAACCTTGCAAGTCTCGTATCAAAGAAATTATCAGGAAAAAAGGAGTTGAAGCAGATGATTGAGTTATTGATCCTCCACCCAGCTTTGCAGAGCAGCTCTCTCTCAGCCCGGAGCATAGTGCGGAATCTGGATATCTTGAATGTTAAAGCAAATATCAATTTTGCCCTCTATACAAAATTCTGATTGAAGATGAATTTTCAACTTCGACATTTAAGAAACTGATAATATCTTATCAGCCTATGCCTGCTCCAATTTCAACTCTGTTTCTTTCTTTTTCTACTTCCAATTCAACAAACCCATCCCTCTTCTCAACCCAACTGAAACCAGGATTTTTATGGACCCCTTTCTCCTTCATCACCTTCCTCACATTCTCAACCTCTTCCCACTCCCCATCGGCAGCATAAATGTTTGACAACGTTACAAAACCTCCAGGCCTTTTCAATTCCATCCTCAGAATATCATCAGCCATCAATTTAGCCAAATCTCTTCTTCCATGGATTTTACACCCATGGAAGAAAGCTCCAACAATTGAATCTGTGATTTCCATTGGCATCTCCTTCACCAATTCATAAGCTTCCACCATTCTCCCAGAACGGCACAAAAGATCAACAATACAAGCATAATGCTCTTTACTGACCTCAACCCCATAACTCTCTTTCATGGACCTAAAAATATTCAGACCCTTCTCAACTAAACCACCATGGCTGCAAGCTGAAAGAACAGAAATCAAAGTGACTTGATTTGCCCAAATTCCTTCTTCCTGCATTCTCTCAAATAGCTGGATCGATGAATCAACCATACTGTGCTTCCCGTAGCAGCCTATCATGGCATTCCATGATGCTACATTCTTGGCAGGAATCTGGTCAAACACATTCTTAGCATCTTTCACGCTCCCACATTTCGAGTACATGTCAATAAGCGCACTAGCAACAAAGACATTAACATCAAACCCCATTCCATAAATCAGGCATTGAATTTCCTTCCCTCTTTGAATTGAACCCATCAATCCACATACAGGGAGCAGTCCTGTGACAGTCACATGATTGGGTCTAATCCCGGAAACTAACATTTCCTGAAACAATTTCATGGCTTCTACAGCTCGATGACTTTGAGCAAAACCCGAAATCATTGCATTCCAAGTAACCAAATCAGGAACCAACCTATCTCTACTCATTCTAGAGAATAGCGCAAATGCTCCATTGCAGTCTCCCTTCCTAGCATAACCGGCTATAATTGCATTCCATGTAAAATCGTTAGGTTCCAATCCTGCTGACTTCATCTGCTCAAACAAAACAAGTGATTGCTCAAGGTGTCCTATATTAGTATACCCACATATCATACAAGTCCAAGAAGCAACATCTCTCCTAACCATTCTATCGAACACTCGACGGGCATAATACACACTCCCACATTTGCAATACATATCCACCAGAGCATTTGCCACCGAAACATCAGATTCAAAACCCATCCTATTTATCACAGCATGAACCTCCTTCCCCTTATTTACATCCATCAAACCAACACAAGCTTTCAAAACAATGGAAAAAGTGAACTTATTAGGAAAAATTTTCAGTTCCTGCATTAAAGAAAAATACCCAACTGCCTCCTCACAAAACCCAAGAAACGCCGAGGCCGAAATCATCCAATTCAACGCGAAAACATTTGGGTTTCCGGTTTTAGCCAAGACGAGCCTGGCCGACCTCACATCCCCACAACTTGCGTAAACACCGACGAGCTTCGAATTCAAAGACATAGTGTTTATCTCAGTCCCAGTAGTTACCAACATGGCATGGACTTGCCTGCCCGGTTGCAACTTTTTCGCTTTCATGCATTTCTGTAACAGTAAACCAAAATGGTCTGAACAGAGGTCCTTTGTTGAGAAGAATGGCTTTGTCATTCTTAGATGAAGTCGTCCTCCATATATATGCCTACTTATAATCTAAACCCAAGTAGCTTTTACAACTTCAGCTTGTGTATGGCATTTGTTATTGATGTATATGTACAGAATGTTCATCCCAGCCACATTAAAAATATAGAGTCAAGTGAACATTTTACAAAGTCCCTCTCTCTCTTCTTTTTCTTTTTGGGAAATGCAGATAGCCCCACACTTATGCCTTACAAATCTTGCTCTAGTGAGAGAATATAGAGTGAAGTTGTGGGATCCATCGATATGGTTAAATCCTAAAAATTGAAACAAAATTAAATTCACATAGTATGATAAGATTTGTAGGGCAAAGTGTGGGTTATCTAGCATTTCTTTTTTATCATTATTATTTTCCCCAGTGTTGCTTAACTCAGAAAAGGGCCTTTTTCACAAGTGAAAAATCGTTAGGTATCTTGTTGAACTATGTTAATTTGGCAAAATCATGTAAATTTCATGTTTTCATGATTTACTTTTGCTGTGATGGTGCTTGCTGCATTACAGTTCTCTATGCTCAATTTAATTGCTCATTGCATATTCTTGAGTATGTTTGCAATATATCCTTGTGGCCTGTCGGGATGAATCCATAATAATTTATATAGTATTTAGAGTACAAATCCATCTTCTTGATGAAGTGGCCCTGACTTGGACTACTACATCAAATTCCTGCATACTGTCAAATATTTGCGCAAGCTTCTCGCTTACACTAGGGGAGGAGCATATGCATAAAGAATGTCCCCATATTGTGGATCGAACAGAGGTTAATGTGGAGCCGACCCCAAAAAGAGAAAAAAAAAAGAGGTTAATGCGGAGAGAAGCTTGCTTCAGTGATTGTGCCCTCACCATTTATAGAGATGGGGTCTGTTGTAAGAAGAAACGATCTCTCTCAAACGGGTGCCTCAGACCCCCGAATTTCTGGAAAAGCCTTATTCAAAAAAGGAGAGATCCTTCTATGCAATCTGCAGGTACAAATTTGCTAGAAACATCACTCAATTTTAAACTGCAATGGATCATGCTATAAGTTAGTTCAGTATTTTTGAATTTCATCTTACAACTACAAACTCTTGTGATCAAATTCTAAATGCTACAAGGAGGGTCACAGATACTTCAATCTGCACTGGTATTGGCAGCTTCCAATATTGAGACCTTAGACCATAATTCTGCCATTTCCTATCTCAATTCCTTGAAATGCTGGGTTATATATATGCAAGGTTTGAATATGATCAATAAAAACAAAAAAACTAGTACGGTAATGTTAGGATTGAATAAATACACAATTTCACTGATCAAAATGAAAAATATCAGTACCATAATACTATTCTCTGCACTTGAGGATGGTATGCAGGACAACATTATGCAGATAATTATTCTAAACCCTTGAGTAATTCAACACTACCCTTAAGCTCACAATAGCTTGATATCCTGTAAAATCTTTTACAGAACCAAAAGTACCGCAGCAACAAATTTACATACAAAAAGCACAAACACATACCTATGTTGAAGGGACTAATAAATTGAACTAATATATGAGGATGGATCCGGAGGAGCAGATACTTCAACGGCTCCTTCCAGCATTTGCGTGACTTTCTTCATTGTAGGCCTCAGCGACGGATCCTCCTGAATGCACCAGATTGCGATCATCACAAACCTCTCCACCCTCTTCATGTCTTGCCCTGCCTCCTCATCATTCTCCACTAAAAGATCCAACTTCCCATATTTATAGCAATCATAAGCCCAATCAACCAGTACCATCATATTTTCATCCTCCTCCGGTTCGTAACTCCTCCTACAGCAAATGAGCTCAAGCAACAAAATGCCAAAGCTGTAGACATCCACCTTGACTGTAATTGGCATATTTTTGAACCATTCAGGGGCTACATAGCCTTTGGTTCCCCTGGCACCAGTTGTAGTTCGACTCTGATCTGCCTTCAAAAGCTTAGCTAATCCAAAGTCAGAAATCTTTGCCATGAAAGAGTCATCTAGAAGTACATTTTGAGGCTTGATGTCGCAATGGATGACTTGGGTGCTGCACTCTTCGTGCAAGTAACAGAGTCCCCTTGCAGTTCCAAAAGCAATGTGTATTCTATTGTACCAGTTTGGCCTCGAATCTCCAAAAAGGAAGCTTGCTAAAGAGCCATTGCTCATAAACTCATATACAAGAAGCCGGTGTTGCCCCTCGTTGCAGAATCCTAGCAGTTGGACTAGATTCTTGTGGTTTGTCCGGCCAATTGCACTCACTTCTGTTTTAAATTCCCCCTCGCCTTCTCTCACCATTCTGTCCAATTTTTTAACCGCCATGAGGTTTCGATTTTCAAATGCCAGAACCCCCTTATAGACTGTCGAGAAAGCACCCCTACCCAATTCTTCACTGAATCCATTTGTGGCTTCTTGTAGCTCTTCAAAGGTGAAACTTCGCAAATTCAAGCCTGGCATGACCTGGTATAGTGGTTGAAGCGTTTTTAGTTTTCTTCGATTCATGCGGAAAACAATCAGAAATGTTGCTAACAGTAAGAGGAAGTTCAGAAACACTGAACTACCTAATAACACTGATCCAATGAAGACCAAAGTCGATTGATCTTTCTTCTTGGGACTCCCACCTTCAAATTGTGAAGTAGAGTTGGCCATCCTTACTTTAATCAAAGCTTTTCCACCAACACTTGGATCTGTCTTCCCATTTGAGAGAGGGATTCTCTTCTTCCAACATTCCCCACCCCTAAAAATGGCGACGGCACAAAAACAATCACCCAAGCAAGCTGCTCTGCACCAATCTTCAGTCACAGACGAAAAATGCTCATAATCTGCCGTCGGCCAATCAGTATTGGCCATCGGTCTAAAATCAAAATGACTCGTCTCTTGCGATGCCTCGTCACAACTTTGTGAAACAAAGTCCTGTTTGCATCCATTCCTCTTATTGTTTGGATCCAAGGGGGAGTAACCTTGTGGGCATTCACAATTTGGTCTTTGATCATCTCCTAGTCTGCAATAGCTGTTGAAGCCACAAGCTCCGCCGCCTGTATTTGACCTTATACTCGTGCAAATATCTTCAGGCATAAAGAACAACGGAGTCCACGCCATGGACCACCTCCCACGGCTTGAGCTAGCATTTTTCGGGTAGACATATTGCCTGAGAACTCCATCATATTCAAGAATTGCTCTCTGGTAAAGGTCCCTTGGCGAATCTGCACTCGATATGGGATTCAGTATGGTTCCGTTCTTCGCTGTAAGGTAGATGTAACCAGACTGGTTGAAGATCACTTGAAAGCCACTGCCTACTGTACCGCTTGCCCAATAAGCAGAATTGGAAGATTCAACAGTCTCCATTGGATATTCTAAGGTGTACATCACCAGATTCCCATCAGTTTGTAGTATAAACGAAAATCTTCCTTTCGAGTAATTCGTTTCTGAGAAACGCGCCAGAAGTTTGCCGCCTTGATTCAATGTCTGCGTGGGTAAAATTGTGTCCGTCGGTTCATCAAAACTCTGCCACAAATTGGTGGAATCGTTGCTTGCCAGCACGAAGTTTCCATTGTCGAGCATGGCGGCGTAGGAAACTCCGGCGCCGGCAGAATCAGCACTCCAAATCTGACTTCCTTTTGGGTCGTCAAGCACGAACCGACCGTCTGTGGTGAGTTGAATTTTGGATCCACTTGGGGCTAACTGGTTTCTGTTGGCTGACCATACAATGGTTTTTTCGGGTATTTTGTTGAACCAGATGGCTAGCAAGAAGCCTCCTTCAACTTGTTGGAACCCGAAAGCAAATTCTCCAGATTCCGATGGCCAAGAAGAGTTTTTATTGTTTATTGCAGTAAGGGATGAGCCCAAAGAGATGTTACTGTAAGTTTGAGCAGTGGTGGAAAATGGAAGCAAAAGCAGCAGCAGCAGAAGCAAGAAGCAGAGAGGGTAACGCAGTGCAAGAACCATGGTAAAAGCAGTCTGTTTTCTTGAAAAATGTGAGAAGCTAAGAATAACTTGAATTACTCACATTATATTGAACTAGGATCTTGCAAGGGATGGAGAAAATGTTGAATGTTTCATGATATTCAGAGGGGAAATTCCTCCATTGAATGCTACTAAAAGTTGCAGCTTTCCTTTTTGCTGGTGAAGAGTTTCCCTTCCATTTGTCTTACAAAGAGACCAACACATTGACTTTAGAAAGTTAGAATAGTCAGTCTACCCAGCGTCTCCGGTGACTAATGGGTGGATGGACTCGGTCAAAAAAAAAAAAAGAAAAGAAAAAGACCAAGACATTGATTTAGAAAGTTAGAATAGTCAGTCTACCCAGCGTCTCCTGTGACTAATGGGTGGATGGACTCAGCCCAAAAATTAAATAAATAAATAAAAAGGGAAAAGAGAACGGTGCATAAAAAGATCAAGAAAAATGGGTGGTCCATTTTAGCTGAAGGTCTAAAAGCTTTAAAATGTGGGTACGAGTCTCTGTCCGTGGTTAAATGAAAGTATGAGGAAGCTGCCCCTACATTATTTTGTTCAACACTTGAATCAAAGGGGTCTATAGATCTAAAGATTGAAAGAAAATTTTGTGCTATTGGGATCAATTAACAATGCGTGTAACAACAAAAAGAAAGAAAAAGAAAAAGAAAATTATGGACCGTCCAATTTAAGTTTATTTTTATATTTGAACAACCAAATGAGCCCCATCTATGTGTGGCATTATAAATTATTGCAATAATGGTATTGCATGGGGCTACAATAGATACAAGTCAAGCCGTCCACCACAGAGGAAATTACCGTGTAAAATGGAGTGAATGCTACAGGTGATGAAGAAATTGAAGATTTTTTTTTGGATTTCAAGTATTCTCCGATATTAGTCCGTGTTGACGGAATCGTAGCCTTTGTCACAGGTAATTAGTCTTGTTTTCCACCTGTTGCCCATGGGTTTTATTCACAAAGTTCCAGGTAGGTTTCTTTGGCCTAAATACCAACTTGTTAGAGGTGCCAGAATCAGTAGACAAAATTTTTGACAGCCCAAATTTGTGGGAATATTTTAAATTATATAATAAAAAAAACGGTCTGACAATTTAAATAAAAAATTTCTGAATTTATCTCTGATATTTAAGAAAATTTTAAATGGCTGAACCAGCAGCAACCAGCAGTTTTTGCAGGAGAAGCTCTAATCAAGATGAGGGAACATCCTACTGTGAAATTTGTAGGAACAATTCTGGGCAAGAAACATCACCCAATTTTAACCCAAACTGGGCGGCAGCTGCTGGGTGGTTCAGTATTTCTGAACTTCATGTTACTGCTAGCAACTCTTGTGATCATTTTCTGATTGATACATACAAAAGTCACTTATGCTTCAACCATGCTTACCTATGAGACAACCATGCCAAGCTATGCCAGCGATGAGGCGGCAAAATTTCACTTACAAAGAGCAAGCTAGAAGAAGTATCAGATCGATTCAACGTAGAACCTGGCTAGTGGTGCTTCTGCAATAGTTTATCAAGGGGTCCTAGCAATGGGTGATAGAAATTTCATCGCTGTCAAGGATTAGCCAAGATTGTGAGAGAAGGAGAGCATGAATATTTTTTTACATGGATTGCTGCGGTACAAGGAAAAGGAATGGGTACTCAGTCTGCCAGTAAACCCAGAACAGGTAAGACAGGAAATAGGAATAGGCTTGTTTAACTTTCACAGATTACATAACTAAAAGTTTTGAGTGTGAAAATGTATAAAGCAAGAATAATTTTCTTTTCATTCAACAAAAGATGACAACTCAATCACTGTTACAAAGTTCTGGCCAAAACTTTATATCCCATTAGCTAGGTTTATTCAAAATTTTTAAATATTGTCTAGCAAAACGGGAAACTAAGCAAAGAAGAAGAAGAATAACACCAGTTTCCAGATGCCTAAATCTTCACCTAAAAAGCCCAACAAATACGGGAGTCACTAAGAAAATAGCAGAATTACAACATGCAAATATACAGTAGAATGAAAAGCAGAAAACTGATTAAGAAAAGGACTTTGATCCCCTACCACAGTTGGTTCAGAATTCCCTGTTGACGACTCCACTAGTGGTTTTCGAAGTAAAATTATCTTTCCTTACTTTAAGCTTTTCCACCAACACTGGGATCTATCCTCCCATTTGAGAGAGGGATTTTCTTCTTCCAACAATCCCCATCTCTAAATATGGCAACAGCACAAAAGCAATCTCCCAGGCAAGCTTCTCTGCACCAATCTTCAGTTACCGGTTGAAAATGTTCATAATCAGACAGAGGCCAGTCAGTATTGGGCATCTCCCTAAATTCAAAAAGATCCATTTCTTGTGATGCCTTCTCACAACTCTGCGAGACAAAGTCCCGTTTGCATCCATTCATCACATTATTTGGATCCAACAGAGTGTATCTAGGTGGGCATTCACAAATTGGTCTTTGATCATCTCCAAGCCTGCAATAGCTGTTGAACCCACAAGCTCCACTTCCTGTACCTTCTGTAATTCTTATGCAAATATTCGAAGGTATGAAGGACAATCTAGACCAAGCCATAGGCCACCTCCCAGTGCTTAAGTCATCATTCTTCGGGTAAACATATTTCCTGAAAACTCCATCATATTCAAGAATTGCTCTCTGGTAGAAGTCTTTCATCAAAGCTGGATGTTTCCATTACTCATTGTAAGGTAGATGTAGCCAGACTGGTCGAAGATCAACTGAAAGCCACTTCCTACCGTGTCGCTTGACCAATAAGCAAAATTAGCAGAATCCAAAGGGACATTTGTGGTGTAGAGCACTAGATTTCCATCAGCCTGTTGTGTAAACAAAAATCTTCCATCTGAGTAATTCATTTCTGCAAAACGCGCTACAAGTTTACTGCCTTGGTTCAATATCTGTGGGGGCAATATTGTATCGGTTGGTTCAGCAAAACTCTCCCACACATTTTCAGAATCTGGGCTTGCCAGTACTAAGTTGCCAGTGTCCAGCATGGCCGCATAGGCAACTCCAGTGCCATAAAAATCAGCACCCCATATCTGTTTGCCTTTTGGGTCATTGAGAACCAATCGACCATCTGTGGTGAGTTGAATTTTGGACCCACTTGAGGCTAACTGGTTTCTGTTGGCAGACCATACAATGGTTTTTTCGGGTATTTTGTTAAACCAGATGGCTAGTGAGAAGCCTCTTCCAATTTGTTGGAACCCAAAAGCAAATTCTCCAGACAATGATGCCCACGAAGAGTTATTATTGTTCAGTGCAGTAAAGGATGAACCCAAAGAAATGTTATTGTAAGTTTGAGCAGAGGTGGAATATCCGAATATGGAGGCAGAAGCAGCAAAAAGCAGAGAGGGTATGGTAGTGCAAAAGCCATGACTTAAAGACAAAAGGAAGCAAAAGAATGACTTGAAATGCACACATTTCTGTTGGCAGACCATACAATGGATCTTTACCTTTAATATTATGTAAAATATATTAAAATATATTTAATTTCTATTTGAACGTCTAAACATGCCATAAGAAAATGGCAATGACATCTTGGAAATTATAGACCCAAAAGGGAGATGAAGGTAGAAGATAACGTATGATTAGGCGAAACACAAAGGGATGTTCGTTGGAAAATGACATGGTCAGGTCCGTCCATCTTAGAATATAGCATTAGATGAAATCTCTGGTCAATAAAGATACTCCTCTCTTTTTTGCTTATTTATTTATTCATTCTTTAATTTTTATAATGGGGAAGTCCTTTGATAAACCCATTACCTATACAAGACACCAATTAAGAAAGTTCAAGCCCATGAAAATTATAAAATCTTACCTAAGTCCGGGGACATGTGCAAGAATTAATCAATGATAAATATTGAAAAAGATATCTGAGTTATAATCAAGAACTCTTATAGCATGATTCATTGCTAAAAGTAAAGACTGTTAAATCATGGCTACAAAAATATTAAAAAGTAGATTTTTCTTCACATCCTTTTTTTTTTTTTTTTTTTTTTTTTGGGGGGGGGGGGGGGGGGGGGCTATGATTTGTCTGTCATTATTGAAAACAATAATATCAAAATGTCACCTTATTTAAAATATTGAATTGGAGGGAAAAAAAATGGGATATATAAGTATATAGCATTGCTCAAAGATAAAAGTACCTACCCAAGAAAAAAGTAATAAATATAGATCAATAGATGATAATTATTTAAATAAAAATCATAAAATTTTGTTAAATGGCTATTGAGGTTATTTTGGAATTAGCCACTTTCTGTCACTACAAGAAAGGAATTACTTTATCATTTAGCAAAAGCAAGGATACTATTCTATTGCTCTGCTAGTGGTAAAGGTATTGCAACAAATCCAGGAAATAAACTTTTGCCTGTTGTAAGGCAGCATACTGTGTGTAATTAATATTCTCAAACCTTATATATATATATAATAATTTAAAATAAGTATATTAAAACATTTGACATGACAAAATAGGGGAAATCCAATGTTGATGCAGGACCTTCTGCACCCATTTAATGTTTACCATAACGATGATTAAATACTATGATAATAACAACGATTTTGAAATGGCTAAGTGAAGCCTCCTATGGATTCATTGCTTTCAACACATGCATTAAGCGATGTTCTCTTTCCCAAGAAAAGTTGAAAGAGAAAGGAAAAGAAAAGAATGTGACATGAGTGTTCTCTGCTCCGGAATTTGATTCATTTCTCCTCTCCTATGAAACGTATGGGATCAGAAGATTCATAAAATCCAATAAATATATCAATGAGAGAGATAGAGAGAGGGAGAGAGATATACCACTAGTCATTTCAACTTTTCTTGAGAAAGAGAGGGAGAGAGATAAACCTTTCTACATAATACTCCGTCTAAGAGTAATAGGAAGAATGTATGTCCCCTAACACTGATCATTTGTTGCTTCTCCTTCTTCCCCCTTTTTTTTTTTTTTAATGAGAAAATCCTTTGGATAAACTCTGGTTTCAAAAAAGATCCTACAACACATATAGACCAAATAAAAAGGGTCCAAGTAAAAAGCCGCTGGTTTCTATTACGTCTTTAACACGTTTCTTATGTTTTAACACTTGATAAAACCACTTCCAGTCCATAGCCCACATCCAATGTCTTTACCAGCTGGTTACTACTCCGTATTATGTTTTAGTTTGACAATTTTTTGGCAGCTTATCTGCAAATAATTATTATTGGAATCCAACCCACTTGACATGGCCTCCATCAAATCTGTCTGTGTCCTTTTTCATATGAACCTAGTTACATTTTGGAGGATCCCTTGCAATAAGGTGACCAAAATTGATAGCATAATCATAGTGCATATTGGTCTTAGGCCCATGCATAAATGATCTCATCCCCCTATGACATTAATGTGCAGTTTATGGACTAATTGACTTTCAGATTTCTTATGAGTTGTTTAAAGCAAATTGCTTAATATGACACCTTACCAAGAAAGCTTTCTTGAACAAAGTTTTTGTGTATGAGATATGAGAGTTGAAGAAATTGGCATATATTTCTGCTTATAACACACTGCAACTTGCATAATGATGTATTTTTCAATCCAATTCAGAAAACACCCAAAATAAATAAATAAATAGAACCCATTGTGGTGAGATGCATCTTATGGGGCTGGTGGCGCTCATCCCATGCCCCTATGGTTTTAGTGTAGTTGTCGTGTTAGGCGACATCGCGTACCACTATACTCTATTGATCACTTTCTTACAAGGGCTATATTATACACTCATATTACCCTAGTTGAGAGTGAGTATTCAAAAGCAATCTTAAATAAAATTTTAATATTTCCCTAGTTGAGGTTATTTAATTTCTTCAAGTAGGTGGGTTCTGTCTTTTCTTTACCTCGATAATCTTTCTTTTCAATATATTTATTTATTACTATTGTTATTATTTTTTTTCTTTTTTTTTAGTACACGACTTGTGCTTTGTGGATTTTATGGTTCAAACTAGAATCAAAAGTCAAGGGGTGT
Source organism: Liquidambar formosana (assembly GCA_039720395.1). Taxonomy (NCBI): domain Eukaryota; kingdom Viridiplantae; phylum Streptophyta; class Magnoliopsida; order Saxifragales; family Altingiaceae; genus Liquidambar; species Liquidambar formosana. The sequence goes on from CM077831.1 coordinate 33,760,027, forward strand.
TTCGTGTATAGTAAAGCAAGCCAAGTTTATACTAATTCAAGCAGAGCGATATTTATACATACATTCATACATATATGATACATACATACATACACAGAGACATACAGACATACATTTTCAGTAGTCCTTCCACCGTTAAGCTTTTATGAATTAATTCATTCAATGCAATCAAGAGTTTTATATCAAGTTTGAAAAGTGATTCTACTCACATTGGCAAGTTGAGTCATCTGAGTTGAGTTGCAAGTTGATGAGTTCAAAACCATGATTTGTTCAACTACAATCAGGCTTCACGCGAATCACCTCTTTACGATTACCTTGTAGAGACTCATAGAATTCACAGCTCTGTTAGTTCCTTACTCTAAAGCCAAGTCCTTTTTACAGGTAACCACCACTCTCTTCAAGTAATCTTACTGCTTGAATAATTCATTCAGATTTTCCTCTTCAATCTCTCAATAATGATACTCAAGGATTTTTAATGAGACTAAGACCATGTGGGCAGCATGTAAATTTGGAAACAAGGAAACCTTGCAAGTCTCGTATCAAAGAAATTATCAGGAAAAAAGGAGTTGAAGCAGATGATTGAGTTATTGATCCTCCACCCAGCTTTGCAGAGCAGCTCTCTCTCAGCCCGGAGCATAGTGTGGAATCTGGATATCTTGAATGTTAAAGCAAATATCAATTTTGCCCTCTATACAAAATTCTGATTGAAGATGAATTTTCAACTTCGACATTTAAGAAACTGATAATATCTTATCAGCCTATGCCTGCTCCAATTTCAACTCTGTTTCTTTCTTTTTCTACTTCCAATTCAACAAACCCATCCCTCTTCTCAACCCAACTGAAACCAGGATTTTTATGGACCCCTTTCTCCTTCATCACCTTCCTCACATTCTCAACCTCTTCCCACTCCCCATCGGCAGCATAAATGTTTGACAACGTTACAAAACCTCCAGGCCTTTTCAATTCCATCCTCAGAATATCATCAGCCATCAATTTAGCCAAATCTCTTCTTCCATGGATTTTACACCCATGGAAGAAAGCTCCAACAATTGAATCTGTGATTTCCATTGGCATCTCCTTCACCAATTCATAAGCTTCCACCATTCTCCCAGAACGGCACAAAAGATCAACAATACAAGCATAATGCTCTTTACTGACCTCAACCCCATAACTCTCTTTCATGGACCTAAAAATCTTCAGACCCTTCTCAACTAAACCACCATGGCTGCAAGCAGAAAGAACAGAAATCAAAGTGACTTGATTTGCCCAAATTCCTTCTTCCTGCATTCTCTCAAATAGCTGGATCGATGAATCAACCATACTGTGCTTCCCGTAGCAGCCTATCATGGCATTCCATGATGCTACATTCTTGGCAGGAATCTGGTCAAACACATTCTTAGCATCTTTCACGCTCCCACATTTTGAGTACATGTCAATAAGCGCACTGGCAACAAAGACATTAGCATCAAACCCCATTCTATAAATCAGGCATTGAATTTCCTTCCCTCTTCGAATTGAACCCATCAATCCACATACGGGGAGCAGTCCTGTGACAGTCACATGATTGGGTCTAATCCCGGCAACTAACATGTCCTGAAACAATTTCATGGCTTCCACAGCTCGATGACTTTGAGCAAAACCCGAAATCATTGCATTCCAAGTAACCAAATCAGGAACCAACCTTTCTCTACTCATTCTAGAGAACAGCGCAAATGCTCCATTGCAGTCTCCCTTCCTAGCATAACCGGCTATAATTGCATTCCATGTAAAATCGTTAGGTTCCAATCCTGCTGACTTCATCTGCTCAAACAAAACAAGTGATTGCTCAAGGTGTCCTATATTAGTATACCCACATATCATACAAGTCCAAGAAGCAACATCTCTCCTAACCATTCTATCGAACACTCGACGGGCATAATACACACTCCCACATTTGCAATACATATCCACCAGAGCATTTGCCACCGAAACATCGGATTCAAAACCCATCCTATTTATCACAGCATGAACCTCCTTTCCCTTATTTTCATCCATCAAACCAACACAAGCTTTCAAAACAATGGAAAAAGTGAACTTATTAGGAAAAATTTTCAGCTCCTGCATTAAAGAAAAATACCCAACTGCCTCCTCACAAAACCCATGAAACGCCGAGGCCGAAATCATCCAATTCAACGCGAAAACATTTGGGTTTCCGGTTTTAGCCAAGACGAGCCTGGCCGACCTCACATCCCCACAACTTGCGTAAACACCGACGAGCTTCGAATTCAAAGACATAGTGTTTATCTCAGTCCCAGTAGTTACCAACATGGCATGGACTTGCCTGCCCGGTTGCAACGTTTTCGCTTTCATGCATTTCTGTAACAGTAAACCAAAATGGTCTGAACAGAGGTTCTTTGTTGAGAAGAATGGCTTTGTCATTCTTAGATGAAGTCGTCCTCCATATATATGCCTACTTATAATCTAAACCCAAGCAGCTTTTACATCTCCAGCTTGTGTATAGCATTTGTTATTGATGTACATGTACAGAATGTTCATCCCGGCAATATTAGTAACATAGAGTCAAGTGAACATTTTACAAAGTCTCTCTCTCTCTCTCTCTCTCTCTCTTCTTTTTCTTTTTTGGGCCACACTTTGCCCAACAAATCTTGCTCTAGTAAGAGAATAGAGAGTGAAGTTGTGGGATCCGTCGATATGGTTAAATTCACAAAAATTGAAACAAAATTAAATTCACATAGTATGATGAGATTTGTAGGGCAAAGTGTGGGTTATCTAGCATTTCTTTTTTTCATTATTTTTTTGCTAGAGGACATTTTACAGATTCTCATTTCACTGTTCATGCTGTGAAGTTTAGTTTTTCTATTTTTATCATTATTATTTTCCCCAGTGTTGCTTAACTCAGAAAAGGGCCTTTTTCGCAAGTGAAAGATCGTTAGGTATCTTGTTGAACTATGTTAATTTGGCAAAATCATGTAAATTTCGTGTTTTCGTGATTTGCTTTTGCTGTGATGGTGCTTGCTGCATTACAGTTCTCTATGCTCAATTTAATTGCTCATTGCATATTCTTGAGCATGTTTGCAATATATCCTTGTGGCCTGTCGGGATGAATCCATAATAATTTATATAATATTTAAGGTATAAATCCATCTTCTTGATGAAGTGGCCCTGACTTGGACTAGTACATCAAATTCCTGCATACTGTCAAATATTTGCGCAAGCTTCTCGCTTACACTAGGGGAGGAGCATATGCATAAAGAATGTCCCCATATTGTGGATCGAACAGAGGTTAATGTGGAGCCGACCCCAAAAAGAAAAAAAAAAAGAGGTTAATGCGGAGAGAAGCTTGCTTCAGTGATTGTGCCCTCACCATTTATAGAGATGGGGTCTGTTGTAAGAAGAAACGATCTCTCTCAAACGGGTGCATCAGACCCCAGAATTTCTGGAAAAGCCTTATTCAAAAAAGGAGAGATCCTTCTATGCAATCTGCAGGTACAAATTTGCTAGAAACATCACTCAATTTTAAACTGCAATGGATCATGCTATAAGTTAGTTCAGTATTTTTGAATTTCATCTTACAACTACAAACTCTTCTGATCAAATTCTAAATGCTACAAGGAGAGTCACAGATACTTCAATCTGCATTGGCATTGGCAGCTTCCAATATTGAGACCTTAGACCATAATTCTACCATTTCCTATCTCAATTCTTTGAAATGCTGGGTTATATATATGCAAGGTTTGAATATGATCAATAAAAACAAAAAAACTAGTACGGTGATGTTAGGATTGAATAAATACACAATTTCACTGATCAAAATGAAAAATATAAGTACCATAATACTATTCTCTGCACTTGAGGATGGTATGCAGGACAACATTATGCAGATAATTATTCTAAACCCTTGAGTAATTCAACACTACCCTTAAGCTCACAATAGCTTGATATCCTGTAAAATCTTTTACAGAACCAAAAGTACCGCAGCAACAAATTTACATACAAAAAGCACAAACAACCAAGAACACATACCTATGTTGAAGGGACTAATAAATTGAACTAATATATGAGGATGGATCCGGAGGAGCAGATACTTCAACGGCTCCTTCCAGCATTTGCGTGACTTTCTTCATTGTAGGCCTCAGCGACGGATCCTCCTGAATGCACCAGATTGCGATCATCACAAACCTCTCCACCCTCTTCATGTCTTGCCCTGCCTCATCATTCTCCACTAAAAGATCCAACTTCCCATATTTATAGCAATCATAAGCCCAATCAACCAGTACCATCATATTTTCATCCTCCACCTCGGGCTCATAACTCCTCCTGCAGCAAATGAGCTCCAGCAACAAAATGCCAAAGCTGTAGACATCCACCTTGACTGTAATTGGCATATTTTTGAACCATTCAGGGGCTACATAGCCTTTGGTTCCCCTGGCACCAGTTGTAGTTCGACTCTGATCTGTCTTCAAAAGCTTAGCTAATCCAAAGTCAGAAATCCTTGCCATGAAAGAGTCATCTAGAAGTACATTTTGAGGCTTGATGTCGCAATGGATGACTTGGGTACTGCACTCTTCATGCAAGTAACAGAGCCCCCTTGCAGTTCCAAAAGCAATGTGTATTCTTCTGTACCAGTTTGGCCTTGAATCTCCAAAAAGGAAGCTTGCCAAAGAGCCATTACTCATAAACTCATATACAAGAAGCCGGTGTTGCCCCTCGTTGCAGAATCCTAGCAGTCGGACTAGATTCTTGTGGTTTGTTCGGCCAATAGCACTCACTTCTGTTTTAAATTCCTCCTCCCCTTCTCTCCCTATCCTATCCAATTTTTTAACCGCCACGAGGTTTTGATTTTCAAATGCCAGAACCCCCCTATAAACTATCGAGAAAGCACCCCTACCCAATTCTTCACTGAATCCATTTGTGGCTTCTTGTAGCTCTTCAAAGGTGAAACTTCGCAAATTTAAGCCGGGCATGACTGGGTTTGGTGCTTGAAGCGTTTTAGGTTTTCTTTGATTCGTGCGGAAAACAATCAGAAATGTTGCTAACAGTAAGAGGAAGTTTAGAAACACTGAACTACCTAATAACACGGATCCAACGAGGACCAAAGTTGATTGATCTTTTTTCTTGGGACCTCCACCTGCAGGAAATAAACTAGAATTATCCGTCCTTACTTTAATCAAAGCTTTTCCACCAACACTAGGATCCATCCTCCCATTTGGGAGAGGGATTTTCTTCTTCCAACAATTCCCATCTCTAAAAATGGCGACGGCGCAAAAACAATCACCCAAGCAAGCTGCTCTGCACCAATCTTCAGTCACAGATGGAGAATGCCCATAATCGGCATAATCGGCAAGCTTCCAGTCAGTATTGGGCATCGTTTGAAAATCAAATCGATTCGTATCTTGCGATGCCTCATCGCATCTTTGCGAAACAAAGTCCTGTTTACATCCACTCATCTTATCATTGGGATCCAACAGGGAGTAACCAGGTGGGCATTGACAAATTGGTCTTTGATCATCTCCTAGTCTGCAATAGCTGTTGAGCCCACAAGCTCCACCGCCTGTATCTGCTAGAATACTCGTGCAAATATTTTCAGGCATAAAGAAAGATGTAGTCCAGGCCATGGGCCATTTCCCGGTGCTTGAGCTAGCATCCTTCGGGTAGACATATTGCCTGAGAACTCCATCATATTCAAGAATTGCTCTCTGGTAGAAGTCCCTTGGCGAGTCTGCACTCGACATCTGATTCAGTATGGTTCCGTTCTTCGCTGTTAGGTAGATGTGACCAGACTGGTTGAAGATCACCTGAAAGCCACTGCCTACTGTACTGCTTGCCCAATAAGCAGAATTAGAATTTTCAACATCCTCCGTTGGATATCCTAAGGTGTAAAGCACTAGATTTCCATCCGTTTGTAGTGAAAACAAAAATCTTCCTTTCGAGTAATTCCTTTCTGAAAATCGCGCTAAAACTCTAATGCCTTCATTCAATGTCTGCGTGGGTAAAATTGTGTCCGTTGGTTTATCAAAACTCTGCCACAAATTGGTGGAATCGTTTCCTGCCAGCACGAAGTTTCCAGTGTCGAGCATGGCGGCGTAGGAAACTCCGGCGCCAGCGGAATCAGCGCTCCATATTTGATCGCCTTTTGAGTCGTCAAGCACGAACCCGCCGTCTGTGGTGAGTTGAATTCTGGACCCACTTTGAGCTAATTTGTTTCCGTTGGCTGACCATACAATGGTTTTTTCGGGTATTTTGTCGAACCAGATGGCTAGTAAGAAGCCTCCTTCAACTTGCTGGAACCCAAAAGCAAATTCTCCAGATTTCGATGGCCAAGAAGAGTTTTCATTGTTTATTGCAGTAAGGGATGAGCCCAAAGAGATGTTACTGTAAGTTTGAGCAGTGGTGGAAAATGGAAGCAAAAGCAGCAGAAGCAAGAAGCAGCGAGGGTAAGGTAGTGCAAGAACCATGGTAAAAGCAGTCTATTTTCTTGAAAAATGAGAGAAGCTAAGAATAACTTGAATTACTCACATCATATTGAACTAAAATCTTGCAAGGGTTGGAGAAAATGTCGAATGTTTCATGATAATTCAGAGGGAAAATTTCCACCATTGAATGCTACGAAAAGTTGCCGCTTTCCTATTTGCTGGTGAAGAGTTTCCTTCCATTTGTCTTACAATTAAACAGACCAAGACAAGTCGTTTTCCTTCATTGACTTGGAATAGTCAGTCCACCCAGCGTGTCCAATGGCAAATGGGTGGATGCTTTAAATTCTGGGTACCAGACTACCAGTCTCTGTCAGGGGTAAAATGAAAGTATGAGGAAGCTGCCTCTACATTATTTTGTTCAACACTTGATTCAAAAGGGTCTATAGATCTAAGGATTGAAAGAAAAATGGTCTCGTATTAGATTTTTTTTTTTTTTTTTTTTTTTATATTTATTTTTTTTATATCAGGGGGATCTACTTGAAAATTTTGTGCCATTGGGATTAATTAGAAATACGTGTAACAACAAAGAAAAAGAAAAAGAAAATTGCGGACCCCACAATTTACCTTGATTTTTATACTTCATCGACCAAATGAGGCCCATCTATGTGTGGCATTATCAATTTCTGGTTGTAATGGTAAGATTACGGGGAATCTCAAGAGCTGCAATGGATACAAGTCAAGGCGGCCATCACGGCAGAAATCAACGTGTAAAATGGAGTGAATGCTACAGGTGATGAAATAATTGAGGGTTTTCTTTGACTTCAAGTATTCACCGATATTGACCAAAATTGACTGGGAATTGTAGCCTTCGTCGCAGGTAATTAGTATTGATTTCAATTCACAAAGTTTCAAACTTGTTGGAGGTGCCAAAATTATTGGACAAAGTTTTTGACAGCCCAAATTTGTTGTATACTTCAAAATATTCAGTTTCAAATCTTAAAATTCAATTTAAATTTTTGAATTTATGTCTGACATTTATAAAATTTTCCCATGATTTTTTGGGTTTGATTTCAAGAAATTCGAGAGAATCATCTGAAATTAAATAAAGTACTGGCTGGCCAACCAAACGAGATTTTGTGACATAACCTTGCCTGGCAACATCTCACTATGTGATGAGATTTATAGAACCTGAACGAGATGATACAAGTGGTTTCTTTGGACACGTCCCGGTAAAATTGGAATGATCCACCTAGTATGTAGTTGGCTTAGAGCTTCAAAACCAAGGAAACAAATATTACCAAGACACTAGTAGATGGGGTGTTAAGAGTGATATATAAACAAGAATTTAGCATTTTAAAAATTATTTAGATTTGTCCCTGTGGGTTGGTTGAGCGGTTAGATCTTGGGTATGCTCTCCAGAGGTTAATGTTTCAACTCTCCATAGAAATCACTAATTGTGTGGGTATGAAGCATCTCACACGGGTTGATCGTCAGGGAAATAGTTCGAGCTAAAACCTCGGCAGGATTAAGGCTTAGGATACCCTTAATTTTTAATTTTTAAAAAAAAAAATTTACTTAGGCTTTTGGAATGTGGTGTATCATCAGCCTTGTATGTCACTTGATCATTCCTATTCAATCATGTTGGACTTGTGATTTTTCTTCATAGCTATCACACTCTTCCTCACCCAAAGCCCAAAAAAAAAAAAAAAAAAAAAAAAAAAAGATTTTCTTAGTGCTCACATTTTTTTCTTAAGAAGTTTGACAATTTTTTGCTTCTTCCTCCTCCTCTTCTCTTCTCTTCTCCTTTCTTTTTTTAATTTTTTTTCCCCAAATTTTTTTAGCAACAGCTTAAGGGTGGTCAAGGTGCATTTTCATTTTGGACAAAAAAATGATAATGTTACCTAATATCCCACGTTGATTAAACATATGCTTGACTATGTGTATATTAGCTTCCATCGCAAATCTTCCTAAGGTTCATATCAGTTACCTAATATCCCACGTTGATTAAACATTGATTGTTATAAGTTTTATTAATCCCTTTTAAAGAGAAATGAACCTTCCAATTAATTAATTTTTCTAATTTTATATTATTACAATAACGTAGGTATAGAATTGTTTTATCCTACTAATTGTCCAAACAATTGGTTTTCCAATGAGTGGAAATGAGATTATTAGAGAAAGTATAGAAAATGGTTTTGGAAAACAAAATGCTAGGAAAATAAATGGAAGATTCAGTAATGAACTAGAACCTTGTGAATCTTTTAGACACTAAATTCGATAAAAGGCCTGGCAAGGGTTGCCGGTTGAACTTATTGGATGAAATGGCTAGTATATTTAAGTAAGCAGTGGGGCGTAAGGTCTGCTCTCCATCAAAGATGATGGTCTATTATCATTTTAATGTTAATTTTTAAGAAAGTGGGGCAAACATAGAAATGCAAGTTTCTCTTTATAATATTTTTTTTAAATGCAGAACTGGCTTTACTAGGTGTGCTATGGGCTGTTAGTTATTTTGGCTGCTCTGTTTTGATGGTTCTTGATTCCTGTAGTTGTGTTTTTAGGTTTATCTTGGAGGTTTTGCTTTCTTTCAAAGTTTTTTTTTACCCTTGGTTTGTTTTCTGTTGGTCCTATTAGGTTGTTGGCGGTTTTTTTTGGCTGCTTTCAATTTGGGGTTGTGGTCTTTCTTAGGGCTGAGGCTGGGTGTGTTCTTTCAGGTCTTTGGTTAAGGCTGGTGTCATATTAGCCATTTGAGTTCTTTGGTTTAGGCTGGGTATATCTCTTTTGGTTAATTGTATCTGTGAATTTGTAGGATTGGTTGTATAAAGAGTTGTTCCGCTTTAATGCTGGAGGGATAGTTTATTTGTTTGATCTGTTTGTAATTGTTTACATTTTATCTATAAATTTTTCCTATGCTGATAACAAAAAAACCAGCGAAGCAGTAAAAAAGAAACCCAAATTGTTTTTCTACATTTACATGCATAGCTTCATTTGATCTTGATTAGTACTTATATCTCTCTACCCATGGAAACTCTTATAGTCTTCTTACACAAAAATATTATGAAGTGAGTGCAAATGAAGTTCAGGTCAGATGGTAATTAAAAACATGTAGGAATCATACTCTATGTTTGGATTGGGTTCCCCATAAAGGCATTTGTCTTCAATCTGACCTGGTACCCAAGAAAAAAATAAGGAAAATAACAGTCTCGCCATAGTATACCGATAGAAATGTCCAAAAGACAAAGAACAAACGTTGGTTAGAGCTTTATAAGTAAAATTGCAAAGGGAAATGGATAGTTGCTAGGGAGCTGGATTGAATATTTTTAGAAGACACCTGCGTGAGTTGAGCAAAGATCATAGCCTGGATATCTTGGTTCTCAGGGAGACCAAAGCTAATTAGGAGAGCGTGAGCCATGTTTCAACTTCTCTGGTTTTTATGAGGTTCATAAAGTGGAATGTAGAGGTATGCAAGCGATATATGTTCCCTATGGAGTCCCATTAACAGAAAATCAGGGCAAACAAGCTCACTCTGCAGAGGCCTAATACGTTCTCTGTATCCAATTTTTCTATAATACCTCTATCTACTATTTTGTATATATTTTTCAGTAATTAGTTTAATTTAATATTAGCTCAATGTGTGAATAGAATCAATAGATAATAATAGGGTTAAAATTTTCTTGGCACAACAATTGCTTGGTTTGTGGCATAACCTAAACTAAGTTGATTACATCTACTCTCTTATGGTCGCTATCACGACTTGAAACCTGTGCATTCGTGCTTAGTAAACCAAGAGTTTTACCAATGCACCAGAAACTGGCCCCTAAATTATAAAGCAAAGTGGTAAGTCATACAATATATTAATAGGGAAAAACAAATTGCAAAACTTTAAGGTTTAAACTCATGCCTAATGCTCGAACAAGATTATATTGCAAACTGCGTGGATAAGTGATTCTATTAATTTTACAACTTATAAGTGACCTAGGAATGAGAAATAAAAATACATGACACTTATAATAATCATGAAATTATTCATCACACAAATTTTGTTTTTTTACAATTTTTATATCAAAATTATTATTGCTACAACTATTATCAATGTTACAATACAAGAACTTCAAATATCACCACCTATTGAAGGACTTGAACCCTGAATCTTTCCCCACTAAAGGAGCAGAAGTGCTGCCATTGACGGATTTTAAATTATTAACCATGAAAGTTTCAGACTTCCATCACTACATACATATCCACTCTATTTAAAGTAATTTAAAGTTCACATCATTTGTGAGTTGAGACAATTTAACAACCTAGAGTAGCGATGAAAATACAATTATCGTGCGTCCATTGTAGATATTGACAAACCATTGACTGAACAATCTTTTGACTTCCCTTCATGTGAATTAACCTCCATCACACTGCGTTGAGTGAAAAATGCAGGTTGTTTTGGGTTAGACAAAGGCATATATAGTTTCATTACTTAACATAGAAATAACATCTGACATGGTAGGCCTATCTGTTGCACTATCTTGTACGCATAAAAGACCCAAGTGAATAATTCTCAACAATTGATGTGTCGGACATGAATCACCCATGGTTGGATCCATTAGCTCTAACGAAGCTCCTTCTTTCCACAACTCCCATGCCTGTATAGTATCATTCATTTTTATGTACATAATTAATATTTAAACTTGAACTCATAAGATTATAACGAGAACATATAGTAAGATAAATATCATTTACAAACTTACATATCCGATCAAGTTAAGTGGGCGATCAAGATGATAGGAGCTGTAATTCTTCTTACCCGTCATAATTTCCAAAATTATGACTCCAAAACTGAATACGTCAGACTTTATTGAAAAAGTTCCCTCTATGGCATACTCCGGAGACATGTAACCACTGGATCAAATCATTTCAAGAACTTTCTTATTAAATCAAGGAGCAAACTACACATAAAATATAAAATTTTAAAGCCATCGACAAATATAGGAGGGGGGAATTTTTTGCTTACTATGTCCCAACAAGCCTATTAGTGTTTGCTTCTGTTTCATTTGGCCCAAAAATTCTTGCCAAACCAAAATCAGAAATTTTGGGATTCATGTTGTCATCTAATAATATATTGCTGGCCTTTAAGTCTCTATGTATTATTCTCAATCTTGAGTATTTATGAAGGTACAACAATCCCTGAACGACCCCTTCAATGATGTTAGAACGCTTCTTCCAATCTAGTAGCTCTCTTTTGGTTGGATCTGTCGCAAGAAAAAAAAAACTAGTAACTTACAAAGAGCTAAATGAGTTCAGATATAAGTACTTTAAATTTGTTGTAAAACAATGAAAGTAGATAAGGCTAGCGACATTGCGAACCAAAGAGGTAGTAATCCAAGCTTTTGTTCGACATGTACTCATAAATTAACATCTTTTCTTCTCCATGAATGCAACAACCGAGAATCCGAACGAGATTCATATGTTGGAGTTTGGCAATAAGTATAAGTTCATTCTTGAACTCCACAAGTCCTTGCCTTGAAGTCCTTGAAAGTCTCTTTATAGCTATTTTCTGCCCCTTGGGTAATTTGCCCTATGGTAATTATCCATTAGTTATTAATCAAAGTTAAATAATAACAAATTAATCTTTATTTAATATGGTCTCAAGGAAAAGGAGAGAAAGGCTTTTTATAATAGGCTTTGAAGATAATTTACCTTATAAACCGGTCCAAAACCACCCTGCCCGATCTTATTTTCAGATGAAAAGTTATTTGTGGCCACCATAATACAAGCAAAGCTAAATATTTTCAAATCACGGCCTTCTCTCCCATTGGTTTCAACCTCATTTGCATTTTTAAATCTTTCTGAAGTTGTCAACTGATGTATAAGAGCTTCTTGCCTTTCTCTCTCCTCCCCTTCTTGCAATAACATAGTTATTCAAATTAAAACTTGCATATTTAGTGACTATAAAGCATTTTCATTCAGCTAATGTATTAACTCTAAGATAATTTACCTTCTTGCCTCAGCTTTCTCTTTCTTTTATAACACAAGAAGCCTAATAGAAGAAGAATAAGAGAAATAGATATTGCAATGATTATCCATAATCCCTTGTTTCCTACATGGAACAACAAACAACATTTATTAAATTCAATCACTAATTCATACTTATAGAACGTTTGCATCTGTAGACTCCTAAATTCTAATACAAGTGTTGAAATGTTGAATGATAATACTGGGATCCTTCTAAAGAATCTAAACTAACCTCTGTAATATTTTATTATATTCATAGAAATAATATTTGTCAGAAGTGTGTCTAGTTTATATGTCTTTATGTCCTTTGGCAAGTACAGTCCTTCAGTATGTAATCACTTCAGCCCTACAGGTATTTCACAAGCAACAGCCAGCTTCTGGTTTCATTCAATATTTTTCAGTTTTTTGCATTTCATTTGAAAGCTTAAAGCTGGTCACAATTCAAGTTCATTGTTTATTGTTTTAATTGGATTTGTAGGATTTTTTTTTCCTTTAATAGTTGAACATTGCATAACCATAGATGATTTTTTTTTCCCCTAGATGAATCTGTGATCCTTACATGTGTGTGTGTGTGTGTTAAGAACATGTAATTCTTTTGGCAGGTGTTGCCAAAATTAGTCTAGTGATTCATAGGATTCAACCGGTTCTATTTTCTTTTTCTAGCTCTAGTATACCTTTACATTCTGAAAAATTCATTTTTATGTTAAAGGATTAGATCATGTTTTTTTTGTAGTGGCAACTGTCCGTGTTACCTTAATCTTCAACATGCTAGTATTACTTGTGGTCAACTATAAAGTTCATTTAAATAATAGATTTATAGATTGTCTCTGTAAACACGCAATACATATTGCATATAGCAAATAAATCAGGGGGCTAAGAGTTATCTCTTGCGGAAGAGACCTAAGAAAGACCGTTGTTTGTCGTTATGAGCCCGCGGGTTGCCGTACACCGTTTGAATGCTGTGAACACGAACCAAACCTTCGGGTATGCTCTAATATTGCTATGTAAGTCGTAGGGATCGCTACTAAAGTCCTCCCTTTGTTTTCGCTTCCAAATCCATAAGTTCATGGTGATGCCCTAAATAGAGTACTAGAGAAGCCAACCCTAATTTGTAAAGAAAGTCACTTTAAATAGTTTCCTATAAGTCTTAAACCTAATAGGACTAGGGTTCCACACACAATAGGAAACCCACTCAATAGGAACACTCATAAGGTCCACTGTCCGCATATGGGCAAACCACGAGTATGGATCAGGTAACCAACCCGAATATTAACACCTCCCACTTGCCTATGTAGGGTAAGTTAACTCCAAAATCTCTCTCAATCTCCCTATACTCATCTCCTCATATAGGAAATGTATCGAACGACCTCACGAGAAGAATGTACAAACATAAGAGCGAAAATGTTAAATCATCACCATAATAACAAGAATGCATTACTTGAAGGCATCTCATATATGCCCAGACAATCCATAAAATACCGGATCATGAGCACTCTTAATTTAATCCCTCATAAATATAAAAGCAATGCTGCATCCCATATATACGTAATGTACCCTTGTCCCATATCATCACAAATACGACATAAACGCTGGCCAGCTAATGAATCACAAAGTATGGTGTAGTATTAAATCGTCTTTCTTAAGCTCTCCTACCAATCCAATTCAAATCAACTGCTTTCCTAGACATGCCCCTATAAGACCAAATTGTTTCATAGCTTTTAAAAAATACGTTAAAGTAGCATCATCAAGTATTTTATTCATGACATAGTCTTAGGTCAAAAGGGGCACAAAGACGAATCAAAGTGATCTATGTGGCTCACACAGTGATAAAGCAGGGATCCATTCATTACTCCTACTATCGGTTAATATAGAGCACATACAGTGTGAAATGAATGCTATGGCGTTAACTCATAAAAATGAGCATGTCACTAGAAGAAAAAGCAAAAAAATGCCATGCGAATCTTAGTCCAATCGCTACTAAAGCACCTAACCTGAGTTTTCCAGCCCATTTGCTCTCTCAACGCCTGCCCAAAATCTCACATTCAGCTATAAACAGGCTACATAGAGTTGTGGAAAAACTCTATGTTATATTTTATAAAGATCTCATCTTAGCTCAATCTAAGGCGACATATAATATAGCAACTGTATATCTTGCTCCCCATCTGGGTACCAAAGATATAAATGTCTCATCTTGCTTGCTAACTCAGCGCCGAAGTGAATCACCCGTGTGAGTGGGTCAATTTGAGCCTGATGACATATTACAAATATGTGTACAAAAATGATATCAACATCCCATAAAACACAAAAGGAATGAATATCAATCCCAAATAATAATGTCAATCATAAATTAAATGTCTAAGCATATCAAATCCTACAATGTCCCATTCTCTTCACATGAGAAAGGAAAACATTTATAACAATTAGCTTAATTATAAAATTAGCCACCATACTACCAGTGGAGAAATGTCTCAAGACCACTTCCTTTTGCACAACCATATCTATGTGTTTGGTTCTACCATAATACTAGAGATCATTCTTGCACTCTAGGATTGATACACAATCAAAATTACAAACTCCTCATAAGCTGTAAAACTTAAACATTGCAAAGATCACCTTAACCAAACAACATCCTGAACAACCGTTAAGCAAGCTATATTCTCCGACTCTATCAGGGACAAGGCAATGCGAGTCTGCTTCTTACAACAAAAAAAGCACCTACACCTCCAATAATAAATATATAACCTAAGGTGGACTCATGCACATCTAAATAAATAGCCAAATATCCTTCGTTGTAACTTCTCAGCCCTAAGTCTCCACTATTATGACATAGAATAAGGTCAGCGGTCTCACATAGGTATCGAGGAAACGTAATAGTTGCTATCCAAAGAACGGGTTCAAGGAAACTCTGATGATGACTAACAACACCAAATACATGCATGTTTGAACACATACACAGCATTGCGTAATACAAACTTCCTATTGTAGCTACATATGGCGTTGTGGACATGTGATTTTTTTCCTTATCAATTTTAGGAAACTAGTCTAAGGTTAAGGTGCAGCCTTTTACTATTAGAGTGTCAATGAGTTTAGAATTATATATGCAAAAACATTCAAGAATCTTCCTAATGTAAGTCTTTAAAGACAAACCGAGAAGCTTCTTAGAAAAATCTTTAGCAATCTTAACTTCAAGCACACAATTTGCTTTGCCTATGTCCTTCATCTCAAAATAGAGGACAACCACTTCTTAATGGCTATAATAGTCTCTATATCATTCGTAACTATAAGCATATCAACAACATACAAAGAAAAAAATAAAAATATTTCCCTTGGACCACTCAATATACATGCAATGTGTTTAATCATCACAAAACTCACAACGGTAATGGAATCATGAAACCTCAAATGTCATTGCCTAGATGAGTATTTAAGGACGTAGATAAAATAGTGAGTAGGCACACTTTGTGCTCTTATCCATTGACCCCAAAAACCTAATAGTTGATCCATATAGATCAAAACCCAATGGTTGATCCACACATATTCAAAACGTCTAGTTTCCATTGAGAAATGTCATCTTAATATCCATCTAGAAAAGTCCAACATCCAATAATGCGACAACAGTTAGGATTAGGTTAATAGAGGCAAACCTCACCACTTAGGAGAATGTCTCTATATAGTCTATACCCACATTAGGAATTAAATTTTCGCCACGCAATGCACCTAATACTTGTTAATTGAATTATCTACCATTGTAGAAGATCAACTAACTCCTACACCCTATTCCCATCTATTGAGCTCAACTCACCCTGTATAACAATCATCTACTCATCTCTAGCATGAGAAGAAAGCGCTTCTTCATAGGAAGCCAACTCATCATCTTCTCTAGAAGTACATAAGAAGGTATCCTCTTCAATCTCAAAATGATGACGGGAAAATTTTCCACATTTACTCCTATGCACTTAAAAATTTTAATGGTCCTATAAGACACTTTCGTGCAAAACACCATGCGAGACACTCCCACTAGGTTGAAGACCACTCCCACTATCTTTAGTGACTATAAGATGAGGAACTAATTCCCCACCTCACTTGAAGATAGTGAGACGTTTTCACATTCCTCTAACACATAGAGTTAAAGATTCTCAATAGTGCTACCTATGCCAGTGAAATCATTCTCTAATGAAATCAATATTGTGCGACTTTATTTTAGTCATTCCTCCATCGGGATGTTATCATACATCAAAATATTTTATAAAAATGTTTTTATAGCTTTAGAGTTAAACTCCTCACACTCATGAAGAGTGATGTGAACAATCCTTCTGACCCCCAAAGGGCGCAAATGCCCCAAAAATCAGGCTTTCGCATGCCATCGCTCATAAAGGGTTAAAAAAAACTAACTAAAAAGGCAAGGTTATGTCACAATATATATCTATATATATATATATATATATATATATATATATATATATATATATATCAGTACAATAATACTATTCTCTGCACTTGAGGATGGTATGCAGGACAACATTATGCAAATAATTATTCTAAACCCTTAAGTTATTCAACACTACCCTTAAGCACACAATAGCTTGATATCCTGTAACACCTTTTACAGAAAACCAAAAGTACAGCAGCAACAATTTTACATACAAAAAGCACAAACAACCAACACCACTTGCCTATGTTGAAGGGGTATAATAAATTGAACTCATATATGAGGATGGATCCGGAGGAGCAGATACTTCAACGGCTCCTTCCAGCATTTGCGTGACTTTCTTCATTGTAGGCCTCAGTGACGGATCCTCCTGAATGCACCAGATTGCGATCATCACAAACCTCTCCACCCTCTTCATGTCTTGCCCTGCCTCCTCATCAATCTCCACTAAAAGATCCAACTTCCCATATTTATAGCAATCATAAGCCCAATCAACCAGTACCATCATATTTTCATCCTCCACCTCCGGTTCGTAACTCCTCCTACAGCAAATGAGCTCCAGCAACAAAATGCCAAAGCTGTAGACATCCACCTTGACTGTAATTGGAATATTTTTGAACCATTCAGGGGCTACATAGCCTTTGGTTCCCCTGGCACCGGTTGTAGTTCGACTCTGATCTGTCTTCAAAAGCTTAGCTAATCCAAAGTCAGAAATCCTTGCCATGAAAGAGTCATCTAGAAGTACATTTTGAGGCTTGATGTCGCAATGGATGACTTGGGTAGTGCACTCTTCGTGCAAGTAACAGAGCCCCCTTGCAGTTCCAAAAGCAATGTGTATTCTTCTGTTCCAGTTTGGCCTTGAACCTCCAAAAAGAAAGCTTGCTAAAGAGCCATTGCTCATGAACTCATATACAAGAAGCTGGTGTTGCCCCTCGTTGCAGAATCCTATCAGTTGGATTAGATTCTTGTGGTTTGTCCGGCCAATAGCACTCACTTCTGTTTTAAATTCCCCCTCCCTTTCTCTCACCATCCTATCCAATTTTTTAACCGCCACAAGGTTTTGATTTTCAAATGCCAGAACCCCCTTATAAACTACCGAGAAAGTACCCCTACCCAATTCTTCACTGAATCCATTTGTGGCTTCTTGTAGCTCTTCAAAGGTGAAACTTCGCAAATTTAAGCCGGGCACGACTGGTTTTGGTGCTTGAAGCGTTTTAGGTTTTCTTTGATTCGTGAGGAGAACAATCACAAATGTTGCTAACAGTAATAGAAACACCGAACTACCTAATAACACCGATCCAACGAGGACTAAAGTTGATTGATCTTTTTTCTTGGGACCTGCACCTGCAGGTAATAAACTAGAATTATTCGTCCTTCCTTCAATTTTTTTTACAGCATGCTTTGAATGCTCTAAATAACTCATTTACAGCAGTGTAATTTATGTCTTTCAGCTTTTAACGGTCTAACACTAATTTGTTTAGAACTTATAAGAGTAGGAGGAAGTTCAGAAACACTACCTAACGAAGTTGATGGATCATTATTCTTGGGATGTGAAGTAGAGTTGGCCGTCCTTACTTTAATCAAAGCTTTTCCACCGTAACTGGGATTTGTCCTCCCATTTGAGAGAGGGATTCTCTTCTTCCAACAATCCCCAACTCTAAAAATGGCAACGGCGCAAAAACAATCATCCAAGCAAGCTACTCTGCACCCATCTTCAGTCACAGATTGAACATGCCCATAATCGAAAAGTGGCCAGTCAGTATTGGGCATCGCTTGAATATCAAATCGATTCGTATCTTGCGATGCCTCATCGCAACTTTGCAAAACAAAGTCCTGTTTACATCCACTCATCTTATCATTGGGATCCAACAGGGAGTAACCAGGTGGGCATTGACAAATTGGTCTTTGATCATCTCCTAGTCTGCAATAGCTGTTGAACCCACAAGCTCCACCGCCTGTACTTGTAAGAATACCCATGCAAATATTTTCAGGCATAAGGAAAGATGTAGTCCAGGCCATGGGCCATTTCCCGGTGCTTGAGCTGGCATCCTTCGGATATACATATTGCCTGAAAACTCCATCATATTCAAGAATTGCTCTTTGGTAAAACTCTCTCGACGAAGCTGCGTTCGATATTTGATTAAGTATGGTTCTGTTCTTCGCCGTAAGGGAGATGTAGCCGGACTGATTGAAGATCACCTGAAAGCCGCTGCCTACTGTGTCGCTTGACCGATAAGCAGAAACAGATGGAACAGACTCCGTTGGATCTTCTATGATGTACATCACTAGATTTCCATCCTCTTGTAGTGTAAACAAAAATCTCCCTTCCGAGTAATTCGTTTCTGAAAATCGTGCTACTAGTTTGCTGCTTCGATATAATGTCTGAGTGGGTAAAATTGTGTCCGTTGGTTCATCAAAACTCTGCCACAAATTGGTGGAATCGTTGCTTGCCAACACGAAGTTTCCATTGTCGAGCATGGCGGCGTAGGAAACTCTGGCGCCGACAGAATCAGCACTCCAAATCTGATTTCCTATTGGGTCGTCAAGCACGAACCGACCGTCTGTGGTGAGTTGAATTTTGGATCCACTTGGGGCTAACTGGTTTCTGTTGGCTGACCATACAATGGTTTTTTCGGGTATTTTATTGAACCAGACGGCTAGTAAGAAGCCTCCTTCAACTTGTTGGAACCCGAAAGCAAATTCTCTAGATTCCGATGGCCAAGAAGAGTTTTTATTGTTTATTGCAGTAAGGGATGAGCCCAAAGAGATGTTCCTGTAAGTTTGAGCAGTGGTGGAAAATGGAAGCAGAAGCAGCAGCAGCAGGAGCAAGAAGCAGAGAGGGTAAGGTAGTGCAAGAACCATGGTAAAAG
Source organism: Liquidambar formosana (assembly GCA_039720395.1). Classification (NCBI taxonomy): domain Eukaryota; kingdom Viridiplantae; phylum Streptophyta; class Magnoliopsida; order Saxifragales; family Altingiaceae; genus Liquidambar; species Liquidambar formosana. The sequence goes on from CM077831.1 coordinate 33,779,742, forward strand.
CAGTCTGTTTTCTTGAAAAATGAGAGAAGCTACGAATAACTTGAATTACTCACATTATATTGAAATAAAATCTTGGAAGGGGTGGAGAAAATGTTGAATGTTTTATGATAGGGTAAGATACATCTAGACCCTCTCTATTTACTGACTATTACACTGACACCCCCTATACTTTCTGAAATTACACTGCACTCCCTTACTTTGGAAAATAATATACACTTTACCCCATCCGTTAAACAGCCGTTAGAGATTTGAACGTTTATGGTTGACGTCAGCAAAAAATGAGTTCAAAATACCCATTTTAACCCTCTAAAAGCCAAAACGCTGCGTTAAAGGCAGCTGGTATTTTAAATGCCTTAAAACCCCCCTTGGCATCTATCGGCTGGTTCAGATGGTTTGGATGAGGGGAGGGTTTGGTTCGGCTAAAGGAAGAAGAAGATAGAAGAGGGCTTGCTTAAGGAAGAAGAAGAAGAAGAAGAAGAAGAAGAAGAAGAAGAAGATAGAATCTGATTGCACAGAAACCCACCATTTTGTAGGTATGTTGTGAACCCTAATGCCTCTTCTTTTTCCCCTAATTTATCTCCGTAATGCGTTGATGGGTGTGGGGTTTTTTTGTTTGGTTTGGGGGTTCACGAATGATAGCACATTCTCATGGTGACTGGCATCCTTATTCTAGGAGGCGTCACACCCTCTCCCTCTCCACCGTTCACCTCACATAGTTTTCACCGTTCACCTCACACTTTTATGATTTTTGCAAATCATATTGCTCTTGCTGAAGTGTACAGGTCAAGTCTGAATTTTTTTTTTCTTCGTGATTTTGGGTTTTTATCTTCCTAATGCCTGTTCGTAATTTTTTTTCTTGGTGATTTTATATTTTTTTTGTTCGTGATTTTGCTAATGGAGGGCAATCAATTATGAATACAAATTAGCAAAGTTACAGTCCATTAGGTCATAGCTAGTCGTGGGTGCACCATCTGCCATTTGGAGGCCGCGCGTGTGGCCATGTAGTTTGAGAATTATTCTACAAACATGATCTTAGTAAAACACTAGAAAAATTTTGATAACCTATTTCAGATACTCTCAGGATACATGACGAAGCAACCCATAAATTATCTCACTGGCTCATTCTCATGTTTACCTATGTTGGAAAATCTATTAAAAAGAATATATTATATGTCGATACCTGAGATCCATCAAAAACCCAAATCTAGTTGAATACTGATTTCGTTCATTGGCATATACGATCGTGTTATTAAGCTACATAGTGCTATATTTCCTAACTCAATTGCTTAAATTACCTTATTTGGTAGCACTGTAACAACACTTCATCACACAATAAACAGAGCATAATATCTTCATCCCAAATATTTTTGTTTATGTTGCATTCCAACTTAATCCGGGATCCCCTATATTTGTTGTTGTTTTTTTTTATTTTAAGAAGAAATTTTTTTATCAACTGATTTGAGACTATTTTCCATCTAATTTTGTGTTTTTCAATTTTCCTTGATTTTAGACATTCAATGGCATCATCAAGTAGAAGTGTGAATAGTGGAACGGGTCGTGGCACTCGTTATAGGTTTCAAAATCACAGATGTCAATGCGGGCGTAGAGCTGAAGTAAAGATTTCAGAGTCTACTGATAATCCAGACAAATTGTATTTTAGATGCCAAGATTGTGGTTTCTTTGAGTGGTGGTACGCGCCTGTTGATGTGCAAGAGGGTTGCTACAATTCTGTCAACGAGTTAAGAAGAGAGATTAATGGGAATTACAAAGAATTGGGAAGAGAAATGGATGGGCATTACAATAGGTTGAGGAAAGAAATTGATGGGTTGAAGTTTGTAATTTTATTTAACACAATATTTATCTTGTTTGTTATGTTTATGCTTTTTGTGATTCTAAGTAGGATGAACTAGTTTATGTATGAGGCTTGTGTATTTTTTGTACTCACAGGCTACCTTAAGCTAATAGGAGCTAATGACATATAGAATTGGTAATACCATTCTATATTTTGTGACATATAGAATTGGTGACATAGAGAATGGGTGACATATTTTTTGTACTCAAAGGTTACCTTAGGCTTGTGTATGAATGACATATAGAATTGGTGACATTTTTTGTACTCAAAGGCTACCTTAGGCTTGTGTATGAGGGTTGTGTGTTTTGTTTTTTTTTTTTTTTTTTTGGACAACATTTGCCCTTAGATTGTGATACCATGACATATAGAATTGGTTGGAAATTAGAAGGAAGGATATTACATTTGGAAACTTGTTTGGACTGAGGACTCAACTTGCTTAAGTTGGCTTGATAAACGGATCCCTGCCCTTAAATCTAATGGGTTCACACATCTCACTTAATAAGAACTGATATTCTTAATCTTTGAGCAATGCTAGTCTAAAGGGGTGAATCATATTGGTTTTAAATTGTAAATGGTTTCACTTTCATAATGCTTTTTTTTTTCTTCCAAGTTAAACGTCATTTAAACATATACACTCAGAGAGGGAGGACCAAGGTAGAATCCAATCACAAGCAAAAGCTCTTAAGAGTAGCCTTTTCTACTATTTATCCCACAATTTTCCTTTCAATTTAAAGAATCAGAACCAAATTGCCAAACAAAACATTATCCTCTTTGTGACACCCCTTGGATTCTAGACACACTCTACTAGCCCCCTATAAAGGAAGATGCAAATGTCAACGGAAAGTGATAGTCGAAAGAAATCATAAAGTAAAGAAAAAGAAAAGACGACAGCTGAAAAAGAAATACAGATATCTGTTGACCTTCTTCAAATAATTCTATCCATAAAGAACATATTAATCAAAAAAAAAAAAAATCATAATCCACCTTGTATCTAAAAAAGAACGAAGAAAAAAGAAAAAACCTTCTCTATAAAAATGATGATGACAATGAACAAATGTATGAATGGTTATGGAGCAAGTTCTCTAATCCCAATTGCCTGTTCCATGTGAATGAACTATCTGATGCTTCTATGGTTTGAGTCCTTTGGCTGTTTATACAACCCAGCAGCCAAACATGTTCTTAAGAAAAACCCAGCTCTTTGGTGTCACTTGTAAGCCTATCTGTATTTTGTGTCTTCATTTCTCTCTGATCCTTTTTTGCTGATTTTGTTGATCTTGTAATCGTATGTTTCCTCGTTAAAATTAGGCTGATAAATTCTGTTCGGATGCTGTCCCTAAACTTCCTGCTGATGCTTCCACTGAACTTCCTGCTGATGCTCTCCATGTGCAATCACCTAAGTTGCAGTAAAAGAATGTATATAAAACCATAAAAACGTCTAACCCACATAGGTTTGATTTTATATGTATACAAGTTGGTTGTGGATATTTATTCAACCACAATTCAAATAAATTGTGCACAAGTAAGCTTCACCCAATTATAATATGTTGGTTGTGACAAATACTCAATAGAAAAGATGGTTAAATCTAATTGGTTGACTTTGAGTGCCAAAACTCTAATAATCCCTGGAAAAACTTGAAGTTTTTTTTATCACTAAAGGTCAGACCTACTACAAGAAGCCCATGACCCCTGAAAAAGTTGGACATGTTTAAGAATGTCCCTGGTTTCCTTCTTAGTTCAAGGTTCATGCTTCCTTTTGTTTTATTCAAGGACCTATAGCTCTCTTTTCATGGACTTCACTATATAAGATTTCACTTGAACCAAAATTAATCTATTAACAAGTAATACAAGCCAATTTGGATGATAGAATATGAACAGGTAATCATTGTAATCAACGTTTCTTTTTTTCTTTTTCTTTTTTGTAGGTATAAAATTGTTACAGGTTTACAGAAGCTTACAACAGTGATTAAAATTGTAATACTAAAGAAAGTAGTCATCTCGTTGATGCCACATTAGTTGGGGGAGATGGGGAAGGGGGGAGGGGGGAAGCCACTTTTGCCTACATGTATACACAGATATATTTGTACTGCATGTACTATATCTATAATTTAAATTTATTAGTATGGACTAACACCAACTAACAAAAAAAAGCAACAGAACTGCTTCTCGGGAAATTCCTTGGGATGATCATTTTCTGAACCATGCTTTCCATCCCAATCTTCCCATGCTCTTATCAGGGCAGCATCATAACAGCCTTGGCTTTAGGTTGTAGGTCAATTTTTTTCTTTGTTTTTCCCTTCCAAAAGCAGTTATTTTTAAATAACTTAACTTATAAACGAAACTCACCAAAACCCAAAAATGTATTGGCCAAGATATAGTGGTTCAGTGTGTTTCTTAACTCATATTTTAGGAATGGTGCTTACATAACAGTTTCAGCCAAGACTTGGAACTATGGACAAAAGGGACACCCCTGCCTAGCAAGGCACTGAACATTCAAATTACCGTCCGTATAGCACAAAATATGGTTTAAGTAATGGGTATCTTGACAATATAGAGCTTTATCTAAGAAGGGGTGTCCCTTTTCCAATATTTGCGATGTCCCTATCAAATATCATTAGATAAATGTTGAGAAGAATTCAAAATAACATAAAATAATAAAGAATGTAGGAAAGAATTCCACCACAAAATTTTTTTGATAAAGAATTCCATCACAATATAAGCATTAGGTTTTCACTTTTGATTCCTGTAATTTGGGTTGCATCCCAAGACCACAACCTATGGCCTGTTCAGAGCATTAATTTGTTCGCAAAGCCTCTTGACAATATAATGCTGCATCACCACACCCCGATACATGATGGCATGAATCAAGAGCTGCAACATTCTTGGGAATGACTATCAAACCACAATGGATAGCATGAGAAACACAAAAATCATATTTTCATTTCTTGTGCACGCTATCGCCTAATGGAAACCCAGACTGTATGCCAACAAGGAACCAGGACACAGCAGTAGCATGTGGCATCTATAACATCTTCTTGTCAATAAAGGAAAAGTTCTAGAGTGTTTGGCATAACATAATTAATTTATGTGAAGCACTCAATACTTTAGCCAGCTACAAGCCTAGACCACCACGAGTGCTAATTGTTCTGTTCAAAATATGCGCAACACTAAGTTTGTCCCTACTGCATCCCACATTGTTTTTCAATATTTTTTATTTTATAATAGTAAATAATAAATTCCCATTATAAAGCGATTCTTCTGGTTCTCTTTCACAGTTTGCCACAAAGTGTAAAGATGCAGGAGAGCAATTACCTCAGGTGGTGCAGCACAAAGCATATAGAAGCAATGATAATTTCTCTCAGGATCAGACAATTGACAAACACGTGATCGTTCCAGTAAATAAGTTCTTATGGCAGCTCCTGAAATCCTCCCCCTTTGATCATATTGAATCTCCACGAATTTACCAAAACGGCTGCAATACATTATATTCCACCCAGAATTTAACCAAATTGAACAGAACAAACTATACGAGATTCCATAAGCAGAACAAAGAAAAATTAACATTCCGAAAAATAGGTGTTCCCACCTTGAATTATTGTTCCTGACAGTCTTTGCATTACCAAATGCTTCTAAAACAGGATTGGACTGCCAAAGAGAGAAAAAGGAAAAATGGATATGATTTGTCATTGGTGCAACTTAAACTTCCCACAAATTCTCCACACATCTAGAGCAAATTATACCATATGGCAGGCTTTATAATTGGGTACCCAGTTTTATCTCTAAACATCACCACAAATTCATCTGAAATTCATAAAATTTGAAAGAATGAGCTCCATATCATATGTCTAAACCAAACTTTAGACAATCTATGAAGTATTTTACCCATTAAAAAACCCAAACCATTAATATAAGTTACAACAACTAGATACAAGAAAACTAAAGCAATAAAGAACTGAGTTTAGCTTACTTAGCATGAGAGTGGACTCTTTCTAACGTAATCCATAGTCAACAATGATCACACCATCTCTTTCTCCCGTCTCTTTCAGCACTATGGCAAAAAAAACTAATGAATAGAAGCACCAACATTTTAATTTTGAATAAAATGTAATCGAGTACATATATATATAAAGAAACTTTACTTATTGACTGAGTAAATAAGAGGAAGGGATGAGGATAATTACATGCAAAAATGACATCAATCAGTTGGAGGAATGTGAACCCACGACTACCGTGCCCAACCCCTAATTTTGAAGCAAACCTTACATTAACCCTGTTGTTGAGAAAACAGTGGCGAAATGAAAGAAAAAAAATTATATAGATTCCAAAGTAAGCAGCAAAGTGAACAAAATTCAAAAGTTCTTCATACATCAAAAACCATTACCATGTATGCCATTCAATCAGCTTTTCCACAAACCAAGGATAACTCCTTCAAATTAATCATGCCAGAACTGCAAAAATCCAAATAACTAGTCAATCCTAACAACACATCAGGAATCACACTAAAACAATGTATCCATTAAAACAGAATATCAATCATCAAAAGAAAGAAGTACCAACCTTACGCATATAATATATGAATGAGCAATATGATTTGAAATGAAAGCCACAACAAATGCAAGGAAGGGCCAAAAGGAGGTGCTAAGATCAATAGGAAATTCCTACACCACTTGCCACATGCTGATACATAATGCCTCCCAGGAAGACCAGAACTCCTATTCATGAACTAGAGTGCCACTATATAGAAAATATTATATGCCATAAACAAGTTAAATAGACATATCATGAAGTCAAGAGATAACCACTGATGATGAACACGTAAAAAATATACGATATATTTTTTTGATAAGAATACACAAGATATTTGAAAGAGACATATCTAAATATGCATAAAAATGATGAAGATAAATATTCTTCAAGAAATCAGCAAAAGGGGAAAAAACTATTACCACAGCTCACAATCCAGATAATTACATATTCACTAGAATAGTTAACATTTTCAGCAAATGAAAAACCACTTTTTCATCAAAAGAGGGAAAAAATAGATCTTATGAATAACCACTTTTTCATCAAATGAAAACTATATATCAACCATAATCATAGTCCCAACCATAATTACATATTCACTAGGATAGTTAACTTGCAAGATTAGAGTATCATATTCTTATAAGTACATATCCCAAAGTAAGTAAGCCTAATTGTTGCACAACACAAAAAATAACCATGTGCAACCCAACTGCTGTATATGTCAAATTTCTATTCTATGCTGCTGTCCAAAAAACAAACTCCTATATATATATATATATATAGCAGCTGTTGAGCATTCAAAAAGTAGTGCGCTAGCTGCTGTATGTCCAAAAAGCATATGCTTCAAACTGTCCAAAAAGTATACGCCTTCAAACTGCCCAAAAAGTAGCCAACAAAAAATTATCCAAACCTACATATCTACAATAAAAATGTATATTGGTTAGTTTTCAATAAGAAATGACATAGACCAATACATATGACACATAAATTCTAGCAAGTTACTAACCTAGCTGTACAGTATATTCACATCAAAGGCCATTCCATACCACTGGCCCTTCCTCTTGCCTTACCTCTTGCCCTGCCAGCACCACCAGCACCTTCTTTGCCCCTCCCTCTACCAATGACACCATCAGCAGCCCTACCCCTGTCCCTGCCCCTGCTCCTGCTCTTGCCCCTGCCTCTACCAATGCCACCATCACAAGCACTGCCACTGCCTTCCGTGACCATGCCTCTACCAAGGACACTACCTCCTGCATTGCTACTACCTATGCCACTGCCTTGGTTGACTGAGGCTTGTGTCATTGGTTCTTGAGATGGGCCTGCACTCCCAGTGCCTCTTCTTGCCTACAAATGAATTATTGAATAACATTTAATGTAGTAAAATGATAATGAATAAGTAAAACATTCATTTAAGAAATTAGTGTACTACCATGCCATTAGTTTTTCTTTGAACTGGAGCTCGTTGGCAGCTGCGCTTGTTATGCCCATATCGTTGGCAGTTTTTACACCTTACATTACTACTTCTAATCCTATGAGTACTAGGAGCACCCTCATCTGGCTGCCTTTTCCTATTTATCTTAGGTCTCCCAGGAAGGCGACGGAGAGGGGGAGGCATCACTGGGTCATATTCAGAGTGAGCAAACTCTGGCCACCTATTTTCAGCTGGGATTGGGTGTATTCTACCCCCATGAGCTCGAAGATATACAGTCTTTGAGAAATAATCATGACAATAACTTGCCATGTTGGCTCTTTGAAAGGTAATACAAGCTATAGCATGCTTACATGGAATACCTGATATATACCAAGCACGACAATCACAATCCCACATCCCTAACCTTACCACATGCCTCCTATTACCATCCATCACTTCATATTCATCACCCCCAGCGAACATTGTATGACATGTTCTGGACTTTTGTTTCATGCTATCTAATTTTCCCATAATAGCTGATAATAGCTTAAAATTGCATTAATGTTATACTTTTAGTAGGCATTATCACATTTATTTGGCACTTAATTCCGCACTTTACACATTATACATGAATTCTCTTGATACATGCTCTTATACTTAAAGTGGTGTATTAATGTGTGTTTTATTTTTGTAGGAAGCCAATTCCCTATGGTCAAGCATTCTTTATTTATTTGGAACTATATGGAAGCTTTGCAAGGTTGAAGTGCATTGATTTTAGAAGAATTTAGCAAAGAAATTGGCAACCCCAAAGTTGGAAAGAAGATTAAAAAGGAAGTTTGGAGCAGTTACCGTATTTTGGTCATAACTTTTGACTCCGAAATCCAATTGATGCGAAATTGGTGTCCCTGGAAAGCTGATTTGAAGCCCTACAATATTGTATTTCACGAATTTTTCGTGATTTCAACGTTTAGTAGGTCAAAAACGGGTTACAAGTTAGCCCTGCTGGAAAAAACCGGGATTCCCAATTTGTTTCCTAATTTTTCTCCTCTTTCTCTTGGAAACCCTAAGAGCACATGGAAAGGAAAAGGTGGCTGCACCTCTATATATTACTTCTCCTCTTCTATTCTACAACCACCTCTCTCTTGTTCTTCTTCTACTTCTCTTTAGTTTTGTAGTTTTCAATTATCATGAGTAGCTAAACGTTTTGCTAAGGCTAGGAGTGAAGTTACAACAATTATTTGGTATTTGTTTAATGACTCTTTCATGGATTTAATGTAATGTTTTATAGTTTTGATTGATTTTGATTATTTTGCAAAGTATTTATTCTGTATAATTCTTTTATTTATCGTTAACTCCGGGTACGGTGAATGCTTAGGATTCCCTGCGAATTAAATTACTAGTTTTCTCATGCATTAAATCAATCAATCTTATGAATCCATATTTTTAGAATTGTTTTGAATAAAATTAATTGTTACATCATCCGACTGGGGTCATCCTTCATATGAATCTCAGTTGAGTTATAAAATTGAGTCGTTAGCAAATAACTAATACTTGTTGTGAGTGGACCTCTGAACCTTAGTGCTTTTAAATTATTGTTTTCAATCAAACTAATTCTCTGCAACCAAGCAACCAAATTTCTAAAATCTTTTCTCAATCTTTTCTGCTAATTATTCCCCTTCCCTGTGGTTCGACCTCGGACTCACCGAGAATTTATTACTTCGCGACATCCTGCACTTGGGAGCATTATTAAAGTCGTAGCAATAGCAGGGGTAATCTCATTGGTCCACCCACTCCCTGTTTGATACCTCTTATGGGTTCTACTCATCAACCTACATCTTATGGTGTCTATCATGGTCAACACAGGTTTAGATCTCAATTCACCCATCCACTGGTTAAATGATTCAGACATATTATTTGTCAGGCTATCATTTTTAACCCTAGGGTCAAATGCATGCCTACTCCATTGAGTAACAGGGATTTCCATTAACCAATTATATGCTGCAGTATTTATTGTCTTCATTGCATCCATTGACTCATTGAATTCCTGCCTGTTGCAAGCTCTAGCAGCATCCCAGAAATGGTCCCTCAGAAGTATTCCTGGGAACCTAGCCTTAAAATTATTATAAAGATGCCTACAACAATGCCTTTGATTAGCCTCTGGGAAATACTCTCTAATAGCATCAATGACACCCTATAAAAAATAAAAACAACAATAGAAGTATTAGTAAAGTAAGGCAATTGTTAATGTACATATTACAAAGATATAAAAATAACCATAAGCAAGTATAAAAACAAAAATAACCTTTAACAACAGCACATTGTAAGAGATTATAAATATATAAATAACTATTAGCAAGTATTAAGAAATAAAATAAAAAACTAAGTATTCCATGACATATATAACCATTAAATGAAAGTGGTTTAAGTAAATGCAAAAGAAAGTTCATGATACCTTCTGTCTGTCAGTCATAAAAGTGTAAGGTCTGTTCAGAGAATCATCGCCTAGCACCATGTGCAAGTGATACAAAAAAAATCTCCAACTCTCCTTGCTCTCACCATCGACAACAGCAAATTGCAACTGGAAATAATTTCTGATTCCCATCCAATGCTACAGCACCCAATAGCACACCACCATATGGCCCTTTAAGATGGCAGCCATCTAACCCCATAAATGGTCAACATCCATTGATGAACCCAATCTTCATTGCCTCAAGACAAACAAAGAAATTCTTGAAACTAGGATTACTAGTCATATGAAGCCTTTTACACTGAAGCTTCAATAAACTTCCAGGATTATGATATCTCACCACATCAGCATATGCAAGAAACTTACCATAGCACTCCCCATGGTTCCCTTCAATTTCATCCATACACTTCCTTTTTGCTCGATACAATCAAATCGGATGTACTTCAACACCATATTCCTCCAACAACTCATTCCTCATCCCTAAAAGCTTCATTTCTGGGTTATTTTTTATGCGGCTCGCAAACTTCTTTGCTATCCAGGACGAGCTTGCATTCTTATTTGTGGTGCTCTTAATACATGAGTGCTCATCTTTAAGTGTCCTCACCACAAAATTACAGCTGTCCGGAGTTAGAGATGCATGTATGCGCCACTGACAGCCCTCACCAGCACACTTTACTGTCACCCGTGTTCTCTCATTCTTGACCCTTACAATGTCAAAGCCCTCTTGTATAACATACTCCCTCAATTTCTCTCTAAATGCATCAATACTGACAAATACCCTTCCAACCCAAAAGGACACGTTGTGGCCATCATCTTCCACTGGCTTCTTACCCCGCATGAATCTATTAGGATCAGCTTGAAAGTCTTCATCTTTAGAACCAGATGATGTCATCAACTCACTTGAATTGCTTTGGTAATCCGAGAGCTCATCATCTCCATCTATAGAATCTCCATCATGTCTGTCATCCATATCTCCATCAACTGCTTCATTTTCATGCTCAACATACGTCCCATCTTCATCTGAGTCATCAGTAAAACCATAAACTTCATCTTCATCTTCACCTTCACCACAATAACCACCATTTTCATCCCAATCTTCACTACCAATTTCCTCCACTTCTATTTCATCCTCACAAACATTAATTGGTTGCTGCGGGGGCTGTGATGGCTGGGGCAAATGCGATGCAACAGGAGGGGCTTCATTGGTTGTCACAAACACATCAATGTGATGTTCCCTAACATTTCCATTAAACATTTTCATAACATCAGCATCACTTTCAACAAAGAAAACCTCAGTTGAGTTATTAATTGAGGTAGCTATGCGAATTAAGACATTAGCTGAGGTATCAACAGCATTCAAGGCACGATCACAAATAGCACATAACAAATCCATATAACTATACCGATCCGTATCAATAGCGGGTATCGCATAAACATTGGATCGGTAATGGACTCTTATATCAATATACGCCATTTAGGGGCTTGTAAATTGAAAGGAAAATCAAGAAATATTGTCAATTACATTGAAAAAAAAAAAACCAATGAAAACCCCTAAAACAAACCCTATTTCTGAAACCCTATACCAACACCATAAAGTAAATTTCTTAAACAGCATATATGAACACAACAGAGAGAGTAAATGACAGGCCAACAAAAAAAAAATTTTTTGAACTTTAAAAGTCACAATAGATACAGCACACACACACATATATAACCAGCCAACCACACAAACACCAACCCCAGTGACCCTAAAGAATATTACAAGCATACCATTGAGCCAATCAATAACCCCAATACATCCAAAACTTCCATCTAAATCATATACAGCTACAACCACAAGAATATACAAAACCCACCACAAACATTGAAAAAGATATGAACAAAATTGAAAACAAAACAAAAAGCAGCTAACAAACAATCAACAATTGACAACTACAATAAACAAAGCAACAAGACCCAACAAAGAACTAAAAATGATAAGTAAATCACAATTTAAAAACAAACCCAGCTAACTAAGAATTAACATCTAAACTACAAGAAACTTTTATAAAATAAATAAAAAAAACCCCAAATAAAAATATTTAAATATACAACTGCTAGACTTTAAAGCCATATTTCAGAAACCCTATACCAACCATAAATCCCTACATGAATTGCTCAAAAAATCCCTACATAACGAGTCAATTGATCAAAACCCCATGAAAACACCGACAAAAAACAAACCCCCAGCAAAAAATTGAACTTACCCGTTGTCGTAGCCAACCCCAACGAAGGGTAATGACCTCCGTATGAAGAATTTTCCCTTCAAGAACAGTTCACCATCGTCGATCGTCAAAATCCAACATCCATGGCTACATTTTTCCAAGTGAAACCGTATGGGTATAGGAGCCCTAGAAACCTCCTCTCTTCTTCCCTCTGTTTGATTGAAGTCCTCTCTTCTTGAATCTGTTTGATCGACGCACAAATGGCTTGCCTCTGTTTAATCGAAGTCCTCTCTTCTTGAATCTGTTTAATCGACGCACAAATGGCTTGCCTCTGTTTGATCGAAGTCCTCTCTTCTTGCCTCTGTTTGATCGAAGC